>JARWLC010000014.1:27474165-28674165 GCA_033318265.1 Phyllotis vaccarum
TGAAAAGAATGTGACCAACCAGGTCAAACTGGCTGTTATAATACAGGGAGTCCTGAAATTAGTATTGACCTCTCCTAAAAGAGCTCAGCCAGGCATTGTTTCTGGAAAAATAAGACTTGGTATAAGAGGATGTCTGTTTTCATTGCTCTATGTTATTGTGCTGTCTAAGTGATTTTCAGACAAGTTTCCACTTGTAGTATATCATTGAAGGACCAAATAGAGAGCAGCCTTAGGAAGACAATCTATCTATTAAAAGGAAGGGAAAGAGGAAGCAGAAATCTGGGGATAGTAGAGTGGAATGGTGAACTTGGCAACAACTAGAACTTTCCTGCAGGTGTTCACCTCACTGAGGAAAGACAAAGTCTAGGCAACAAGCTTAGCTTTATCAGAAACCACACTTCTCCTTTTTTTTCCTGATTAGAATTGACTCAACAGCTAAGGAAAAAAAATAGTGAAAGATTGATTGAGCAATTTCAACTGTGAAGAATTCGGAAAGATACAGTAAAATTACTGCATCTTTTATGTTATCTTATTACAGTCGGGGCATGATTTATGACAAAAACTATCTGCATAGACAATGTGTATATGATGTGGGCTTGCTAGAATTTAATAAGTTGTAAGATAATTAATTTTCCCAAGTTTACAAATTTGAATCAAGAATGATTTAAAATAAACCGAAAGAAAAATATAGATTCATCGGGAAGAAAATTTTGCTTTAAAAGAGAACTTTTTGTTTTCTTCCCCAGTTCCAGACTCAGTCATTTCTGCCTGTGCGCATGCTCACTGCCTTCATGAAATGTCATCTTTTAGAAAGCCTGAGTTTTCCAGAACCTAGCCTATTCACCACAAATAAATGGTTCATATGCAGCCTAGTCATGATACATTTAATCAGTAGTATATCATTCTGCAGTTAGAATATCTCAGAGTCATGAACATTTTAGGTGCTGGTCCCCTGTAAGCATTTGTGTTAACATACATGATTGAACTATTATCCTGTGTGTGTAGCGGACTATCAATAATGGCCTACATGCTTTCAGCATACATTTTATATTTCTTTATAAAGTATTTGTTACAGAACTAGAACTTTCCTCATTAATAACTTTCCTCAAGCTATTTCCACACAATATCTAAGTAACTTGAAATTTTATAGTGTCTTTGCAAATGATTATTTCATCCTGTCTGTATTTATTACCCTTCTATAAAGAAATTATATATAGTGGTTTATTCTTCTCCTAAAATTTTTTATCTTCCTCCCACCCATGTTAACATCCCTACTCTTTTTCTAGATTCATTATTTAAAGTTGTGTTTTGGACCCATTTAGTTTAGCCAAGCTACCTTCTTGTGAACATTGGATTGGAACTATGCATTAGTGCCTGAAGAGATCACCACTGCGTAAGCAACTACACACAATGCTTTTCTCTTTTCCAAAATCTGTAAGTGAGAAATAATTTAGCAGGGCATTGGGACAGTATGGGCCCTTGAGCCTCTACTTTTCCATGACTGTTAACTGGCCCATTCTGATTCAAACCAGTGCAGGTATCCTCAGATGTACTGAGTTCCTGATTGTAATGACTGTCTAGATAAACACTTGTGCAAACAGTTTAGCTTTCCTATACATGGCAACAAGCTATTAAAACAATTTTGTAAAACTGTTATTAAAAATTAGGCAGTAAGAGAAGATTACTCTGGATCAGTAAGATGGCTCAGCAGCTAAAACACATTTGCAGTTTAAGTCTGAGAATCAGAGTAAAGTCCACAGACATGGTTCAGGGAGAAAGCCAGCACTCAAGTATTTCCCTTTGCCCTCACATAATGTGCCTTCCCCCTCCACACTACACTTAATACATCATACACACTACACTTAATGAAAACAAAAAAAAATATTTTAAAGCAAAATATCAGAATCTCAAGTCTCTGAATCCAGAGACTTCATTTAGGAGGCTTGAACTGTAAATTCTAGATTCTTATAGAGAATGGGTGCTTATTATTTTTTAAAAGATGTTTAAAAAACTCATCAAAATTAAAAAGTAGATATTTAAAATGAATCAACAGACCTGATTTAAACTTTATTTTTTACTTCATTGCAACTCAAAACACTTGTCTAGTGATGACATGGCATCAGGGTGACATTCTAGTTTTGATGTTGTGAACAGCAGATTGTTATGCAGCTGCAGCTGCTCTGGAATAAAATTTTTATATTGCAATTCTCTAGTGTAAAACATTTGCCTCTGTGAGGAGGGAGGTTATTTAAGAGTTTTGTGTACTCACTTCCTTCACTTGCCATTTACCTTATTAATCTGCTCTATGTGATTTCCTTAACCTATCCTAGACCAGAGAATTCAGTCTCACCGCAAACTTTTTTCTTCCTCACTTAATGGGATTAAGTATTGAGATCCATAAATCAATTCAAGTGTTAGTTGCTGGGTACAATCCTTTCTTGATTCATTCTGAGTCACATGTTGGATAGGCATGCTTCCACAGCCTGATAGTCATAACACATATCTGAACAGCTCCCTATTTATAGTGATAATCATGGACTCAAAAAACCAGTGTCCATGCTTATATCTGCATGACTACTTCTGAGCCAAGGTTACAGCTTCTGTAGGATATGTCTAATTAGTGATTAAGTGTGATGAGGCTAGGACAGACCTTTTCTCATACATGTGGGATTAGGAATTATGGCTTACCCCAGCTACTGTGGTTTTACTGGATCTTCCTTAGGACATATGGCAGGCTAGTACAAGCTTGTTCACACTCCATCTCTTTTCAATCCATCATACTGGAATCATATTCTAACTATTTCTCAAGCCTCTTTACTCATTCTCAATAATATTTTAGATTATTTTCCTCAATGAAAATCATTGTATATTTCACCTTATGTTAGAACAGGGTTAAATCTGCTTCTTATAAGACCGAGACTTGATGTGGGAATGCATTTATGTATGCTGTGAATCTCAATCTTTAAATAAAGGAGCTGTTTTGGTCCATGACAGGCACCATAGAAGAAGTAGTAGGAGGAATCAGAATAGGTAGGAGAAGCAGGGCGGAGTCAAGCAGATCGAGCTGAAGCCCAAAGGAGCAACATGTAGGAGCACAGGTGAGCCAAGGGCCACATGGCAGACAGATTAATAGAAATGGGTTGATTTAAGATGTAACAGCTAGTTAGCAATGTGCTTGAGCCATAGGCCAAACAGCATAAAGCTAATACAAGTATCTGAGTCATTTCTGGGGGCCTGAGCAGGTGGTGGGCGGCTAAGTGGTCTCAGGCAACAGGTCTGTGGGTCTCGGACCTCTGGCTGCCCGGGACCAAGAAACCCCACTACTACAGAGACGAAAATTCAAATCTCTTCAAATATTGTTAACAAGATCTTCATTTATTTCATGTTACTCTGTCAGGTTTTATGATTTCTTTCTATAGTAGATTATTATCTTTTTGTGTTTAGGACTTGGGAGATTTTTCCTCTACTCTTAGTTCAATATTTAAAAAGCATTCGATATTTTTTGTCAAAAGGAAGACTAAATCCCTCACTTTACCAGCTATAGATCCTACAGACCAACATGAATAAATCTATTTAAAAATGGACTTACTCTAAGGCATTCTGATTGCTACAGGAGAAAATATAAAAATGTTATTTTAAAGGTGCATGCATACCTAATTTGTGAGTTGGCATATGTATCTGAGTGAAAGATGTAATGTCATACTACTTAAAAAAATAATAAGAATTATTATTGGATTAAAGATAGTGTCTGTTTGGTTGATAGTAGCATTTCATGTGATGAAATACACATGTTAAACAAGATAGTGAAACCAGTACATAAATAGTGTAGGGGAACTGCAGAATATAGGTGCTCTTAGATCCAGTGGGCATAAGTAGACTTCGATACCTCTCATGAAGTTAACTGAAGATGGTAAGACTATAGGTATCTTTAAATGCCACATCAGTGAATTGTTTCAGAAGGCCCTTCTTCTCATTTTCTGTATGCTGCATACCAACAGTGACTTCTTGCTCTCTGAGGAAGGCTACAATTAAGTCCATCTCAAGGCTTATTCACTTGTGTAGTCTGCACAGGCATAATTTTGTTTCTTTCTTTAAATTTTTACATAAATGTTGTTTTCTTAACACTTTATTTACAGGCCATTCTTTCTATGTAGTCTAACACATATCAGTACTTTAAAGCATGCTACATTAGTATACTCCATCATGAGCCTTTCAAATATTCTATAAACATGTTTAATTTCCTATCCCCATTAAAATGTAAATTCAATAAAATCATATAATTTTACCCTTGTTCATTTTTATATTTCTACAATTGCAACTAGTAGTAGTATGTATTATGCAGCCAAGAAGTAATGTCTAAATAAATTCAACTAAAAAATGAAGTAGTTTACTTATGAAGATGAATAGATTATATATAGTACATTAAAAATGCATGCAGTTATATCATACATATATCTATGTTTATGATATATATTGCATACAATACAATAAAGAAATGAATAGATGATAGGTAGGTAGGTAGATAGATAGATAGATAGATAGATAGATAGATAGATAGATAGATATTTAGCATTATAATAAGTCACCTGCAGCCAGAGTTTATGAGAGGTAAAGAAAGCAGGTAGTTGATCCTCAGAAGCTAACTAGGGTCAGAATTGAACATGGTTACAGATAACAATGGGATTCAAAGTAGAATCATCACTAGTGAGTGAGACAATTCTAAAGAAGTCTCCTGTGTTTAGCTCACATCTAATAAATCTAAAAAATAGAAAAGAGGATGTAATTTCTGGTTGAAAATAGTTTGCATTTTAAGAGGTTCTCCAGGAATTCTAAAAACACTAAAGTTTGACAAAACTATATATCATTATCTCTGTATTGATCTATTTATCTTTGTATCTGTGAATCAATCTAAGTTTCTATATATCTATCACCTATTATCTTTTATCATTTCTCTCCTCTGTCTCCCTTTTCTCTCTCTGTATTTAGTCAGCTTGATTATTTTATTTGAGTTCATATTCAACTAATGTGAGCAGCTGATATATTACATAAAAGAAATGAAGGGCATTACTGAAAATTACTTAAAAATTAGAAACTCTAACATAGGAAAACTAATAGTTCTACCTAAAATGAAGAAATATAAAAAGATAATTTTAAGGAGAAAACAGTATTTTAAAATCATATTGCTATTTATTAATCATCAATCCACCTATTTATTTGTATGTTTATTGCCACAGAAATATGTTGTGAAAAAAAACTGTAGTGTTCTATATATTTTACCAGTTTAATTCATTGTACCCAAGGTAATTATTGAAGTCCAAATAAACAAATGACTTTAAGGTCTTCTTAAAAAAGAGTTTTGATGTTACTCTCCCACTCTAACCATGCAGTTCCCTCGTGTTCTTTTCCCATCTCCTCTTAGACCCTTCCGTGTTACCAAGAAGAAGAGCAAAGAAAGACATTTCTTAATAGAAGGCACCATTTGGGGGTTACAGAGGAAACTGCTGCTACAGAAACCCCCAAGGGTCCACAAACATGACCCCAGCTAAGACTCCAAGCAATGGTGGAGAGGGAGCTTGAACTGGACTTCTCCTGTAATCAAACTGATGACCACACTAATTGTCATCACAGAATCTTAATCTATCAACTGAAGCAGATGCAGAGATCCACAGGAGCACTGGGCTGAGCTCCTAATCCAGCTAAATAGAGGGACGTAGTATGAAGTTTCTGGCCTGGCCTAGCCCCAAGGTCCTGACTGGTCCAAGCCTAGCTGCCTCTTCACCCCAAGTAATCACACAGAGACTTATATTAATTACATGCTGATTGGCCTATGGCTCAGACATATTGCTAGCTAGTTCTCTCATCTTAACTCAATCTGTTTCCATTAATGCGTCTTCTCACTTGGTCCATGGTTTACCTGAATTCTTTACATCCTTCCTCCTTGGCAGCAGCTCACAGCATCTCTGTCTGACTCTGCCCTTTTCCGCCTTTATCTATGCTTCTAAGATGCCTTGCTATAGATCAAAACAGTCCCTTTACTAACCAATAATATTCATAGCATACAAAAAGACACCCCGCATCAGAGAGAGAAGGAATTATATGAGCAAAGGGATCAAGATCATGATGAGAAAATCCACAAAGACAGATGACCTGAGCTACTGGGTGCTCTCTGACTCTGCACTGACAGCTGGGGAATCTTCATGAGCTTAAACTAGATCCTCTGAATGTGGATAACAGTTTTGTGTCTTGAGCAGTTGGTGGAGCTTCTGGGGGACTAGGATTTATCCCTAGCACATGAACTGGCATTTTGGAGCCATTGTCTATAGAGGGACACCTTGCTCAGCCTTGATACAAGGGGAGGGGCTTGGTCCTGTATCTGAAGAGTGGATGGGGAGGTAGAGAGGAGGAAAGCTGGGGGGGGGTGAGTTGGAGGAGAGGTAAAAAAAATAGTTTGATGATTTTTAAAATTTGATGATGCCCTACAACATCAGCACTCCCTTAATAATCTTTAGGATATTTCCATAAAAAATTTGGTATCAGGTTTTCATAGATGAGAATTCAAAGTTGTGCAGGTGAAAAAGAGCCTGCTAAATAGTCAACTGTACAGTAGGGTATTAGTAATGACAATCTCTCCTATCAAAGTATCTAACCTAGAACCAAGAAACATCTTTAAAAAGTAGTTTCACACTTAATAAATAAGTTGTGTTCTTTAATTTCATTTTTAAAATAAAATTTTTAATTAAAATAAAATTATATTATTTCCATATTTCCCTTATATATATCATACTACAGTCCTTCCTTTGATCTCTCTAAATTCATGGACTCTGGTGGGGTTTTTCTCTCTTTTTATTATGTACACACACTTAATATATAGACAAAACCTTCTCATAATGTTACTTGTTTTATGACTTAATGGTGTCTCTCTTCTGCTGGATAGCAAATTTAGGAGGAACTATTCCCCGAAGAAGGCTATTTCTCTTGCTCTCGATATTTCATGGTGGCTCTAGTTCTTTGTCCCGAGTTTGTGCATGTGGCCTGTCCCCTTCCATCTTAGCATGTCTTTTGTTCTTGCTCATCGGGTCTTTCTTAGGTCTAAACTAATATTTAAAGAAGGAAAAATATGGAAAGAATCAGTTTCACTTCTCTTTGTGGACTAAAATTAAGGGAATAAAAGAATTCCCTTAATATTTTCCTACATTTGGGTTTACTGTAAAAACTGTTTCCATAAATGAGCAGAATTCCACGGGCTAGATTGTTTGGCTACAGGGAAGATACAGAAGAAACCAAACCATCTTGTGTGGGGAGGGGCTTGTTAATCATAATTTCCTTCATGATTCTTCTGAACCTTAATCAATACTTCGAAGCTCAGTAAAACCTTGTTCTCTCTCTGTTCTCCATTTCTATAGATGTGCATAATAACAGTTATTTCACAGAACACTTTTCTAAATGCTCATGCTGCTAAATTACTGTGGGAATAATTTAATTCAAAGAGTAGCTGCACTTAGCAAAGACAGAGTGCTCAGCTGGCATTTAGTCAAAAGCCTACTGTAGAAGCAAAGGCTTTAGATTCCATTGTAGTCTCCAGCTACTAGTATATTTTAATGGATATTGGAAGGAAAATAAATATAGGTTTATTTGATGAGCGCCTGCTTGAAATTTCCAAATGGAAGGAACAAAAAACATTCGAGTCTTCATTTACTTTCTCATCAACTATTTCTTTAAAAAAAATGCAGAGAATGAGATGGCTGAACATGATGTTTTCATTGCAAAACTGAACTGTTATTGTTTTTCAAATATTAGCTTTTCTTTCTCATAATGAGTTTTTATACGAAATTAAAAAAGAGTGCTTCAATCCTATCTTATTGATTTATTTAATGTGTGATTTCTATAGTCCTAGAAAATTGCATTATTGTATTATGATTCTCTCAATCTTTTATTTCTACCCATAAGATCAAGTATTTTGGAAGGAAAAGTTTTGTTTTATATTTTTAAAAAAGCATTCTCCAAAATAAGAACTTAATGATCTTCTTTTTAAAGAAATATTTGGCCAAAGGAAGTAGAAAAATTTTGCAAATTTCCACTCCTTTATTTATTAGATGTGGGGGTAAAATTCAGATCATCATGTTGACTTAAATTTATACACAACACACTAGAAGTGTGTTATCCTCTCCAATTACAATTTTCAGCCATTCAATATTCTTATTTCATTTGAATCTCAGGAAGGGTTTTAATTAAAAACATATTGCTCCAGTGATGAGAATGGTGATCTGAGAACAGGACAGATAGATGCCACTTCTCGGATATATCAACACTAGTCGCTAAGAAACACTCGGTTGTGATTGAAGATACCAGGTGAAGTGAGTCTTGGCCACTGAAGTCAGTACAACACTTAAAATTAAAACATAGAAACCATACATCTTCTGAAATATGTATTTCCTAATGGCACTAAGAGAAGAAGATGTGCAAATAAATTTTCCATTATTAAATATGCTATTTCATTTTTCGTTTTTCCCCAAATTTTCCCGATCATACTTCATAGCCCTTCGTACTATTTATTTGTGTGCATGCTCAGTATTAGATTCCATTCTAGAGTTTGGAAGCCAGTTTGTTTTCTGCTTTGATTTATTATTTTGTTCGTTTTGTTTTTTTCTAACTTACATTGTGACCTCTTGTACCCTCTCCTAGTCTATGTGATGCTTCTCGGGGTTTAGTGTCTTCCCCGTTTCCTTAGTTCCTCTTTCCTCCTCTTTTTGGACTGTTTTCTAGTATTATGACCTGTACTTAATGTTTTTCTCCGCTTGCATAAATACATGTGAACTTTGTAACTAGTGCTTCAATGTGAGACAGAAGAGTATTTTTTTTTTCATTCTTGGTTGCTGCTACCTTAACATAATGCTTTACAGCTCCTTTCTTTCCTCTAAAATTTAGTGGTTTCACTTTTCTTTACTGAATAAAATTTTATTGCACGTTTGTACCATAGTTATCTATTTTTTTTCATGAAGTGCATCTACACTTGTTCTGTTCCTTTGCTATTTGACTATTGCATCAATATCCAATGAAATCCTGGTTTTTCTGCAGTATAATAAACAGTCCTTTAAAAATAAATCCAGGAATGGTGTACCAAAGTTTTAGAGACATTCTCTTTATAACATAAGTGATTTCCACTAAGGACGTACCAGGTTCTACTAATATGAGCAGTGAATAAAAGCTCTTACGTTCCCCACCTTCTTGTGACCACTTTTTTCTGTCTCTATCCTAAACAGCAGCCATTCTGCCAATGGTGAGATATACTCTCAAGTTCGATTTATCTGTGCAGGATAACCTTTCACAGCCTTGATGCAGGAGGGAGGGACTTGAACCTGCTTCAATAACTGCACCCCATGGGAGGCCTTACCATTTTAGAGATAGGGATGGGCAGTGGGTCAAGAGAGAAGGCTGGGGGAAGGGGGAGGAGGGATGAGCAAAGGGCAACTGTGGGCGATAAGTAAAATTAAGAAAAATATCTTAGGTAAAAAGTAAATCACATTAAAAAGGAATCTTAAACATTTAAAACTACTTATTAACTACTTGAGTTTCTTCTGTTTATTTTGTTGGATATATTTTTGAGTAGAAGGCTTGATTTGGGAAGACATAATTTTTGCAGTTCTTTCTGTGTATTCTAAATAGTAACCTCTTACTCCATCTATCCCTATACTTTAGACTACTCTTTCCACTGATAATTACCTTTGCAATACAGAAAACTTTAAATCATATAAAATCCTTGTCAATTATTGTGGCTATCTCCTGTGCTACTAGAATTTTGTTTGGAAAGTTCCTTTTTAAACCTTTATCTTAAAGAGTCTTCTTTATTTTTAACTCTAGTGTGTGGTCCACTTTGAATTATTTTTGTGCAGAGTGAGGTTTGGATCCATTTTGCTTCTTATTATTGTGGTTTCTCCAGCACCATTTGCTGAATTGGTGCTCTTTTTCTAATGCAAGTTTTCAACATTGCTGTCAGAAATGAGGTTGCCATCACTGTGGGGTGTTTTGTCTGGTCCTTTATTAGAGGCCACTGGTCTGGATGTCTGCTTTTATATCACTGCTAGGCTGTTCTTGTCATTACAGCTCTGTAGTATAATTCGAGGTCAGGTACTGTGAAACCCCCAACAGTGTGCTTTTGGGAAGAAAAGCTTTGACATTGTGATGCCAAATCAGTTTTGGGATATTTGTTGTTGTTGCTCCATGGAGAATGCCACTGTAAATTGATGAGTATTACATTGTATTGAACCAGTCAGTTTATTTTGGAAGTACAGCCATTTTCACAATGTCAATTTTGCCAATCAAAGAAAATAATAGTTTTTTACATAACCCAGCATCAGTGTATTAATGTTTTACTGTAGAGGTCTTTCACTAACTAGGATTATTCCTAGGTACTTATTTTTGTTCCAGAGATACTTTGAATTGGATGGCTTTCCCAAGAAAGATCCTTTCTGGTAATGTGGATGCTAATTATTGTATGTTGGTCATTGCAACCTAACTGCAAGTATATTTAACTCTAATCATGTCCATTGAAAATACGATAATTTTATTCATTTCTTATTTTTATCCATCTATATATTTTCTCTTAATTAGTTACTTTTCTATAATTTTGAGCATTATGTAAAATGGAAAGAGTAAACACTCTTGTCTCATTACAGATTTTAGATGAAATAGTCTCAGATTTTCCCTCCTTTGGCATGTTGTTGACTAGAGCTTTGTCGTATACAGCCTTAATTATGGAAGGAATGTTTCATTTATTCCTAAATTCCATAGGACTTTTTTCTAAGCATGTTGAATTTTGTCAACTACATTTTCTACTTCAATAGAATTGCTAATTCATAATTTTCTAGTTATTGGAAATAATAAGTATTTGTTATTGTACTGCAATATAAGAAACATTTCTCAAAAGCCAATACAGTAGAGTCAAGAAATAAATTGCAAATTACAGCATTCAAATAACTCATTTCAAAACTAAAAATGATTGTAAAAAATCTATTTTTATTGTAAGGGAATGGAAAAATGTAATAGATATATGAGCAAAGTACCATGTAAATGGGAAATATAAATCCTCCATTCATAAGTTAGTTTCAAGTTACCAAACAATGTTGACCAATCCACTCAAAAACATATTGCATTTAAATAATAATTTTAAAAAACCATAAAATGCATATGAAGAACTCAACCAAAGTGGGAATGATCAGTAATTACAATTACATACAAAGCAAAAAAAAAAAAAATACTTGGAATCAAACTACTTATTTTTAACCAATCTACGCGTCAAGGAAGGAGTCTGAAAGGTATCTTAAAAGTCCACAAAACTGAGTGAGAAAGAAAATGTCACACTAAAATATGGGTCATGCAAGAAGCTGAACTGAGAAATAGAGGCAAAAAAACCCCCCTAAACATCTATATTACAAAATAGGAGACTGTCTCAACCACAATCATAATTTCAATTATCGTTTTTAAGAAGTCAGAAATGGAACAGTTGAGCATTAGAGAAATAAAAAAAAAATACCCATGGAGCTTAAAAATAGACAAATGATGTAAAAAATAAAAAAAGAAAAGAAATCAAGCAAGTGTCTACTTCACTGAAAACTTTAACAGAATTAATATAAAAAACAATATAAAAATTTACCCTCTGAATGTTGCAGAGAATGGTGCATCATACAAGAGCCCTCTAATGGTGAATGTGCAGAGGATAAGAGTCAATGGAGTGTCTAGTGCTAAATGATACAACCATATCACAACTCAGTCAGGCACAAAGCTCAGGAGCATCATGTAGGAGGTGGGCAGCAAGATTTCAAGAGCTAGGGGCAGGTGCACAATTCCTATAAAACGTATTTTCTGGACATGGTGTGATCTTTGCCTGAATGAACTCACAGAGGCTGAGAATGTACAAGACATGCTCAAGATCAATACAGCCCAGATTTTAACATGGGTGGTGGAGGGTCTCATGAAGTTCCAAACCTAGCTGAGAAGCTATTGGTAACTCATAGCTTATAGAAGATGGATACTACATTTTCTTCAGGTGTAGGGTCTCTGAAAAGATGTACATGCTCCAGGAGTTGGTTCTCTATCCATAGACATATAAGCATCACTAAGTATACTCTATGACCTCGTGACTGAGAGTAGAAAATGGCAGTGGAGGCCAGGAAGAGTTAGAGAAAGAAAAGAATGAGATTAGACAGAGAGACAGAGACATAGATAAGGACAGAAAGAGTTTATAATAGGTTAAAGACTTTTGTATGTGTTCTTTTTTTGCTTAACAAACTTCCTGAAGCTGGGTGCTTTATACAATAAAGATTTTTGAGCTTACAATTTTTCAGGCAAAAAGTCAACCCTTGGACAACCTCATCAGTTTAGCTTCGGGTTGTCCCAACATATTGAATGGAAACACAGAAAGCCTTTGAGAGAAAAATCACACTGTAAGACAGGAAGCCAGAAATTAGAAAGGGACCAGATTTTCTCTTTTTAATAACAACTTGTTCTCACAAAAATTCTTCTAAGAGACTGTCACTAATATTTTGTTAAGAAAATATCCCATTGACCTTATTACTTCCCCTGGCCCTTCTTCTTAAAAGTCTGGATGCCTTGTTCATCTCATATTTAATCAGTTGTTTTTGTGAGATTTTATGGTTGTATTTTCTGACATTTCTAGAGGATACAGTCTCACAGCACATACAAATAATATTATACATATTGAAAAAGCTATATTTAGGAATCTATGTGTATGCATATATGCAGGTACCAATAATGAATAAAAATGATGACATAAACTTGAAAGAAAGCAAGCAAGGAAGATATATTGATGGGTATGTAGAGAGGAAAGTGAGAAAAAAATACAGAATCATATGAAAAATAAAAAAATAAATATTTAAAAGTCCTAACAACTCTTAACACAAGCACTCTAGGGAAAGACCATACAGCATATTAGTCCTTGGAAGACAAAGTACATAAAAATCATAGCAAATAGAAAAAATTTAATTAGACTTTTGAAGACGCATGGGGATAGACATGTAAACCAAGAAAAAAGAGTTAATGGATATATGAATGAATTTGGATAATATTGTTGAAAGAAAACAATTAAGAATCACTTTCCCTGTAGGTATTTCTGAAACAATTAGACATTCATAGACATAGAATTGGCTGTGACACCTTCTATATGAAAAAAATCTCAAGATAAACCACATTCTTAAATATGAAATGAAAAACTGAAAATTTAGAGAAAAAGGCACAAAGAAATTCAAAATTAGAAAAGATATTGACTCTTGGCCATGACAACAAACCAATTCACAATGAAAAATTCATCATTAGCCTTCTGTAGTAGTAAGGTTTCTAGGTCCCGGGCAGCCAGAGATCTAGACCCACAGACCTGCCTCCCGAGACCTCTTTATAGCCCGCTGCCACCCGCTGTTGCTCAGGTCCCCAGAAATGACTCAGACACTTATATTATCTTCATGCTGTTTGGCCTATGGCTCAGGCACATTGTTAGCTAGCTCTTACATCTTAAATCAACCCATTTCTATTAGTCTGCCTGCCACGTGGCCCGTGGCTCACCTGTGTTTCTTACATGTTGCTCCTTGGGCGGCTTGCTCGATCTGCCTGACTTCACCCTGCTTCTCCTACCTATGCTCTGATTTCTCCTCCTACTTCTTCTATGGTGCCTGTCATGGACCAAAACAGCTCCTTTATTTACAGATTGAGATTCACAGAATACATAAACGCATTCCCACATCAGGCTCCAGTCAAATATTTTTGTTTGATGAAGGATTGGTTTTGGAAAGTAAAAAAATAAATTAAGGAGAAAGATCTTCAAATCACACATTCAATTGTATCTACTATAGCATAAATAAAAATACTCCAAATTAACTCTGAAAATATAAATCCAAATAAATACCAAACAAAACACTTGTCAAATTGAAGCATAAAAATTTTATATAACGAAAGATTTACATCCATAAAAATAGGCATTTTTCTCAGTCACTAGAATTTTGAGAATTAAGTAATCTATGAGATATTATAACATCTCTATTATTGCTTAATAAGTGTGTGTGCATGCATGTGTGTATGTGCGTGCCTCGTGTTTGTGTTTATACACATATAAAACATCAATTATCTCTGGATACAGAATAACCAGATTGATCATAAATAGGTAGTAACAAACTGAGCAACATTAGAAAACATTAAGACATATCTACATACACTGTATTATCTAACAAATGCATTCCTAGGAGTTTATCCTAAAGAAATGAAAACTTATGGTCAAGCTAAACTTGCATAGAGGTTGAGAAGTTATTACTGGGTCCTGGGAATAATAGCAGGGTGAATGGGTGTATCCAATGAAGACAATGATAATGAAAATATATAATAATTTTAAATATTCTTGGTATGATGCAATAAAGGTCACACTATTAGCAGGTCTCTTAACTTGGTTTTGGTGACAGGGATATATTGTATCTTGATTCTGCCAGTGTCTGAATTCTGGCTGTCATTCTACACAGAATATTTTCAAGATGGAACCACTAGATAAAATTAGGTACAGAGCATAGATTTCTCTATATAATTTTCCTAATCTCTACAAATGGACAACGTCCTAACATGAGAAATATAGCTTAAACTAAGGTATGAAAAGCCTTGCAGATATTATTAGTATCATTCCTAGAATTAATGCATATCCAAGGATATTTATATATTCCCAAATGCTGTAAGTGGGTATGAACCTGGATGAGAACTACATTCCTTTAAAGCAGAATGGTAACATGAAACGATTGCTAGAATGGTTCTATGAATTTAATTTGTTAGCAGAGCAATGATATGAGAACTAGAGTGTTCTATATGCTTCATGTCATTTAAAAAGACTGATTAGGTGATCTCTGTCATATCTTTGACAGAAGTTTTTCCAAAATAGGTGATATTAGATATGTAGTTGTGTCAAAAGTATAAATATGAATATTTAAATGTGAGATAATATCAGAGAGACGAAACCACATATGAAATATAAAAATATTTTCAACATAAATGGTGTGTTAAAAGCTATAAGGTCTAATTTTCATGATACTTGTAGCTTTGTTTTGAACCCAGACATCTTATACTCTGGTAATGCCTCATTTACAAAGCGTGACTATTCACATAGAGCAAATGTGATTTTTTAATTGAATTAAGCTTCCTTACTATTGTTACAAACAAATCTAAACAAAAAATTAGAATGAGTCCATAAATTAGAAATATTAACAATCATATAAGACAAGTGAAACATGAATTCTAGTTGTTATTAAATGAAAACTCAAAGCCAGATATTGGGGGGAAAGCTGGAATATCAAAGACAGGAAACAGACCACAATCAATTCTCACAATTTCTCAGGGTAAAAGCTATCTTCCAGAGTCCTCAGCCTGACTCGTCACTTCTACAGAACACCACACCATCTCCCTCACCTCCTTGAATATCTTCTTTTCCCAATTGTTTCACTTCTGGGTTCAACTCTGCATCATAATTTTAGAGTTAAGATTAAAGATGTGAACTACTACTGTTTGGTAGTTAGGCCTTGAATTCATAGAAACACAGAAAGATCTCTGTCTCTGGAGTTATGGGATTAAAGGTGAGAGTTCCCACTCTCTCACTCTCCTGGCTTAACTGTGGGTGGATCTGTTCTCTGACACTCCAGATTGATTTTATTAAATATAAAATATATCACCACAGGCAAGTATAAACTTAAGTGGATTCGTTAGTGATTATAATAAATACACTAGATAAAATGTACTTGAGGCAAATATAAAGATGGTGAATCATATTCTTTTAATAAAATTCAAACCAGAGTTACTATAGACTCCGTATAAACAGTGAATCACATAAATCATAATTAGTTGAAATACAATAAACAATCAGATAGCTATTCACTATAAATTACTGAACAGTTCAAATTAAATAATGATATTATCCGGGTAGTAGTGGCTCATATCTTTAATCTCAGTACCCGTGTGTAGTACAAGATTTCTGGCCTGGACTTTTGGGCCTAGCCTCAAGGTTTAGACCAGCAGACCCACAGACCCGCAGAGACACACAGATGCTTTCAATAGTTTTAGGCTGATCAGCCTAAGCCCCAGGCATATAACTTGCTAACTCTTTACCCTTAATCTAACCCATGACTCTTCCTGTTCAGCCATTGGGCTCGGTACCTTTTCTCAGAGCAGCATAGTTGTCCTCTGCTTCTTCTAGCTCCTCTCTGGCATTCTGCTCTGTTCTGCCTGTACCTAGAGTCTTCTTAGTCTGGTAGCCCCACCCTCACTTCCTGTTTGCCTTTGGCCTATCAGCACTTTTTATTAAACTCATAGACGGGGACAATTATTTGCAATGGAACAACATAATTACTATAGACTCTGCATCTGTATAAACAGTGAATCACATAAATCATAATTAATAGAAATACAAAAATTAAACAATCAGATAGCTATTCACTATAAATTACTGAACAGTTCAAGTTAAATAATGATATTATCTGGGTAGTAGTGTAGTGGTATCTTTAGTCCCAGTACCCATGAGGGAGAAATCTCTGAGTTCGAGGCCAGCCTGGACTATAGAGCAAGTTCCAGAACAGTCAGAACTACACAGATAAAACTTATTTCAAAAATTAATAATGATAATAATAATAAATAGTGCACAAAGTTTGATTGACAAACATTTTAATCTCTGAGCTTTCATTCAAAAACTGTGAGTTAAGCTTATCTACACATGCGTAAATGGCTTTTTAAAACATTTATTTCTACAAGTTATCAGAGATTTTGTTTACATGTATCAATTACAGTAACTATGTAACTCAAACTCCTCATGTTAACTCTATCATTAAAACTAGCTGAACTCCATTTGCAAACATGCTCAGGACTAAGAAATAACTAATTAATTGGGCCCACTAGTGTGCAGCTATATGGATAGCCAGTCACTCAACCTATTCCTTTATAATTATGAAGAATGACCTTAAATCAGTTCTTTATTTGTTGATACTATTTGTTTCTTTTGTGACATTTAAAACATTGTTTAGACTCAAAGTATTTTTGCATGCCAAGATCTCTAATCTTAATTTACATGTTTTATGGAAGGACAGCATCATATGCCTCTATTATTCTAGTCCTTAACTAGGTATTGTGTGAAATACACAGAAGAACAAGAGTATCAAGTGCACCTGAGATACTTTGTGACCAATGTCATGGGGTAACTGCAAAGCCCTTTCAGCAAAGTAATCACTGTTGTCCGCAAGACTTCTTCAAGGTAGAATACTTCTAAAAGCAACCATTCATTCTAATACCTTCCTCATATATTCTTAAAGGAATCACAAACCTAAGATTTAATTAATAAACAAGAGCCGTGCTTTATATCTTTATGGTACATATCCATTCATCAATACTTTTATACCAGGAGATTGAAGGCAGGACTGAGTACAAAAAAAATTAATCATCTCCTTTGACCATCAACCTACTTTAGCAAGAAATACATCAGCCATAATAGTTGGTCTGCTTTGTATTTTTGAGCTCAGATATGAGTCCTTCTGAAGTTTAGATTATTTTCTGGACCTTTCATCTTAAGAAAATTATCAAAACATCTGACTTAACCTGAAGTTATTAGTAAGGCTTTGTTTCAGCTAGTGATGCACACCGATACCTGTGATTGAATCTTTTAACATTAAAAATAAAGAAATTTGAGACAGTCTTGAACTTCATTTGCCACCTGCAGTTCCTCTGATATGACTCCTGTCAAGAGGGCTAATATTTAAACTATACAAAGAACTATAAAACTGGACTTCAAACAAATGGCCCAATCTAAAAGAGGTATCGATCTAAACAGAGAAACCTCAATGTAGGAAACTCAAATGGATGAGAAACACCTAAATATTCAACATCCTTAGTCATCAGGAAACTGCAAATTGCAACTAATTTGAGATTTTATTTTCCATCAGTCTGAATCGCCAAGATCAATAAATCAATTGGCAGCTGAGGCTCCCATTGATGATGGGAATATAGCCTCATGCTTCCACTATGGAGATCAGCTTGGCAGGTCCTTAGGGACCTGGGAATGACCAACCTCAGGACTCAGCTATATCATTCTTGGATACATACCCAGAGAACATTTCTTTCTACTACAGAGATGCTTAATTAACAATGTTCACTACTGTTCTTCTTATAAGAGCAAAGATCTAGGAAAAAAAATCCTCGATGTCTGTCAACAGATGAATTGATAAAGAAAATGTGGTCCATTTACACAATGGAATACTACTACTCAGTCATTAGAAAAATGAGACCATAAAATTCTACAAGTAAGTTGGTGGTAGTAGAGAAAAATCATTCGGAATGGGATAACTCAGATACAAAAGACAATATGGTATATACAGAATGTTAACTATTAAAGTCTCATAAGGCAAGCTACAGTTCGTGTTACCACAGAGTATAGGTTAGATATAAATGGGAAAGGAGGACTAAATTCCTCGGGAGGAGGAGGGCATAGAAGAGATAATGACAGATAGATGTGAGAGACAGCATATGAGAATCAACATGGAAGGGAAGGGAAAAAGATACCAGAAGAGCATATTGGAGGAGACAGTTACAGCTAAAGGCCATTTAAGGGTTGGTTTGGAGAATTAATACAATAGAAGCTTCTTAGATATATACATGTAAGGAGGAAACACAAATGAAACTGACAAATAATAGAGAGATAGAGAGCCCCAACTGGACATCTCTGATCACTAAATGACTTATATTGCCTTTAGTGAGTTTCTCCTAACAGAGTTGTTGACCACAGGGGACTCCATAAGAATCCTGTAAGAATTCAAGCTAAGGCACAGGCTGCTCGTTGCTCTCCACAAACTAATGATTAGGTTCTTTTGCTGAACACAATAGTGATGCAACTCAGTGAACTTTTGGAAGTAAATATGATACTTGCATATCTACAGCAGTCATCTCTGTTGGCTAGCACCGATACTGATAGGCACTCCATACATTATCAATGTAGAAAGGTGAACACTAACTATCAATGTAGAAAGGTGAACACTAACAAAGCTACAAAGTAATTAATCTGCAATGGTGTCCTACCTGCAAGATGAGCTAGTGAAATAGTGGCATAAGCCTGTGTGGGGATTTAATAAAAGCTCCAGAAGTTTTGGAGATCTAAACAGTCAGTCTAGGAGGATCAGACAGTGGTAACTCACACCTTTAATCCCAGCACAAGGAATATCCTGGGAGTGGTGACCTACGCCTTTAGTCCCATCATACTTTATAGAAGGAGCTCCAGGCTCCCAGGCAGGCAGTGGTGGGGCCACGCCTTAATTTACCAAGAGAGTATTTAAGGCTTAAGGTGGGCATAGAAAGCCAAGGAGAGGAAGCCAAGAGAAGCCAGGCTGAGGAAGCTGGAAGACAGCTGGGTAAGATCTGACTGTGGTGTTTATTCTCTCTAATATCTCTGAGTTTCTCAGAGATCTATCCCTGAGTCTCATTTATTCCTGCAACAAGCCTGTGTGAACAAATCAATATCTGATTAGATTTAAGGTCCACTACATGAAATGGAACCTAACCCTGATAATGCTCAGATGGGCTAGAACAGAGACCAGATAGGTTAGGAACCTAGGTGAAAATCAAATATTACCGCTCCGCTGTACTCACACATCAGTTTTTGCTCAGCCATCATCAGAGAAGTTTCTTCTTGCAGCAGATGATAACAAATACAAAGAACAAAGACCCAAGCTGCAAGCTGGGTGATTTGAGAGAGAGAAAGAGAGAGGGAGAGACTACATTAAATGCCTCCCCCCCAGAGCCCACGGAACACTGAGGGAGAGGAGGAGGAGGAGGAGGAGGAGGAGGAGGAGGAGGAGGAGGAGGAGGAGGAGGAGGAGGAGGTAGAGAGATCATAAGAGCCAGGCAGGATGGAGGACATTAAAGACAGAAGGTCCTCTAAACCGTTCAGAAACTACAGACATATGAACTCACAATAACACTGGCAGCTTGCGTAGATCCTGCTTGCATGGGTCTAAGCCAGACAGTCTCGGCGCTGAGAACCCTTTCCCTAACCTTGGCACTATCTTCAATGGATAACTGCTCACAAGTGAAAACTCAGTTCTCTCCAAGGCAGTCTCTGGATATACAAGTCACTTTTAACACAAGGGCCCATTACCAGCGTTAGATAGCCACAAAGAAACTTAAGGTTTTGACTAGGCATTTTTTTTTTAAACTTTACAGGTCCTTTATGCATATCTTATGGATTACAATTTTATGTTTTTAGTGGATTCCTGTGAGTATGAACCTTTTTGTCTCTGAGTCTACATGTTTACCTGGCACTTTTCCTTTGTATATTTTTCTTCTATCTGTTAGCTTTGTCCTATTCTAGAGTTTTGTTGGTGTTGTTTTTTTTTTTAATTTCTATTCTTTAGATGCATTTTTGCTTTCTTTGAGAGACAGAAGAGTGCAGATCCCAATGGGAGGGAAAGTGGAGATATTTTTTCTGAGTTGAGGGAGAGGTAACTGTAATCAGAAAATGTAGTATGAAAGAAATCTATTTCTTTTTTTCAATTTTATTTTCATTAAAAAAAAATGTCATTGCCATCAATGTATCCCTCTGCTCCCCCTCCCCTCTCCTCTCCCAGTCTCTCCCAGCCAGCTCTCAGGCTCCTCCCTCCCTCCTCATCCACCCATCCCCTACCCCCAAAGGGCAAGAAGTCCCAAGGTGGGCCAGCCCAGAGATGTACATCCACTCCAGGCAAGTCCGATTCACTCATTCCAAAGTCAGTGCTGTGCTGGGTGTTCCTTTGTAGGGATTGGACTCCAAGGTGTCAGCCCATGAACAGGAACACAGTCTGATCCCACCCCTTGTGGCTCCACACACTGCTCATGGCAGCTGAAAGCTGTCCATCTCTAGAAGGCCCAGATCCCCTTCCCAATGGGTCTTCAATGGCAATTCCAGATTCAGTGAGCTCCCTAGAGCTCCAGCCAGCTGTCACTGTGGGAACCTTCCTATCTCTATCCCTCTGTTCATACACCTCTCCTCCCCTTCTCTCAGGTATTTGCAATGAAAGAAAAATCAATTAAAAGAACCAAATAGCATCTCTTCAATCCTTCATATTAGTGAACAGAAGCAGAAGATGCAGGTTTCAAAGAGTGGGTAAGGAGTATGTCTTACCAAGTGAGAACCATGTGCCTTTTTACATTGTATTTCACTGACACAAACTTTGGGTGACAGCTCAGGCATGTTAAAAGTCCAGTTGTTAAAAATGGAGACCTCTGAAATAAATATTGTAAGCATGTTTCATTGTATAAAATTTAAAAATTTTCTCTTTGTTATTACTAGTTATTTTATACTTAATTTTCTAATAAAACAGTAACATTAAATGAGTTTTATTTCTTATGAAAGGCTTTCACATGTTATTGGGTCAAAGAGTTCTGTATAGAACTTGTTATCATGTATAATTAAGAATTGAATTAAATTTATATTTAAATCAGTAATTAGCCTTCCAAGGGTCTCTAGGGAAAATATATTACTTATATAGTTCATGGTCATTTCACACAACCTAAAGAATCCAGTCTCATTTTGAGTGATGATAGACAATTCACCTTTAATCAGTGACTCAAAAATAACCTGTCTTATTATTATGTCTTATTATGCCACCTTTCACTTAGAAGTAATTATAGTCAGGCTGTGTATTCAAAGCTAAAGGGAAAGGCCACTGCCTTGGAGTCAAACATTTAAAATAGAAATGAACAACTGAACTATACTGAACAAAGTACAGTTACAAGTTCATTATAGAGTGTGTTGTTTGTCTTGGTTGCCAGGAAGTAATTCTTAAGTAACAAATTGCAATTAATTTGTTAATCCCTGGGGCTCTATCATGCCCTGCTCTTTCATTAAAGCCACTTTTATGCAGAACTAAATGTACTAAACATCCAGTGTAATTTAAAAAAAAATCTTCCCCAAACATCACTATCATTTAGAATTCTAAAAAAAAAAATATTGAACAGTAAGATATGAAGTGCTGATGTTTTGATATTCATCAAAGAGAAAATTAAAACAAAAGTACTAAGGGAATTAAAGCTGAATATTTTAAATGTAACCAGTGCTGATTTAATAAAAGAAACAATTAAAACCCTCTGTCTGTTATGAATTTTCACAAGGTTGGCTTAAAAAGCAATACATGAATACAAGATTGCTAAAACACTTTGAACATTCTTTTCAGATATTTACGGTAGCCTTGAACCCAATATGAAGACTCCCATCATCCTTTTAAAATTTGATGCACTTCTTCGCTTCTCTAGGCAAATTCTGCTGTAATGTCCCCTTTCAAAGACAATGTTTCTTTTGCCTGTTAGAATATATGACAATATAATTAGATAGTTCACAAAACTTTTTAAAAAGCTAAAAAGCCCACCCCAGTCATTGTTGAAGATCTAAAGAACTCTACTGTTTCCTGCCTTAGCATCTGTCTTGCTCTTAGTTATTAGTTTAGTTCTCTTGAATATTATGAGAATCCTTACTTCACACATAATAATAAAATAAAGATGATTATAGTGCTAATGTCATTAACTATAAAACAGAAGTACCAACCTTTTAACTTTTTTGCATAGTGCTTTATGTTTTATAGGAACAGATTCATAAAAATTGTCCATTAAGAAAAATTAGAATTTGATTTACTTTGAAGGAGAAGCTCACACTCTACATTTTAGCAGCTACAAAACAGACTTGTAATACATAGAAAAAATTAAAAGTGATAATTTTGGTTGGAAATATTGCTCAGTGGTTTATTGCATGCCTAGTTATGCAACATCTAAGAAGCCCAGATTTTGTCCCCAGAAATGAAAATGTAATCTGATAACTTAAATAAATTTAAAATATTGTAAAAGAAAAATTTAAATAAACACTGTAGTCGGAGTTTTACTTTCAAGGCGCCAGTCCAAAATTAATATTTATTAGAATATAAATTAACACTCACAATATTAGTAACAGCTTATGGTGGCACCTGAACAAGGACTGGCGCATCCAAGCGATGGACGAGCAATGGAAGCGCGATGGAAGCACGATGGATTCCGATTCTGTCTGTCCAGCAGCCAGCAGCCAGGAACCAGGAAGAGAGCTCCTCATGTCCCAGCAGCCACTTATCAATGGGCTTGGCCACACCCCCTCCAGGGTCCCGGAAGTGTCTTCTGACCTTATCAGCTGACACCTTAATCCCGCCACATCTCCCCCTTTTGTCTAAATAAAAAGGTTCTAAACTAAGACTATGTACAATAGGAATTATTATGAGTTAGTAACCGTAAATACCTATTCTTCAACCCCTTCAAGACCTGAGAAGGAAGATATATCACTTGAAAGTCAGAAGTATATGGAAGTACTGGCTTCCTAAATTTGGGAGAGGACAGCAACAGCTACCTGGACAATCATCTCTGGTTTTATGCACTGTTGGAGCATCTAGCATATTGGCAACAGGCCTATGGTATCTGACAGGTCTTCTCACAAGCAGGGCAATTTTGGAGGGACTGTCTTATCCTGTCCAGGCAGGTTTCGTCAGTCTCCATCCATCAACTTGTTCCTCCAGCTTGGACACCATGTGTGCACTGTCAATAATCAAGGTAAGGACAGTTCCTTACTCAACCGGCCATTCTCTGCCAAAAGGACAAACTCCAATGGAGTATCCTCGATGCTCATACCATCTCGGGAAAGGAGCAGTGACATCAGGAGTCGTCGTGCCTCTCATGGCCGAATTTAAAATGTTAAATGCCATATTCTCTGGGTCTATGAAATGGTTGAAGATTTCTGTCTATCTATGATATTCTAACCTGTATCTGAGATGACTGGGATATGGTACCTTAAGTAATGTTGACAGTAGTTTTTATTGTCCTAAGGATTAAACCCTGTACTAAAATTAGAATACCTATATAAGAGGTGTACAATCCCTGAACAATGACTTTTAGTATGACTATCAAACATTAGCCAGGGGTATATTACCATGTAAAGTGGCCACAGCATTTTAGACATGTATATTTATATATATATCATCTAAACAGAGGTATATAAAACATCTTGTGCATATATCATAACTAGTGCAATCATATATCAAGTATAGTTAAATGATGGTAGTAATTGCATATGTACATGACAATGATGTACAAATATTTTAAACAGAGATAGAAGCATATATAAAACATAGCAATTACAGATTCAATTTTACATAATAGTTACAGATTCAGATTTATATTGAAATACAAGTTGCTTTGGTTATATAAAGCAATTCCAGATTGAACTTTGTTCAAATGTACAAATTATCACAATTAAACATATAAAATGATATTACATTTGTATCAATATACAAATACCTATGCCAATGCAAATTGTCTTTAGCTTAGCCCATACATTCACCTAAAATGGTGTATAGGTAGGCAGAACAATCTACCTTTATCTATCGTATCTATCCCTCTTCTCTTCTTCAGAAGAGATCTTTAATGCTATATTATAGTTCTGTCCTCCACCCAATTTTCACTTAAAACTATTCTAACAGAATAAGAATTACCCACAACCCTCAGAACATAAAACTTATTGGGAAAGGGGGCGTAGTCTTTCATAAGGTTGCTTCCTGCTGACTTAAGGGCGATGGCATCTCTTTGGGATCCTGTAAAGGCTAAAAAAATGGTTAGATCTTAATGGACTGACTATATACATTTATAACCATTCTCAGAATAGTGGTTAACTCCATCTGGAATTCTAATTAGAAGTGTGATCTGGAGATTATCATAGAGAGCTATCTTGCAGCCATTTTTGAATAGTCTATTTTCTGAAAACAATCATTGGTTGGTGCGCACCAGGTTCTTGATTTTTCTAATTTTGCCTCTGTCTGTCTGTCTACCTGTCTCTTACTCTCTCTTTTATTCTTGTTTCACTAGTAGGAGTTGCTGCGTTGGGGGCCCCATCTCGGTTCCAGATTCTTTGTAGATAGCTGATAGGAGGAAATGTTATTTACAATGGAAAACTTAAGCATTGTTGATACTCAAAAAAGATATTAATATCTTCTATAACTTCAGGAGATTGTATGCAGACAGGATGTTTGAAAGTTACCGAAACAGAGAGAAACGAGGTTTAAGATGAAGTCTCAATAATATTGGTCCCTAAATATTCTGTCTTCTGTCTCACACCAAGTGGCTTTTCTGATATGAGACAGAATACTTCACATTTTCTTTATCAATATGCTTGGGTTTAGAGAGGGAGAAAGCCACTTGTTCCCAATCCAAATTCAGCCCTATTAATAGTCAAATCAGGACCACGCCTTTTTTTTGAGGTGAAGATGTAAGATGCAAAGCAGTAAATATTGAAATATTACCCAGTAGTGCATATGTGTATTAGTTGGTCTCATAGTCCGTCATGTACACTCCTTAATCATCAGTCTGCCTTCTATTGCAGGTGAGTAATTAGTCTTAAAAACAGTTGTATCCGTTTTCCTGTAAAGACAAAACTGAGACCCTGCCCCAGGTTTGTTAAATGTGTTTTCCTTACCTTGTATCCATTTGTCATATCAGGGGTGAGCAATTACTTCTCCTCCTCAGGAAGGGACTCCTTTACAAAGCGGACTTTTATTAGTTTTGTCGGTACCCATATCTTTTCTTTGCCTGTTGAAACAAAAGCAAAACCCCTACCCCATCGAAGCACATATCCTGGCTTCCACTCAGAAGTCAACACATCTTTGAAGTAGATGGGTTGATTTAACTCAGAGGATTTCTCTATCACCCAATGTCTCTCAGCAGCTGATGCTCCCTTTTCATCAGCGTTAAGAAAATTTAAAGTCAATAAGGCACTGTGCAATCTCTCCCTGGGTTTTCTCATTTCTTTCTTCTGCTTATAAAGCATCTCTTTCAACGTGCGGTGAGATCTCTCCACAACTGCCTGTCCTGTAGGATTGTGTGGTATCCCCGTAATATGCTTTATATTATAGTATCCAAAAATTATCTTCATTTTTCGGGAAACATAAGCTGGAACATTGTCAGTCTTAATCTGAGTGGGAATTCCCATTATGGCCATGGCTTCCAAAAGGTGAGTTAGTACAGCATCAGCATTTTCAGAACTCAGAGCAGTTGCCCATTGCATTCCAGAGTAAGTATTGATAGTATGATGTACATATTTCATCTTTCCGAATTCTGGGAAGTGAAACACAACAGCATCAGCATTTTCAGAACTCAGAGCAGTTGCCCATTGCATTCCAGAGTAAGTATTGATAGTATGATGTACATATTTCATCTTTCCGAATTCTGGGAAGTGAAACACATCCATTTGCCAGATCTCATTTCTCTGTGTACCTTTAGGATTACTTCCAGCAGGTAAAGACGGTTGGTTATAGAAAGAGCAAGTGTTGCAATTCCTTACTATTTCATTTGCTTCATTCCAAGTGATGGAAAAACTCTTTTTTAATCCTTTGCTGTTGACATGTTTCTCATGAAATTCTGTGGCCTCTAGCACGTTTCCTATCAGCAACCGATCTATTTCATCATTACCCTGCGCTAGAGGGCCTGGGAGACCCCTGTGCGCCCTGATATGTGTTATGTACATAGGATGTATCCTACCTCTGATGATATCCTGTAGTTGTATGAATAGTAAGGTCAAATCTGAATCATCAGGAATGAAGTCAGCAGTTTCAATATGTAAAACAACTCTTTCTGCATATTGAGAATCAGTAATTACATTGAGAGGCTCTGTGAAATCCAACAACACCATAATAATTGCATATAGTTCTGACTTCTGGACAGAGTTATAAGGGCTCTGAGCCACCTTAATTAATTCTTCAGACTTGTAGCCAGCCTTTCCTAAATTGTTCGCATCAGTATAAAAGGTGAGGGCTCCAGAAATGGGTTTATCCTGTACCACATGAGGAAAGATCCAATTAGTTTCCTTTATAAATTGAATTCTCTTGTTTTGAGGATATTTATTATTAATCTCTCCTAAAAAGTCACTACAAGCTTTTTGCCAAGGTTCACTGTCTGCCCATAATCGTTCAATTTCTTCATTAGTCAAAGGCACAACAATTTCTGCAGGGTCCTTTCCAGTCAATTGGCAAAGTCTTAATTTACCTTTAAAAATCAGATCAGCATTTTTTTCGATATATGTCTTCATCTTCTTGCTTGGCCTATGTGGCAGAAATATCCATTCTAATATAATGCTTTCTCTTTGCATTAATATTCCTGTTGGAGATTGTCTAGAGGGTAAAATAACAAGTATGCAATCCAGGTCTGGATCCACACGATCCACATGTGCTTCTTGAAGTTTCTTTTCCACCAACTCTAATTCTTTCTCAGCCTCATCAGTTAATTCTCTTGGACTATTTAAATCCTTGTCACCATCCAAAGTCTTGAACAAATTAACTAGCTCATAGTTTTTTATACCAATCATGGGCCGTATATGAGCGATATCTCCTAGTAACTTTTGAAAATCGTTAAGAGTCTTCAATTTATCTCTATTTAATTTTACCTTTTGTGGCCTATTTTTTTGTAAACCTATCTTATATCCTAAATAATTGATAGAATCTCCCCTCTGTACTTTTTCCAGAGCAATTTGTAGTCCCCAATCAGGCAATATTTTCTTTAGTTCTTCAAACAATGTTTCTAATGTCTTTGGGTTTGGGTCTGCCAGCAAAATATCATCCATATAATGGTAAATGATAGATTGAGGGAAGCGCTTGCGCAGTATTTCTAGTGGTTGTTGTACAAAATATTGGCATAAGGTGGGACTATTCAACATTCCTTGGGGAAGGACTCTCCATTGGTACCTCTTAGCTGGCCCTGAATTATTAAGAGTAGGCAGTGTAAAAGCAAATTTCTCTTTGTCCTGTTCCTGTAAAGGTATGGTAAAAAAAAAAAACAATCCTTCAAATCAATAACTGCAATAGGCCATCCTTTAGGTAGCAGAGAAGGCAGGGAAATACCAGATTGTAAGGAGCCCATAGGTTGAATCACCTTATTAATTGTTCTTAAATCCGTTACCATCCTCCATTTTCCAGATTTTTTCTTGACAACAAAAACAGGAGAATTCCATGGACTGGTTGATTCTTCGATATGCTGAGCCTGTAACTGCTCCTGTACCAACTGTTCCAAAGCCTGAAGTTTTTCTCTTGTCAAAGGCCATTGTTGAACCCAAATAGGCTTTTCTGTTAACCATTTCAAAGGCAATGCTGTGAGTGTCCTTTGAGGTTCTGTGGTTATTGGGCAATTCTTTTGTACAACCTGAATGGCTGGCGAATTTTTTCCATAGTACCTTAGAGCGTCATTTCTGGAAACATAATTGAGTCTCCGGTTGATATCAGAACCAGGAGGGATATTAATCTGGGTATTCCATTGCATTAGAAGGTCGCGACCCCACAGATTCACTGCTATATCAGCCATATATGGCTTCAACCATCCTTTCTGACCTTCTGGTCCTATGCATTCAAGCCATCTCACACTCTGTTTTACTTGCAATATTGTTCCAATACCCAGAAACTGGGTATCTACTGCCTGTAAAGGCCATCTGGGGTGCCATGATTGTGGGGTTATGATCGAAACATCAGCCCCCATGTCGACTAAACCCTGGATATAAATATTATCTATCCGTATCCCCAATTTTGGTCTTTGTTCATTTATTGAAGTCTGCCAAAATATTCGTTTTTTGATTCTTTTTGGAATTTCTGAGTTTTCTTTTGAATTTATATTATTATCTAATAGCATATGGTTTTCTAGATCAGGTTTTGGATGCTCTATTTGTCCTGAGAATGCTGGTCTTCTCCTATGACCGGATATGATCTCACCATCCTTGAATTTGGAGTCTGATTTTTGGGGGCTTCCCGGGGGAAGCCCCGAAAGACGTTTCCCGATGGTAGAGGGTTGCCTTCTTTATCCCTGGTAGATCTACATTCATTGGTCCAATGCCGTCCCTTGCCACACCTTCTGCATAATCCAGAAGGCAATGGCCTTCTGTTCGAATTAAACCTAGATCGGGTATTTTTTCCAAGAGTACCTTGTGCACAGTTCCGTCTTATATGGCCTTGTTTACCACAGTTGAAACAAGTGATGTCTTGGTTCCTCACCCTAACATTAGCAACAGCTTGGCCTACCCAATTCTCCTCATTGCCATGGAGACATTCAGCATTTATTACATATTGAATCCATTCTTCTATCGGTGCAGCTCTGATCTTTAAAGGCATAAGTATTCTTCTACATTCTGTATTAGCATTATCAAAGGCCAGAGAAAGTATTAATTGCTTCCTAACTTCTGGATCTGATATTGCTCTATGAACAGCTGTGGTGAGCCTCTGTATAAAGTCGGTATAAGGCTCTTTTAAGCCTTGTTTGACCTTAGTATAATGCTCGATTTTTTGACCTGGGTCCAAAATCTTTTCCCAAGCATTCAGTGCAGCAGTACGGCATAGCAATAAAGTATGCTCATCATAAGTAGATTGAGTCCTCACATCAGCAAACATGCCTTCACCAAGGATTTGGTCCTGAGAAGCAAAGAAACCCCTAATTTTTCCTTGTTGTTCCAAGGTCTTGGCCTCCTCTCTAAACCAGCCTCTCCACTGAAAATTCTGACTTTGGTCCAAGACAGCAGCTGTTAGCTGCATCAAATCAGTTGGTGGAATCTGGTTTTTTGCTGACCATGAATTTAGAAGCTGCTTCACATAAGTAGAGTGTATACTGTGCATTGATATTGCCTCTTTAAAATCCTTGATGTCTCTCATATGTACTGGCTCATAGCTATACTCTACATATTCTGAGGATCCATCAGGTGTTATCTTTGTCTGAATAATAGCAGCTGGGAACAATAGTGGTGTGGAAGCGGGTAGCCCTGTTATGTTTACCACTTTGGGTAGAGTATCTCCAGTACCATAATATCCCATTGGGGGTTGACCTGAACTGTTCTGAGCATAAGATGCATCGCTACCCTTTTCCAGTATTGCAATGCGATCCTCCCATTCTTGAATTTTGGATATTAAGGGTTCCCATTCCTGGATTTTGGATACTACAGGTTCCCATTCCTGGATTTTGGATACTACAGGTTCCCATTCCTGGATTTTGGATACTACTGGTTTCCATTCTTGAAGTTTAGATACTATTGATTTTTCTAGAGCTTGCGTGTCCTGATGAAGCAGTCCTTCCAAAGACCTCACTGAGTCAGCAATTTTTCCATCCCCATCATTAACATAATTAATGATTTTCTTGTTCTCATCATTAATGTAGTCAACAAGTTTCTTGTTTTCATAATTTACATAGAGCCTATATTTCTCTTGTACAGTGTTATCCTTATCTACAGAGGAAGCCTTATCTGAAAGCTTGTTGTAACCAATTTCCAGAGTATCCATCCTTTTTGCCATTTTAGTGTTTGACAGTTCCACATCACATACCTTGGACAGTAACTGTCGATTTACATTTTGCACCTGTTTAACCTCATCTGCCACTGTAGAGTTCGATAGTTCCATAATACATAAACTGGACAATAATTGTTGGTTTCCATTTGACAACTCTGTCATCATCCTCTTATTTTGAAAAATAAAATAGAAAAATAAGCCAAAAAATAGTAGGACTGGGGTATTGAATCCTTCAAGATATTCATTTAAAAATTTATCAACAACCATGGCTAAATATGACCTAAACTCTTCAAAAGAATAATAGTCAGTCATTGCGTCAATTCAGATGTAATTATGCCGTTTAGTTCACAGGTGTCACAGTATCGTTCAATTTCCTACCTACTGTATGGTAGATGCAAAGACTCTTAGCAGCAGGAAGCTGCGGGCTGAAAACCGAGTGCTGCAGCGGGCTGGGCTGAAAGCAGAGCCAAGTGCTGTAGTAGGCCGGAGAGTTGAAAACCCGGTCCTGCGCACTGAACTGAAGTCTCGTGTCTGCGCACTGAGATGATCTCGCGTCTTGCACTGAAATCTCGCGCCCAGGCAATGAGCCGAAAACCCCCGCCTACACACTGGATCAGCTGGCTGGAAACCGCGCCCAGCTAGCAAGAGGGAGCTTTAAGCCCAAGTGAACAGTCTGTATGTCCCCTGGCTTCTTACAGTTTAGGGCACAGGGCCGAGGACGTTGGGCGCCAGATGTAGTCGGAGTTTTACTTTCAAGGCGCCAGTGCAAAATTAATATTTATTAGAATATAAATTAACACTCACAATATTAGTAACAGCTTATGGTGGCACCTGAACAAGGACTGGCGCATCCAAGCGATGGACGAGCAATGGAAGCGCAATGGAAGCATGATGGATTCCGATTCTGTCTGTCCAGCAGCCAGCAGCCAGGAACCAGGAAGAGAGCTCCTCATGTCCCAGCAGCCACTTATCAATGGGCTTGGCCACACCCCCTCCAGGGTCCCGGAAGTGTCTTCTGACCTTATCAGCTGACACCTTAATCCCGCCACAAAACACTACTAATTCTGTGTTGAATAAGAGTATGAGAATTGACTGAAAGATCAGATATATAGTTAATATATACACCAAAAAAATCCCCCCAAAATGTGTCCCATCTGCAGCTTAAAATTAATCTCACATTTGTATATCGTTGCATGTACATTTAGATCATCCCTTTCAATTCATTAAAACTCTGAGAAATTTTGATAAAATATTTAATTTTTCATTTGAAATAATGACTATTATTGCTTAAAATTCAGATTTAATTTTATCCTGCCTGGTGACTATTTAATTACTACTGAAACTCAGATGATGCTAGCAGAAAACTCAGGTACTATTAGAACTGAGGATTTTCCTCCCAGCTTCTTGTTCCAATGCTGCGTTTTCTTTCATTTTATTTTTTTATTATATAAAAAAAGCCTTTTTATCCAATTATTCACCTGCTCCCCCTCCTTTCTATTGCAAATTGGAATTCAGGTGTTAGCTAGACTGGAAGGCATGTCTCTGGAGTTCTGGGAGCTTGAATGGGGTGTGGTGAACTGTGTTGAAAAGGCTGCTGGCATCTTGAGCAGGCCCTGTTTTGTTCCTGCTTTCTTGGAGACTGGATCAGCAACGCCATCGTGGGACAATCTTAACTTCAAGAATTGCACTAACATTCAATTTGTATCTGTGAGTGTTAAAATACCGTTTAATAAATATTTATCCTTCATATGGTATACTGCAAGTGAGAATTACTGCAATAGCTGGTGCCCCACGTTGGATGCCATCTGTTACAATGGGATTTTCTGGCCCCATCTGGCCAAACACCCAAAGAAGAAACATGTATGGAACACAAGTGCTCCATGGGCCATGTGACAAGACAGATTATTGAAAACAGGTTGAGTTAAGATGAAAGAGCTAGCTAGTGATGTGCCTAAATCATTGGCCAAGCAGCATGAAATTTTATATTTTATATATATATATATAAGTGTCTGAGTCATTTTGGGGGACCTAAGCAGTCACAGGCAGCTAGGCACTCTGGGATGGCAGGTCTGTTAGGGTTAGGCATTCTGGGTCTAGCAGGGTCTGGAGCTCTGTCTGGACATGGCCAGAAAACCTATTGTAACACCTTTCCCTCCCCCCAATCCCTCCCAGTCAACCTTCAGCTTCCTTTTTCCCATTCCCCACCCTCTTCCCCCAAAGGGTAATAAGTCCAATGTTGCCTTTCTGATTGGGCATCCTCATGTGTGCACTGCTAAGAAACAAATGGTTCCATCAGAGTGTTAACTGTTCTGAATTAGAAAAGAAATTAAGTTTGACCTTCTTACTCTTTTTTGATATAGTTCATAACCTTAGGAAACGAAATATATTAAATATTTTCAATTTAGCTTATTATTCCATTACTTGATATATGTCACCACTGAAATTTCTTTACTATGAAACACCTGTGAATTGCAAACAAGTTTGAGTGTTTCAGATGTAAATTAACTAACCCAAGGGATCCATGAAGCTACTTGTGAAGAAATATTCTCATTACAGTTGAATCTCAGTCCATTATGCATCAGCTTGTATGCATAACAGAGGTAGAAAGCAATTAGATGATACAAGCTGATTTCTTTTCATCCTACTTACAAAAATTAATTAAACATTGTTAGTTTAATTCCATGATTGCAGAACTTTGAGTTTAATATAAAATGTCTGCATATAAGATTTAAGTTGAGAATTTTCAAAGCTACCTGCTGAATCCCATGCTAATCTCGCTTTCAGAGGCACATGCTATGCAGTTTGTCACAGTCCCATCACTACTTAGTGTAATGTTGAACCCGGAATTCTTTATTCCTATTAACTGCCTGTCCTTCTCAGCCATTGTATGTTCTCAAGAAAAGGACATTGTTTAGGTAGTCTAGTCCTTCCAAATCACGTTTTCAAGATCTGTGCAAGAATGAGCAGAGATATTGGCTATTTCATGAACTTCAGACTCCCAAAATAAGAGTAAAGATGTAGGAAAAGCTGTTAGAGAGTATATTCTATAGATTATGAAAAATAGGCTCAGAGCCATGTCTGATTAAGCAATGACAGACACCAATACGCTATAACTTTCTAAAGGAGGTTTTATAAAATATATTTAGCAAAGCAAATATGAAAACTTTATAAAATCAAGTACTTCTTTGTTAAAATGAATAGATTATAATTGCTTGAAGAATTATTGTAATAGTGTGGAAGGTCTGAGACTAACAAAAACACAAAACTTTCTAACACTGTATATGAGCAGCTTACAGAAACCTAAAAGTAATATGTAAAAACCAAGATAATACAGTCAATAAGTTATTTGCATATAATTTTTAACTTATGTATTTTTAAATAACTTAATGGTAGGAAACTTGTTCACTCTCATTACAAATGTCTCCTGAATGGAAACCAAAATTTTTGTCGAACTTACAGAAAACATTTTTATAAACACTGAAATGAAAACATCCATTTTGAACACAAAATAAATATATCACAAAGACATTTTTCTCCTTAAATGACATTAAATATATCCCTCACGACTGTTTTCTTTTAATGCAACTGTTATGTCTTTATTGATTGAAAAATTAAGAGTAAACATAAATAAATGTAAATTCAAAGAATGTTTTCTTTTAGAAAGCAATATTCACTAAATCTCAAAAATATCACTGATGTGTTTAGTAACTAATAAGCGTAGAAAAACCTCAGGCTCACTTCTGGTACTTGTTTTCAGCGCATGTTCGGATTTATATTTTAGTTGTTTTCATGCTGAACACTGACTGAGTCTTCAGTTAAATTGGCTGAAGGTTGGAGAGTTCAGAAAGGCCATAGCAACAACCATTCTGTATTTATTAAAAAAAAAGAAAGAAAGAAATATTTTCTATTTGTGAGTTTTAAAATCCACAGGAATCCAGAAGAGTGAATGATTTTGTGAATCTATTAGCCTCCCTCCATCACGGGCATAGGCAGAGAATCTTTAGAACTTCTCCAAACTCTCTAGAGGGGGGAGGACAGATGTTACTTACCTATCATGCTTTCTCCTTAGCTGTTATCCCTGCAATCATTCTGCCCCTTCAAGTAATTATTTCCAAAAGAGATAGATGCATCTTTGCAGTGTGGAAATATGGTCCAATGTTTAAAGATAAACATTCCTTAGACCTGAGTCCTGTTCCCATCTACTTTCGGTAGCTCACAATGGTCTGTTAGTCTACCTTCAGGGTAATGTAGATTCAATAGGCACCCTCCAACATTAAAAGACACACACACACACACACACACACACACACACACACACACACACACACTAAGTTAAATTTAAACAAAATAATTCATAAAAGATGGAATTTTATAGATTTGGAGTAATACAGAGACAAACTTGTCTTATGAGAAAAAGCTTACATATTACGAATGTTTACCGGGCCAGTGAGATTACTCATTGTGTAAAGGTGCTTGTCACCGAACCTGATGACCTCATTTGGATCCCACGCCAAACATGGTAGAAAGAGACAACTTCCTCTTCATACAAGCTGTCCTCTGATTTACACACACACATGCCCTGACACTTCCCGTGTATTTTTAACTTCTGTTGGTTGAACTCTTGTGAAAAAGGCCTGGGTCATTTGGTCATGAGAACATTGAAAGAAAATTTCAGTTCATCTCCCAAACATGCTGGAGAATTTCCCTCCCATTCCTCTGGTCTCCCCACTTCCCTTCTAATACGTATATAATGTTATTTCGCTTTGTTCTTAATTTTTATATTTCCTCAATGAATAGCTGTGTCGAGTATATTTCAAGTGTAGTTCATTTTTATTTTCTTTGATAAAATGTATTCAAATCCTTTGAGTTTAAAGAGCACTTGTTGTAACTGAATACTAGTACTTTCTCATATAAAATTTACTTTGCAAATATATTCTTCCATGTAATGGATTGTATTGATCCTTTTCACAGTATGTTTAAAATGTGATACTTTAAAATATTCATTCGATCAATGTTAAGATGAAAGAAGGCAATGACATTTGAGGGTATATCAACCATCTTTTCCTCATCAATTTCCTCAACAAAAATACTAGCAATACATATAGTTCATTTCTCTCAGTGTCTCCACCGTGTGTGTGTGTGTGTGTGTGTGTGTGTGTGTGTGTGTGTGTGTGTGTGTGTGTGTGTGTGTGTGGTGACAGGCATAACTGGTGTCATAAATTAATGTCTACATGAAATGCTACCTTAGGAAGGAATAGTAAAGGAACAAACTCGTATAGATTTAATAAGCCTGATTTTGTTCAATGTGGTTTTTTATGTAGAAAAATCTAAATAATGTAGAAAAGCAATTTCCCCAAACCTTAAGTAAATGTAGTAACATTGTAGGTGCACATGCAGAATTTGTTAATGAAGAAAAATGTACTTCTGCCCTGGCTGACCTGGGCCTCTATTTATATGAGGCTGGCCTTGAACTCACAGAGATCCTCTTGCCCCTTCCTCCTGAGTGCTGGGGAAAAGACATGCACAACCGTATCCAGTTGTATTTATTCCCAATGAGATATTTAATAAAAAGTTACAGAAATTACTATGTCAATGTCTATGTAATCTGTCAACTGACATTGAAACGGAGACATGTTATAGACTATCATGAGAGATAATGACAGATAAATAATAAAGTTGCAATAAGTATAATATATGCAACTTGATTCATTGATTCCAGTTGTATGATTCTTCTTAGTCTCAATTTATACTTTCTCAGAATTTGAATTTGTCTTTTTTTTTTCTTTCTTTCTTTTTTTTTTTTTTTTTTTTGCAATTATACTATCTAAATACCTACAATTGTAGGGTTTAGTTCATTTCCATGAAGGTTCCTCAGCTGTCACTCAAGTGTTAGTGAGTTCCCAATAACTCAGGTCAGCCATATATGTGGGTACCAAAAAAATGGTGACTGCATGCTGAAAACAAATTTCCAAATAAGATATATTCATCTTTTGAAAAACATTCTCCTACATCATGCTTTTAATTTTAGACTCTTTTAAGTTCAAATAATTTCAGTGTTTGCATTTGAAAAGCTGTACTTGGAAGTGCTAATTGCTGATTATTAACAGACATGCCAATAAGCAGACAGAAAACATAAAAAAAAAAAGATTACAGAAGAATGAACTCAATGCTGAATCAAATTATGTGCCAGAAGATGAAATAAAAATTTAAAAGGCAAACACAACAGATAAGGTGTGAAAATTCAGCATTTGTCAGAAGATGTGTTTATAAGTAAAGAAAAAAACAAAAGCCAAGTATTTGCACAGAGTAACAAGCTATTCACACTTCATCCTTAGGTGACACTGTCTTTGTTCATTATTTGCCTAGTACTCCTTAAAATAATAAAACGGATAAAGAGAAGACTAAGAAGAATTCTATGCTAACATTCATCAGACAGTTTTCTCGATAATTTAAATGAAATGACTATATTTAATTCTCAAAGTTACATAGAAACTGAATGTTGTTATTTATTCTTAATGAATTAATATATGAAAATCAGAGACACAGGGATTCAATTGCTTTCTATCGAAGCAAGGACAGTTAATGGGAGAATCTGAATTTGGCCTGAAGCTACCGGACTCTAATCGTTAGGATATTGGCACAGATTTCTTAGTCAATGGTTTCCAGACAGAGGCTGCACTCCAGTTTCAATCATGTTTATATTGATTTTATGCTTAGAAACTGGCAGTATACACCCATTTCACTAATTTATGAATGAGAAAGAAGTACATGGATCTATTATTGGTATCCTATCTTAGACGAACAGACATTTCTTCATGCTTCCCACGGAAAGTTAAAACAAATATTTTGTTTATTAATACTATTAAACCAGTTATGTCTTGAAATGTATCACTTTATTTCTCAGCTTTATGACTTTACCAAAAAAAGTGAATACTTAGTTGCCATTTAATTCTTTTCCAGTAATACTAAGTTCAAAATGAAGGGTGAAAATAATGTATACATTAGAAAGATTTGGTAACTCTTAAGAACCTGCAAAAAGACTGCTCAGATGGCATCTTTGCTTAGGAACTCCTACAAAAGATCATTATTTTCTAAGTGATTCCCATCCTTTCTTGGGCTTCTATTGCTTTTAGTGTTGAATGCAAGTTTCTTTTGCTTCTAAAGTAGAGGATACTCAGTAAGGAAGGATTCCTTCCCAAGGTTTCCAAGGTCAGAGTGAGGAGAGTAGTATTACTTTTGACTCTAATAACATACTTCACTTGTAATCTCTCATTTTTTCCTTAGCAACTCTAAACAAATTTCAAAAAATGCCATAATGTCTATTAAATATTTGAGTGAGATATATGTGTTATATCACAAAGAATCATGGTCCAACCTAAAACCTGCCTCTACATTCCTTGTTACTTAAGCCAGGCCAAACTAAATCACATGGTCTGACCCTTGCCTACCTGATAAAAAGTTGTGAATTATATCCTTTATTTCCTACATTTATCATTAGATTTATATTTCAATCTCCCTTCAGGGCCACATTAAGGCTGTCTATGGACGTGTTGCTCTGTCGTTCTTCATGAAACTCCTCTTTGGACCTGAAGACACACTATTTCTCTTTAGGACTCTGTCTCCCAGTAAAGATCTTGTAAAAGGCAATCCAGTCCAAATGAGCACATATCTCCTAAGGATATAATATTCTTCACCTGAGGTCCTTATGCTGTGCTAGTATCTTGTCATTTATTTCCAAACTCTGCACAATCTACTAGCTAGGCTTTTATTCAACATAGCCAAATAATGCTATAATTATCACTATCCTATAAAATTTCACACTTTGGAGCCTATCACTTGGATAGGATATTCTGATACTATGTATGTGGGATCAAGGGTATAAACATCCCAACTACAAAGTAATACAAAAATTTATACTTAGAGCAACTGAATAAAGTTGACAGAAGTCTAAGTGGAAGTCCCTGCTGTTTTGTATTGTTCACTCATTAGAGTAAACTGTGACTGTAATTTAGGAAGTAGCAAACACAAAATGTGTTGAAGAAAAGAAGAGACTTTCTTCTTAACTTTCTTCCTTTGGTCATATTTCAAAGAAATGGAGTTAAGTATTTTTATATCTTGGTGGACAGTTTTAAATTAGGGCTCAGTACATATTTGTGATGTGCTTATCACTCACAGGACTATGTGATAGTTTCTTTTCTTGTTACTTTCATAAAATACCCTGAAATGAGAAACTTGGTGTACTATATATCTACTTTAGCATAGTAATAGATCATAGAAGGGAAGTTACAGGGTATTGAGGAAGACTGCTGCATCACATCTGAGATCAAAACAAAGTAATAAATGTATGCATGTTATCTCACAGCTCACCTTGTCTTCGTCTATGCAGTCAGTATCCCCTGCAAAGGAAATAGCACCACTCACAGTCATGGTGTAATCAAGGGTATAAATATCATAGCTACATAATAATATAAAAGCAGCATAGTAAGATAATTCCCTATAGGCATGATTGGAAGTCCAGCTCCTGGTGATTCTAAACTGCATTAAGTTGACAGAACTAACATTAATTTTTATTACTTAGTGTCAGTGAAATAAGTCAAATGACTTTGGAAAAGGATACAATTGTATTGCATAAAGTATAGGGATCTGTGTAAAAAATCTATTTAGTAATTTAAACATACAATGATTACATTGAAGTATAACTCATCATTTTTTCTAATATCTAAGTCAAATACATACAGAATTAAACTATCCAGCTTTTGAAGCAATTTAAATAGTTTTTAATAGTATACATAATATATTCAATCATGTTTATATGTATAGCTATGTACATATGCTAAAATACTATTTGACTGCATATGACGATCACATCTATAGTATGATAAAACAGATTCTGCCTCTATTCAAAAGAAAATGATCGTCTTACAGATTGGTCTGTCCTTTTACATACATATACCAATATTGGTCATTTATTTTCAGTAAAATATATTTTAAAATGCCACATTAGGAATTTATACATAAATCATTTAAAAACACAGGCGAAATAAGGTACATTAATTTTGAATCACTTATAAAATATTGATGATAAAAATCACTCTTACATCAGAAAAACAGCATACAAAGAATAAAAAAAAATACAGTTAGAATCTCAAGTGATTAAGAGTTCAATGTTCTCTATTTCCTCTTCCCAGGGGAATCTATAGATGCATCTCTTAACTCCCTCCCTTTACCTAGCTACTCCAGGGTTATGGATTGTAGCCTGGTTATCATTTTCTTTATGTCTAAAATCCACTTATGAGTGAGTACACACCATGTCTGTTTCTGGGTCTTTGTTACCTCACTCCGGATGATAAAACTGAGATAATTAGGATTATAAGGGGAGGAGGGAGGCAAGGGAGGTTGGAAGAGAACATGAGAGAATGGGATGCCTGAGTGGGGGAATCAACAAATAGGGAGAGCAAAGAAGTGGGTTTTATGGTATTGGAAGCCATCATGGGGTTAGAAAGAAACCTGGTACTAAGAAAACATTCAAGAACCCACAAGATGAGCCCAGCTAGGACACCAAGCAATAGTGGAAAAGCTTCCTAAGCAAGACTTCCCCTATGATCAAATGAATCACCACCCTAATTGTCATTATAGAACCTTAATCCAGCAACTTATGGAGGCAGAAGCAGAGATCCATAGATAAACATTGGGTAGAGCTACTGATCCAGCTGAAGAGAGAGAACAGAGACTATATGAGCAAAGGGATCAGTTTCACGATGAAGTGATCCACAGAGTAGGCTGAGCCATACTACTGGGAGCTCACAGACTCTAAAATGACAGCTGAAGAGCCTTCATGGAATGGATTTGAGCCTTCTGAATGTAGAAGACAGTCAAACAGCGTGGGCAGTTTGTGGAGCCTCTTGTGGTTGGATCAGAGCTTATACCTGGTGCATGAAATTGCTTCCTTAAGTCCATACCCTGCAGGAGAACACCTTTCTAAGCCTTGATACTAGGGTAAGGGACTTGGTCCTACCTCAACTGGATATGCCAGACCAAATTGACTCATCTTGGGATTCCTTGCCCTCTCTGGGGAATGGATGGGGGGATGGGGTGAGGGGAGGCTGGGGGAGGACTGAAAGAATAGAATGGAAGGGGAGCAGTGGTGGGTATGAAGAGAAAATTTTAAATAAAAAATATTTCAATGTTCTGTCATGTATTTCTGTATTTTATGCACACATATGCACATGTTCACACAATTTGTAAAATAAAGGTTTGTCAAGTAAGTTATTCAGAACTGATCAAATGTACCCAGATAAATTAGTCCAAACTAGTCTGACAAGAACAGATTATCCATACAGCTATTCATCTACTATGATGCGAGGTCTGCGATGCCTGGAGTTTCAATGGAAAGAAAATGAATGTAGGAACTGAGCTGAAACTCTAGAGATCTTACCATGAGGAAAATGAGGTTGAAGAGAAGGGGGCAATCTGGGTTTCTAGGAGCTTTCATAGGAAAAGCAAATAATAAGAGAGTATTTAAGAACTATAAGTAGTATTTTATTCGTGGAATGTATACTTACAATGCTTCTTAAAGTTCTTCACTAAGTGAACCAGGTATCACCACGTGACATAAGACTTCTTAGATTTCTTAGCCTAGTTTGCAGATTCCTTGTGTGTGTTTATCATAATAGGAATCTCTCTGCAAGTATCAATAGTTTGAATTTTAAAAAAATCAACAAAGCCTCTTCCTTCAGATTTTAAGATCCTTAGGAGCAGGGATAGGATCTGTTTTATTCTTCTTTACTCTTTTAGTTTTTAGTTTATTTAATTTTTTAAATAATTTCATATATGAGCATGGAATTTTGTATCATTTCTGCCTGCTTCCCTCCTCTGTCCAACGTCTCCATTCCCAATCCCGCTAAGTACAATATGTATGTGCACATGTGTTGAGACTGATTTCATGGGACTAGATAACCCATGATGGAACTCATTTGAGGGGAAATCTGATGCACATCTCCTCAACATCTACTGATTGCCATAGCTTTTCATTTCAAGAGCATAGAATTTGTAAACCCCCCCCCCTTCCACATAAGCACTTCAAATGTAGCTGCCATTACTCAGGCCTTGCTTTGGCAAATGGATTGTTGAGGTTTCATATATGTTGATTCACTAACATAAATAAAAGACAGTATCTTGCAACAGGTATTCTGGTCCTTTGGATTTTTTTACCTTTTCATCCCTTCTTCAATCATGCTCCTTGGGATGGATATATATATATTGTGATGTAGATATATCTATTTAGGTTTGACATACCACAGTCATACATCCTCTGTTTTTTCACCAGTTAAGGACCTCTGTAATAATCTCCTGCTGCTGCAAAAAGATACTTCTTAGAAGAAAGATGAGAGCAACACTAATCTTTAATAGATTCATGGCAGCAGGCACCAATTATTCCATCTTGAAGAGGTCTTAAGTCCAATTAGACACCTGTTGGTTACCCTCAAAATAAAAGTACCACTATAGCACCACTTGCGATATTGCCAAGTCAGTCATTGCTGTAGTTCATAGGCTTTCGCAGCTTTAAGATTGCCCTTCTCACTTGGAAGATGGCCTGCCATCTTCAGATACTACAAGAGCCAGTCCTCAGCGGGGGAGGCTTCCAGGTCAGTTCTGTGAGTCCTGTGTCCAAGTGTGTGGTGTATTTAGCAATGGGGATTTTTCTTTTCATTCTGGGAGGCAACTAAGGGCAATAGCAATAGCCTATATTATTTTTGAAATCTATTGGCTCCCACTGGCCAATGGGAAACTTTCCATGCCTGCTCTTTGCATTTTTGTAAGATAGAGTGTATCTTGGAAAAAGTGCTACAATTCTGTGTGATATAATTACATATCTATGTGTGCATACATGTATGTATGATTTTTAAAGTAATCATGCATGATAATATATAGCTTTAATGAATTTTGAAAATTCCTTAGTCTGATTTATTTCTCCATCATCCTTATTCTTTCTTAGTGTCCTTCTTTCCCCTCCCCAGTACAAATATCACTCCCTTTCCCCCCTTTTCCCATCTACTCCATCCTTGCCATACTATCCTCATCTCTAGAAACACTTCTATGGATTGCTTCTTCCTGACATCTAGGAAACCTTAATAAATTCTATGGTACCTTCTATTCTTCTGGCTTCTGAAGTTATTTCAATCACATGGTTAAATACAAACATTTTAGTATCTTTCAAAGTGGGGTTGGAAAGAGACTGGATGCTAGGGAAACCTCCAAGAACTCACAGGTAGTCTCTGGCTAGGTCTCCAACCAATAGTGGAGGGTATGCCTAATAGGACTTCCCCTAGAGTGAAATGTGTCATCACAGAACATAATCCAACAATGATTACAGGTGAAGTCCATGATCCATGGCTGAGCACTGGGCTGAGCCCTGGTCCAGCTGAGAGCAGAGGAGGAGTCTGTATGAGCAGGGGGATAGGGATTATAAGGAAAATTCTCACAGTGATGGCTTGCTGGAACTCTGGGGAGCTCACTGAATCAAGAATAGCCACTGGGAAAACCACTGGGAAAAGGAGCTAGGCCCTCCAAGGGTGGGTAACTGTCAACTGGCATGAGCAGTATATTGAGCCTCAAGGGTGGGATCAGACTGTGTTCCTATGCATGGGTGGCACCTTGGAGCCAATTCCCTGCAGAGGAGCACTTAATCCAGTCTTGATATTGGGATGAGGAAATCAGACTTGCCTGGAGTAGATGTACCATGCTGAGCTGACCCACCTTGGGACTTCTTGCCCTTTGAGGGAGGGAATGGCTGGATGGAGAGGGGTAGGCTGAAGGTTGACTGGAAGGGAGTGGGAGGAGGGAAGGGAGAAGGAGCAGGGATGTACATAGATAAAAATGACATTTTTAAAATAAAAAAATAAGAAAATTTAAAACATAACATTTGAGACATGGGTAGAGATTTACAAAACAAACAAACAAAAACCTGCAGTCTTTGCCTTTCTGGGACTGAGCTACATCAGTGTGAATAATATTTTCTAGTTCTAGTGATTTGACTGTAAACATTTTGATTCCCCTTTTCTTTGTGTAATTCCATATGTATCTCATTCCTCAGTTGAAGGACTTTTGGACTGTTTCAATTTTTTATGGAATGGCATTATACATCACCGAGAAGGTTTTTTTTAAAAAAATATGAAATATTGGGTCCTTTAGGAATAGACCAAGGAGTGGTATACATGGGTCATGTGGTATATCTACCTTTATCTTTAGAGAATTCTCTACAGTGATTCCCATCATGGCTGCAATAGATTTTGCAGTTCCCTTTTCTCCACATCCTTGCTGGTATTGTGGTCAGTTGTTTTCTTGCTTTATCCATGTTGACTATGATAAGAGGAAATCTTATGTATATGCTGAATAAATGTTAAAGACTTATTTGGAGAATATCACTGGGGTGGATAAATTATGCTCAGTCATGGACTCTAGGCCAACTATAGCTTACCCAAACAAGTGTCAGAAATTCAAATACACATTAGGTATTCAAAATTTCAAAATTTAGGAGATTAAAAATTAGGCTTTCTAGAATAAGAGAAGAAAATTATACTCCGTAGCAAGAGGTTTCTGGCCCAGCCAGCCTGAGGTCTAGACCTGTAGTCCCACAGCTGCTAGCCACAAATAATCACACGAAGGTTTATATTAATTAAAAACTGTTTGGCCTAAGGATCAGGGTTATTACCAACTAGCTCTTACAACTTAATTCAACCCATTTCTATTAATCTATTGCATCGCCATGTGGCTTGTGGCTTTACCTGTACTTTTACATCTTGCTTCTTAGGTGGCTGTATGGCATCTCTGCTCACTCAGTCCTTCTCCTTTATCTGAGCTTAGCATTTCCATTTGCCTCTAAGTTGCTTTGCCATAGGCCAAAACAATTCTTTTATTATACAATAGTATTTCACAGTGTACAGAAAGGCATCCCACATCAATACTCAAACTCTTGGTTGATCATAATCACTAGAGACTACAATAGTTGGTCACACTGTCAGAGAAACAAAGTGTAAAGTGACTAGGAAAGAGTATATTTCATGTGTTTTGGGATGCTTCTCTCAGTTCTAATATAATGGCAATATTGAAATTTAAGGTAATATTTCTATATTAATCAATTTCCAAGAAGAACCAGACCTTGAGCATTATCATTTATTCCTTAAAATAAAAAAAATAATTCTGAAAAAATATAACCTTGGGAGATGTTCTCACTGTCTAATTTTCATAGAATGTACAGTTGACTACGTATTTTGACTCTGAGATCTAGCCTACTTATCTTATAGTGCAAACCTGGATAGCATATTTCATCAAACATTGTACATAGTCACAAACACTAACACCTGTAGATCTAAACAAAATTAAAATTAGCAGAGGTAGTAAAAGGTAAGCCAATACATTCATATACAGAGATTATAGGATTGAGATTTGCTTGAAGTTAATGAGAATGTGAAGAGAGAAGGGAGCTCAGTGCAGCACTGTGCATTGTTATAGATGTTAGAAAGTCTTCACATCTACACCTCAGAATTCACAAAAGTTCTTTCTTGTATTATAAACAAACCTTTATTTTGGGTAAATTTTTACTTCATGTACTTTTAAGTCTTTAATGTTTTACTCCTTTGAAATAACATTTATCTTAAAACACAAGCAGATTGCATTCCCATATAAAATTCTTTTTCTTCTCAAAAATATTATTAACTTGCAGTGCAGAGTCAAATAAAATATACTATGTATCTGGATAGACATAACTAGAATTTTAATTTTCTTTGAATTTCTCTAGGCTGCATTTAGAGAATCAGAATAAGCAGACTGAAATTTTTACTCTCAAGAAGAAATGAAACATTTTTAATTTTACCCAAGGTAAGAAGCTATATGGAAATTCCAGATGAAAGTGGAAGAATTTTCAAATTCATTTCCTAAGGTACCTGATATAGAAGCATAATAAAATTAGCTTGTGTGTAGTAGTTTTATGTATCTTTTACTTATTTATCCAGGCCTGACACTAGCATTGTTAATGGATATCAGGCCAGGTGAGTTCAAATGCTATGATTCCTGCATCTTAAATGCTGTTTTCCATCTCTCCATTCAAAACTGAGTTACTGAAGCTGACTACATTTCCCATAATCCTTCTCGGATTTCATTCCACTCAGCTAGCTCTTTTATTTTTTTCCTACCTCCTTAGAATCAGCAGGCCTGAGAGAGCTCTGATTCCAAAGGGATGCTTACATTCTATACTGAGGCCATCTAGGAATACAAATGCTCAATGCCACACTGCTAAGTGGAGAAAGGTAAGACAATTTATTACAGGGTGTTTTTTTCTTTCTTTTTTTTTAAAGTTCCTTTTTTTTTTTTTTTTTTTTTTTTTTTTTTTTTTTTTTTTTTTTTTTTTTTTAAGCTTTTGAAGAAATGGTGTCTTCTCTTCAACCAGTGTCTTTGTCACTTATTTTTTGTTCCATCTCTGCAAATCAAAATGCAAAACATTTTGGCAATAGAGCTGGTATGTGCATTTGAAATGTGACATTAATATTATTATGAGGAATTCTCAGAGAAATCTCCCTTAATGCTACAAAGGACTGAATACAACTAAGTGAATTGGGAAATATGCTTTGCACAAATGAGTGACCTACTAGAAACAGAAACATTAAGTTGCTGTTTTGCCTGATAGATGTGCCATCTTATTAACAGCTACAGATGAGATGTTCTCAGTTGCATGGAGTTTTAATTTTCTCATAACTAACACTACCTAGTCAGTATGTATTAATACTTCCTTCTCAAATCATTACATGTTACAAGGTACTTTTTCACACTTTGTCAATAGGATCTTTAATGCTAAAGTTAATAATATTTTTAAATCTCAATTAATTATACTAAAATTGATTACTGTTTTAACAGATATCTTAAAAGTTTAAATTCTACTATTAGTGGATTAACCCTATTTCCCAAATAGTGTAGATTGTGCTTCTGTTTTAAACACATACATTCAAAGACTATGCTTGACTACTTCTGTGTGGGTTTGGCATAAAACTAGTATGGCAATATGCCATGTATGTGGCTTCCACAGTTGCAATTTGTTAAACCAATTTTTAGCAATTAACAATGCCTCTGAAAAGAATAAGATACACACATCATTTCTTTTCAATACAACTTTGTGTAATTGGAATAAAATGCAATTTGATCTATTAATCTAAAAATTAAATGTAAAATACTTAATATAATACAGGGAACAGCACTGTGAAATTGCATAACTATCCAGTGTGTGGTCATTTTCTTCTCTGACCATATTCTCTCAAAGCACAGAGAAGAAATTCCATAAAACACAGTCCAGGAAGAGGGAATATTAAAAAAAAAAAAAAAGTGAAAGCCACAAAGAAAGCCTGAGGTGCTCAATGCTGGACCACCTCTCCAGCCAAGCAGAAAACTAACATTGGTATTTAACTCTTTTTATCAGCCTCTACTATGACTCTGGCATTGCACACAATTAAGAAGATCACATTAAACTTCCCAGACTAACTGCAAACACATTTTAAGCAGTAAATAACTTTTCTAAGTTCTCAATGGAGAATCTTGTGTTTATGAAGTTGCATGCACCTGGGAAAAAAACATTCATCACGGTCTGTTCTGATTTAACTTTTTTGGGCATTATAAAATAAAATGATGTCACTCTATTCAGAGTTTCACTACTTTTTATGCTTACATTTGTAGCAGGGCCTACAATTTCAGGTTCTAGTACCATGTATTACTCAGGACCTTCATATAGTCATTCTTAATTCTTTTAAATTACTACTAAGAATAATGGCACAAACGATACTTATGATTTTGAATGCACAGGAATTGGAAGAGTAGGTTGTCATAACCTAACTTCAATGGAATTCCAAAGTTTCTACAGGTAGAGTTGAGCCCCAATCAAGATTTTGTTTTCAGAACCCCTGTGGTCTTAACCTTCCACTGTGTTTCAATATTTGTAAGGTTGCAGCACCTCTAAATCTCCTCCATCCTCTCTTTAAATTTATTGAAGAAACATATCGATGGTCTCAGCACTGACGTAGGTCTTCTGTTCTTTGTTCACAACTTCGCACTCATTTCTTTCTCACTTAGACCAAGTTCTTTGCCACCTAGCTATGTTCACTGTATGTTTTCTCATGTTTCCACACTATTTCACATCAAACATTGAAGTTGTTTAATTGTCCATTGTGCACAGCAAAGAGATACAAAAGTGATTGACTATTAATAAATGTATTTCCTGAGAGTATTCATGGGAAAGACATAAGTAATAAGTTGTAAAACAAAGGTGTTGTTATCAGTACCTGATTTTTTTATTCTAAAGGATAAGCTTGCTGCTAGATATGTTTCCTATGCCGCATATTTCACCAACAACAGATTTTTCCCCAAAAGAACTTTATTCACTTTCTGAACACCTTTGGCCCATGTTCAAATTCTTTAAGAGCTTCCAAATTTCCTTCTAACGCCTAGCTCTGCTGCTTTATGTATCAGAATGAGCTGGAGTCACAATACACCTGCACAGCAGCAGGATCTTTTCTAACTTGAGGCAAAGGAGCAGCTCTGTTGATGTCATTTCTGTATTGGGAATGAGTAGCTTCTTCCTACTCCCTCTTTCCTGTGTTCTTGCCTTCTTTGTCCTTCAGTCAGATCCCCTCTTTGCTTTTGAACTTAATTCTGACTAGGCTGTGATGGCAAGTGAGAATCATTCTTGAGAAAGTTATAAATATATTAAAGTTCTATTCAAAATTACCATCTGCTATTTTACTTTTAACAAATTCCTAGCTTCAAGACACTGATTTTTATTTCTCCTCTAGCTTGCTCTTGGCAGAATCTGGGGAACTGTTAAGTTGGTGAACTAAGGTAGGGATAAAGGTTCTGCTCTGACCCATAGGCTGGCTTGAGTGGCAAATTGTCATTCTTTGTGTTAGGCAATAGTCTTCATGTAGTGCCCACCTTATGGTGGTTCATTTTTGTCAACTTGTCACAAAGTAGAGACACTAGCAAAGAGTATTATTAAGTGAGAAACTGCCTCTATCACATTGGCCTATGGGCATATCTGTGGAACATTCTACTTACTGATCAGTGATTGATGGGGGAAGCCATAGCCCACTGAGGAAGATTCTGAGTGTATGAGAAAACACATTGATTAATCCTCCTCAGCATCTGCTTCCAGTTTTCTCCCTTGACTTTGACCTTGGTTATTTTGCCTCAATAGTGGACTGAAACCTTCAGATCAAATAAACCCTTTCCTCCACAGGTTGGTTTTCATCAGTGTTTTATCACAGCAACAGAAAACAAATTAAGATACACTTGAAGGTCACATATTTAATTTGGTGCAAAATTGTACTTAAAGAAATCACGACTTAGTTTCATGATGGAATGTACTCTGTGGTCATACTGTTCAGGTTCTAGGTACAGCCAGCGGTGATAATCACAAGCTGTCTGATGTTGGACAACATATTTAGCATCTTACTACTTTAATGTTTCTAAGTATCAAATGAGGAGAATAGTTTTATCTTCGTAATCATTTTTATTGTAAATGAATTTATATAATATGTAACCAAATGAGAAACATTTTCTGTGTTCACAATGAAGTTGTCACTGTTTAGTTAATACTTGCTGGTTGAATTAATAAAACAAGTTTTATAATAAAACTGGAAAAACTTAAATATTAAGATCTGTTATGGTAATACACGCCTTTGCATAGTTCATGCACTTTGCATGAGGGTGCTTCATTACATGTGTGTAAATTTGGGGTAAAGGGAACAATCATTGGAGTAACAGATTGGAGTAGATCAAATTTAAAGGTTGTAAGAATAGTAAGACCAGTTGAACTATTACTTTGATGGATTTTTCTCCCATGATACCCAAATCATTCCTATGATAATGGTTGAGTTGAGATGAAAAGAGTTTGTGTGTGTGTTAGGCATTAAAGTATCCAGGACAGAGAAATGTGTGAACCAAAGATATGGCATTGAAATTGAAACTGGCCCATATGGGCTTAATAAAAAAGGGGATATTCTTCATAGAAACAATTTTATATAAAAAATTAACCATGTCTAATGGCGATTGGATAGATGAAGGAAAGCCAATGAAGTAAAGAAAGGAGATGAAGATATGAATTGGAGAAATGGAAGAAAGCCAATCACACTCAATGTGTGCTGTGTTGACATATATCCATAAAGATGGCTATAAACCCTTTGCAACATCTTAAATGTCCTAAAACTGCCACAAATCACACATTTAAAAAAGATACTTTGAGAAGGGGTTTCATTCTCTATTCCGTCTTCTGAAATACATTTTGTAGCCCATCCTGTCATCCAACTCATGACTGACTCAGTCTCCGAATGACAGTACAGTGCTATTATTTCATGCTCCTAAAATAAATTTTAGATTTCTATCATTCCTCCCTCTGAAGGATTTGCAAATTAACGCCAAAAGGATTGTGAAATTATTTCCTAGAACCCTAACTCCATCCACAGTGAATAACACTTGGGCCACTGGTATAAATCTAGTTTAACTCATTTATTTACAAAACAGAAGTCTTGTCACAATCAGTTCTTGTGGAAGACAGAATCTCTCACAAATACAAGTGAAGCTAGAATCCAAAGAGGCCAACAATATTAGCACCTTGATCTCAGACACTGTAAGAAAATATCATCTGCAATTGAAGCCACATTTTGTGAAAATTTGTTTTATTAGGGAAGATCTGGAAAACTAACACCATTAGTTAAAATAACCTATTCTCACAATCTCTCCATTTCAATAAATTATAATACCAAATTAAAAACTAAAGGGCCATTTTTAATTCCCATGATTTCCTGGGAGCACACAAATTTCTAGTTCATCAGCAATGAAGTTTAGATCTACCTTGTCTAATTTTCCTAACAGATCCCACCAACTCATCCTCAATGTTATTTTACTCTACTGCCTTTTTTTTTTCATTCACTTCCAGCGCTTTTTGTGAAACTCTGCCATAGCCACAGAGACTTCCCCCTTCTTCATATGGGCTAGTATTATGTTCAATGTAGAAAATGTTCTCTTTCTCACTGTTTCTTCTGCCTGATGTTACAGCTCCAAATCTTGACTCCTCTCAGCCATATTAGCTTCTTCAGGCATTCTCAGATAAGGTGTTCTTGAGGAAGTGTTTTCAAATTTCTCAATCGGCCAGATGTTTCAATCTGGTTTATTTTTATGTATTTATTTTTATCTGAATGGATGTGACCTCAGACCCATGGTGATGGGGACATGATATGCTTGATAAAGAATGCTGATTAGGATTTACACTGTTCTACAATTAACTGTTGTCCCTGGAGTTGAAAAAAAAAAAACTATTAAAGACACACTTTTTTCCCTTTGTTTAAGATAGGCATTAAAAACATCAAAGCTCATTCATAGCCTGCAAAATTGTACGTATTCTGAAGGTCACAACACATAGTATTCTGCATAGGAGTATAGAATGCTGGAAGATGAAATGAGAGTCCTCATTCTTTCTCTGAACAGTGAAGGGTAGACCCTACGAATACCTCCATGAACAAGAGCTATTGTCTTTGCTGAATCCTATGATGGATCAGGCTACTGGATCATTCTGATTATGTTAAGGGGGAGGAGATTAGAGAATCTTGCATCAACCTTCAGTCTGTTAATAAGCCAGCAGTCTTTTGACTGTTTCCCATAGGTGGACATTTCAATAAGGACTTTAGCTGACTTGCTTATGTCCAAGGCTTGTGCTATCAGTAATGCAAGGTTGTGTTGGTGAGTGAATGCTAAGGGATGAAATGGATGCCAGTAAAGATTTAACATTTAAATTCTGCTGTTCCATAGTTAGAACCCCAGAATGTCATATAAGATTCTCATATAAGCATCTCCCAATAGATGAGGATGAAGAAACCGGTGAGACAGACCGTGACATCTGCTCAGAAACACTTGCCAAAAAGGAGTAAGTAAACACTATTTGAAAAAAGACACACCTGTCCATTTGCTTTTCAGAATAAGCTGGTACCATGAGGGGAAGATCATAGTTCAGATATGAGATACACGTTTTAAATTGAAGGAAATCACATAAAACAAGCAAAAATAAATTACCAAAATAATTATGGAATCTTTGAAAGAAATTCTTAAGAAACAAAAGTGGGTTTGATACAGAGGAAAAGATTATACTTCTTACAGCACAGATGTGAGACCCCTTGAAATAGTGACTGCAGCTTATTAGTTTAGAAATTCTTTTCTCAATAGTCTCTTATTGTTCAAGTGTCCCCAATGCTCAGAAAGTGTATGCACTTGAGAGTGGGTAAATAAGAGGCTTTTCATAATAGGTGACCTTTGGGAACAACAAGAAAATAGGAGAGACCAGCTTTTATATTCTAGGCATAGTGAGTCAAACAGTCTTTCATTAGATGAGATACATCTATATCCAATATTCATCATATCACTATCTACAAAGAAGGAGACTGAGACATTCTCTTGAGGCCTTCAAGATTCCCCAGTATCTAAGAATTACCCAGATTCACAATAAACAGCAAATTCTGCTGTTGACTGATTTTTCATTTGGAAACTAAGCTGCAACAAAGAATAAAAGGTACTGAAGACTACCCTGCTCAGGCAGTGAGAGGGAGACAAGCTTCCTCCATGCAGTTAGCAGTGGAACATTATGAGGGGCAATCAAGTTAGGCTGCTTCACGGAACCTAGGGGCCAACAGAGATAGCAAAGCACTCTGTGTTGCCACAGTTTTGGTATAAAAGGGCTAAGAGAAAGTGAGGCATTCATGAGAAGAGGCAAGGCATACCTGAGAGCATGGGTATAGGTCTCCCAAAGAAGATTGCAGAAAGTAAGATATATCCAAGTATAAGTATGGGCTCCTGGAATGGGGACACAGACCATTGTTTATTTCGTTTTCTTTCCTTGTTGTTTTATAATAGACAGTGTAGGATTTTAGAGGGGAGGGGAGGCTTGAAGTTATTATCTTAGAAAGGTTGCTAAACAACCCAAATGAGATTACCAGATGGGTGTGGAGGGCTACCCCGGATAGGATTATAACTGATAAGGTTAAAGTTTAATTCATAGGAATATAGTAAGATAGAGTATCTTCATTGTAGAATAAAATAAGGCAGAAAACAAAACAAAAAAATATGCTGTAAATTCATTGTTAATATTTGTGGAAAGGAATCAGGAACTCCACTGAGTCATGGCACATTGAGATCTTAGGTACAGTTCATTGTAACTTTAACGAAAACTGTCCAAGCATGAAAGAAATATAGACTGTGCTGGTAGCCTTTACAGCAAATGTCATTAATTGTGCTGGAATTTTTCTCTTCTGGCAAGAAACTTAGTCAGAAACCAAGGTAAATGACTCTTTTTATGTCTTATATTCCCATAATTTTTCTGTTTTGCACACACACACACACACACACACACACACACACACACACACACATCATAGCCCGTGTGTGTAGGTAAGAGGATAAATACAGGAGTTGGGTTTGCTCCTGTATTGTGCAGGTCAAGATACCAATCAGATCATCTGTCTTGGTAACATGGAGCCACTTTTCTGGTCCTAACTTTGATGTTATTGTACATCAGTCAATGAAAGTAGGCACTTGGTGATAATAGCAGCATAATATAGAATAAAGATATGAATCTGAGGATCATAAATATATTGTTCATATTTTAAAATAGAAAGTATTGGCTCACAATGGAATTGATCATCAGTAAGAACAGATTAGGTACAGAGTTATGACAAACTTTGAGTTTCAAAGGTCTGGGGAAAGTTAAGAGTAAAGACAGCTTCATAGGAAACGAGGAAGAAAAGGCCTGAGACTTGCTGAGACTTGCTGAACTGGGTGCCTTGAAATTAAGAGTAAAAAATTAACACAGACGGTTGTTATTGAGGGATAAGTGTTGATTTCTGCAAATTTCTTTCTTTTTTGGTTTGTTTCCATATTGTTTGTGCTTCCACATGGGAAAAAAAGGAGATTTGTGGGGAGAGGAGGCAGATGAAGGAAGTACCAGAAAGTGAATATGGCCAAGTGCAATACTTGAACAGAATTGTCATTATGAAATCCAACTTTGTAATGAGCGTACATGAAAAAGTAAAAGATTCAAGAAATATGTCCTATGATTATATACAAAGATGTGTGTGTGTGTGTGTGTGTGTGTGTGTGTGTGTGTGTGTGTGTGTGTGTGTGTATGTGTGTGTGTGTGTGTGTGTGTGTGTATGTAGATGTGTGTGTGCTAATGGATCAGACAGTATTTTAAAAATGGATTCATGTTTTATTCTTTGTTTGTTTTTGGTTTTTTAAGATAGGGTTTCTCTATGGCTGTCTTGGAACTCTCTCTATAGTCCAGACTGGTCTCAAATTCAAAGAGATCTGCCTGTCTCTGCCTCTCAAGTGCTAGAATTAAAGGAGTGGGCCACCATCATACAGTTATTATATCTTTAATGATGAAAAAGTATTTTAAAAATAAGAAGTCATTTAAGAAGTTGCTGTAACATATTGACTCAAAATAAAAATTTTAAAATAAAATAATACAATTAAAAGACTAAAGATGTTTTGGTTTTAATTCCAGAAACACATAACCACTATTTAAATAAAATATTGAGGCTACAGTGATAGCTCAAAGGTCAAGAGCATTTGTTACCTTGTCAGAAGACATAGATTCAGTTATTAACACCCACGTAGTGCCTCACATCATCTCTCATACTAGTTCCATGTGATTCTGTCTTCTCCTGTTGTCTGTGGACATAAGATATACATGGTAAACATACATGCATGAAAGCAAAAATTAATACACATAAAAATAGGTAAGTCTAAACAAGAAAAAAAATCATGGTAGATTTTAAAAAATAATCACAATAAAATGCTGACGTTATGTCTTGATATGAATATACACATATATTTGTACATATACACATACATATATTGTGCCCAGATGTATTGATTTTGCAGTGCTTGTGTTTAAATTCCTTGTATCCTGCTTTCATAAACTGCAATGATCAAGAGAAACTTATGGAAGGAGGAGTTGGTTCATTTTGGAGCTTGGCTCCAGAGGGATGAGAGTCTTCAGGGTAGGGAAGCATCACAGCAGAGAGCAGGTAATGCAACAGAAACAGGAAGCTGAGAGATCACGTCTTTATAATCAGAAAGCAGATAGAGTAACCCATAAGAGCAAGGCTACAGAGACTTAAGCCAATCCCTAGTGAGGTACTTACTCCAACAAGACCACACCGTCTCTAGAAACAGTGCCATTCACAGGGGACTAAGTGTCCAAATACTTGAGCCTATTGGAGTGCACGTTTTATCCAAACCACTAGAGTTGTAGGTTTAGATAACTAAGTGACTCACGAGTCTTCACCGAGCAATTCACTACTGAGCACAGTCTTTCATCTTTGTTGTATATTTTTAAAATAATATTTAATATTGTCAGCAAATTCCACATGATGAGCAAAGAAGTATATATCCAGGAGAAAAGTAAATAAACAATTATTTTTGTTTCTCTCCATTGTTACCAGTGAATATCAGTAGATGCTAAATGCCTTTTATTAGGATGAGTAATAGCGTTTAGTAAAGCATAGATTTTGATGTGCGAACAGCTGACTGTTTCCAACAGATAAAGGTGCTTCATGTTTTCAGTTATAACATCTGTTGGTTTGACAAAGACAAATTATATGGCATTGTATTCAAATTATATATTCAGTAGCTCAATGATTTTCATTAGATGGAAGAAGTGAAAAATCATTAATGTTATAATAATTAATAAAGGACAGCAGCAATATGGTGCGCTATTGCCTTCCATCTGGACACACAATGACCAAATTAGTGGCAATCTCTCAGAAGTTAGGAAGAGAGTATCAGAACCCTTTTCTAAGATTTTCTACAAAGATGGTGATTCTTTTTATTACTCTTAAATACTAATTAATATGTGTTGTTGCATTTGAGGTAAATATGCTATTTTGCCATGTGGTGGACAAAAGAAGGTTTAGATCACCTCTTCTATCACTTTTCACCTATTCTTTCAAGGAAAGGTTCTTCCCAGTACCAGCACTCCTAACTTTCTTGGCTGGAAACTCAAGGATCCTCTTGACACTCACAGAGCTGAGGTTAGCACATATACAAATGCTCAGCTTACATACATATTTGGATCTGACCTCCAGTCCTCATGGCTATAGAGCAAATACTCTTTTCCAAGAGCCATCTGTCTAGCCCTGGCACATTCCACTGTTGAAAATACCTATGTCACAAGACATTCCATAGACTAAAAGTGAAAATGATATATTCATTTTTTCAAAGGTGTCCACATATCAGAAGCAGCAATTTGTTTGTTTAATAATGGATTGTTTATTTTGATGCCTAAGGTAATTAGATTTGGTCATGAAAGCAGATTTAGATGTTTGTCGAGAATAATCTATTCCCATGTGGCCAACGGTCGGATGTTTTTATAGTAACAGAATGAAGTCACAAATCAGAGCACTTTTCAGATATTTTGGTGGAAAAATTAAGTTGGTTTCAGTAAATCAGTGAAATCAGTAGTTGCTCTGCTGACATTTTTGGCCTTCATACACTAAGACCTAACCTTTCTGAGAATATGAGGTGACACAGACAGACAGGTAAGTGATAAATGGATATTTAAGGAGTCTAAAAATAACCCAAGATAATTTGATTCATGGACTTTAACATTTAATCTAATCAGTCATGCAGCCATTTAGAATGTGGCTTTTTCTGGGAATGTTAGTTTATATCTGTTTAACCCTGTAGTTTTCCATTCCCTCTTCAATCCTGGCCCTGGTTTCTTAACACCTGTTGAGCTATTTGGTATATATCAGGTTGTGAGTTTAATATTAAATCATCCTCTTCTAATTAAAATGCTGTTTTATATTTACTATGTAATGACTTATTACATAGCCTAAATAATCATGAATATTCATTTAGATAACTATCATAATATTTTTAAAAAATAAAATCATAGATACTGTTAGCTAGATAAACAAGAAGTCTTTCATAGTAATAGGTTCTTTTTTTAAATCCCAGAGCATGCATTCACCACTTGTTTACTTTTCGATATTTTATATTTTTCTCTAATTTTCATTAGCATTTGATGGGAAGTAGTGAGAAGACATTAGATACTATAAATTATGTCATGTAAACTAAAAAGCTTTGAAGGATTATTCAAGCCACCATTTTAGATTTTAGATTGTGAGTTATACATGTCTATATTTCCTCTGGTCCTTGGTGAAAGTTATTATGTCAGATCTTAAAATAATTGAAATCATATTGATAACTTATAAAGACACACTTTCACATAGAAATGCAATGTCATAGCTCTGAAAGACTCAGAATCTCAACTATTACAATAATCTACCTCTGAGCTCTTAAATGAAAATATAATGTCCTTTCCCCATAAAATTTAAAATGCATTTTGAATAATAGAAAATACTTTTTTAAACATTCATAGAAAGGCTGACTCTAATTATATAAACATGTACATATACCAATTTATAATTGACTTTGTTAGTACATACATGAGACAGAGACCAGAAGTTTGAGCTTCAAATAGGTCATACTGCGTATTTAACAGCTGCATGGTGATGTTAATCATTAATCAAAGTATGATGTGTTCTTAAAGCCCATTAAAGATAAATTAAAACAAGTGTTGAATTGTAGTATGAGGTTTCTGGCTCAGACTTTCGGGCCTAACCTCAAGGTCTAGGCCCACAGACCCACAGACCCACTGTCCCCCAGTCCCACAGAGACACACAGACGCTTTCATTAGTTTTAAGCTGATCGGCCTCAGGCCCAGGCATATCACTTGCTAGCTCTCTACCCTTCATCTAACCCATGTCTCTTGTTTAGCCATGCGGCTCGGTACCTTTCTTTAGAGCTGCATGGTTGTCCTCTGCTTCTTCCGGGCCTCTCTCTGGAATTCTCTCTGGTGTTCTGCTTGGCGGTCTGTTCTCAGAGTTTTTAGTCTGGTAGCCCCACCCACACTTCCTGCCTGCCTTTGGCCAATCAGCTCTTTTTATTAAACCAGTGAGTGGGACAGTTATTTTCCATGAAACAACACAATACCCTACATTGAATCTTCATATTCTTCTGATATATGTGGTATCCTCACACTCTTACATATAAAAAACATAGAGCAGTACTTATGTGAGTAGCTAGCTACTGCTCCCCGGTCACTGGAGTAGTGTTTTGTTCATGCTGGTATTGGGACAATCAAGTTTTAATGTTATAATTTAAGTTTGAACTCTAGGAATATGATATTAATATGTCCTATGAGACTATCACTATCATGATCAGAGTCATGGAGCAGTGCCCAGTCTTATCAAATATTATACTGCCTTTAAAAGAAGACCCCAGGGTTCTTACTCAGCCTGTTTATAGCATTACTTAGTCTTTCCTAACAGGAAACATTGGCATTGCTTCCTAGACTGATGTCATCCAGTCAGTACTCTTCTTTTCTGGCTCGCAGAATCTAAGTCGGGAAATTAGACCATTGTACTTGGAGGGCACCATGTTTCATACTTGGAAAAATGGATGAACCAGATGTCAGTCCTACGATGAGCTGCAAATGGTTAAGTCAAATATATATTCTGGAATATTACCTCATATTAATTAAACTGATTCAAGTCAGTTTTTTAAAATATCATGAAGGGACTCTTTAACAAAATACATGAGAAGCCCTTATCGCATTTGTCCTATGGGGCTTGCTTGCTTCATCTTTTTTAGAGAAGAAGTGTACATCTGATATTTTAAAGAAAAAAATTTAGTTTTATATTTTTTATTCAAATTAGCTTAATTTAACATCTATATTGTAAAATTGCATATACAACATCTAAAAGAATTGTGATTTATCTATGGCAAATAAATTTGAGATCCCATTCTTTATCTAATTTTATATATTCACTGCATTATTAATATCTTCAATTGCAATGAACATGGAGAATTGGCCACTACATGAGATAAGAAAAAATATCACATAATCTACATCAGATGCAGAACTTAAAAATTAAAGTAAAAAAGTAGATAATATTTGAATGATCATAACCAGAGCCCAGGGATGGAAAAGACAGAGAAAAAAAATTGGTCAATGAGTTAAAAGTTTCAAATATATGCATACTAATGACATCTGTTTAAGTATTAATTGTACTTGTAAACTGTTTTACTTGTGATAGATTCTCACTTTGGCTTACCACATCCACCTTTGTTTCCAATAGAAAGGGACCATCTTACAATTGAAACAGATGAACTTACACATGGTTGTTTTTTTTTTTTGCCAGTCTGTTTCTGTTAATTTACATATATACATGAACATGTGGATAGTTTTCCTGACATATCTGCCTTGCTACCATGCCCATGTGTTTCTATAGAAAGAAAACTCTCTTGATCCATATAAGAATATGTACAATTGTTATAGAAAATACGTAATGTTTCTACTATTGTCTTAGGAGAAAAGATGTTCAAATGAGGTAAAAGCTAAGCTCCATCATTTAGAATGCAATTAGTAAGTGAATGGTCTTAGGCAGACATTGGAATCAACCAATGATGCGATCATATTAATAGCAATAGAAAAAAAAAGAAAATGTAGCAATTTTGTACCAGTCCAAATAGACAACTTTGTAGTTCCATGGGATCTGATACCCTTTTCTGGCCTCTGAAAGTACCAGACATGCATGCTGTGCACACACATACATGCAGGAAAACACACATAAGAAAGAAAAATAAGTTATTTTAAAAAAGTTTTTATATGCTTTGAAATGCTCAGAAAAAAAAGAATTTTATGAACTTTATTTATGCCATCTAAAAAGGAAATAATTTAGTTACTGGTATATTTGAACATTAATTTTTCATTATATATTGTAAAGAAATAATAAAAAACAATTGCACAAGGCCTTAAAATATAATTTCCATTGCACTATTGATATCATTTTTATACCCATGCTCTACTACAGAAATTCAGATTCTATTTCTACAACAAAATATTTGTCATCTGTTAAAAAAAGGGCAGCAAGTATCTAACAAGAGTAGATATATTCTATAGTGATCCTTAATATTCTTTGACTTTCTCTGCAAAAAAAAAATCAATTATTTTCCTGCATGTGGTAGGATTATGCAAAGACTATTGAGTGGGGAGTTGATGGAAAATACTTAAAATATTCCTCCAAACTAACCAAGAGTTCTTTAGACAAATACTGTGAATAAGTGAGACATTATTGCGCGTCAGAGGAGCAAAGCATCTTACCACTGGAATTGGTAGGAAGAAAGTTCATGAACCACTTCTCTCATAAACTGTACTGATTTCATAGATGAAAACTAGTTCAATGGCCTATGTGAAAAACAGATATAAAGCCATAAAATATATTATTGAAAATTTTGTAGCTCATTAAAATTAGTCATGAAATGGAGTAATTAAATTTTCAGCTACATGCAGGGATTCTACACAATGAGCAAATAATAACATTTTCATGATAATTCTAAAACACTAAAGCAGGTTTGAAGCTATTTGCCTGACTAAGCAATCCAACCTGTTCAAGTCTCAGGTCAGTACATATATAAGGACTGCAAGATTCCATTAAAGTAATTGTTATATTTTCAATAAATGTAGATATAGAAATTGCATGATTTTTAAACTTAAAATTATCATATACGTGCAATACATTTTTGAATATTGGGTTCAATGAGAATATTATTTTTTAAAAGCACCAAATTCATTAGCTTCTTTATGTATCATTTCTTCTCAAATATTTAGTCAATACCATAAGAAAGTAAAATTAATGCAAAATAGAATGTTGAAATGAATTATTAAGTTTTCAAATGATTATTTTGTTGTGTATGACTTAGGCTTGAAAAGTGATTGAAAAATCAATAGTGAAAAATTAAAAGAAAATTTTATATCACTAGATGATTCATATAAAGCAGAGCTCCTCTAGACCTACAATTAACATTAATCATAAGCTTAAATGCCAGTGTTCAAATTGGTAGTTTTACATATAAATATATTCTAAAGGGAAATAAATTTAAACATGTCTATACAAAAACCCAAAAATTAGTTTATTTAATATATTCTAGAATGAATATGATACTAAAACAAAGATTGAAATATATGTGGTCAAGTGTTAATTTCATTTTCTGTTTGGAAAATTAGCTCTTGAATCTTAAAGGTTAAGAAAAAAGCTAAAATGTGAAAAAAGGAGGATGTATGACAAATTTTGTCACAGTCAGCATACAGTCCCCATAGAGTAACCAGGTAATGGCAATAAAATCACAAGTAACATCTTTATTAAAACAGAATGGCATTTTGTTATAACTGAAAAAAAAATGAAATACCCTAAATTTTAGTTCTATCATCTGTACTGAACAGATAAACCACTCTAAAGACACAATGAAACAAGAATCTTTTTTAAAATACATGAAAGAAAAATGTGACTTCTTCTGAGCACCACAAATTTGATGCACATTCCAATTATTTTTCCTGTGGTAGCTTCCAGGGTGTCATTGATCTTGTGGTGTGGGAGACTGTTACCAGGAGCTAGATGACAACATTGATTAACCTGGACTTTGAGAAAATAAGAGAATTCAAGATGAATTTTGGCCTCCTGGCTATTAAACACTTGACTACAACAATGTCAGGGATTACTGTTACATTAATCAATTTGATATCTCCCTCCCTCCCTCCCTCCCTCCCTCCCTCCCTCCCTCCCTCCCTCCCTCCCTCTTTCCCTCCCTCCCTCTCTCCCTCCCTCTCTCCCTCCCTCCCTCCGTCCCTCTCTCCCTTCCTCTCTCCCTCCCTCCCACCGTCCCTCTCTCCCTCCCTCCCTCCCTCCCTCCCTCCCTCCCTCTGTCTCTCCCTTCTTTCCTCCCTCCCTCCTTCCCTCCTTTTCTTCCACTGTCTCCTCCCCCTTCATTCCTTCCTTCCATCCTTCCTTGCTTCTTCTCTTCCCTATTTTCTCCTAATTTCTTTTGATTTTGAGCTGGTTTCCAAAGTTTTACAGAAGAAAATCTTAGCCACAGAGATACCACGGAGTTTCATTTTCAGAGACATTGAAGAAAAGCACACACAACAATATGGAGCTTCAGGATCCACTGTGACTTGTCAGCAATTTTCATAATTGTTTGTCAAAAGTCTACAATGTTTTCTGTAGCTTTGTTGGGATAAAGGAAATTTTTGTTCTTCAGACTAATGTCACTTTGTAAAGGGTGATTAAGAAACATGGTTTTGAGGAAGGAGATATTTAAGATTTTTACGATTGCTGATTATCTCTTTTCTTTTCTCACTTAATTCTTATATGAGTCTTATCTTCATTTACACAGTTACATCTTTGGTAATATTCTTAATTAAGTTGATAGTATTTGTTAAAAAGATATAAAGAATAAGGGGCAAAGAATTTTCTGTGTTTGTTATATTTTCCTCTGTCCCATGATAACTTCTGTCCAATCTGTTATCAAAGCATCATTAAACCAATCTATTTATTGAGATAGCAATAATGATTATAAATCTTAGGCTTCAGTAAAGACATAATGAAGATATTATGTTTCATTAGAGATGGGACATTTCCATAGCTTATTGATTGCCTGACTTAATTGAGACTTTCCTCAATTATACTTGCCATAACACTTTTCAGGAAAAATTATTTTCATCTTTATTTTTTAAAATGGAATTTGACTCACATCTTATTCATAGAATGGGTATAAAACTCTAACTTGGACCAGTTTTTAATTCTGTACCAAGAGTATTTTTATATTAATAGAATTTATACGTTAATTATTTTATCATATATTAATTATATTATATTTATCTTTGTGTTCTGTTTGTTTTGGTTGAAGTATTACACATCTCATTAATGAAATTGTTCTTTGAGATTTTCATACATGCTTATAAAGCATTCTGGTTACTCTCACCTTCAAACTTCTCTTCTGTCCCTTCTGTCCCAGTCAGCTCTGAGGAATTTAGGCCTCTTCAGCCATAGGTTTTGAACTGTGTTTTAGAACCAAGAATGAGCTCCTTTAAATTTGACAACAGAGAATTTGTTTGCCACAATAACAGATATGCTGCTATTGCAACAGTAGACATATCTTGCCTGGTTATTTAATATTGTACTTCATGTTTCTATAGCTAGGTAAGATGGCTGATACTTTTCCCCCTTCAGCATCCTGCATAACACCTTCTAAATTTATGAAATGAACAATTAGGAAGAAGTTTACAGCTCTTGAATTTTCTATATTTTGCAAACAGGCTATGTGATGTATGAAGGAATATGGTTTTAAATAGATGTGGTGCCTAGCTAAAAGTAGTATCAAAGGCTTATATTGCTTGGGGAGTCTCCATAAGTAACAATTCATATAATGAGGTTCTCAGTAATGGCTTGGAGATAATTGTTTCAGAGCCCATGGCTTCTAGGAATAGCCACAGCCATTATAGAAGCACATCACCATCTTCATTATAAATTTTTAACTATGCAGTTTTCTCTCTTCTTCCCCCCTCCTTAACTACCTAATTTTAAGTTCTTTTTCAAAAAGCAAACAGCAATACAAGGCCCCCAACCAAAACTAAAAAAAAAAAAGTAAAACACCTCTCAAAATAATAAACCCCTACACTATAATCTGATAAAAGCACACACACACACACACACACACACACACACACTCACACACTCACATACACACACACATGTGTGTGTGCATGTAAACACATACATACACAAATATAAACAAAAATCTTTATGGAGTTCATTATGTTGCTCAGCTACTCCTGAACATAAAGCATACCCTGACGTGGTTAACATACTCAATTTCAGTTCATTGAAAAAACTGATTTGTTTTTATCTCTAAACAGGTATAAATGACAGTTAGTTGTTAACCTTTGCCATAGTGGCTAAGATTTTATTCACTCAGTTTTAAAAAATGCAATAACACACAATACAATGAGATTAAAAGATAAAACTATTACATTGAAGTTGGGCAAGACAAACTAACAAAAGGAAAAAGGGTCGAAGGAAATCATAAAAGACAGAGACACCCCTCATTTGTACACTCACGAATTCCATAAAAACCTGAAACTGGAAACTGTAATATAAGTGCAGAGAACCTGGTTCAGACCCACGAGGGCCCTGTGCATGTGCTTCAGACTTTCTGAGTTCATATAAATTCTGCTCATGTTGACTTAGAGGGTCTTGTTTTCTTGGTGTCCCCTGTCCCTTCTTGCTCTTACACATTTTCTGCCTCTTCTTTATAGGTTCCCTGATCTCTGTGGAAAGGGATTTTATAGAGACATGCCACTGCAGGCTGAGTGTTAATGGTTTCTCCCTCTCTGCATAATATCTGGCTGTGGGTCTCTACATCTGTTCCTATCTGCTGCAAGAGAAAGTTTCTCTAATGATGGCTAAACAAGGATTTAATATATGAGTATAACATAATATCATAGGAGTCAATTTGTTTTTCTTTTATTTATCACTTTTTAGAACAGAATTATTTGGTTTTACCTTAGTTTACTTGGCTGTCTATTCTCAGGCTCTTGATCACCCAAGCAGTGTTATGTGTAGATTTAATCTCAAGAAATGAGCCTTAATTTAAGTTAGATAGTTGTTGGTTATTCCCACAAGTTTTGTACCAGTGTTGTCTTAACAAATATTACAGATACCACATCATTGTAGATAAAAGGTTTGTGGTTGATTTGGTGTTTATATTTTTCTTTTGTTATCACGCAGAACAGCTTTTGTACAAAAGACACAGGTACATAGAGGTGAAGGCTCTATGCAGGCATCAATTTTATTTCTCAAAGATCAACAAGCTGTATGGGTGTGGTCTTCAGAAAATGGCGTCTTTCTGTCAGTTTGTGGAGAGCAATCTATAGTCTTGACAATAGTTTTGGTTGTTTGGGGATTCTCATAGGGCACTTTGTGCCAAACACTCAATTAAATGTGGTCCAAACCAATCCTGGAAGCTTCATTTGGTGTTAGGTGATGGCCTGATGAGAAACCATCATTTGGTGATTCAACTATATTGCCTTTGTGTGTGTGTGTGTGTGTGTGTGTGTGTGTGTGTGTGTGTGTGTGTGTGTGTGTGTGTGTGTGTATGAAAGTTTCTATGTTAGGTTACCATACTACCCTCTCAAATGCCCCTTAATTTTACCTGACTACCCCATTCCTTCCTTGTTACCCTTGTTCCTTCTCCTTCCATACTTAATCCCCAAATTCTAGCTCTATCTCTTCATATCTATTCATTCTATTCCCATCTCCTAACAAGTTCCCTTTAGTCTGTTCTGCTATATGTATTCTATGCGGTTCTATGGGTTGTAGCTCAGTTGTCATCAACTAGGTGGTGAATACATATCACATTTGTCCCTGTGTATCCTAGACAGCTCACTCCGTTTTATTTTATTTTATTTTTTTTTAGTTTCACCAATTTGCCTGCAAATTTTGTGATGTTATTTTTTAAGAGGTGAGTAATGCTCCATTGTGTAAATGTCCCACATTTTCTTTGTCCATTCATCTGTTGAGTGATATCTAGGTTGTTCACAGTTTCTGGCTATTATGATTAGAACAGTAATGACCATAGTTAAGTAAGTGTCTCTGTAATAGGATGAAACATACTTTACATATATTCCCAAGAGTAGTATAGCTGGATCTTGAGGCATGTTCATTCTCATCTTCCTGTGGGACCACTACACATTTCCATAGTGGTTATTAAAGTTTGCATCCATACTAGTAGTGAATGAGTATTACCCTTATTGTACATCATTGTCAGAATGAGCTGTCACGTGTTTTAATGATCATAGAAATTCTTAAAGGGGTAATATGAAATTTCAAAGTAGTTTTAATTTGCTTTTCTTGATTGCTAAGCTTTATTTTGTGTTTCTCAGTCATGTGAGTTTCCTACATACACTTGAAATTGGTTTTAAAATAGTGGACTTCCATATAGCCCTTTGATATACAATTGTCCATTGTTAAATCTCTCTACCTCCCTTTTCTTCTCAAACTTCTACATCTGCATTTCTTCCTCTATTCCCACAATGCCTATGTTCTAATATCTATTAAATACCTACTTTAATTTCTCAGTCTTTATAGAAACTCACATGAAATACACAGATCTAAAGAATCAAACGTAGAATCCATATTTGAGATGTATTATATGTCATCTGACTTTCTGGGCATGGGTTATTTTACTCGGTGTATCTTTTCCATTTATTTTTCCATTTTTTATAATTTAATTCTTCTATACAGGTGAGTAAAACTCCATTGTTACTGCATTATCTATTTATAACTTAATGGACATCTAGGCTTGATACCTTTCCTGGCTATTGTGATTGGAAAACCACTGACTACGGATGATCAGGTTTCTCCATAGTATGACATTGAATCCTTTGAGTATATGCCCAAGAGTGGTACAGCTGAGTCCTATGGTAGATCTACTCATAGCCTCTCAACAACTTCACATTGACAGTTATGACTATTGAGAGCAGAGATTTGAGGAACAGTGAGAATACAGAATTTCAAGTTTGTGAGTCTTAGTGCAGCCTGGAGAATATTAAAGTTGAATATCAAGAAAGGTATGCAGAAATTCACAAATAAAGTAGTGAACATTTTACTCACAGTAAAGGGAGTAGTTTACCAGTGAAGTAAGCCACCTTAAATTGTATACTTCTCTGCATCTCCAACACTCTTACCTGCATGACTTTCCTGATATTCATCTTTACTGTTCTCCAGGCTGCACTAAGACCCAAAATATGAAATTCTGTATTCTCACTGTTCCTCAAATCTCTGTTCTCAATATTTATAACTGTTACATTGTTTTGTTTCTATGGTGATCATTATCATCAACCTTTTTCTCTGGTATACACACTTAGCTCTCATTTTCTAGTTTGTCAAACTCTTGTGATGAAAACTGTTATACAGAATTATTCATCCACCATTCCTGTAACTGCACCCATATAGCTTAGCATAGCTGCAAACAAATGCATTGCTCTCTCTGTGCCAGGCCTACCATAAATGTCCACCTGACTGCTTTCCTGTTTGAAGACTTGTCTTTCTTGGATCCTTGCTCCACAGTCATCCTCCTCACTTTTCATATGACTCACTGCTCTACACTCTGGCTGTCAGTTCAAATTCCACTTCCTGCAGAGTCCCTTTCTGACTGTAGATCACAATATGCATATTCTATTTTAAGTTCACATTTTTGTCTCGCATAGTTATTTTCTCTTAAAACATGCCATTGGTGTATTTCACAAAATAAAACTCAGAGTTCTATAGAAAAGAAATTATATTAAGGTGATGTTTTATGACATTTAAAAGAAGTGTGTGATACAGTAAAATATGTACTTTTCTATTAAAGCGTTTAATCATAAGATTTAGATGTAGATCCTGTAATTACTGTCCTTGCTCAACAGTGGTAGGAACAAATGATAACTTAAACATCTCTAACAGCTATGATAAAATATAAAAAGATCCGTGACTGCTACTTGTAAGAATATACAAATAGTATTGAAATTTACTTATAATTTTTAAAATACCACATATAAGATATTTAAAAAATAAATACAGATATTTATGTCAAAACACTTATTTTCATGAACTTCTTAAGAGTCTATGAATCTTATATTTTAAAATGGAAGTGACTTCAGTCTCTCACTTTCTACACATACATTTCTTCATTTTTATCTTTAAGAATCCATTGATAGAAATCAGACATAAGTGAAAAGTTGAAACTTAATGTCATCTCCCTCAGTTCTTCCAAGTTTAGATACTGAAATAGAAGCCATGGAGCTAAGCAGTAGAGATGGCAGAGAATGTGTACCCAAAGGGAGGACAAAGTGAAAATTATGTTGGAGTAGTGGTACTGCCCAGGTCTTTAGGGAGATCTGAAATATCAAATACCCCACAATAAAATTCAAACACCTGTAACTGTTCTCACCACTGTTACAACACATCTCTTGACCATCAATCAGTAATGAAGAAACAGGAGTGAAACAGAATGACATGTTTCTTGCCACAGGGCCACTGACCTGTTTATCTTCTTACTCTTCTACCTTTACGTTCTTCTTCTTTTTTAATTTTTTTACAGATTTCCTTGAAATAGAGGTTCAAATTAACATTTGCTGAATTAGTTAATAACTGAATTTACCACTAAGTATATTACATTTTTCAGAGCATGACTTCTGTGTTTAGTTTACATATATTTTTGATTTAAAGGAAATAAATAATGACACTTAGATGAGTAAAATATTTTTCTTTGATACATGATTGGGTAAGAGAGTCATGTAAAGAATCTGTAACATGAGGCTTTGTTAAAAACACACGGCAATGAAGCTATTATGTGATATGAAGAAGTAATTTTTCATGAATTAGTTGCCATTAGGAAATATCTTTCCACAATCTGCTTTTAAAGAGCTATGCATAGGATATTGAGCCTGGTTTTGAGTGGAAAAACAAACTTCCCCCATTTTAGAAAAGATTTCCAAAGAAATCTCATCTATTTATATTTGAGTAGCTAAGGTCCTCTAAGGAGATCTTTGAGTCTTCGTGCAGGTAGGTGGAAACTGAAATGTTCAAAATGAAAGGTGAAATTTTGAAAGCAGGTGGGAGGAATGAGTGAGATGCTGTATGTAGGAGCAAAGTACAGCAGTGGGCTAGGAAGGTACCAGGCCTGGGTGTGGATGAGAGGAAGAAAGCAGAGTTTTAGGAAGAGCACACTAAGAGCTACTTGGTAGAGAACAACATGAAAAGGTCCCTTAGTGTAAAGACAAGAAGGTCAAGTATAAAGTCTGATCGAGCACTGGGCTGTGTCTAGCACTCAGTGGAGAGACCTGAACACTCTCAGACACATTACAGTAGGGATGATGAGCATGTCTTTTCATTGATATCTAGGGCAGGCAGCTTCTTCCTGGCATCTGTGGCACCATAAACTCTATGAAATGTAAGGTTCCTTAAAAATGAAAAGGATTTGTACTATCAAATTATTCCAATTCCTTCCACAAAGATTTCTTAAAGACACCTCTATATTCTAACATGAAAGAGCGGTGTGGACTGCCAAGATAAACTGTAAATTTATGTGTTTTGGAATCCTGTTCTGGATTGCCTACTTACTATAGGCTATGAAGCTAGTTTTCACTGAATTAAATGGGTAATGATGAACCAGGCTCAGCAGATAGATTGTAAACTCCATAAAATGAACCCTGCAACTCTTCAGTTTCTGCTATCAACATATGTTTTAATGTGTGTCAGATTATTATATGTTTGTTTTGACTTGCTAGAAGTTTAACATCTTATTATTTTTCTTTCTGTACCAGGAAACATACTTGGTTACAATTTTGTTCTACAATTTTATTTATATTAAATTGATCAAATATAGCTGAATTAATTCAACTTTAAGAATATGGTGGTTGAAAGTTTATTTAAAAATATACAAACAAAGACAATAACAATAGCCAGGCCATGCTTCAGGAATATCAAAAAGATTATTAGGTTGTACAAATTCTTCTTAAAACTAATTTAGTTGTTTCTTACAAATGTCCATTAAACATGGCATTTATGTAATTCTTAAACATATATACTTAAAATAAGTACTTTTGAAAGTATCTCTAAGTTTTCAAGGAATGAATAATATTTCTGATAGGCATATTCATATTTTAGAGGGAAAGGTGTAGTTAAATAGAGAAAACTAAATGGCAACAGTCAAATGAAAATTTCTATTTTAATAAAGTACCTCAAAGAAGAAGAAAAGAAGACATGCTGTGGAATAATTGTCAATCAAATTTATATAATAAAATGCGGATTGAACAGTAGCCAGACAGGAAGTATAGGAGAAGTGACCAAGCTAAGGATGATGGGAAGGAGAAGGGCAGAGTCAAGAGAGACGTCTGCCAGCAGCTGAACAATCAAGATGTGTAGAAAATGAGGAAACAAATCATGAGCCACATGGCAAAGCTTAGCTAGAAATCTGGGTTAACTTAAATGTAAGCGTTAGCTAGCAACAAGCCTAAGCTATCAGCTTATTATTTATAATTAATATAAGCTTTTATATGTTTGGGGGGAACTGTGTGGTCAGGACAGAAAAACTCTGTCTCTGCTTACAAGGACCCATGAGTTGCCAGCTAATACAACATAGGGCATGTAACAGTCATTATTTTGGGGCATTTATTTTGTGTAAAAGTAACATATTTTTAAGGATTCCCTATAGGAAATTTTTAAATTCCATTTTTTAAATTTCACCTAACTTAGCACTGGAAGTAAACATATGATTTATATTTGAGGGATTGTATTATTTGTATGACTGCTGTAATTATTAGTAATTCATCTTGTTCCAACGGAACAAAGCCAATTATCAGGCTAAAGTCCAAGGAATAAGGATTGTCCCTGATTGACAGGTCTCCTCAACAAGACCATGAGAGCTCTTTGTTGGAGGAGAGCAATATGGTGATGGTCCATAAATGGTACTATGGTTTCCATGGGAAGCTATACAGGTGAAGAAAAATTAACAGCTATTTGAATATGCATATAAAAATACATGATAGATAAAAGCCAAAGGAGAATGGGTGTGTAAATGGTTACAAACCTACATAAGACATTAAACCAACCTGATAATTGCTGGGGGTGGAGAGTTTGAAAGAAGATTGAATTAGTAGAAAGCTTAACTTATTTAAGATGATTTTAAGATTGAAATTTTGACAGTTTATATTAGAAATATACGTAATTTCTGATACTGCTATGTGAAAGCTTGTATCAATATTATATATATAATAGTCTCTAACTGGAAACAGCTCTTGTGTTCATCAAAAGTTGCAAAGAACAAAATAAATCATAGCTAATTTATACAATGGAGTATCATATGGGGATAAGAATATTAAAAGTTAACACACTTGAGAGCAAAGTGAGGAAATCACATGATAATTGTATTAAAGAAAATTACTCAGAGACAAAAAATAGTAAGAAACAATTCCGCCCATATAAAAGTTTGTAAAAGCAAACTTTACTGATGGCTGTGTTAAAGTTCTGTTTTTAGTTCATCTGCAGCGGGACTGGAATAGTAGACAAAGGAACTGTGCTGAGGGTCCAAGGACACATCCTAGACATCCAGATATTGAATCCATCCTGTGCAAGATTTGCATCTGCTTACAGATGTACACTCATCTCATGAAAAGCCTATAGCAACATGCTTCCAATTAATTTATTTTGACTTTTCTGTTATAGTAACTTAGAAAGCTAAAAGTATTTTAAAGCTTCCTCTGGAAATAGCCAGTAATGCACATATTGTATCCATGCCTATAGAAGGTGGGACAGGCCAGGGTTCTAGATAGGGAGTTTATTCAAAGCACAGAGATCGGACATATTGTCATCTATACTGGCACTAGTTGACATGTTCAACAAAAATAACATCTTTCTTTGACTTATTCCTGAATATTAACTTTAAAAAAAATCATTGAGAATAGAGTTTGAGCTACCTGAATAGATCAGTCAAAATTATGCGAAGTAAAATGTGGTCTGGGTCCTTAGTTTTAAATTGAGAGCACAGTCTGACCCCACGGTTTTATGTATTCTGTATTTTGCTTTACTGAGTACTTCTGCTACACAAATATTTTGCAAAATAAAATTGATCAAGTAACCTCTATACTTTATTTATTTTCAGTCCTTAGAAGGATTAAGTTTGGTGAAGCGTTGGGCTTCTGAAACTCACTCATCTCCTTTGCAAAACATAAACAAATCACAATTAAAGAAAAATTAAACCAGAAAAGAAATCTCTGAGCTTAAATATTCTAACCTTTAAAGTACAAATTTAAATTATAAACTCTGTAGAAGCTCTCATTAATTTATTTTTGTTTTAGGGGGATAAATTGATGTGTTCCTATCTGCATGTTTTATTCTAATTTTAAATTTTTTAGAAAGGCTTTTTAAAAAATTATGCAACCCTATCTGTTGTGGAACCTATTAGGTATACCAGGTTGGTCTCTAACTCACAGGAAGTGAGCCACCTACATCTGCCTTCCTCAGTGCTGAGTTAAGGGCTTAAATACCAATTCCCAGATTGTATATTTTATTTTTTATAAAGTCAATTAATTTCATGTTTGTTAAATAATTTGGTTGACTACTTTTAAAAAACTTAAAATATAAACAAATTCATAACAATGTACAAAATATTTAAAATGATTGGACAAGTAGACTTATTTACATAGTAGACATCAAAGTTTTACATATTACAATCAGTTGGTAACAGGATTCTAAGTCTAAACACAGCCTGAAAACTTGATTCTTTGGAGTACAGCTTCAAATAGCTTTGGAAAATCTTTTTATGCAGTACACATAAATGCACACACATTAGGTACTTGGACACTTCATTTTATTTCAATATATTTTATATCACAGCTAAATTTTAAACAATAGACATTCATCACAACTTTGACAATTTTGTCCACCTAACATATGCTAGAATGCCTAGGAAGTGAATCCAGTAGGATTGCGTAAATTAGCTTAGCCTGTGGCTATCTCCCTGGTGATTGTCCTGACTATGTTACTTCATACACAGCCTACAAGTAAGTGGATACCACCATTTCTGGGTTGGGGTCCTGAACTGTGTAAGAAAGTAAGGAAATGAACTGAGCACGAGCATACATAGAGTAATTCTCTCTGTGTCCCTGACTAACGACTTCACAGATATGATTAACAGCTTCAGGGATGTGACCATTGCTTCACTTCTCTGCTGCTCTGGCTCCTCTAAAATGACAGACTAGAACTGAAATCATAATTCATTCCATCCTTTCTTCTTCCAGGTTTCTTTTTCATGTGTTTTCTCATAAAATAGTAAACAAAACTAGGACAAGGATCAATTCTTAGTCATTTTATCTGATGCAAAGACATACCTCTCACCTCAAAAGAGAAAACAGAGTATTCATTTGCCTGGTAAATATAAATTGGCACTGATCCTGGGGCACAGGTTCAGACTGCTTCCCATAATGGTTTGCAATTTGGTGGCAGCTTCATGAAGATGGTCTGGAAACAAAAGAAAGTCACAAAGACATTAAAATTTATTAGTGGGAATGTCAGGCAAATGGATTAAAGTAAAAGCAGGGAAAATTCTGGCATAGCCTTGGATGTCTTCTGCTGACATTCTTTGCTTTCACGTTAATGGAAACCAGAGGACTACTTATATATTCCAAAGGTATTTGCCTCTTAGTCACAAAGATGCCAACACACATACAGAGGTAGACAATAAATTGCTGACAGTGAGAAATAATGGCTTTAGATCTGCAATATTCTACTGTCCACAATCATTGCAGTCCACCAATCAGCTTTAGTCATGTTTAATGTAGCATCTTTTTTTTTTCTTGAGAACTTCAGTTAACAATTTGTATTCAATTCTTGATCCTCACATCAAGTTCTACCAAAGACTGTATCGACATTACCATCTCAAAAATCATCTTCAATTTTGATTGTTGAGGTTGCATTAGCTCTATAAAAAACATCACATGCTGCATCTAACCCTCTACGTAATTTGTTTAAACTGGTGGAAAATTATAATACAATTACTAGAATTGATTTTTTTGTTGGTCTATAGGAAGTATCTGATGATATAATGATGAAATTTGTGTGGTATTAGTATTAATTATTTTATTAATGGACACACCATGAAAGCTCTGTTCCACATTTCATAGACTCTTAAGAATTATGGAATCAAAAGTTCATGATCTGATCTAATGAAAATGCAAAAGCAAGTATCTGCCTTTCTAAAGAACTTCAACTTCTAAACTATAATGTTTTACAAAAATTTATTATATTCACATATTCATTATCAACTCTAGCATATCATGAATATCAACATTGCATTTCATTTAATGTTTGTCTTCAGTTTCTTGGAGAAATTAAAACAAAGCATTGCTTCCAAAAATTCACCATATCTAGTAAAAGACTGTAGAGATTTTAGCCTCAAATATATTTTATGCAAAATTTGAAGTTGCAATTTTCATCTCTCTACCCTCATTTTCTGTGGTAACTTAAGATCCACTGTTAGGAATTTTATGTACTGGCCCCCAAGGTTTTTGTGTTGGAAGGCTGCCACCTGTCATGGCAAAGTTAAAAAGTGGTGAATGATTTGTGTAGTTAGTAGAATCAATCATTGTTGATGCTGAATATGCATTAGTGGGCTAGTCACAGTTCATACAGTGACTGTCCTCTAATAGAATGGCTAACTATCAAATACAGCTATTTTCCTGAGAGATCACTTGTAATAAATAATCCTCCTTTCTCTGAAGAGAAACATAACATTTTTTGTAGGCCCATAAGTTTTATCATACTTTATTTCAAAATAGTTCAACTTATAGAAGCCACAGTCTAATATTATTTTGTCTTTTTTAATAAATTGGATTCTTAAAGTAGACGTTTGTTGAAAATACAATGAGATAACTTCAATTTTCAGACAATAAGAGCTTATTATTCTTGTTTCTTCAACATAGTCAACTCCAACGTTCCTCATTGAAATTTAATTTAATCTGTTAAAGTAAAGCATTTTTGCATGTCCTTTTATTTTTCTAGATGATTTTAATTTCATGGAAGTCTTGTGACATGTCCAAATTTAATTCGATAATTGAACTCTTTGCATTGTAATAATGGCCATAATATTGGCTGATCATGATCATCACATAATCATTTAGCTTGTTCAATCTAATTTAGGAAGCAAAACATAATTCAAGAAACTCAATAGTTAATTGCCAATTTTCCAGTAATTGAAAAAGTAACTGAGGCCATTGACATTGTCTCTTATCTCAGTTTGAAATCTCATTTTATTTTCAACAGTTTCAACTCTGTATAAGAGAGTTAAATGTAAAGTTCTCTCTAGATGCCACAAGAGAAGTTGAGGAGTGGGGAAAACATATACAGAATACCATTTTGAATGGAAATTGTAAGTATTAATCATTCCACTATTAACTCTTCTCACTTGAATTAAGCCATATCCCATCATGGAAGCTTTGCAGCCCATACATTGCTCTTTTTCATTTTTCTTCTCTACTTTAAGGTTTAGCTAAAAATTCTTTAATGTCCTCCAGTCTTCCCAGATGAAGTCTTTATACAGTATTGTGTAGTTTATTTTTCAACACAAAACAAAGCTCTCACTTCAACAATAATTACTGATTGCTCATTTTTGAGGCAGATGAGTGAAAATGGTTTGTGAACATGAATATAGGCTGTCCCAAATGATTGGTGAGTGAATTAGTTACTTTTATAATGCTATGATGAGAAACCTTAACCAGAAGCATCCTATGGAGGAAGAGTTTACTTAAGCTTACAGTTCTAGAGTAGTGAGTGCATGATGTCAGGAAGAATGACAGTGTGTAGTAGGTATGGCAACAAGAACAGGAAGCCAAGAGTCCACATCTTCAAATGCCAAGACAAAGCAATACACGGAAAACTAGATGGACAGTATGCTTTAAAATGTCAAAGACCCTGTTACAAGGCTGAATCTCTTAAATCTCCTCAAAACATCACCACCAACTGGGGGCCAAGTATTTAAATACCCATGCCAATGGCAGCATTTCTCATTCAAACCACTATATTTAGTTTTAATTGCAAACTTGACACAATCTAGAGTCACTTGGGAAGATAATATTTCTCTAGAATATACTGGCCTGTGGAATAGGCTTTGTGGATTGTCTTTATCATCTTAATATATAAAGGAATTTTAGGCACTCTTCTCAGGGATTTGGTCCTAGACTATATAACAAGGCAGAACATAAATTGAGCGAGGGAAAGTATGTATGAATTAATTAATTGTTTTCTGCTCTTGATTATGGACAAAATATGATAAGCTGCTTTATGTTTCTGGCACTTTGACTTTCTCATAATGGTAGACTACAATCTGAAATTATGACCTTAAATAACATACCTCTCACTGTACACTCAGAAAGTGTGCTTTTGTCAGGGTAATTTATCACAGAAATAGCAAATGAAGCTAATGTGAAGTAGTCTTATAAATTTTTAATATGTGTATAACAAAAGCAGTTCAAAACTTAAGCTACTTTAATTGGTGAGAACCTGGAAGTTGGGTGAGATCAGAGCAAGGAAATCTTGTAGTGGGATTATGTTACATTGTAATTAATTGTTCTGCCTACTGGTTTACTAAAAATGCTGATTGGCCAAAGGCAGACAGGAACTATGGGTTGGACTATCAGGCTAAGAAAACTCTGGGAACAGAAAGATGCTACAGAGAAGCCAGAGAGACACCATGGAGGCACCACACAGAGACACCAGAGAGGCCAGCAGATGCAGAGGACAACTGAGAAATGGTACCGAGCCGCATGGTTGAACAACAGTTAATTAACAATATGCCAGAGCCAGAGGCTGATTAGCATAAAATTAATACAAGTGTCTGTGTGTTTCTGTGGGTCCGGGTCCATGGGTCTGTGGGTATGCGCATCTGCCAGTCTGAAGGTCTGTAGATCTGGACCACAGGCTGAACAAACCAGGAACTTTCTTCTACAAAATCTCTTCTTCAGGCTTCAGTTGCTGGTCTCATGGCATCTTCAGCTTAGTTAACATTTTTCCACGTTTACGTATGATAGACACAAGGATGTGAGGCTACATATAGATTGAGGTAGTAGGAATCTATTAAAGGGATATATAAACTTGAGAATTGTTAGTGTACTTGGCCTTTCAATTCCATCCAATATTGGAGATCTGTAGGATCAGATTTGTAGGATCATTAGCATAAATGTATGTATTCGTATAGGTAAACTTCATTCTGAAAATCCAGTTATGGGAGTACCAATTCCCAAGAACTATCCATTTGCTTGACTCCTGTGAAGACAGATATAGTCTTCTTTTACTTAATATCTTGAACATATATGATAGTGTCCATCATTAATAAGGTACAGAAAGTGTGTTAAACATTAAAGATTTTGTAAAATGGTTTTAGTGAGATGTATGCTAGAGATCCAGGCACAAAACAAATAAAGTGTGTGTCTTCAGGTTTCTATTGCTGTGAAGAGACACCATGGCCATGGCAACTCTTTTAATAAAAACAATATTTAATTGGGATAGCTTACATTTTCAGGTGTTTAGTACATTATCACCATAGTATGACATGGTAGCATGCTGGGAGACATGGTGTCCTACACCTTGATTGCAGGCAATTGGAGATGGTCTGTTGTAGTATAATAATCTTTTTGTACACTGTGAATATGTGTCACCTGTATTGATTTAATGAAAATATAAATGGCCAAGAGCTAAGTGGAATTTTCAGAACAGAGAGGATGTTAGGAAGAAAGATGGAGTCACAAGGAGATGTCATGAATTAGAAGAAGCAGCACAGGCCATACAGAGTAAAGGCAATAAAGTCATAAGACAGGAAATAAATTAATAGAAATGGGTTAACCTAAGCTATAAGAGGTATCTAAAAACAAGTATAAGCTATCAGCCAAGATTTCATAAATAATAAAATGTCTCCCTGTCATGATTTGGGAGCTGGCAGGAGGGACTAAAAAAATCAGCTTACAGTTTTTCCCACTGAGTGTAGAGAAAGCATATATGAGTCCAAAAAGCCTGCTTCCACAGTGACACACTTTCTCTAACAAGACCATACTTACTCCAGCAAGGCCACACTTTCTAATACTGCCTCTCCCGTTGGGGGGCATTTTCTTTCAAACCACCACAGGGTATAATTTACACTAAATTCAAATAACAAAAGTGAATGTTATTCATACACTGTCAAATGAAAGTTGTAAATGCTAATATTTATGTTTTCATTAAATATTATTGTATTTGTATGTGAATGAAAGTGCCTGAGTCTACCATTAGGTTTGTAAACTCATCAGAACTAGAGTGATATATAGAGACTTAATGATGTTAATATAGAACCATATTGTATTAATCCATCTATTACCCCTTAATATTCATTTATTACGCTCTCTGTATGTGATATAAAATCTTCTCTTTATCAAGTATACTCTGGAATATATAAACAGACTCCAGGCTCCACCAACCCAAAAACTGAGAATGCCTTGAGATAGCACCTGAAGCCCACAGCAGAGAGTTTTCTGATTTGCTGGAACCTAAACACCCATATTTCCACTCATGTGTTTGGAAAGCATCTTAATTCATAATTTTTATTATTCTGTCGTTATAAATAATCATGAGACTGTTTTCCCTTTCAAATGTGAAATTTGAGGTGACTTAAATATGTGTTCCTAGGCCATGGTCACTCATATTTATTTTCAGACTAAACTAAACTATCTATTGTCCCCTCTAAGGTGAGAGCTGTGATTTTTTTTTATTTGTTGTTGTTTTTTGTCTTTGAGAATAATTATGTTCTGATTACATTTTGGTATATAGATATTAGAGAAAATTAATTCCAGAAGTTGTGCATACTTAATAAAGGTGGTAGATATTTCAAATGAACACAAATATTTCTTACAAAAATAGCAATTTCTCACTTCAATAACGACCTTTGTATGTATGCATGCAATACCTACATGGTCTGCTTGAAGAATGAACTGCATGTTAGAACTTCCACCAACATCATTACTTTTTAACTGTCTTGTGTTCTGAGTGGTAATGAAGACAGCTGGGTGCATATGTATGTAAGTAAGAGAATGCAAAGTAATGCTGTCTATCTTTGCAATGCATGATGCGTTGATAATAAGCTGATCATACATATATCTGCTAGGAAGTATGTGGGGAGGTCTGTTAGGAGCATAAATATATGTATATATATATATATGTATATATATATGTGTGAGTGTGTGTGTGTGTGTGTGTGTGTGTGTGATTTTATTTTTTGCTTGTGCACAGTGTTCTAAATAAATTTCCTTTCCCCTATATATAAGGTGACAAAGCACCTTAATTCTTCTTGCTCTGTCTTGAAAAGCATTCTTTAGTAAAGAAAGGTCAAATTCAGTGAATTGCACAGCCCAGGAAATGAAAAGCTAGTTCTATACAGACAGATTAGGAATGTTAAGTACTTTAGGGCATGAGACGAGGCCTAAAGGAATTTCCTAGCAGAGTTCAGTGTACAAAGACAAGAGAGGGCACCATGCAGATGATGCAGCTTAATCACAGACACTCTGAAGGAATCATTGCTTTACTGAGCTAGTGACCTCATATTTAGATTTAAAATGAATTCCTCAGAATAAACAAAAAAAAATCAATCTTGTATTTTTCTCTATCTTCTTTCTTGAACTCTAGTCAATTGTGTAATTTATCAAACCTTGATAAAGCTTATGGTGTCATGGAGGCTATCCAGCCAGTGATTTTGCTGCCAGTATCTGATGTAGAACAACATGACTTGGAATTATATTAAGTAACTGGACCATGCCATCTTGCTGCTAAAAGATTAGTATATGATTTTCAATAATAAACTCCCTTGTTTCAACTTCATCAAATCACTGCAGCACTACAATTCATTAATAAGGACATAGTCCATGTATAAAAAATGGAATGTGCAAGTAGACACTAAGTTTAAGTCCTGATGACCCAAGCATGTCTATCACACACATGTGAGTATGTTGAAATGGGCTTGATGTCTACTGGGGAATTGCTTATTTCTGAGCATAATTGCAATACAGTGTGTATAAGATGGCATTCCTGACTTTGAATGGCATTCCTGAAAACTTCTCATTTTAATATCTAGATAGCAATGAAGATAAAACAGCAGGTTAATATTGAAGACCTGGTTCCCTTTACATTTTGTTAAGTGAAGTAAGTTCCTGGGGCGGGGTCACTGCACCTACATTAAACATTTTACGAGGCTGACTGATTAGAACTTTAATGCTTGTGGAGCATTAGAACGGTCCACATGCAAAGCCAAATTATCATAATCTATCTTAGTCCATAATAGACGTGTATTTCACACTTCTGCATGCAAGGTAACATACTCGTGACAACCAGGCGAAATACTCTCCCATTTTTGTCAACCAAATGGCTACAGATGTCATCAGTAACCATTAGACTTGAAACTGGGATTACTCTGTTTTGCTATAATTGATTCATGTTTCTACAATGTAAATTAAATATCTTGATGCATAAACTATCTTTGTTCTGTTAGAATAAAAACACTATGAATCCATTACCATGTTGGAACATAGTATTTCTGGTAATCTGAATCTATGTTACCTGGTCACTGCCACTAAGGATCAGTGTTTCTTATTCTCTATGGCTTAAGATTGTGGTGATACATTGTATATTTAATAAAATTAGTCTGGAATATCAAGGGACAGAGCCATCTTTCTAACCTTTTGTTTTGTTTGTTTGTTATTTGTTTGCTTGTTTTTGAGACAGAGTTTTCTGTATGAGAGTTCTGGCTGCCCTGGAACTTGCTTTTTAGAAACAGGCTGGCCTCGAATGCACAAAGATAACCCTGCCTCTGCCTCCCAAGCACTGGGAAAAATGGCCTATGGCACCATTGACTGCCTATTGGGCTTTGAATTCTCCTGAGTGATGGGACTAAAGGCATGGGTCACCGCTCTCTGACCCTCATGGCTTGGCTGTGGGTGATCGCCTCCTCAGATATTCCAGATTAATTTTATTAAATATACAATATATCAACACATAAGATCTATATTTTGTATTGACACTTTCATTCGCAAAACACCATATGACTTCAATGTAAATTAATGAATTATCAAACCAAAGAGTATTACAGATTTTATCACTGTAAATATTTTAATATTGGTATTCTAATTCTGTCCTTTTATAGATGCCATGATATAAGCCCAGAGTTATGTAAATTAACCAAGATTACAATAAAAAATTAGAAATAAAAGATTTTTCTTCAAATATATGGTCTAATTCTTCACTCTAGTTGTACCTTCAGAGGTTCTGAAACCTTTAAAAATTCTTTTATGCAGCTTCCTAATAAATAATGAGCTAGCCAATACCACAGATAGTGGTTGAGAGTGTGGGAATTGGCAAAGTGGGTAAAACACCTGCTGAACAAGCCTGTCAGTCTGAGTTCAGATCCTAGAGCCAATGTAAAATGCCAGATGCAGTAACATATCTGTCATCCCCAAGATCCTATCAGGAAATTCCTGGAACCTGGTTAGCCAGATGACTTCAAATACACATTAAAGAATTATGCGAGACCCTTTTTCATACAGGTGAAAGTAGAGGACACATATTTAAGATTAAACCTGCCATCACTCACAAATGAACATGCAGCCATATACAGATGCATATACATACACATTATCTACAAGCATGCACCATCTACACCTGTTATACATGCAAGCATGCATGCACACACACACACAGAGGTGGGGATGCTTAAATTTCTTTCATGTATGCTCACTGGGCTTACAAGTCATCACAAAACTATTAATGCTGTCTTCCTTCTTTTGTCTTACCAAGAGACACTGTCTGAAATAAAGATTCATAAGTGTCTTACTCTGGAATTACACTGGGATATATTCAGACCATGGTACTTTCTTAAAAAAAACTCAAAAAGATAAATGACATAAAGGTTGAACTTCTAAAATGCTGGTGTCCTGAAGAGGACACATTAAGAAAATTCTTTTAGATAAGCAGGTAAAAAGTGAACAAGAAAAGATTATGCAACCAACCTACAGTGTTTTATATTCAGCCTCTGAAGCCACTGATAGAACGCCGACACAAGCTTACAACTTGGAATCCAGCTCTAAAGCACTGCTCTGGAACCCTTGTTTGACAATTGTGTGGGAGCATGATGAAGACAGTTGTATTACCATTGATGTTACTTAGGGATAAATTCTCTTCAATCAGGCTGAGTTAGTGTCTGCTAGATTGAAAAGAAAAAATTTTAAAAAAGGCTGTAGGGTGCAAATGGAAGCAGGAGAATTATACAATCATATGATTTTTTAAAAAATTAATTTAAAAAAAGAATCATATTTCTACGTGCAAATAATTTGTTATTTATTTTTAGTACTTATTATGTGTTTCTGTGTCCCTAGTAACTGTTTAATAAAGTTGTTTTCATGAGTGATCCCAAAAAATGAAATCTAATCTTAAATCATAGAAATAATTTTAATCATTGGATAGCATATACCCACAGATCAAGACTCCTTGGGATGATCTTTGCATAAGAATTCTGGTTTTTTTTTTAACATGTTATTTTAGTGTGTATGCAGAGCCTGATGTATCTGTGCTGGGAGGGTTCTTGCCGTAGCATATATGTAAAGGTCAGAGAATAATAGCATGTGGGTATCAACGTTTTTCTTACTATTTGAATTCCTGTAGTTTAACATAGGTAACCAGGTTTGGACACAAGTGACACCCTTTGAGCCATATTATCAATTGATGAGAAAGAGAAAATTCTCATGAAATGTATCTCTCTCTATAACATCACGATGTAGTCAAAATATTTAAGATTAAAGCATACCTGACGGCTATGTTTTAATTCCAAAACTTTGAAGTGAAACTGAGATATTCTGGAGTTCAAGAGCATTCTTTACTACAGGATCATTATGAGGCAAGTCTGGGCAACATGAGACCCTATCTCAAAAACATAAACAAACCATAAATCAAGAAAACAAAACAGAACAGAGAAAAAACTTTTAAGGTTGAAAAGCTGCATAGCCAATCATAAGAATGTTTGATAAACATATAACAAAACATAGAATGCCTCCCACTGAAAACCGCTTTTGGGAGTATGTAGATTTAATGACAACCACATGTAAAGTTCAGCCCACTGTGGTGACTAGAAATTTCTGTGCCCAGTTCCAGATGAGACCTTTTGGTTGATGGCAACAATGTCACAAACACAACAGAACTTCCCCAAGAGACAGGAAAAATACCAAACTTTTTTTTTTGTTTTTGTTTTTGTTTTGTCTAATTTTGTAGCTTCGCATTTGAGCTCAGATAGACATTAATGGTACTTTGAACAACTGCTTTGTCCATTAGAAGCATAAATTTGTGAAGCCTTTTCTATTCAGCAGGCAATTTTCCTTTAATAAAGAAATTATTCTTAAAAGCAATAATAATTGTGAAATGGATTCTTGTGCTTCTCAAATACTTTTTGTATCCATCTAATTTCAAGACTCAAAACAGCCCAATGAGGTTAATCATCTGTAGAAAGAGTGGGAATGAGGGATGATGTTTGGATTCCAGATTCACTATTTCCCACTATGCTCACTGAATTTTGGTGAATCACAATATATCCGAAATACTTTCAGGTGTCCAATCTTTATGTCCTTCCCCATTGGATTCCTTATGAGGCCTGTCAGAAATCACTTTCCTGAAAGAGAAGACACCAGAAAAAAAATCTCAAATCCCTTTGAGTGAAGTCTTGAGAGCATTGGTGTCTTTTTCAGTAAGATAAATGTAGAATGTTATTAACTATATATTTTTTTACCTCTATTCACCATTGTTAATAAAAGAAATTTATAGAAAGTTTCAGAATAATTGTGGAAATGTTTCAGTTTCACCTGAAGCAGTGTGAAGAATCTTTGCTTCAGCCTCCTCTGCCTTCATATACTCAGTAGAAAAATTAGACCGTAGGGCTACCCATATAATGGTTTCTAAAGTGAGCAACACATGTTATCAGGGCTGGGATAATTTATACTATAGTACACAGCTTGTTAGTGTTATTCATGTCTAGTTTAGGAAATATGAACAGCTTCTTTGGCCTTCACAGAATATTTAAATTAAAAACAACAGAATATTGTGAAGTTATTCCTATTTTTCAGTGATAAGTGAATTATGGAACTCTAACCTTATCAGGTACATATAAGAAAACAGTTTTCTACTATTTATTATTACTATTAAGCCCAAGGATTAGGATGCTAAAATGAGAATTTTTGTGTGCTGTTTTTTTTTTTTTCAAAGTAAAAATATTATTTGGGTATTACCTAGTTACTTTATCATTGTTTTGACCATGGGAACTTACAAAGAAAGAGTTTAATTGGACTTGTGGTTTCAGAAAATTAAGATACAGACCTTGGTGTTGGAGCAGCCTGGAGGTATGGTGGGGCAGCTGAGAGCTCATATCTTCCAGGTAGGAGTCAGAGAGCAGAACGCTAGGAATAGCCCCAGATCTTTGAAAACTCAAAGCCTGCCTTCATGCGGCATATCTCTTTTAACAAGGCCACGGCTCTTCATTCTTGCCAAATAGTTTAACTAAATGAGAACCAAGCATTTGAACATATTAGTCTATGAAGATCATTCTCATTCAAAACATCACAACTGTTTACCAACCATAAATTTTTGTATATAGGACGTTCTGGTTTTTCCTGCTTTAATAATATAAACCCCATGTGATCAGTCAGCATGATTTTGTGGTAGTAATATATTGACTATTTTCCTAGATAAATAGTTTTAATACTAAAAATCCAAAGGTAAAAATTATTATCAAATATGCAGTTAAATGATAATAGATATTATCTGGAAAGTAAATTATGATCAAATAAGTAATTTTGTAGCCAGTTCTGTACATTTAAATTGCAGTAATATTTTCTCCTTATAAATTCTTAAGAAACCAGTGAAATGATTATACCTTTTGTTTTATTTCTGCTCTTTGAAACTACACTTAAGAGAAAGAAATGTTAGTGGAAAATAACAAAAGTCCATTTGAATAATTAGGGAAAATAAGATTGAAAATAAAAAATTCCCGAAGTACTCAAAAACTCATATGCGAAGACCTCACCTCTACGAAGTAGAGACTGTGTGTGGTGAGATTCAGGTGTGAGCTGATAAGGTCCAAAGACGCTTAACCAGGGTCCTGGGCTCCTAAAGCGCTATGATACTTTTCTTTTAGGTCTGACCTCTCCCTTGTATCCAGACTCTGCCAAGGGAACCTGACTTTCCCATAGGAAGTTCTCAAAGGATGAATGACCTAACCTCATTACTCAACATTAGCAGTGCTCTGTCAGAAGATGCTGAGAATTTCACATTCTACACAAAATCATATTGTTTGGATTTTGAAAATGATGCTTTGTGATGAGATCAGATACATTTACATTTTAATTCATTTTATTGTGTTTTAGACGACATCATATTTATATGAACTGAAGTTTTGTTTCTCTGTGTCTACTTTACTTCTTTTTGAATAGCTTGAGCCAATATATGAGAGAAACATTCTGTAGAGTCTGGGCATAGAGGACAGAGAAGGTATCCCTTATTATCTCCACGAGGAGGAAACTTGCACAATTATCTGATAACTGCCAGAGTGCAATTTGAAATTCCACTCCCAAATTGTGATTTCAAATATATGAATGGTTCCTTTTGAAAATCTGGCAGAATAAAAATTAATAATTTCCCAAAGAAAGTACCAATTAATGGATGAGAACAAAAATTATAAGAATTAGAAGTTAAATAGATAAATTTAAATGTAGTAGGCATTATAGCCGGTAACATTGTACTCAGTTCTTAATTTTGCACATTGGATTATGAATATGAAAACTGGACAAATGGAGCAAGGGAATCAAATCTTTTGAACTAACAATTAGAGTTCAGAATAGTTTTAAAAAGTACAAGGGCTTCTTTGTGCCATCACTATGGTAGAGTTGAAATTAGTTTGTTTCTCTCCTAAAATGTCTTTTTATATTTATTAAAAAATCAAATCACAAACCATCATGTTTTGGGGTCCAACATGCATGTGTCCATTACAACTAAGTTTTCTTATTATTTTTTGTATGAAAAAGCTGGAAGTAAAGGCAAATAATACACATGGAACATTGCTTCACTAGCTTAGTGTTCATATAACCAGATCCAGAGTATTCTTAAATAGTTTTGAGAATGTATCAGACTAGCATTTCCTTGGGTAAGCTTTTCAATACATTCATTGCCTTTCTGCTTTTGAAATAAACCCAATTATAATTATTGTTGAGACAGTATCCAGGGGATTATAATTTGTTACTCTTTCTGAAGTTATGTAGAAACAGAAAGGTCATAAAAAAGAGTCATTGGATAGTATGTGTGAAACCTAACTGAAGCTGAGCACACAAGGAGTTACAGTGGGTGTTGTTAGAATTACCCCGTCATCAAATTTATCTTCGGGGTGGATGCTGAAAATGATAGAAAAGGAAGCACAGGATATCTCACATATGTAAATGAGCCATTATACAAGCAAACAAATAAAGGTCCATTCCAATGACCTCACATGGTCACCTCCAATTAAAACTAGAGAGTCCTGGGACTGGGATGGATATATTTGGTTCCCAAGGAATGGGCACACCTGGACCATTCAGGCTATGGGGCCTAGTGGTGTATATATGATAAACACATACATACAGAATATGTACATACTATCTTTTGTAGAGTTTTAGAAGGTATTTTGTAAGCAAATATATAACTATATGTAAAGTTTATTTATTTGTTATCCATCTGAAGAAATATTCAGCTGTATCCACTGACCTTCAATGTGCTCTTTTTTCTTTTGATTTAATAGAAGCATTTTTCTATCTTTTGGTTAAATATTTTTAAATTGTTTACTTAAAAATGGGTTATATAACCTAAAGTATGTGGGTACATCTAAATCTTTTATTATTTAGGACTTCTAATTTAGATCATTGATATAGTTTAGGTTTCAGCTTTAAAGATTTTAATCTTTGAGCAAGACTTACTTTATTGGCTAGCAAATGGTTTATCTTGGGCAATCTTTCAAGATAGTTTAGAAAATTTAAATTTTTAGCTCTCGTGTTATGATTTTCTTTTGGACACCTGCTCCCTGTTAGAGTGTTTAACACATTAATAAATGTGTGTAAGTATTTATTGATAGATTAATTAATCTGTTATCTCTGAGTTTTTGAAGGATGCTAACATGATTGACTTAAATATCAAGCGTAAATATTGTTGTCGTAGGTCTATGGCTCTTGAATACAGAAATCTTAGAAGGCAAGATTCATGGAAATTTTCCACTTGTCTTCTGACTTCATTTTTCTGCTTGAGCTAACTCTCTCCACTATATTTTTAAATAAGTTCCTCCTGTTTCAAAGCAGCGTATGAAAAACAGATGGTGCTTCACCTCATAGAGCTTTCTCTCATTCCAAGACCATCATGAAACCAGACCATTTTCTTTTTCGAGGGCTAAATAATTCTTGCATTTTTAACACTTCCTGAAATTTTGATTACCTATACCCTAAATCCTTTCCAGGACTTTCTGTTTGTATCCTTGTCCAGTAGAACTTTCCAGCATAATAGAAACAGTCTATATCTGGACAAATACAGTAACCATGAGGAACATGTGATGAATGAGTACATGAAATGCAAGACATTGAAGGGCTGGATTTTTAAATTGCATTTAATTTCAATAAATTAAAATATAAATATCTACATATGGCTAAGGTTCAAGTGGATTACCACAGCTGTTACATGCTATGGGACATTCTGTGCACTCATAGGCAACAACACATTTTATTTACTAGGAAGTAGCTATAGTTAGTACACAATAGAATATTAGTTTAAAATTTTGAAGGAGAAAGGTATAGCACAGTATATGGGACAAATTTCAGTTAATTTAGCTATTGTCACTTATATTTTATGAAAGAAACTGATATTTACATTGACTTGGTGCTTAATATGTCAGATTTACTATAGCAATTTCTGTGACTTTTGTCATATGTAACATCTAATATTTTTATGAAAACTAATATGTACTTATTTCTTTCCAATATGTATTCCAATGGCTGATGAAGGAAGGAGGAAAGGACTAAAGGTCCATTCCAATGACCTCACATGGTCACCTCCAATTAAAGCTGGAGAGTCCTGGGACTGGGATGGATATATTTGGTTCTCAAGGAATGGGCACACCTGGACCATTCAGGCTAATTATATATGTATATATATATATATATATAATAAACACACACATATAGTATATGTTTATACATATACATATACCTGACTTTTCTAACGTTTTAAAGCTTTGCCTTGTGTCTGTGTCTACATTTTTCTCTGATGTTCAGAAACAATGGTATGTTTGACTTTTGTGTTGCAACTCAAATGACTAACTACATTAGTATCACTTTTGACACTAATTTACCCTTTGATATTGTGCTTTCATAATTCATGGTGGGGTATGAGCACTAATTAAAAAAAACTGGGAGGCTTTACAGATTTACTTCCCATTTCTGGGTCATGCTTGCCTGATTCTGTCCAGGACACTTACTGTTGAGAAGAATTGTATTCACTAAACAAAGAAGCAAAGATGATGCTACTCAGGTAGCAAACATATTCCCATGATTCCAGATTCTTATACTGTATCTCAGTTCTGATTCAGGAGAAGAAAAGTGATGACTCTCATCCTTTATTTTGCATTTTTACTAACAAATAAAATGTTTTGATTTAAGAAGAGAAGGTCCTTATATGAAGCTTGTTTAATTGAGCCCTGTTTAATTCACAGCCCCAAATCTCACTTTTCCAAATAAACTAGACATGAAGTACAAAAGTGCCTTATATATTGAAATTTTAGTTTTCCTGCTTGCCATAAAGCATGATTATGACTCTCTCTATCACAGCTTGCATTATTTCATCTTGGCTGTAAGATAGAGATGAAATAGCAACAGTCAGAAAGGCAAACTTCAAAGCAGTAGAACACCATAAAAGGCCTTTCTTTCCTTCCTTCCTTCTTTCTTTCTTTCCTTCCTTCCTTCCTTCCTTCCTTCCTTCCTTCCTTCCTTCCTTCCTTCTCTCTCTCTCTCTCCTTCCTTCCTTGTTTCCTTCCTTCCTTCCTTCCTTCTTTCTTTCTTTCTTTCTTTCTTTCTTTCTTTCTTTCTTTCTCTCTCTTTCTTTCTCTTTTTTCTTTTCTTTTCTCTTCCTTTCTTTTCTTTTGAGGAAGATGCTTTTAATTCAAGCACCCAGGAGAAAGAGTTAAGTAGTTCTCTATGCGTTCAAGTCCAGCCTGGTCCACATAGTAAGACCCTAAAAATACACTCGGAGTTCAGATCCTGGCCTGGGTGTGTGTTTTCCCTCAATCTTTGCTTTTCTGCGTCTCAAATTTCTTTTTCTTCTTTTTTATTTGTATGTTCATTTTATTTTTTTTAAATGTCTTTTTTTTATCCATGTATTCCCCTGCTCCCCCTTCTCTCCTTCCAATCCCTCCCAGTCAGGCTTCAGCCACTCCCCTTCCCATACGAACATCACTTCCCACAAAAGGGCAAAAAGTCCCAAGGTGGGTCAGCTCAGCGTGGCACATCCACTCCAGGCAAGCCCGCTTTCCTCATCCCAATATCAAGACTGGGTTAGGTGTTCCTCTGCAGGGAATGGGCTCCAAGGTGCCAGCCCATGCACAGGAACACAGTCTAATCCTAACCCTGAGGTTCTACATACTGCCCATGCCAATGGACAGTAGCCTAACCTTTGAGGGCCTGGCTCCTTTTTCTGATGGTTCTCTAGTGGCTGTTCCTACTCAGTGAGCCCCCCACCCCAGAGCTCCAGCCAGTCATCACTGAGAGACATTTTCTCATAATCCCTATCCCCTTGCTCATATAGACTCTCCTCCTCTGCTCTGAGCTGGACCAGGAGCTCGGCCCAGTGCTCAGCTATGGATCTTTGCCTCCACCTCTATTCTTTGCTGGATGTAGGTTCTGTAATGACACTTAGGGTAGTTATTCATTTGATTACAGGGGAAGTCCTGTTTAGGCACACCCTCCACTATTGGTTGGAGACCTAGCCAAGGAAATCCTGGGAGTTCCTGGAGGTTTACCTAGCACCCGGTCTCTTGCCAACTCCACCTTGGCTCCCTCTATCAAGATATCCATTTCTTTTTTTCTCCCTCTTTGTTGCTCCTCTCACTTAATCAGCTCCTTCTCTCATTTGTTTCCACCTCTTCTTGGTTGCAACCAGTTATGACCCCAATTTTCTAAAGTGATTTTCTTTATTTCTCTTCCTCAGGGAATCTCTGGGTGTCTCTCTTAAGTTCCTTCTGATCCCAAACTGTTGAGGGGTTGTGGTTTGCCGCTTGTGTATTCTTTGCTTTTTATCTAAAATCCATTTATGAGTGAGTACGTCCCATGTCTGTCTACCTAAATGTGTGATACCTTGCTCGGGAGGATATTCTCCAAGTCCATCCATTTGCCTGGATGTCATTTTTATTTTTACTGCTGAGTAGTACTCCATTGTTTAGATGCACCACAGTTTGTTCATCCATTTTTCAGTTGAGGGGCATCTAGGTTGTTTCCAGGTTCTTGCCATTATGAATAATGCTGCTATGAACATAGTTAAACTAATGCCTTTGGGGTACAAATGTGCATTCTTTAGGTATATGTCCAATAGTGGTATCGTTGGATCCTTTGGGGAGATTGTTTCCCAGTTTTCTGATGTCCTCTGTCTTCTATCTCCTTCAGTATGTCACAGAATAAGGAGAGTGTCAGACCATTGTATTTTTAGGGTATCTGGGATCCCCTATCCTTAAATACATTTTTGTTTAAACCTTTCTTTGTATTATATAGCTATTTCTAACACAGTATGGCAAAATGGTGACATTTTTAAAATTAACATTGAAAAATATGTTCCAAAAGTTTTGGAATAGCTCATTCATCGTCTTAGCTCTGGAATGTTAATGGCTGGAAACAACAGTTTGCCTCCATCGGTCTCCCTTGTCTCCCCCCTTTCTTCTCTGTCTCACAGATGATGTGAATAGAAGTTTTAATAAAAGTCAGACTATCCACACAATATCGAGTGATGTTCTTGGTTTTGATGGCACAGAAAAACAAAACCGAGCTAAAGTAAATATCCAGTGTCAGTTTTATAAGTCAGTAGTCTTCACACAAGCAGAAACTATTTTTCATCAGTAGAGGTAAATTAGATTGTTCAAGATCCATCAATTTAATTAGCACAAGGTAGACTGAATTCTGAAACTCCAGGGCTCACAAATGTAAGACAGTTCTCAGTGTCTTTAATTGGTGAATTTTTCATTTAATGACAATGATATGGTTTCATTTATTCAGAAATTTAAATTCAGGACTTTTAATTATGTTTAGAGGACTTATGGTAACTGTATGGTTATAACATATCTGTTATAGGTATCTATTCCATTATCCAAATAGTAAAGAGAATTTTTGAAATTGTTTCTTTAGGGCTAGGACGATAGCTAATAAACAAATGAGCTTGACCAGCACAGATATACATGCCAGGTGCCTGTCATTCTGTGCTCAGTTAGTAATCAGGGCAGCTGTAATAATTGCTGGTGAGGTAGAAGAATCAATTCAGAGGTCACTGAGATCAATGAGAGAATGAAAATTAAAGGTGGGATTTCTGCAAGAAGACACGAAATGATAACCTGTGTTTTCCTTACATACGTGCAGACATGTGCATGCACGGTCCTGTGTAATATGTCCATAACCATGTGAACAGATATACCCAACAGCTCACCTCCAGACACAAGTACACAGAAATTATCTTTTGTCAGATCTTATTGATTTCTGAGAGGCAATTGATTGCAGAATGTTGATTTATACTAGTAAATTTCCTAACCCTATGATGAATTCCAAGAATTATATATGACTTATTTTGGATATTAACTTCGAATCTTTCAATGTTGTTTATACTGCTTGAGTTTCAAGTATAGGAAAATCTCTTTTCATTCTTATCTTAAGCATATTTTTAAAATAACTATGAGGGTCTAAATATTTAATTAAGTTCTCCTTGTATCTGTTAATTAAATTATATATTTCTTCTGTTTTAATTTATTGTGACAGCATGAACTAACCGATCTTCTAATCTTACTAATGTTTAGCACAGCATGGCCATGGTATGATTTTTATACATTACAAGCTTTGGTATTAAACTCTTTTAGGAAGTAAATTAACTGTTTGTATGAGATAGTAACTGCAAATTTTCTTGAAATGTTCTACATCTGAAGACTTTTGTTATTTTATTGTAATTTGCCTTCTATCTTTAATTTTGTAAAATGATGAGCAGCAGTCATGGCAAGTTAGACTCAAGAGGCCCCACGTCAGGTGAGAGGAGGATAGCCATGTGCACAGTGCTCACATAAAAGATTTATTGTGGGGGCCAAAGAGGTAAGGAAGGATGGGGAAAGGGAAAGAGGAGAGGGTAAAGATGGAACATCTTGAGAAAAGAGAGAAAAAGAATGAGAGTTGGGCAGGGGCAGGGCCCACCTCTTAAACTGGAGTGGGGGCTCGGGGTGGGGGTTGGGGTGGGAACTTTGTGCATGCATACAGAAGCTTGTGTAGCTTTGCAGTACACATGCATTGATTACATAGGGAAATATGGCCATAAGACCCTGGGCTGGCTAGATGTTTGCCTGAGTACTGGCAATGCATCTATGGGATCCTGTAGGCAGCTAGAGATGCTGGAAACGCTAACATTTACTCTTAGCAAATTTGTATAGAGGCTAGAGTTGTTTAGCCTTTAAAGGAAGACACAAGTCTTTTGAGGATGTTAAAATTTTGGGGAATTAGTTATTTTAGCTACTGTACTGCATGTTGTCTTAGTGTTAATGAGATGTTCTTCACTATTTGCTTAATACATACAGACATGTGTTGACTACCTCATTCCACATTTTCCAAATTCTCTCTCTCTCTCTCTCTCTCTCTCTCTCTCTCTCTCTCTCTCTCTCTCTCTCTCTCTCTCTCTCTCTCTCTCCCCTCAATATACAAACCCACCTGACTTAGTTTAGTTTTGGTTTTATTACTGTGAAGAGACACCATGATCATGGCAACTCTTACAACAAAAATTCAATGGGGTTGGCTTACATTTTCATGAGTTTAGTCCATTATCATCATGCGACACATCATGACATGTGACATACAGGCAGACATGATGCTGAAGAAGGAGCTGAGAGTCCTGCATCTTGATTTACAGGCAGCAGGGAGAGAGCGTCCCACTTAGTGTAGCCTGCGTGTATATGAGACCTCAAAGCCTTCTTGTAGAGTGATACACTTCTTCCTACAAGGCCACATCTGCTAACAGTGCCATTCCCTATGGGCCAAGCATCCGACCACACAAATCTGTCCATCCGTGGTTCATTCCTATTCACACCCCCACAATATATGTGTGAAGGATAAAGACAATGTCTTCCTCTTTAGTTCTCCACCTTACGTTATTGAATCACGTTTTGACTCACCTGCTAGAGTGGCCAGCAGGTTCTGATGGTCCTCTCTTATCAGCCTTCCCAGTGCTGGGTTGTACGTGTATGGCAGGTGTGACCTGTTTGATGTTGTCACTTGTTTCCTTCTTCGGTTTACACTGATAGTATTAGTTTTTAAAATGAGTGTTAATGAACAAATACAACTAACCAGGCTTTATGACAAACCCTCTCCCAACTGAGTTATGTTCCCACCCCTGTCTTTAATCAGTTTCATCTAAATGTGTCAATGATTTAGGCACAGTTCATATTTGGCCTTTTGGGTATCTCCTTTGTTTTGTATAGCAACATCTTTTCTGATTATTATTTTGTTTTTATCTTTGATTTTCATTTTTTCTTTTTTTCTAGCTCCTTGAGCTGTCTGATTCTTTCTATGTCATTAATTGGCATGTGAAATTTTAATATGGCCTGTGATCATTATATATCAACAGTACCCAATTGTCAATATGTATAGTTTTAAATATGAGAATCAAATCATAATGCATGCCCTCCAAGTTCTAGAATCTTCTGACTATAGTTTTTTCATTGTTTATGTATTATTTTACTTTTTTATTGATTTCTCATTAGCATACAAAGTAATGGGCTTCACATATACATGAATACACACACACACACACACACACACACACACACACACACACACACACACACTACATTTCTAAATGATTTGCCTCTTTCATTCTCTGGACCCAGTCCTAAGCTAAGCAAACAGTCAAATTTTTTTTCACCAGAGTCATAAAGAGTCTTCCCAGTGTGGCAGAAAAAAAACCTTCTGGAAAACATCTTCTGCACTGATTAAGACTCAGAGGGACTCTTCATATTGAAAAGCCCATGCTTCTATGCTCTCATGTCCAGTGTGTGCACTCTTTCAGCAACAAATGTTTCTAAATGTGTTACCTTACTTTGTACAGTGCTCCAGATGCTTACTTATGATGTGCATGTGTGCGCACACACACCTGTATGTGTGATGGAGAAAATTTACAGTGTTTTGGGTAATTCATTCTGAGGATTTTATCTAACTTAGATTTGGATCATGGCTAAAGTCATGTTCACCTAGTGTTTTATCAGTGCTAATAACAAATGACCATGAATAGTAATGATACTAAAAAACTGTAGACTTATCTCTTTTTGTTAACTTCTCACACAATAATAATGACAAGATTTTGAGTTAGAAATCTACAAATAGTTCAGCATTAGAAGACCCTAGGCACATTTTTCTTTTTGCTTTATCCCTATGTTATTTTCAGCCATCCTTGGACTTGCGGAATTAAAATCTTAGGCTTTATTTTGATGTCACTTTAATACTGAGTATACACAAATCCAAATGTTACTGAGGAAAATTCTTTCCATGCTATGACTTATTGTAAGTATTCTGGTTTTCATCTTATCTTTCATCGAGAGGCATTTTCAAATCTCAACTGAGTTTTTCTAGGTTTGTGAAAGGACAATGGTGTCAAGACATATCTGCTCTCAGTTTACCCTGTAGTATGCTGAATTCGTATTGCTGGAAAATTGTTTTTAGTCATTTGCTAATTTGAGACATGTTATAATTATGTGTCTGAAGCTGCCCTTTAACCATGGTTCTTCTTTGCTTCTTTGCAAATCTTGGGATTACTAGTCTGTGTCACACAAATTTTGATACTACAATTCTTTTAATATTGTATCGACCTTAAGAGCCTTGAAAAGTTCATTCTATTTAATAATGCTATTTTCATAGCAAAAATATGTTCATATACTTTGCCAACCATATGGAAGCAAATGGAACTGGCGCCATACCATGAAGGTAGTCAAGACGCTGGAGGCAACTCTAAAGATTTGGAACATGGAAATATATCATCATAATGAATTTATTTGAAAAATACTGAACTTCTCTCCATGTGATGCAGACTGAAATAAACCAAGACAGCTACTTTCAGTGTGGTGAACAGGCAAAAAAATTTACAAGTTCAATTTTATATAGAGTATTATGTAATGATATGAAAGCTAAACACTACAAAGAGAAAAATATTTTTTTTAAATGTTAAGTAGTAAATTGGATATTTTAGGTAGGTATGTTCAGAAAGTCTAGTAAGAAGCCTATGGCAGAACATAAAACATGGAATAAAGCATCCCAAAGAAGTAAAAGAATGTTGGTTGTAAAGTCTTTTCTATAAAATGATAAAATGCTTAAAGTTAACTTGAAGAGTTGGCCAATTTTAGGTAGGAAGAATTTTAGTATAGAATTATAGCATTCTATTACAGCAGTGTCTCTCAACTGTCATCACGCTTTGACCCTTCACTACAGTTTCTCATGTTGTGGTAACACCCAAACAAAAAAAAAAAATATTTTCATCTTACTTCATAACTGAAATTTTGCTGTTGTTATGAAGCATAAAATAAATGTCTGATATACAAGATGACGGACTTAGATGACCCCTGTGCAAGAGGTTTCCTTGAGCCCCAAAGGGAACATGACTCAGAGTTTGAAAACTATCGCAATAAAGATACGATGTTAGATTTACCAGTCAATAGCAGAAGATGTAAGAAATGATAGGCTTAAGGGGAACACTTTTCTTTGAGGCGTCACTGACAGTTGGTGGCTTCTGGGAAAGGGTCAGTCATTTACATTTAGGGATATAGTCACAACAAGCCTCATACAGGCATCTCTAGGCAAGCTCAGCAGATTGATTAATTGATTACTTTTAAACGGAGATCATGAAGTTGGGAGGAAGATGCAATGGAGTTCCTGGGAGAGTTGGGCACAGAGTTACAATTGAGACATTTGTATATTACAATTGAATATAAATATTCATAAAATGCCCAAAGAAAACAAAAGGCACACTTTGAAAACTGTTTGCAAATATGAATAAACAGTAAAGCACATCATATTTGAAACAGATCCCAATTGGAATGAAGAGATTATGTTGAATAATTTTTAAAAAATATATTCTTATGACTCCATTATTGTGAGACAGGGAGTCATTTCAGGAGGTTCTGAAGAATATTGAATTTGAAGTAAAGAGGTCATCAGTTGAAGGAAGAGCAGGGTGAACTTTGAAAAGACAGTGCTGGAATGAAAAATAAGCTGTCTAATTAAAACCTGAAGTTATAGAGATTTAAAAATAAATACTAGTGACTCTCTGAAAGATGAGCTTGATAAGTTTCTTCATATTAGGGCAAGTCATGTAAATCTAGAGGGAGAATAGTATCAGCACGGTTGAAACAAACACAGGGAGTTAATGTAATAGCGTGCCTATTTCCAGACATAGGCAAGGGAATCTAACAGAAAAAGACACAGATAACAAAACACAGACAAAAGCACTGCACTGATTGGACTCTGGTGTCGTGAATGTTTCCTGAATGCTAATGTGGTAAAGGTGTGTCTCTCAGGGTACTAAATGAAAAGAATAAAAGCTTTGAGAAATCGGGCATGGCTAAAGGCTTTAGGTAATGTAATTGGGCTTATATGCTTGAAAAGGATTAAACAATATGAAACTCTATTGTTTAATGTAATTTGTTCTGTGGTTGCCATGGGAACACCCACTAGAAACCCAACAGTAGGCTAATTGGACCAGATCTGAAACCTCCAGTATTGTGAACCGTAGTAAATTTCTTATCTTTGTAATTTAACTACCTCAAGTATTTCATTAAGGAAAAATTAATTAACACAAACACTGACTCCTTGGAAAAATTTTATACATATGCAATTAAGGAAATTTATGTTCTTGTAAAGAAACTAAACTTTGAATGGCCTAAAATTTATTTTCCATAATAATAGCCAAAAAGGAGGAATTTGAGGCATTTCGATAACTATCTATTCTATAATAATAATAAAAAAAAACTTTAAAATGGAGTTTGGCTGCAGTTTGATGACTATAAGCAAGATAAAAATTACAGAGAGGTAACAAAGCATGCCCATATGAAATAACTTCTAATAAATGACTTTCAGGTAATAAGACTAAATTATACAACTAATACAAATGAGACATGGAAACCCTTGAAAAACAGTGTTTATCATAGCATATGGGGTATGAAAAACTAGGGTTGGAATAAATCCTGAATTATTTACTCCAGCCTCAGTGTTTCCTCTTTCTAAATATGGCAAATATATTAATCACTTCTCTTTGTGATGACATAGTGCTAAAGTTTGATGCCATATGTATTTCATTTCCATTCAATGATTCCTTTGGGGAAGGATGGAAATTTCTGAGCTACAAGCCGAAGAAAAATTGATGCATGTGTTTATTGATAATGCAGCTTTTGCTCTTTGGGAACTGAGAAGAATCCTGCAAATAGGTCTGAACAAGAATGTGATTATTTTTCACTTTAACCTTTGGAGTATTTCTAAAACTGTACCAGCTGACCACACTCCCATCAGATTCCTCTCTTGAATCACACACAAAAAAATCACCCTCTATTAAAAACCTTCCAGGGTCAATTTATGTCAAGATGTACTCTAAAATTATATCTTCTACTTACCGTTTTTGAAAGCAAATTGCTTATTTTTCCTTTGATTTTCTGTTATCAAAAAATACTTTCTACCTCCGTTATTCTAATATCTTAATATTACATTCCCTGCGTTGGTCTTCCTAATGTCATTTAGAAATGTCCTGACTCATAATGGAAAGAAACTCTAGCCGTGGTCTTAGATCTAAGAGCACATGCTATTAATGTCTAAAAATGTCTACACAATCAGGTTCTCTGGATGGTTGAATCTCCAGGCTTTAAAAGCACTCATGTATCTCACATCAATGCTTTGCAAAGCCTCCAAACTATTCTGAGCAACCACTAATCTAGGAAGCCCAAATGTAGAAAATGTTATAAACATGTTCCACTCTTTAAACGGTTAAAATTCAGTGACTAAAGGCAATGGTTAAGGGAAAAACAGAAGGGCCTAATCTAAGGGAGGTCATTTCTAGAAGCAATGAACCAGTAAGTTATAAATCTAAATAAAAATTGCATATATTAAAGTTAGCCAACCTACTCTTTGTCATCTTAAAAAAACAAGAAAACTTATAGAAATTTTCAAACTGAGTGATTATGGATCAGACAGAAATCAAAGTGTATAGATAGAAATGGACAGCATTGTTTTTGCTGGATAAAATTATATCAACTTGGCACAAATTGTAGTTAACTGAAAAAGAAAATCTCAATTAGAAAACTGCCTTCATCATATCCAGCTCTAAGGCAATTTCCTAGTTAGTGACTGAGAGAGAGACCAGACCATTTTTGATGGTGTCATCCCTGGGCTAGGTTCTGTAAGAAATCAGACTGAGCAACTCATGGAAAGCCAGTCAGTTTACAATTGGCTTAAACATAGATTGTGGTAATTTTATCATCTATTATAAGAACCAAATCTAGAGTTACAGCTAAAAAACTATAAGGCATGTTGAAGGGAAAACTAAAATGACTTCTTTTGTCAAATACAAAAGTGGGGACAAGGAACAAGTAAATAGTTAATTGTCATAAATAGAAAAATATAGCCCTGACAGACTTAAAATAAAAATAAATACATTATCTGATGTAGGTGGATAAAATATCTTTTTTAAGAAGTGGTTATTTCCAAACTATATAAAAATGTCAAGCTTTGATATGTTACTCATAAATAATATACCTTAAACCTTAAGAACATCAAAGTCAAAAGAAAAAGGATAAAAATGGATTTATTATCCTTATCAATAATTAAAATAAGGACAGAATACTGGAGGAACATGGCTGGCCACTGAAGGTTATTCACGTGGAAAAAATCAATATAGTTTTGTGGAACCTCAGTTAGTCTCTGAGAAAGAATAGTCATTAAAATGTGAATTTCCTGTCTTCCCATTCATGCTACCTCTCCTCCATGCACTTCAGCCTTGGTGTTATTTGCCATTTACCCTCCTCAGAGACTGAACCAATGAGACTGCCTTCATCACTTCTTAAGTTTCTGTTTTAATTTATTGCTCTTCATTTTTATCACCTTTTGAATTATTAAGAATGCTGACCTTGCATTTAAGTGTGGTCTGATGGAAGCCATTTAACCTCTCCAAACTCCTGATTTCTCAGCTGTGACATGAATTGAAGAGGTGTTCTTTTTGAGGGATGTTTTAAGGATGAAATGATGTGAGGAGTCCCTGGCACACTGCTCAGTATTCGGCTCCATGGTAACTATTTATGATTTCCTATTTTAGTGTGTAGCTTCTACTTTAAAACTGCATGCCTCTAATTTTTTCTCTTTAGCCACTCATAGACCTGCCTTGGACATCTCAAATACTTTTCATATCAGTCTTGAAAGATATTATTTGTTTTTTTCTTTTATTCTGACTTCTAAAGCATTTTTTTGGGGAGGGTTATGAAAGCCTGAATAAATATTGTGCTAGTAGATTAAACCATCCTAACCTGGTTATTTTCTACAGAGGCCTAAATCAATGATTTAGTTCCCAAATCCAAATATATATATATATATATATATATATATATATATATATATATAAATTACATATATATACTAAAATATAAAATTATATATATACACTAAAAGCTAATGAAGGAGACAAGGAACGTGAGTTCAGCTTCTATTTAGGTCAGTTGGAGTTAGAGCAAAGCCATCTTTCATGGTTCCAGCATGCTATAACTTTGACCATGTACTAAGTGAGCAGAAGAGTAAACTGTGTTATAAGGTCAAGCCACAGAGCTGTGTATTCTACCCCACCAACTATACCATCCTAATATTTAAGGACAGGGAACTTCTCAATAGACACCTTGCGTGTAATCCAAGAACAATATAGGTGAGGAGAGAAGGCAGCATCAACACCAAAAGCCTTAGAGCAGCATCCATTAGGACCTTCAGCGTATTTGCTTTGGTGTTTCTTTCTGTCTAAATTACTTTTAAAGAGCAGAAGACTAAGACATTGTTACCTTTCATACCTTTGTAAGAGGTTCCAATGAACATATACTTACCATTTTCCTTCTCAGTCCGGTTTCAGAGATACATAAAATGGGATTTACACACAAAGTTCTTCGGTTAATATCATAGAGGGGCGCTTTCATTTTTCACGATTTCTCCTTCTTGATTATTTTAACCAGAAGACCTCCAGTAAAATTGTCATCAAATTAAATTTAATTGAGGAATTTGAGTTATAGCCATGAAAGGACCAATTTTAGCAAACCATTTACAGGCCCTTAGATCACGCATCACCCCCTGAATTCTAATTAGGCAAATAGAAATTGGTTTCTTTGTCAGAGCACACTGCCCAAAAGACAAAATTCCACCAGTAAAGTTAAAAGAAACAAATATCAGCAATCTGAGACATGAGAAGTTATAGTAAGAAAAAAGAATCTTCATTAAAGGAATGGTACTTTCCATGTTCTGTTTATTCCCCGACCAAAGAAAATAATGAGAACTATTTTTCAAAGATAGAAAACAAAGATATCTACTTATGAATGCCTTGTATAGTACATATATGAGATTTGATTAAGCTGTAAGATTTATTTTAGAAATACTAGTGAAGTTTATTACGATAAAAGGTAAAAATTGAAAAGAATTTTATTTACCAGTGACATTCCATATCGTGTTTTTGTCTTACTTTGCTTTTCATTAAACTTGATCCATGCTGTTTTATCATTTATCAATTAAATCAATGTTCAGTGACCTTTGGTAAATTGGATGCCAAATTTTAAATCTTTAATTATCAAGTGGAAGTTATGAGCCAGAAACATTAAAGTTAGGAGGTCTGTATATTAAATGATAATTTTTGTATCTACCTAAGCAAATATGTGCTAAGAGAGTTATCTAGAAATGTCGTATGCTTTTTTGGTTGTCGCTGTTTGTTTCAATCAAACAAGAATAAGGATGGTGCCCACGACCCTTGAGGATGTTCTTCTTGTAGGTTGCAGGATAAATCCACCTTTTCTGGGAGTTGATGCAGATTTATCTTGGCTCTGATATTTCTTGGCAACTGTATGAGTAGAAGGCCATGATTATTTTTGCTGGAAACACAGGCCATTTTCAATTCTATCTTTGCATCTCTCATGGCTGTTTCAGAGAAGTTCATGTTAGTGATTGCATAAATAAATCTGGCAGAGATACCTTCTTAAGTATGTTCCACATTATCATATAATTGTGTTGAATAATTCTCTCTTTCACTGTAAGCTCATGGTTGTGGCCCTTTTCTCACAAACATATGAATGGAGTCATCTAATATGATCTTCACTCTATGACCCATCCTTTGTCTACTCTGAAATTTTCTCATGATTTATCCTTAATATCAGGAAAAGCATAATCCTTAAGTATTCTAAAGGTTCCATGCATGTTTTAGCTCTCTACTTTTATACTAGTTTTGTGATTTTACTTTTCAGGCTACCTCACAAATATTTTAAAAGCCACTTTCATGTTTTTATTATATATATAAATTTTATGACACTTTACACAGTTTATGAGGAAGAACAGACAATGAACACACTCAGACCTGATTATTTATTTTCTCTGCTATGCTCTGCCTAATATAATGCCATTCACACTCAGTGAGTGTGTTTTAGAAGAGCTGACCAGATAGAACAAATCCATGTCTAAAAATAGAATTGAAGGACAACTAAAATGAGACAGTACTTGTTTGGAGTCGGTAAATAAGTACAATGATTTAGAAAGTCTTGCGTGAAAATAATATCCAGTACTAATAATAGATGCATAGGCATAATTCCATATATATCACCTTGCTTTGAACTAAGTTAAAGGACATATTGTAATAAGTTAGCCACTCACTGCTTTAGAAGCAAGAGAAGATTGAGATTTAAGAATCTATTTTTATCAATTTGACTATATATAAAGGTCAGTTTAGGCACCTTCTCTACTATTGCTTAGAGTGTTAGCTGGGGTCATCTTCGGAGGTTCCTGGGTATTTCCCTAGCACCAGATGTCTCTAACCCCACAGTGGCTCCCTATATCAAGATATATACTTCTTTGTTCTCTCTCTGTCTCCCTCCTTCAACTCAACCATCTTATACCTGATGACCACCATAATTGTCGTTATAGAACCTTCATCGAGCAACTGATGGAAGAAGATGTAGAGAACCACAGCTAAGTACTGAGTCAATCCCAGTCCAGCCAAAGAGAGGGAGGAGAGATTATATGAGCAATTGGGTCAAGATCATGATGAGGAGACCCACAGACAGTTTACTGACTCCGAACTGACACTTGAGGAACCCACAAGGGAATGAAGCAGGCCTTCTGAATTTGAATGACAGCTGAACGGCATGGGCAGTGTGTGGGGCCTCTGGCAGTGAGACCTGAATTTATTTCTGTCTTCTTGTAGCCCATTCCCTACAAAGTAACACCTTGCTCAGCCTTGATTGTGGAGGGAGGGACTTGGTTATCTCTTAACACTTAAATTATATGATTCCAATTATGAGAGTTTTATAATAATATACCATTAATGCCAAAAATGATATTTCAAACATTTTGGTGATGAATATGAACTAGCAGTAATCATGAAAATGTTTAACATTTGCAGATGAAGTCTAGGCTTAGAAAAGTTAAGCAAACAGATGTTACAGAACTCATGTCAAGACTAGAACTTGAACTCAGCATATTTAGTAACAAGTCCATGCAATAATTAACCTTAATGAATCATTTGCTCCCTAAAAGTTCTTACACATATCCTTATAGATGTAAGAATTATATTTCAACAAGAATATATGTTTGTCATTAATTTAGAATTATCAATTAGCTCATCATCTAACATTGTTACCAATTATTTTGCATTTATGTTATCACAAGCTATTCATTGATGACAAGTTGTTCTGAGAAGTGATAACAAGAAACACAGACTAATCATATAAAATTAGTGTTTCTAAAACAATCTTATCGGTGAGAAGAGAAAAAACCTAAAACTATATTGAATATGAAATAAATAAATATTTAAGCAGGGCATAGGAGGAGACACAGATATTAGGGAACACATTTTAAAATAGAGGAGGTGGATGAAGAAATTATGAAAGCAACATCTAATTTAATGACTAATGTACACAAGAGGACAGCCTTGGCATAATGTGACAAGTGACAAGTATCATGTCTGAGAATGCAAGTTGGGCAATCAAAGATGTTTGTACTGGGTCAGAAGAACAGTAGCAATGGCAGGGATCAGAAAGAATGAGACCATATTAGATAGAGATGGGATCCACTGTATCACCTACAACAGATGATTAAAATGATGTAGGATATTTTAGGAGAAATTGCTGTGTATCAAATAAATAAATAAATAAATAAATAAATAAATAAATAAATAAATAAATAAATAAATAAATAAATAGAAAGCCTATTTTAGGAAAAAATCGCTGTGTATCAAATCAAATCAGTCAATCAATCAATCAATCATTCAATAAATTAATCAAAAGCCTAAAGGGACAGAATAAGAGCCAGAGGCAGTGAGATGGAAGACCACTATAACAGCAAAGGCAGAGAAGTTATCTAATTTTAGGTTTTAAATTCAAAATGTCCTCTCTAGGTTCATTCTTGAACAAGTATAGCCTGGCAGCAGTAGTTCTTTAGGGAGGGACAGATATTTGAAGATTGTAGCTCATTCTTGGTTCCAGTAACATTGTGGTTGCTCCTTTTGCACAATGACATGAACAGCCTCCACCAAATGCTTCTGCAGCCATGGACTGAGCTGCCCCACTCTGAACCTGGAAATTTTTCTTCAAGTGAGTTCTTTCTCTAGGGTCCTTTCAATGTTGGGCACACAAATGACTGATGAGAAGTAGAATACACTATAATGCCAGCTACTCAACAGGCTAAGCTGAGGGATTGCAAGCTTAATGGATCCTTGGATCCCTGTTCTGAGTACAAGGATAGATTGGGAAATTTCTCGTGACTCTGTCTCAAAATAAAATTTAAAGACAGGCTTGAGATTTTATCCCTGGGTTATCACATTTGCTTGTCAAGGACAATGTCCTTTCTTTAATCTTAGGTACCAAAGAAAAAAAGTAATGTTTCTATCATACAAATGGAACAATAGTGTATTTAGTGCAGTAATTCTATACTCGGATCACTTTTATTTTGATGAATTAAATTAAAATTTTTATTAGGTACAAAATTTCAGACCATAAGTGTGTATTAAATATATTTGACTACATTTATTAAAAAATGTTACTTTATTATTAAATGAAAATTAAGTCAATATGAAGAAGCAGAATTTTAGAAAATATATTCCCAGGAAAGAAATATGGGTGTTTCTCACTGATTAAAAATTCATTAGTTCTCAATAGGCAAAAACAAAAGTTGAAAAGAAAGAATTGTCTATGTGTCATATTTTTTTTCATATAAGACTTATGAATATTATATAGTTGTAAACAAATTATGTAAATCTGAAACATCACTGACAAATATAGTGTATAAATGATACATAATATTCCTGTATATAAGGTATGCATATAAGTATGGAATTGGTATAGTATATATGAACATATGAAAGGTATGATCTCTGCTATGAATATATTGAATTTTAATTTTGTTATTGTATTTTTTATTTACATATAACATTTAATGCAAAGTACCTCATGAAATACAATTTTAAAGTGCCATGTGTAGATATGTGGATCAATGCACATCCACATGTGCAGGTACTAGTAGACTCTGAAAAAAGCATCACATCCCCAGGAGCTGAAGTTTATGGGTATTGTAGACTTCCTAGTATGGGCTCTGGAACTCAATATCCTTTGCAACAGCTGTTTGCATGCTCCTATCCCCCATGCCGAAACAGCCCATCTTTCTTATTTCCATATGTAAAAATTTCAATTTATATACTTAAGAACAGTACAGTACAGTTCATACTCTGGAGCAATTTAGACTTACATTTTTTTGTCTCTGTTTCTTCTGCTTTCCCTTGGATGCTTGAATCAAGGTCCCTATGAAAGATTCCCAAATGTCATTATTTTGTTGGGAGAAAGGAATGTTTTAAATTATTTCTTTTAGACCATACTTACTCCAGATTTCTTTTCTTTTGTATCCCTTTCTGCCTCCTGTGTATCAGTGTGGTCTTTTAAACAAGGTCTGGAGCTGTTCATTGCTAGATGATTCACCAATGAAAGAATTTGTCGCATTTCTTTAGTCTGGTTTAAGGAAAGGGAAATTAGAAATTATCTTTTGAAACCTTATATCACAGGGGAAAAAAGCAAAATCAAACTTCATAAACATTTTTTAAAAAGTAGGTAAAAATTGCACCAAGCATTTTATTTTTTTTAACTATAATACTTTAAATATACTTGCACCATTTTCCTGTTCCTTTTACTCTCTCATTAAAGGACCTTATTTAAAAGTTTTTACCAGTTCAAATCACCATGCTTTTAGATAAAACGTGATTTCTAATAAAGAGAGTTTCTTTGAGCTGCTCTGTGAGATGGTTGTGTATCCTTTGGGCCACATTATTTAGTATCTGCCATTCTTGGGACCGAATCACCCATTTTGGCATGAATCTGCTTATGTTAGCTTAGGAAGAATCCTTCTATTTCAGCATCTCATCATGCTGTCTTCTGACAAGATCCTCTTAGGTGATTCCTTTAAACAAAAAGTCTTCACCTGACATTTCTTGTACTATTTCCTTCATTTTGCTTTGTTGCATTTAGAATTGAGGCCATCTCTAAACTGAGATCTCCTTTTGCTCCTAAATAAAATTTATTTGGGAATCTTGCTGTCTATCTCTGATTTTTCTTTCACAGTCTATTTAATTTTTTTTTCAAAAACAAACTACTTTTAAACAAAGTATTTTGGTGGAAATATGGATATTTTAAGTGCATATATTCTTACATTTAAATAACAAAAATATCTAAATCTCTACTGAGTTGTTTGGTATTTCAAAGCTTATTTTCTTTTAAAATATATTTCTTTTAATTATGTGAATTTTTCATTTAGATATTTGCCTGTTGAAAAAAGTCAACACATTAGAGGAAAACACATACTCTAAACTGTATTTTGTTTTTGTTTTTGCCTTGTATATTAAACTAAACTCTGATAAAGCTTGGGTAGTTCCTTTCACATGTCTTTGTACATAAGCTTCGATAAATTTCAGTAAATATAATAGAAACGTGCCACCAACATTTCAGCCCCCTGGGCTCTTAGTTTGCATTGATTGTTTACAGAATTGAGCTGGAGAACAAGAATTTAAAGCGTCTTTAAATCATTAGATTAGATTTCCTTGAGTTCCATGTCACCCAGAAAAGTCTCTCTGAAGGACCCATTTTAGTCTCTTTTTTTCCTGGTACTGATCAAGGAAAGCAAAAAATAGAAGCCCCATAGTGTGCAGTGTTGATATGAACTACAGACATTGTTTAAAAGAGAATTCCTGGAAATGGTTACATAGTACACACATTCATCCAGACCAGATACACAATGCCAATTGTTTGTCTCAAAATCAAGTGCTTTTTATAAAGTCCCATTTTCAGGGAATACATTCTCAAGAGAATTCAGAGTTATTTCTCTAAACGATAAGTATGTGGAGTATATTTTATGACGTAAAGAAAAATTGATTTAAGCATTTTAAAGCAAACAATACAGCTAAGATCATTAATGATTTGTTCTATGTAATAGTAAAATCTGATAGAACCAACAACCCTTTTTATGAAAAAATTCATAAGCACAACATGGATATCCATCATATTTTGAGACATTCCTTAAATATATACTGTGTGCTTACTGGCTGTAGAGTATGTGAAGAACATAATTATGAGTTGAAAAGATGCCTCAGCTTTGCGTTGTGAGAATAATAGAGATGCCCGAGTTCAGAGAAAGCATGTATCACCTACTCAATTTAATTTTAGACTCATCTTTGGACTTTGATGGCTGTATGGAATAAAGCTGCAATACCATAGATGTGATTCTTTCCCCATATGCAGCTGCTGCTCTAAAAGGAGCATCAACATTTTTTTCTAGTCCTTGCCAATTTTAAATCAGTGTACTACCAGCATCCTTTTCATTACAGCACATGTCATACTGTTCTGACACCCTTTGTTTTTATTTTATACTGTGGACATATGTAAAAGAAAGGTAGAGAAGGAGGACACAGGGGCTATAAAAGTTTAAGTGGGACACGGACAGAGGAAATGAGGAGTTTTAAAGAAATTAATCCATATGAAGACCCATATGATAGGCATAAAAATATACATGGAAACTAATTTTAACCCAGTTAAGTAATTTAATTGGGGCACTAGTAGAACACAGGTGTTATGAGAGAAGGTAGATAATGGTGGTTAGTGGTTTAAATGGTGATAAAAGTAGAGAGGTATGTGCTTAGTAAGGAGGAGGTAAGGGAATGGACTAACTAAAATAAAAGATTTAAAACACACACACACACAAACCATATGGAAACCAAAGACCCTCTGATTTCACACACACACACACACACACACACACACACACACACACACACACACACACACAGTCACTCACTGTGGAATGTCTTTCTGTACATAGTGAATATACTTTGTTGCCTTTTAAATAAAGAAGCTGTTTTGACCTATGGGGAGAGAAGTTGGAGGCAGACGGGAAATTCAAACAGAGATAAAGCAAAAAAAGGGCTGAGTCAAACAGAGGCTTCAGACTGCCGCTCAAGACATAGATGAATAGTCTGGGTTGAGTTAAGTTATAAGAGCTAGTTTGTAATGAGCCTGGGCCATTGAGCAAATAATTTTTGTTAAGATAAGCCTTTGTGTAATTATTTGGAACTACAAAGCTGTGGATCCGGACCTCAGAGCGTAGCCAGACAAGAAACTTTTGGCTACATATATATTCATATATGTATGTGTGTATTTATGTATATTTACCAACAACCTGAGAGGAATAAATATGCCCACAGGTACAGTAGTAACACAACTGATATGTGTGTAACAAATTACTTTCTCTTTAGATTTTTTTGACCCTATTAAGAGAAAAAAACTCAAACTCCAAACTGAAATACTTGTCAAATGCCCATAACTGGAAAGTTTCCTGCCTCAGTCTGTAGAATCCTGGGATTAAAGGCATGTGTCACTATGCCTGGCATCATGTAGAATATTGATTTTAAAAATAACTACTGCATCTGACTTTGTATACTTTTGATGTTCTTTCTTGTTCCATAGCCAAATGTTATAATACAAAAGGATTTTTTTTTTGAGATTCCATTCCCCATGAATGTTTAAATGACAAGCAAGGTTATTCTGAATGGTTTTGGGACAGTGTTGAAGCCCCGATTGGAAAAGTTACAATTATTGTATCCATTGGAAGTAAGCTATCCATCAAATCTTCACATCCAGCAGTAAATTGCAAGTCTATTACCATAAATTTCTAATTTTAAAAGCAGTTGCACAGAAAATAACTGAATTGGAAAAATATCATAACATTGAATCACAAGATAAAATTTACTAAATAAAGAGACCAATCTTATATTCCCTAAGGCATAAACATATCTTAAACACAACATCAAAAATAAAACTTTGATTTCTAGTTACAGGTTTTTAGTTTTAATTTCTCTTTATACAGCAGTTATACACACACAAAACCACATGCACTAGCATATATACACATACGCATAAATGAAACTGAGCAGCTGATTAGAACTGCTAACTTATGGAAATGTTTGGCTAGAAGCATGCTTGGGTTTCCTATGCATTAGGTTCCAGTGGGGCATATGTCTTTACTCCATATTCAAGTTATACTTTCAGGGAATATGGAAAATATAGGCAAGCATAAGGACAAATAAATGTCTGCACATTCTACTGCATGCCAATACTTTGGTTCTCTTCCTCTTTTGCAAATCATTTTTCTATGCATGTATGTGTGGGAATACAAGCATAACTTCACATTGACAGGTAGTCCCTCTTCAAGAAGACATTCTAGAATACTTACCAATTAGGAAGGTTGTTTTGGCAATGTACTATGTTTTTATTGTTTTATTTCATTTCTGGATTTAACCCCTTTTTGGATTAAAATAGAGGAAAATACTTCTCATTGCAGATATGTTTCATTGCAAAAGAATAACTACAGCCATATGCAAATGGATAAGTATATATCTGCTAGAATGTTTCCTCTCCAAGAACAAGAAGTACACTGAACCACAGTGAATCTTAGAAACTGGCTTTACAGTTGGTGCTTCAGGGAAGGTGCATATGTCCTTCAGGGTGATGATGGCTGCTGTGATACTCCAATGCTTGTCGTCATGGTTATCAGAGTGCTAGATGCCACTGTGAAACGCAGCATGTCTTATGGGAAACCGAAATAAGCATTAAACTCTATGCAACATGTAGACATTATAAATATGCAAGAACAAAAGACGAAGTTTTATTGGCTAAATCACTCAAGGTCACAGAAAAACTTTGGGTCTGGAACCCAGATATCCCAACATTAAAATATATGTTCATATTTTCCTTATTTCAGGTTTTAATTTATTAATTTTATATATAAAGGGAGTCTACTAACAGTAGAGTAATTGCTTACAAAATACATATAATCACCTTAATATAAGCACACAAGATTACTATTCTTGAGGATGTATATTTCAGAAGAAAATTAATATAGATTACTATCTTGCTCCTCACAATAAGAATTTCCACATCATTATGGAAAATATTAAAAGTTACTGTGGGGTGTCAGTCTTTCCTACTTTACTTATTTGCCTACCAATCACTATAAAGGACTTATGCTCAGACCATCATGTGTTGTCTGGCAGTTGGCCCAAAAGCAAATAGAAACAAGATATCACAAATTAAAATCTCCACAACTGTGAGCTAATATCAATCTCCCAAAGATGTTTACCTAAGATATTTTGTTACATTAATAAAAATCTTCCTAACAGAGGTAGAAGCATCTAATCAACCAGGATCTAGTTCCAGGCACTTATTTCCTGTGTCATGGTTTATCTCATATCCTTTATGACACTTGCATCCCCATCAATCTTACTTCCCTCTAGCACTTAAGCTACCGACTGTTTATTCAATGAATCTTTCCTCAGAGTTCCTTGGCACATCGTAAAAAATAACAAGAATCATGATTACACTATGTCATGAATAAGTTATTTAAAATAGGGCACTAAATTTTGTCACCATAAAATGTTTTTCTGTCACCTATATCATAAATAGTACCTTTCATAAAACCTCAGTGCAGAAAACTTTGCACTTGGAGAAGAAAATAATATTTTTCTTACAAAAATAAAGGTATTCTTTCTCAACATTGTTTTGCTAGAAGGCTCAAGTAACTCCTGAGCTAAAAATCAAAAGATAGGCCATCTCCATACAACTTTGTACTTCAACACAGTCTAGTCGAAACCAGGACAGGATTGTGCCATTTACAGATTTGTCACTTCTAGCAACATTAGAACTCAGTGCTCACTGTCTTTGCTTTCTCAAAATGAAATGTAATTTAAACCCAAGTAACGGAACTAAGATACCGGATATTTCCAGTTTTCAACTGGAGAACAGTGGTAATCTAATTAGCCATCTTGATCTGATATTGTCAGAGTAGCTGAGAAATTAAGTATTCCTGAAAGAGAAACATATCAGTGATCAGAATTTCCAGTGTTATATGTTGTTAGAAATGCTACAGTGATTTATGTGGTGGGAAGGATAATTAAAAACGTTGCATTCATCATGGCCCAATATGTTCTGACATACTTATCCACAAACAGAGTAACAAAATGCAAACATATGAAGGATGAGCTTCAATCTTATTTCATCTGTAGTTGGTAATGGCTATTTCTTTTTCCTGTCCTCTGTCCTCTGACAAGTTTTCATTAAGTGAAGAAATCTACGTGCACATGGAATCATTTATCCTTTGTGTGATTATATGCAAAGTGGGTAATATATAGGATCTGTCAAAGGAAGCACATATTACAAGTGAACGATTTCAAATTTCATGAAGCTATAGGAGTGTGAGTTCATCCAGAGTTTCTTTTTATGAGAGCCACAATTTTCTTTATATTTGGAATTTATTTTAATTAAAAAGTTTTTTCTCATACCCTCCACTGTGACCCTTCTTTCCCCTCCTCCCCACCCTCTTTTTAACTTACCCCACCCCATTCCCCCATCCAATCCCCAGGGAAGGCAAGGAATTGCAAGGTGAGTCAGTTTGGTCTGGAATATCCAGTTGAGGTAGGTCTGAGTCCCTCCTCTCAGTATCAAGGCTGAGTAGGGTGTTCCTCTGTAGGGAATGGGAGAGCCACAGTTTTCATAGCTGTTCATTACTAAGCAGGACAGATCATTAAGGCATACCTGTTTTCTTGTTTCTCCTAAACTTTTATTCTGAATGCCCAATGATCTGAACGTTTTTTATTCTACCTAAGTTCAATACTTAACACATAAATGGTATAACTTTATAAGTATCTGAAGTTATTTAGATAATGTTTTATGCTTTTAAATCAATGAAGAGACTTTAGATCTGTACTGAATTTGCATATTCAGTAATGAACCGACTTCATTAAATCTAACAATTTTTTTTGAAAACATTTCCATTTATACTGTTTAAATTTGAGGCAAGGGAAGCTCTCTATAGATGTAATTGAAAGGAAAAACAGTACAGACAGAACTGCCATATGCTTAAGTCCTGGTACTGTACCAGCTGACTTCACATACATCCTAAGAGTAGCACTATGAAGTAAAATACACTGTTTAGGGAGTACACAGACAAGTTCCTCTAATTTCTACCAGTGGAAGTCTAGATCCAGTGACAGACGGACTCATTGATATGCATAGTCTCTGTACTTCTCAATGACACACAGAAATCACCTCTAAGTATTCATTGTTGATTGCAAATAATTGCACAATTCTCCCAGCACTCTCTCCCTCCACATGCCTAATATTTCCAACACATTTTCAGAAAGGCAAAGTTTATTGGAAGAACAACTCCATACCCCACCGACCTTTGAACATGTTTCTATTCTTCTCTTAACTTGAGTTGTAAATAAATGCAATTCTCTTTTCTCTAAAATTTTACTCTCTATGTACAGTTTATTATGTATCACAAAATTTTCTAGCTTTTCATACATAGGGTATTGTTTGATCATAGATACTTAACTCGTAACATGTTATTTTAGCTTTCTCTTGTCCTTCACTCACTTCTGGAAAAAGCTGATATCAGAAAGTATAAACAGTTCCAGAAAACAAGCATATTTTCCCAGAACTTGGGATTGAAAAGTTTGCTTTTCTGTGACATTCATTTCTTTGGGTAGCTATTCATAATTTTAAAAAGAAGCTAACACTTAGAATTAGTTAGTGGTCCCTTGAGGAAAAAGCTATACTCAGGTTGCTAAATATTACAGAAAATTGTTTTTTAACCAATACTATTGCTAATACACCCATTTGTCATCTATATTGTGAGTCAAGTCAGAACTAATAAATTTATTTGCATATCTCCAACATTCAACAATTATTCATAAATATCAAGATTTTTTAGCATCTTTAGTCCTTTTTATATTAAGCATATTTTTAGATTTTTTCCATTTAAAATAAAAATATGTACAAGAAGCTAAAATTCGAGAAGCAAGAATATGCAGAAACTTCAAACTACACACACACACACACACACCTTTATGCTAATGGAAGATCTTGATCTGTAATGATAATTTCAAATTAAGACTTTCTTGGACTTCAAGAAGATCTCCCCGATAGCCCCAACAATGCAATCCTTGGGAATGGACCTTATGTGAAAAGAGAACACTCAATGGAAATGAATGTATGACACACCCAACTTACGGGGCTCTATGATAGCAGAGTTAAGAGTAAAATTCATAGCACCAAGTGTCTACATAAAGATGCTCTAGAAATCTCACAATCATGTCTTAACAGCACACCGGAAAGTTCTAGAACAAAAAGATGCAGATTCATCAAGGATGAATAAATATCAGGAAATAATCAAACTGAGGGCTTAATTGATAAAGTAGAAACAAAGAAAATAATACAAAGAATTAGTAAAAACGAACAATTGATTCTTTGAGAAAATCAGCAAGATAGACAAATTCTTATCCAAAAAAACCAAAAGGCAGAGAAAGAACAAAATTAGAAATAAAAAGACAGGCATATCAATATAAAACGAGGAAATGCAGAGAATCATCAGTTCATACTTCAGTACTCCATAAATTGGAAAATCTAAAAAAAATGGATAGTTTTCTGAATAGGTACCACATACCAAAATTAAGTCAAGGCCCAATAAACAAACAATTTAAGTAGACTTATAAGCCCTAAGGAAATAGAAGCAGTCAATAAAAGTTGCATAACCAAAAACAAAGGCCCAGGCCGAGACGGTTTCAGCACTGATTCCACCAGTATTTCAAATAAGACATAATACCAATATTCTTCAAATTGTTTCATAAAATAGAAACAGAAAGAACATTGACAAATTCTTTTTATGAGGCTAAAGTAACCCTGATACCCAAACCATACAAAGATGCAACAAAGAATTAGAGACCAGTCTCCCTTATAAACATTGGTGTGAAAATACTCAACAAAATATTGGCAAACCAAATTCAAGAACATATAATAAAATCATCCACCATGATTAAGTAAGCTTCATCCCAGAGATGCATAGATAGCTAGCTCAACATATGAAAATCTGTCAATGTAATCCACCATATAAACAAACTGAAAGAAAACACACACACACACACACACACACACACACACACACACACACACACACACACGATCATCTCATTAGATGCTGAAAAAAATCCTTTGACAAAATTCAACACATTTTTATAATAAAAGTCTTGGAGAGATAAAAAATACAAGGAATATACCTAAACATAATAAAAAAAACAACTTACAGAAAACCAACACCCAACATCAAATTAAATGAAGAGAAACTCACAGCAATTCCACTAAAATCAGGAACAAAACATGGCTGCTCACTATCTCACAGTACTCAAAGTTCTAGTTAGAGCAATAAGACAATATAGGACGTCAAATGGATGCAAATTGGAAAAGAAGTAAAACTTTCACTGCAGATGATATAATAGTACACATAAGTGACTGCAAAAGTTCTTCCAATGAACTCCTACAGATGATAAATACCTTGTGTAAGGATACAATATTAACTAAAAAAAAAAAAAACAGTATCCCTTTTATATACAAATGATAAACTGGAAGAGAAAGAAATCAGAGAAATATCACCATTTACAATAACTTCAAATAATATAAAATACCTTAAGGTAACTCTAACCAAGCAAGTAAAAGACCTGTATGACAAGAACATTATCGGAAAACGGAAAGATATCCCACACTCCTGGATAGGTAGAATCAATACGGTAAAAAATGGCAATCCTACCAAAAGCAATCTACAGATTCAATGAAATCACCATCAAAATCCCAACACAATTCTTTACAGACCTCAAAAGAACAATACTCACCTTAATATGGAAAAACAAACAAACAAACAAAAACTCAGGATAGTCAAAACTATTCTGTACATTAACGCAGCATCTGTAGGCATCACCATCTCTAACTGCCTTTACTATAGAGCTATAGTAATAGAAACAACTTGGTGTTGGCATAATAACCAATATTTGGACCAATGGAATTGCACTGAATACCCTGACATTAATCTGTATGCCTTTGAGCATCTGGTTTTACAATGGAAAAAGGCAAGCATCTTCAAAAAATTGAGCTGGCATAAATTGATGTCAACATGTAGAAGATTGCAAATAGATCCATATCTTTTATCGTGCACAAAAATCAAGTTCAAGTGGATAAAAGACCTCAACATAAACCCAGTTACACTGAGCCTGATAGAAGAGAAGGTGGGGACTAGCCATCTATGAATTGGTACAGGAGACGACTTTCTATCTGTAACACCAGTAGCACAGACACTGAGAATAACAAATACAATACAGGATCTCCCACTGAGAAGTGTCTGTAAGGCAAAGGACACAGTAAATAAAACAAAATGTCAGCCTACATAATGGGTAAAAGTCTTCATCAACTCTAAACCTGACAGAAGGCTGATATCTAAAATATATAAAGAACTCAAGAAACTATGCATCTAAATATCAAACGATCCAATTAGAAATGGGCTACAGATCTAAACAGAGAGCTCTGAACCATCATTTGAGGTTTTTTTTTTTTTTTTTTTTTTTTTTTTTAAGTTAAGAATTCTCCTATGTTGGAAAATACTCAATCATACCACAAGGGCACTTGCTCAATTATGTTCACTGAATCATTGTTCATAATATTCAGAACCTGGAAACAACCTAGATACCCCTCTACTGAAAAGTAAATAAAGAAAATGTGTTATATATACCCACTGGAGTACTACTCAGCAGTAACAAACAATGACATGAAATTTTGCAGGCAAATGGATAGAAGTAGAAAACATCACCCCGAGAGAGGGAACCCAGTGTCAGAAAGACAAACACAGGGTGCACTCACTCATGACTGGATAGTAGATGTAAAGCAAAAAATAACAGACTGCAATTCAGAGTGCCAGGCAAGTTAGGTAGCATGGAGGACCCTAAGAGGATTTCATGTGTTACACTTTGAGAAGGAAATAAGTAAGATCTCCTGAGGAAACTGGGGGTGGGGGAGGGCAATAGAGGGGAGGGAATTGGGGATGAGAGTGTAAGTGAATGGGTTCATCTAGTAGGAACAGAGATTAAATGGGAGAGCAATAAAAAGATACCTTGACAGAGGAAGACATCATGGTGTTAGAATCCTGGAGCTAAGGAAGATCCCAGGAACCCATAAAGAAGCCTCCATATTAGACTACTAGCAATAGTGGAGAGGGTGCCTGAGCTGGCCTACTCTGGTAATCAGATTGGAGCATATTCTGTCATTTGTAGAGCCTTCATCCAGTAACTGATGGAAGCAGATACAGAGTTCCACAGCTAAAGCTCAGGCTAATTTTTGGAAGCCCAGTTGAAGAGAGGGAAGAAGGTTTCTTTGAACAAAGAAGGGAGTCAAGATCATGAGCAGAAATCTGCAGAGACAACCAAACCAAGCTGCTGGAAACTCACAAACTTTAGACAGTAAGCTATAGAGCCTGCATGAGACTGGACCAGGCCCTGTACATATGAGAGACAGTTGTGTAGCTTGGTCTGTTTAAGGGGCCCCTGGAAGCTGGGTCAAGATCTATCCCTGGTGCATGGGCTGGATGTTTGAAGCCCACTACCTACGCAAGGACACCTTGCACAGTCTTGATCCATTTGGGGGGGAGGGGCTTAGACTTAAATCAGCTGAATGTACCAGGCTTTGCTGACTACTCATGGGAGGCCCCCTTTCAGAGGAAGTGGGAGGGAGATGGGGGATGAGAACCCGGAGAAAGGAGTGGGAGGAGGGAAGAGAAGGGAATCTCTGGTTAGTGTGTAAAATGAATAAAAATGTTAACATAAAAATTTAAACACATAGAAAGAGAATATCCACTGCTTTGACATAAATGGAATAAAGTGGAATGTAATCGTCATGCCAATCTGGATATAGCAGTTTCCGGTAAGTAAGCTTATTCTAATGGACTTTTCTCCCTTCCAAAGTTCTTCTCTACCACCTTCCAATGATCTTTTCTACCTTCCAACAGTCTCCTCTATCTTCCAGTGGTCTTCTCCACCTTAGCAAATGACCTGTTTGAACTATAAACTCTGAAAGCATAATCATTACGTGATATCTACTTGCTTCTTTACAGGGAATCTGTTCCATTCTGTTAATGCTTGTGCAAAACATTCCTCAGTGCAATATTTTCAAACTCTTTCTCTTAACTACTTCTACCACCAGTACCAACCTTGAACCATTTTAGATTTATGTTGCTAATTACTATTAACTGATCTTCCTTTATTTTGTCTTATTCTGCTGACCTGAATATGTCAAAATCATCATTTTTAAAAATTTAAATGTCATTTTTTTTCTGCCAATACCCTCATTGCCTGAAAGATGAAATTCAATCTCTTTGTTAAATATTTATGCTCAGATCACTATTCTTCATTGGAAATTCTCATAATGTAGTGGAAATACTGGCATTTGAGTTGAGTACTAATAAATCAAAAAGCTTTGTTTTCTAATTTGGTCTAAGTGTAGGGGAAGAAGGAAATAGTGAAACACTTTAAGTACCACATTAGATGTACAAAACTCATGGAAGTCTGTTGATTCTTTACTGCATCATCAGGGAAGCTTTAATCCCCACCTTTGATTTCATTCTTCATCAGATTCACTTAGATTGGATTGAACTTTTGTATAATTTTGAAATTAAACAGAAAACATCCTCAATGAGTGATACATATGATGTCTATCCCAGTAATGCCAAAAAACATTATTCTATAACCCATACAACCATGCAGGCTGCCAATAATTTTCTGAAAACATAAAATGGTGCAATGGGATCTATAACCCTGACCCACTCAGAGGGCTATTATTTGAGACTATTACTCATTTAGAACTTTTGCAGCAACAGTAATAGCATTGGCATATACTCTTTATAAAATGTGATTGCAAAGAAGGGTCACCCGGCTTTCTGAAACCAGACTATAGTCTAAGTCTATGGCTTCATTCCTATCTTCTATCTTAAATTCCACCTGTGATGAACTTATTAATCCAAAACACACTTGTCATTGCTTTTGTTCTGAAGCATTTCTCTCAGGCAGAGTTAAGTGACTCTTCTACCTCTTTGGCATCTTATTATAACATGCTCAGCATGTCTGGAATTCCAGTAATGACCTTGTGTTTTAATTAGCTGCTTGTGTGTCATTCTCCCAGACTAGACTATAATGTCTAAAGTATAGTACTGTATCCTTACATATCTTTGTTTTCAGAATGCGGGATAGAGTCATGATACATGTCAGGCGGTGCGTAGTTCTTGCTTAATTTAAAAAAATATTGTATTATTGATGCTACTCATTACAGTTTTAAAATGACCTTTTTATCTCCAGTTGTATATTTCCTCTATTCTATTATGCATCTAAGCACATTGTGAGCCTATAGATAGATTTTGCAGTATTTCAAGCTCTTTCTGAAGCATTTGATATTCATAACCTCACTAGGAAGCAGACAGAGCTGATATCATTTGTCTCGGTTTAGAGATGAGGGCACTGGCGTGTAGAAGAAAGAAAACAGAAATATGATGGCATAAAACAAGACCTTATCCCAGATAGTCCAGACACTGGAAGAGCAAATGCTTGTATCCATTTACCACAAACAGGCAAGAGAAAAATATGATTCTGCTATTAAAGTAACTCTCGGTAAAGAAAGAATTACAAAATAACGAGGTGAATTGTTGCAGATAATATTCAAATTATAAATACTAGAGACCATCCTAAAGTATATTTTTAAAGTTAGTTGAATATCATTTGAAGCAGCTTAGATAGCAGGAACCCCAAGGGATATGAGCATGAAGGCAAGGAGACCACCAAGAAGGTCTTCAATGCCACATTCTGTTTCATTTATTCCACAAATTTGCTACGCTTAAAAAATTTTGCTCATACTGAAGTGGTCCTTCTCAAACTTTCTCACCGAGAATACTTTTCCCTAGGAACAAATTGTTGATATTTATTCTGGATTTTACATCATCACCATTCATGTCTTTGTTCAGATTTTTACTAGATCTTGAAATTCACTAAGCCATTTATCCTTCTATGTCCCCAGGCTTGATCTTAATAAGTGGAATGTCCATGTCCTTCTGCAAATCCACTGTCGGTATGTTTGGATTGTTTAAACATCCTTAGTCATACTGAACGCCATTGGAAGTCTGAATATGGATTATCCGAGAGCAACAACTTTGCTGTGATACTCAATATTTTATTCCCTTTCTCTGCACACCTGCCCTGTTATGAACAGCTGCCCTAGGATTCCAGTTCTGTCAGGCTAGATTCCATCCTTTCCACATGTCTCTATCCCATTTTACAATGTGAATTTTATCCTTGCTCTGGTTTTTCTTCTTCTATGATTCTCTGCATCTTTCTCCTCCTTATCCTTGCATGATCTTAACCTCTACTATGTACACATTTCTATAACCTCATGAGACTTCTGATCAACAATGGATAGAGCTCCTTCCAGTCTGAAAAAATTTGTGCTCATGTGAACTATCTGATTTCTTTTCCAAGAGAATTCTATAACCCTGAATTTTCCTAGTTGAAAACCAAAACCAAAACCAAAAAAACAACCAAACAAGCAAAACTAAGGAGGGATCTTCTAATTTTGTTACTCTTGGACAATTGACTTTAGACTCACAGGTGCAGGAAGTGGAGGCAGTCACTGGGATATTGTTCTTACTAATATTGATTCTTGGCGCTCTCTTTGGATATTTCTGCATTTCTAAGTAAACCTCTGTTAGGTGAAGAGTTAAATGCTATTGCTTGCTGAGATGGTGTTTGTGGGATTTATTAAGCAGAAGCCAACTTATCTGCTGTTCAGGTCAGCATGGCTGCAATAATGCTCTGCAGGGGAGATTTTTTTGGTAACTTTTTTTGTTCCCTTCTTTATCAGGATTTTTCATGTTCATATCTTCTGCATTACAACCTTCTTAGCAACCAAGTCAGTTTATTTGCTCCAAGTGGTCCTGTCCTTTTATTACCCTTCTTAAGTAGATACGTTATATTTAGCTGTAGCTCTGTAAGAATACACCCAAATGGCTTTACATTTCACACGTTTTCTTTTGCTATCACACAGCAGGTATTGGGTCCATGAGTTTCTTGGAAAAGCATTTCTATGACAAAAGAATCTAATCGCCCAAGTACCCAGGTTTTCTGGTTTCTTCATAGGAATTGTGCTTTTCTGGAGACAAGAAACATTTGTGCTGAAACAGCAGAAAATGGTAAAATGCTGATGAGTGTCATAACCAAGAGACAGAATCACAGACTGAGCCTTTCCTACGACATGGAACTGAAAGTTCTCAGCACAGAAGCACTAATGGAAGGAGTTTCTTTGAAATACTTTGAACAGGTCAGGTCTCTGCTGAGCACACCCAGGGATGGAGAAGTAAGAGCAACTCCCCTAAACAAAGAAATTCTTTAAAGTTATAAATTCTACGGGGGGAGGGTTTTCTGAGCTCATCAGATCAATTAAAGTTATTAGTTATATTAAGAATAATTAATATAAGATTTCTATTTAGGAAGCTAATTCTACTGTCTCAGTCTACCTTGTGACTGTTATAGCAGCTTAGGAAAGGTACTAGACAGGATATGAAGTTGATTGAATGAAAATGGCCCCTGGAGACTCATAGGGAGTGAGTGCACTATTAGAAGGTGTTGTCTTGTTGGAGTAGGTATGGTCTTATTGGAAGAAGTGTGCCACAGAAGTGTGGGCTTTGAGATTTAAAGTCCCCAAGCCAGGCTCAGTGTCACTGCCTCTTTCTGCTGCTTGAGGATCCTGATATAGAACTCTTAGTTAAGTCTCTAGCACCTTGTGTGACTGCGTGTCTCCGTGCTTCCCACCATGATAATAATGAACTAAATCGTTGAACTTGGAAGCCAAACTCAATTAAAAATCTTTCATTATCTTTATTTTTTTTCTAAGAGATGCTGTGGTCACTTTACAGCAATAGAATCCCCAACTAGAACTCAAGATGTGAGTGATTATTTCTACAAGGGCAACCTTTGTTACCTAGCAGCAACATAGACAGGTGCATTTGTAATAAACTCTAAAGTTCTAATGTATTCAATTACATTAATCCTTCTGCTTAACGCTATGCTTGAGAGTGATGTTTTAACTTCTGCTCCGGAAACATACTATTTCCCAAGTCCACGAATACTGGGTATTTGTAGGATGGAGTGAGGTAGAGTAGTGTTCACTTGTAGTGGAACTTGCCACCATTTGCTATTACCATAGGGTTTAGGCAGTTTGTCATTCAGAGAACTCTGTGTAACCCTGAATCAGAATGCAAGAAACAACCAATGCATCAAACTGTTGTAAGAGAAGGTGGAGATCATTCTCAGAGACCCAGGGGCTAACTTGATTTTTAAATAGCTGAGGCTCTGGGGCTTCAAATAAGGTAACTTGACCTAATTAGTTTGTTTAAAAATTTCCCGTCTGGTGCACTATTTATTTTGTGGCAAATCATCAATCAAAAAGACTTAACGCTTTCTCCAGAAACATCTGGCTTTCATGGTTGTCCTGGAGTACCCTGTCATCATGTATAACAAGAGCGAGCTTTCTTATAAAAATCTCCTTTTCCCTGTCCACCGTTTTAAAAGATACTTATCCCACATCTCATATTGGACAGCATCCTGGCAAAACTGGGTTCTAGCTAGTCTGCAGAATGTCTTTGCTTCTGTCCTAATAGCTTATGATTTTTATCAACAATAAAAGTCAGAACACATAGGTGATTATATTTTTTTAATTCTTATTTCTCTGCAGAATATAATTCCCAATTAAAATAGATTTCATCAATTTTTTAGTTTTATGTGTTTAGGTACAAACAGTAAAATACTTCATTTATAAAGAATGCATTTGGTAACTATGAACAGCAGTGCTATAATAAATGTACAACATAATTTTAGCTGAACAAAAGTAAAAGAATCATAAGTTCAAAGCAAGCCTGGGCTGCAGAGAAAATTAAGAGTCTTATCTAAGCTGCATGGTGAGACATGGCTGGAAAAGGGAAAGTGATGTGCTTCAACTTGAGAATACTTGTCTAGCATGACATGAAATGATCTTTAACTTGGAAAAAGTATACATATATATGATTATACAAACCTGTATCTCCTCACTAGGTAGTCTTGGGTACCACTAGTAAGTTCTCTGCCAGTAGAGTGGTGTCTTTGTTAGTATTACACATAAATATAGAATATATGTCTATATATGCATATAGATATATTCCTGTAGATTTATGCTTGTTGATGACTGTATTGTTTCTTTTCCATTATTAATGTATAAATGACACTATGTGAATCATAATACTGTGCATAAATTTGTTTCTTCACAACCTTTAAAACTCATTAGCTGAAAAGTCTACTAGCATCCAGTTTGACTCAATAAACTGTATTTTTTTTTTATAAATATCAAAGAAGATTTATTTTAGCCATTGAAGGTTTTGTGATTTCCATGATCTATGTAACACTGGGGGCTACTGGTGATAAGGAATATGGCCTTCTAGGGAAGACTTTAAGGAGGTACTGATAATTGACACAAAGGTTTGTTGCTATCCCATGTAGTGACATCATCTGTCCCCTTACTTTTTAGAACATTTTCTTTTCTAAAAAGCTCCTTATAAATAGAGCTCTTCTAAACTGGCCCCTAGGATAATCTCAGACTATATAGAACTGCTCTTCCAAACTGTCTATCCACATGCTAACACTCTTGTTAGGGGGTCATGTATAATGTCATACCATCATAGGAGCTTTGGAAATCAGAATTCCAACTTGAAATGCCACTCTGGGGGAAAAAGTGGAGTACCTCATGTGCCCTGATACCCATCAACTTGAGAAAGACTCATTTTCAAAGAGAGGTTCCAATCTGCCAGTTCTGGTAGCTAATCAAAATATTTGGACTTCCTGGCCATTTTTCACGTATAATTTGTAAAACTTGTGTAGGTGTGGTAAAGATTAGTAAATTGATCATGCTCATTCAACAAGTATGACCAAACTACTAACCATTCATATGCATACACACACAACAACATCATCATTTTTTTTCACAATACAAGCAATTAGGCCTTAGAACTGAATCGATGATAACAACATTGTTTTGGGTGATAAATTCCCAAAGCGTTCAGATACAAAGTAGTTTTCCCCCTGTAAAAACTGACCAGTTGATGGACATGTGAATTGGTTCTAATTTTGTCTGTTTTCACAAAGTCAGTCATAACATATGTGTATAAGTCTCTGCGTCTCTGTGGGCATATGCTTTCATAGCATTTGGAAAAGTACTGTGACTGAGTCATACAGAAAATATGTAAGATTGCCTTCTAAAGAGGCAACATAATTCTTTTTTTACTGTATTTTTAAATTAAAATATTCATATCACCTCACTCATATCCTTTCCTACATTCAACCCTTTAAAAGTACAACTCCTACAATGTACCCCTTGTCTCTTTCTCTCTCTCAAACTGATTCCTTCATTTTCTTTATCACTGTTACACACACACACACACACACACACACACACACACACAAACACACATACACACATACATACTTGAATTCATGTTTCTTGTTTATGTTTATATGACTTCAGAGCCTCAGCACTTATGTTTTAGCCAGTATGCTAGTTAATTTCATGTCAGCTGGATAAAAGCTAGAGTCATTTGGGAAGGGAAAATCCCAATCAAGAAAATGTTTTCACTGAAGGTGCCTGTAGACAAACCTGTGGGACATTTATTGATAGATGATACTTGTGAAAGGATCCAGGTCACAATGAGTACCAGTCCTAGATTGTTTAAGAACGCAAGCAAGCATGATGAGCAAGCGAGTAGGCAGCGTGCCTTCATTGCCTCTGTATCACTTCCTACCTCTAGGTTCCTGCTTTGAGTTTCTGTCCTAAATTCCCTGGTTGGTCAACTACAAGCTCTAAAGTCAAATAAACCCTTCTAACATATTCCAGTTCTCCTGATAGGTTTTTTTCCCACAGTAATAGAAACCCTAAGGCAGAGTTGGCAGTAGATTATAGTATTTCTGTGACATACTTAGTAATGTACTTTGAAGCAGATTGTAGGGTTATTAGAACTTTGGGTTAGAAAATGCATTGTATCCTAAGAAATCAGTGGGCTTTTATGTGAGCTTGGAAGACAAACATTTTGAGAATAGTGCAAATGACGGTTGGTGTGTTTGTGACATTTCAGGGGAGAATTTGAGAGTCCCTTGAAAACTCAGTTGGGATTATTCAATATTTTAAATTAAGATAAATGAACATGAAAATTTAGCTTTACTGAGGTAATTGGTGCTGGGTAGCTAGAGATGAATCATTAGCTTTGATGAAAAAGAGACCAGCATCGTTGAGGTGAAATGGGAAGTGGTCCTACATAATCAACATACAGAACCTGTGGCCAGAGAGGGAAATGGCTCTCTCTATTGAGAGCCAAACATTATAGCATGTAAGAGTCTTGCTGGTGGTATCAGTTCTGAAAGCCTGAGCAACTCATGGAGAGTAGTTTATGCTAGACACCATGAGAAGTTAGGGGAGGTGAGCTTGGATCCTCCATTTCAGTAGAAGCACCAGGATTGTAGGGGTTCTGGAGAAAAGTTGAGCCAGAGTCCCAGAAGAGACCCCACATGGGGGTATTGGTGAAAGTCTATACCTTCACCAGGCCAGTTGCATATGATATTCTAGCATTTTGGAGATGTCAGTACCACTGGATGACAATCAAGGGCAGCATTGGGTATGGATTAGATCTAGCCTGAGTCTAGCAGTCTGCTTGTGCGTATTGCAAGAGTAGAGCTGGTACAGTTCTCCAGGCCCTGTGGAGTCCAGAAGATGGTGAGTGAAGCCCAGATGCCTGACACTGAAAGATTTACACAGTTGCACTTCTATTTTGCTATGATTTTATTGTAACCATGCTCTGATTCTTCTCTCTTAGAATAACAAAATAAAAATACTTGAGTTATTTTTTATTTTACTTTACAAGAACCCATAGTCACGACACCTTGGATACTTCACAGGAACTCTGACATTTTAGTGAGACCAGATATTTTATAGAAACAGGACTTTTAAATTATATAAAAATATAGAGATTGGAGACTTTAAAAGTTGTAATGTTTTATATTGTGATATTAATATTAATCTGCCATCTTAGGGACAGATGATAAAAATAAGGTTCTAATTGAATAAGGACATGTTTGTCTGGCAAACTGGAAGGGGTCATTTGTCCTGGTTAGCTCTATGTCATCTCTTCACAAGCTAGAGTAATTTGGGAAGAGGATACCATAACTAAGAAAATGGCTCCATCAAATTGGCATGTGGACAAGTCTGTGGGGGGGCATTTTCTTGGTTGAGATTCATACGGAAGGACTCAGGTCACTGTGAGTAGTGCCATCCCTGGCCAGGTGGTCCTGCATTGTATAAGAAAGCAGGCTGAGTGAGCCAAAAGTTGCAAGCCAGAAAGCAGCCCTCCTCCACTGTGTCTCTGCCTACAGGTTCCTGACCAACTGAGTTCCTTCCCTGACTGGTTTTGATCACGAACTCTGATATGGAAATGCCGGCAAAGTAAACTCCTTTCTCCTTAAGTTCTTTCTGTTGTGGTGTTTTATTATAGTAATAGAAACCCTTAGATGAAGGAGGGGAATGCACACTAACTATTCTATGCCATGTCGAGCACATACCTATATCAATTGTTGTTTTTATCTTTGCTTTTGCAACTCTTGTGAATTAGAAGACGGATTTCATTTTTGCATATTTCTACTGGTTAGTACTTTTACACATTGGCTAAATAGACAAACAAATATCAGCTAAGCATGGCAGTGCATATCCGTAACCGTGGCTACACTTGGGAGGTGAAGGTAGGGGAACTGTAACAATGAGGTTTCTTGGTCCTGGGTGGCCAGAGATCCAGACCCACAGACACGCAGCCCCAGACCCCTTAGCCATCTTCCACTGCTCAGGCCGCCAGAAATGACTCAGCTGCTGATATTAAGTTCATGCTGTTTCCCCTATGGCTTAGGCACATTGCTAGCTAGCTCTTACATCTTAACTCAACCCATTCTCATTAATCTGTCTACCATGTGGCCCGTGGCTCACCTGTGTTCCTTACATGCTTCTTCTTTCATGGCTGGCTTGGTCTGTCTCGGACTCTGCCCTGCTTCTCCTACCTATGCTCTGACTTGAGAGCTCAAAGTCATAGAAAGTTTGAGTCTGCCCTAACTTACATGAGACCCACATCTAAAAAAGCTAGAAGGAACTATACTTATTTGCTTCTTAAAAATATACTTGTAATTTTATACCCATCATTCTCCTTGTTGCAACACAAATATCCTTATGTTTTCTCATCTAAACTTAAAAATATTCTAGTGTTTTTCTTAACATTTTTTCTACTAGGTAAAAATAAGTTATTTGGGTCTATTTTTTTGTCTTTTTTTTTTTTCTTGCTAGATCACTATTGCCAGGTTTTTATGTTGTTTCCAGTCATTGTTTGAAATCATGTTACACTTAACAGATATACACACATATATAGTGATATATATGTATATATGTTATACATAAACACAAATTTTACATATATTCATATATCCCCATTACATATATATATATATATATATATATATATGTGTGTGTGTGTGTGTGTGTGTGTGTGTGTGTATATACACACACACACTCACTATTTAAAAGGCACAGAGTAGAAGCTTTGGTTCAGCTCATTAATTTTGGAAGCGTCCATAACAAATCTTCTGAAAATATTCACTGTAATATTAATCTCCTGTATAATATTTAATAAATGGTTTCAATATTTTGTTTGTTAACTATAGCAAATGTTATGTTTGTCTTACTATAAATTAATTTTTCCATCTTTTCATGTTTTTATTCAATAAACTAAATTATTTTTAAACCACATTTCCAACGGATTATAACTCTTTCTTCCCTAAAATTTTCAAAAAGTCTTTAAATATGAAAAAGACAGGTTTAAAGTCTGTGTTGAACAAATGGATTGAAAAAGTTGGGGGAATGTGCCATGGGAAAGGAAGGCAGGAAGAAATTAAGAGTTTCATTTTTGACATGTTGAGTTTGAGATACCAGTGAGACATTCAAAGTAGATGTAAATTAGGCTGTTGGAAGTTCCAGTTTGGAACTCAGAGGAGAGAAGTGGGTTGATGGTATAAATTTGGTAGTCATTAGCATAGAGATGGTAATTAGAGTGCTGGGAAAGGATGAGGTAATGTAGGAGGAAAAGGTAAAAGGCAAAAGCAACCAAACCTGTTCCCTAGAACTCAGATATTTACAATGGGATAAGTAGTGCTTCTCTGAGAGGAGGAGTTGGCCGTCACCTCATGAACTTGATCTGACAGCCATGGCTTGGGCCAGGCTGATTCCCGAGGTTAGTGGATTTTAATAAGAGGAAACCACGTTAGGGATTTCTTAAGTGAGAGTGTAAGCAGAATGAATTCTGACGGCATACCTTAACCTTTGTCACTTTGAGCATGAAAATGACATGCTGAGTCACCCTAAAAGCTGACTACTGCTAAGTATATGTATTACCACCCAGAGATACAGATGTTTTTCTTAGCACTAGTTGTTCCGTGTTTGGGGAACAAGACCCATACACCAGACTGTGACATAACATATCTAGACTTCTTATTGTGCACAAATATGCACATGTATATACGGGGTTGAGCAGAAACAATCTGATTTCAATAGCTCAAGAGACAAAGGAAAAACATACCATGCAAAGATGAGATGCCAAGATTTTCATCTTGATTTTTTGTCATTCACCAGAAATCTGCCTACCCACCTGACTTTTAAGACCTTGGAAAGTATCCTAGGCAAGTACTTCATCATAACCTACACATCAAAGGTGTTATTTCTATCACAGCTGATAGGAGGCTAATACTCTGCTCATCTGCCTGTCTGAAAATCTCTTTATCTATTTATAATTATCAATCTATCTATCTATCTATCTATCTATCTATCTATCTATCAAAATCTATCTAATGTTTATTCTCATCTATGTGACCATCTTATATACCTATCTACTATAGACATGCCAATTTATCTTATGTCTATCTATCATCTAAGTACCTATTGGTTATTTACCTATTTATCTATTACATATGTGATCAATATATGAAACACTGATCAACTGTGTGTTAAGTATCATTCAAATATCTACATTTCTGTCATTTATCTATCAATCTATCTGGCTGTTGAGGATAAAATTCAGAGATTTTCACAGGGATAGCTAGTACATTACAATTGAACTATGTCCATAGTTTAAATTAATGATTTTTGAAGGCAAATAACTGAATGAGTGGGATGCCAGAACATTTAATTAGGAATTTCTTTGGTTATTCTTTCAGGTTACCTACTATCTAAGATAACAAATATAAAGACTAAAAAATAACCTCTGAGTATAAAGCAAAATAACAGCAGAACACTTGAAGGGTTGGCAGAGTGCTTAAAGCCAGGCAGAGTCTACAGAAAAGAAGAAATGGGGAGAAAAGGAAATAACATAAAAGGTAAAATGTGCATTTTTTCCTAATTTTAGCCAATTATAGGATATCCCTGTTTTCCAAAATTAAATAAGCTTTACGATGCCCATGTTTTTTCCCGGTAACTAATAAAATAAGTGCAGGACAACCACCTCTGTTTAATAGTGAAAAAATAAAAGAACTTAAAGAAAATGGACCTGGATTCTGTGTGTAAATTCTTTGCAGTATTTTGACTGATCCCTGAATTCTGAATACATACATGAAGCTGACTGTAAACAGTTCAGTTCATGAAGAGACTGGCAAGAAGGAAGAAATGAGCTAAGATTGAAGCTACCCTAGGATCTTGACTCAGCATTTGGTCATGTTGATTTTCTGCTTTTAAAAAATGTAAACCAAAATAGAAGACATATTGGGGAAGTATAAAGAGATCCATAATTTCTGCTTTGTGACAGCCAAATGCCAAATATATAATGGAGAATTACTAATGAGCTAACACCTTGGAAAGTAAAATTTCATCTTGAAGACATATGTCTGCCCAAAGAGATAATTTCAGCAAGCAAGGAATTAAGGATCTAGATATTAAATGATTAGATAAAGATTTCATATCATTGCTTATGAATAACATACTTCTTGCCCCAAAAGAAATAAACAATTTATTCTGAAGTGAATACAAGGGACCATGGCCAGGGAACAGAAATTTAGCTCCCTATAAGGGAATTTTCTACAATAAGAGTAGTCACAGAAACTTTTATGAACACAGGGCACAAGGAAGTATGAAGCCAGTACATGTTCAGTGGTTGGGGCATAAGTACAATGGTTGGGGCATAAGATAGACAAATGATAGCAAAGCAAGGACATGTCTGCTATAATCTCAGATGATGGCTAATGATATTCTTATCTTTTCAGTTGGTCTGCTAAGTAAAACATTCTAAATGTTATTTACCTTCTAGACATAAGGAGATTAGGTAAGACATAGGGATTGTTGATATATGTATAATAAAGGCGCTCCATGATCTGCAACATTCTAGCTTCATTAGGAGTTGGTTTAATACTGTTTCCTATGGACAGATTAACAGCTAGACTTTAATGAAGCGAAGTAGTTCTTGGCTCACCTAGTACCCAATCAGGTTAGGAATCTTTCTGATGGAGTGAGTATTAAATATTGCAGCTCTTGATTATTCTGATGACATTCATCCCATCACTGTACCAGTGAAACACATTTTGTCAGGTGGGTCATTATTATGGTTTGAAGAATTCACAGGTGGATAAAATTGATGGTTTTCTCCAGCTTGATTTTTGATGCTGTATGACTTTAGGACACATTTTTAGCAATGGAGTCTTATCATCAATCTGTAGATGTTCGTCAAGAACAACACAAGTGCCTATAATTTAGAGACCTATGGGACCTGAATAGATAACAACTCCACTTGAGGTAATAATCCTAACATTGGGTTTTCTATTTGTTAGCCTATTGTGTATAATTGGGCCATTGTTGTTAGTATTATCTCTCTCTAATTTTCTTTCTTTGCCTCACCGTCCCACCTCATCACTTTTAACTTCTTTCCTTATTTCCTCTCCACTTTAAGGCATTGGGCTTTATTTTCTATCCCCTTAAAGGCCCTCTCTTTACTATTTTCCTGGCCTCTGTGTGTAAGGAGACACAGATATCTAAAGATCCAGGTATTAAGAAAACATGAATTTATGAAACACACGTGTTAATGGACAAATCTGAAAACAATCATTCCCAGTGAGGCAACTTGTAACTCAGTCCCAGAAGGGCAAGTGTCACATGTGTTTTCTCACTTCCGCATGTTAGTTAAAATTTTTAAATATGTGTGTGCCATTTAGAACACCCATGGAGACCTTTCCTAAGACAAAATTCTCTTGACAAATTCGATTCAACAGAAGGTGCTTGTTAATATATTATTATTATTTTTTTAATCTTGGGCCATGGCATTTAGATCCACTTGCTATACAACAACTATCCATAAAAATTACTTTGGTGAAAGTACAGCTTTAATTAATTCAAGTGCATCACTAATCACATGACCATGTCAACTTGCAGTAGTAAGAACGCTATCACATAGATCATCATGTTGCAAAAGAAGGTGAAAAAGTAACTCCTTGACAAAAAGCAAGCAGCAAGCTGGATCTGTGGTGAGGAGAAGGTTCTTTCCCAGTATTTACATAATACTCCAAGGATCAAGCTCTCAGCATTCCTTAGTTGACTGCAGATCCTTGATTAGGATTGAAGCCTCATTGGCTTCCTCCTGTCCACCTTAGCTCTGTCATACTTATTTACCTCGTGTGTAGGCTTACCTCTTTGTACCACTTCATGGGTGTAGCTTCTGATATTTCTAGGAGACACAGTCTCACAGCTTCATGATCTTCTGGTCTAAAAGCCTTCCGCTGCCTCTTTTGCAATGATCCCTGAGTCTTTAGTATGAGAGGTTTTTTGTTGTTGTTGTTGTTGTTTTTTGATTTTTGTTTTTTTTTTTTTAGAAGTACACTTGGGGATTGGGTTCTACAACTCTATATTTTGATTGGGTCTGATTTTCTTCAGCCCTGAAGGCATATGTGCAAATGGTATTATACAAACTTAGCGGGCTATATTTAGAAATGTACATATGAAAACATACATATTTATTCATATATCAACAGTTATTGAAAAACAGAGGTCAAAAATTTGAAAGAGACCCAAGAGAGAGATATGGTAATCTTTAGGGAGAAGAGTTGGGGGGGGGTAATCATGTTATTATCCCGAACATGAAAGAACTAATTTAAAGATATTTTCATGTGATACCTTAGCCTTGAGTGCAGCTTCAATTCTATAAAAGCCTAGACACCTCATTAATGCAATTATCTAAACGCAAGCCCTTTGCTTTTGTCATATTCTCTTACCCCTCTTCATTGACATATCTAGCCCTGCCCCTTTAAATTAAATTTAATTCATAACATTTCAGATAAGGTCAACTTTGACACTTGGCACCTCACTTACTTTGCAATATGTAGTACTAATGATTACTTTCCATTTATATCATTTTATTAAAACAATTGAAGACACAAATATAAGAAATGTAGACAAATGTAAGAAATTCTTATAAATTTATCCTTTCATGTTTAAGAATCAAGATCCTGTCTTTATATCCCAATGTGGTCTTACAACTTGGGGTTGCTTTCACTGTACAGTATTTTAGTACATACAATATTAATAAGCTAAGCTGAATCACTCTCTGATGTATAGACTAAAATGTACGCATTTCATTCGCAGTAAAATGAGCAAGATAGATCTACGTTAGTTCACAGATGCTTATGATATTATAGCGTAGGGCTCACCAAAAGATATCTTTTATTTGTTGAATGTGAAATATCAGATAATTAAATAAAATGTTGCAAGGCAATGATGACATTATACTAATGGAGGACCTTTGGTTGTTATACTACCCCCAAAGATCAAGACACACAGAGGATAGTCAATCCAACTTCACAGTATGGCACACACTTAAATTCTTCAGTCTCAACATTAGAAAACACTAGTCTATTATTTTGTTAAGGTTTTAATATGACATTCCATATTATCAGGTGTTTGAATACTTGTTCCCTACTGTTTGAGGAAATTATGGGACCTTCCAGAGGTACACTGTCACTAGAGGAGCTAGGCAACTGTCACACACATGGAGGTTTCATAGCAGATACTTATTCCCCCCTTTCTCAGTTTTCTGTGTAAAGATGAAAGGTGACTAGCCAGCCTCCAGTTCTTACCACCATACTTGCCCTCCTTTCAATCACTGCTTATCTGTAATGATAAATTATGTCCCTCTGGAACAATGAGCTGAAATAAACTCTTTTTCCCTTACTTTACCTTTATCAGAATATTTTATCATAGCAACATGACAAGAAGTAAGATTCACTAAACCTATTAAAACAGATAAAATATAAAGGATATTAAATCCATTTTTCATGTTCTTTTATTCCAATGGCATATGTTTAAAAGTTAAAATTATACTAAGTGTATAAGTGTAGCAGACATTTAAAATCTTCCATTGCTAATGAAGAATTAATTTCTAATTCTGATTCCATCAGGTAACTAAAACTAGAGAAAAGCCTAGCCTTTTTGTGTTCATTTGTATCTGTCTCTTTTACTTTGGGCTAGACTATTGCTCAACCCTGTATGTAGACATGTCAATTACTCGTCATGGCTAGTCCAATACTGGAGATAAACTACTTTACTGTCCCCCACTGTTGTATGCAGGTATAAACAGAGAAGGATGAAGCTATGAGAATACAAGTAACTGAGCCCTAGTATGCTTGGCTTTTAGGGTATACTGAACCAGATCTTTGAAAGGCCATAAAACCTTCCACTCATTCTCATAAGCTGTCAGTTGGCTTGGATCCCAAGGTCCCAGGTATATCATTCATGCCATGCCTAAGAGGGAACAGCCATCTTACAGAAGCAGCTTGCCATATCAAGTGATAAAGGCCTCTTTGAAACCTTTGTAGTGACAAAGTTGGGGGAAAAAAAGATATCCAGACTTCACCTTGAACAAGATTGTTTAATTGTGCATGGCTCTTAGAGCTCTTGCACTGGCACTACTATACTTTCACTTAATTTTATATTTCAGATGGTGACCTGAAGATGTAGTTGGAGTCACCAAACCTCTTTTTTTATCAACATATCTAAGTAGATTAAATCTCCTTTATCTGCCTTTGATCATGAACTATCTTTTTAATTGGGATATTGAGACAGGTGACCCTGTCAAGTTTGTTGTATTTTCTTGATCTGGGCTAGGATCTTGAAACTCCTGTAGCAGAGATAGTCAATTATTTCTATTCAAATCCTGTAATTAACATTTTTGAAGCATTCTGTAGAGCATACTTTGGAAGATTTTGGCTACTTTTTATTTTTCCTAAAAACACCGTGCATATTGTGAAATATTATGAAATATAAATAATTGAATATACAAATAGTGGGTTGTATATACCACTAGAAGTGAAAGTCTTTGCACATATAATTGTGAGATCTAGGATTAATCCCTGAGCATGGGAAAGTCATCGTTACAATAGAATCTCTTGTCTTGCCACAAAAGTGGAGTGTTAATAAGCACAGAATTCTGGAAGAAACATTTCAGCTTAGGTAAGAGAGCCAACTTGGAAAACCTTTATCACTCAAGTGTGTATGAAAATCCTTGTGAATTTGTGTGTGATAGAGATTATCCTTTTCTTCCTCTCCCTCATAAACTTTCAGTTAACTATGTCAGATAGTGTTTAGGAATATTCTGGGTTTTCTTTTATTTCCAAGTTTATATCAACCATGAAATCTGCTTACCTCTGTACCAATAAGTGATTTCATTTAAAATACCAGGATATTTTTTCAATAATGATAAACACTATTCTTTCACAGTATTATATTTCATGTGTACTTCATTCCTTAAGATCTACCTCAACTTTGGTAGGTAACAGTTTTGTTTATGATAACCTAATGTATGTGGTATTGGACTTTAGAGATGCCCATAAAATTTTGAAAAGTATGTGGTATACCCAAAATTCCACTCGGGCTACAATATTTTAGAAAATCCAATGCAGTGCCAAATATGTAATTCTCATCATATAACTTGGGTTGCTTGCTTTAAGAAATTCAATAATTCAGATTTATATATTCATAAATATATGTACATCTATCTATATATCTAATATATGATATTGGGAGGTATAAGTCTATATAGAGACCTATGTAGATCTACATATATAGATGATATAAATAATTCTCTACATGTACATAGGTAGATAAGTAGATATAGAAATAACAGAAAGTTGTGTTAAACAAAATAATGCTTGATGAATATAGACATTTATAAAGCATTAGGTAACACGTTTCTATACTCCCTCAAATTCTCCAATCTGATACATTTATCACTGTTTATCCATATCTACAGTTTAAAATCATTCAAGACAAAAAATAATCAGAGTGTTATTGCCATATAATTGAGATCCACTTGGAATGTTTCCGATTTAGCCCCATAATGGAAGCTGAGGAAAGAAAACTGTTTCGTTGTCTAACATGAAAACATTCACTCCAACCTTTCAAGACTCAAGAGCTGCATTTCAACAGTAAATTAGACTGAGAAATATTTATATCTCTTATGAGGTTCCTGAATCTGAACTTAGTTCATTGGATCCTAGCTCACTACCTGACCCTACGTAGTAGCTGGGTATTTATTGGTATGCAAACATAGATGCCCATCACAAAGCATAGAGTGAGTTACTGCTGTCTACTCATATTTCTTGATTACTGCAGTAGAAAGCAAAAAATATATCTCATTGAAAACCATCTTAAAGCTGCTCCAATATTTTATGAAAATTGATACCTTCATCAACATAGTGAAATTACTTTTAGTTGCCAACCTCTCATTTGCTTCTGTAAAGAGATCCCTCCCTGATTATTAAAAGAATACTCTTTCTCTACCAACCTAAGTATTTAAAAAACACATTGTGCTCTTGGTTTGTATTTGATTTTAAAGCAACTTTGACTTACAATTCTAAACAACACTGAACAGCATAGACCAATGGCCAAAGGGAATGTTTCAAGCTAATTAGTATCCATAGTGATTAGCTAAGATCTTCTCTACTGACAACCCAAGAGAATCTGGTGTGATTTTTCATCTAATAATACATAAGGCTTACCTTACCGCCTGCAGAAACTCTTTCCCAGAATTAGTAAGCTACAAGTTGGTGATTGGTTTTCATATAATTTCTGTCTGAATTTATAAAGAAATTTTAATTGCCTATCAATGCACTGCTGCGAACTTAAATAATATCTTTTCTACTTCTAGCCTGCATGTTTTATTAATGCTTATGTTTAAAAGTGACATATCCCTTGATACATAGTTTCTACTTAGCATGTGTATTATTACTTTAGGCATACTTTATCCTAATAACTAAAATATCAGAAAAGCAACTTTTGAAGTTTATTGCCACATTAACAAGTAACCTTTTATACTGGAAAATAAGAAAACTTAGACTATTTTACCCAAGGCTAGCATAATTTAAAATATGAAACCTACTTTTATTTTGTGTCACTTCTGACAAGTGAATTAAGTAGAACAAAATAATTTTAATTAGAAGGAAAGCTGCTCATGCAGCATTAGAAGTAATGCCGCTGTGGTATTTTCTATAGTCTACATTATGTAAAGTGTCACTAGGGTCAAGCTCAAAAGGATTGATTTTTCAGTATAATTTATGATGATTCTAAAACATTAAACTGCATATTTGGAAAATATAACTAGTTTTTTAAACAGGGAAAAAGATTTTCAAATACTAAATACCTACCAAGATACTTGAATTTGTTTCTCTTTTTGCTCTTGTGTGTGTGTGTGTGTGTGTGTGTGTGTGTGCGTGTGCGTGTGCGTGTGCGTGTGCGTGTGCGTGTGCGTGTGCGTGTGCGTGTGTGTGTGTGTGTGTGTGTGTGTTTTGAGATGGTTTCTCTTTCTGTCTCTAGCTGTCTGGGAACTAAGTCTGGCCTTGACCACATAGAGATGCATCTGTCTCTTTATCCAAAGTGATGGAATCAAAGGAGTTTACCACAACACCCAACATGATTTTCTAGGTTTGAGTGATCAGAAGTTGTTATCATAGCTACCACAATACCTTGATTTCTTTAATAGGATGTAAGATAAATTTTTATCCTTATCCACTCTTTCCTTAAAATAAGCCTACTGTCTTTAGTGGGATATTTAATTGTTGTTGAGACACACATTTCTTTCTGAATAAAAGCTTCAAATATTTTTATATAATGAATTAGTTAGAATTCTTCCTACACTTGTTGTATCCTGGCAATCTTGACCACAGATAAGAGTAAATTTCTAGACATTGATGAAGCAACATGAGCATTCATGCCTGTTTTCATAACTAGTTTTTATTAATTTTTGTTCTATATTCTCAATGCATGATAACACATCTTTAATTATTGCCTATAATAAACTTAGTAGCTAAAACCAATTATTATGTATTCCATTGTGGATGTCTTAATATAGAGGAAGACCATAAAACATTCTTTAAGCCATTTTTGAATTCCTAACAATTCCCATCATTAAATAAGTTTTTCTTACATAATCACCATTTAGATGAGTAAAAAATAGTATTTATAAGGGATTTGGAAAGTATTGTTGCTTATGCTCAAAACCAAGATTTTTAAGGATTAGTTATTTTTACTTTATGCATACAGTATTTTGCTAACACATAGAGAAATTCATTGTGTGAATGCCTAGTACCTGGTGTGGCCACAAGAGGGTCCCAGATACTTAAGAAGAAAAGTTACAGAGAAATGTGAGCCACCATATAGGTGCTGGGATCTGACCCTGGAGGAGGACTAAGTGCTATTAACTGGTGAGCTGTCTTTCCAGCCACTCTAATTATTTTATAAAATCATTTTAAAGAATGTTTTTAAACTAGTATAAATTTATGATGCTGACAATATAGTTACTTATAAAAACAATGTTCTAATCTTTTTGAGTATATAGACTCTGAATTACAAATACGATTTGTTGTATTAAAATAGGTTGGTAACAATTAAGATACTTATATCACAAAAGTCACAGGCACACAGACATATTTCTTTGGAAATTACACTAGTGTTTTGTGTGTGTGTGTGTGTGTGTGTGTGTGTGTGTGTGTGTGTGTGTGTGTGTACATGTGTGTCTGTTTGAGAGAGAAAGAGGTTCATTCAACTAAGTCCATCCATCCAGTCAGTTCATTATGGGGAATAGAGTTCTCTGAACATTCTTGCATCTAGATTACCCATCTATGATAAACAGAAAAGGTAAAATGCTTTATTATTTCAAATTTGATGCTGAAATTTCAGTGGAGAATAGGCCAAGGACTCCCAACTTTATTTCTGAACTGAAATATTGAACTACCACAGTTCTAAGCCAGGTGACCAATTATACATGCAGACGTAGTAAAATAAGGGCATGACTATGGGGTCTCTAAAGCAGCTCACATGCATTCTGCATTTTTAAATATAATATTCTATGGTAAATTTCTCAATGTTTTTATGCCAATTCTAAGTAATACTAATTAACACCTAGCATTGTATATGATGGTTTACAAATCAGAAATGAATAAATTCCCCTTTATTAATACTCTAATGAAAGGCCCTGTCACAGAATAACATACTTGCTACTGGTTTTCTTCTTTCCATGCTTATAATTGTCTGTATTTATAGTTTGACTAATATAAATTTCAACTGCATTTACAAAGTCAGCACAAAGAAAAGATTAACTGTGTTCAACCAACTCATATTTACTAATCATTCAATATGTAAATATATATCCATTTATCATCTATTATCAACTATAACTGATACATATATAAAGAAGCAAGGCAAAATAAATTCTGATTAAAAAGAATTTCAATTGGCCTTACTTATATACAATGTGATTCATAGGAATTTTCCCATTAAAAACTAATAAAAACAACCTTTACAGTCAATTAAAAGAATTAACAACATCGCAATATCAGCAATAAATAACTAGAAAGCATTTTAGAAATATAAAGCATTTATAAGAGCTTCACCTAAAACATGTGAAGTAAATATCTACTAAATGAACAAATCTTCCTCAAACTTAAAAATGCTCATTATATAAATTTGAAAGAAAAAAAACATAAATGTAAACATTGCTTTGTCACAGATTAGAAGAATAAGTACTGTGCATTACTATTTTAATATATTGTCAATACTTGTCCAGTTCCAGCAAATCTCTCTGTAGTCAGCACAAGATGGTAATAGAGTAAGACATCATTTTGATCTGCTGTTCACATATATATGAACCTTCCTTAGCACCAAAGAAGCCAAGTGAGACGTCACAGATGCTGCTTTAGCATAAAAGAAAAAGAATCATCCGCGGAGACAGAAAGGATTCTGGTCAGGTTAGTTGCATCCCTAACCACAAGCCACAGAAGCATGACTTTCAGGATGAAGGGAGGAGAAGGAAAAACACATGGACCATAGACGTGGAAGCGATACTGGATCCAGAATGGAGGACATGAATACCTACCAGAACCCCATGGTACCCGGCCACAGGCCAGTACCTATGAAGGGAACCTCTGAATTAGCATCCATCGGACAGTTCAATAACTGTTTCCACCACTGATTCCTAAACCAAAGCATTGAGACTCCATTCATATTAAAGTGGGGCAGAGAAGTAACGAAAGGACTTTCTTTGTGCCGGAATTCAGAGTAGTGCTTGTGAAAATGAAGCCCTGACAAATGTCTGTAAACTACTGCCCAGGCAAAAACTGATGAACATGAGCTCTGGTCCCAACCTCTTAGAGTCATGAGGTCCCAGTGGGATGGACTTGTGTGTTAACCAGCACTGCTTCTGGTAAACGCAGTTTTTCTGTTTTGTTTTGTTTTGTTTTGTTTTGTTTTTCACACATAACTATGGACTGTAGCAGCATGGGCCATGGTCCTGGATCCTATCCCTGTGTTTCTTCTCCTAGGTGGGCTCTAATGATTCATTATGAATTTGTGTTGCAGTATTGGAAGTTAAGAGACTTTCCCGTTCATCTTTGCCACAGTACCAACGACCATAAAGGATGGATTCACTAACTATCTGCTTGGGCAAAGAGAAAGTTAACAGATGCATGTGATTGCTAAGGCCCCTAGACCAGACTCACTACCAGAAGGTCCAATATCAGAAGAATCTTGTGACACTTGACCATTATATGGAATTAGTAGATAAAGTTGGACCCATCCCAGCCTGAAGTAGAGATTTGGGGAAACAGAACATTCCTTTAAAACATGCCTTCCCTCAGTCTTGAACAGCACCCCAACTGTAGATTTATAACAAACTTGAGCTGGAAGCACCCTCTAGTGCTGAAATAGCTACATTTAACAACAGGCACAGAGAAAGCATCCAGGAACACCTAGAAACAAACACAGATTATGAACATGGGAACACATAGCTAATCCTTCTGTGTATGTACATCTTATATCAATTATCATCAAGAAATTCAAGAAATCATGATGTCCTAAGTGACAACACAAAGCACCAAAAAAAAAAAAATGCCCTAGATAGAGATCAGCTGTCACATTGATATACCTAACAAGAGGAAACCTCAATTTAAGGAGTTATCCCCATTAGCATGGCCTATGGAGATGTCTGTGAGAGCATTTTGTTAATTTCTAACTGACATGGGCTAACCCAGCCCATTGTATATAGTGCTGTCTCTGAATATGGGGTCATGGCTTATATAAGGAAGGTAGCATAGCTAGTCAATGGAGGAGCAATCCAATGAGCAGGATTCTGAAATGATCTCTGCTTCAGTTCCTGACCTGTGTTTCATGCCTTGATTTATTGTGTTGGTCATGATGAGAGAGAGAGAGAGAGAGAGAGAGAGAGAGAGAGAGAGAGAGAGAGAGAGAGAGAGAGAGAGAGAGAGAACGCGCAATTGAATAAGATAACTTAAAAACATTAAAAGTAAAAATATTTGGCTATACTTAACTTAAGATGAACTTGAGAATGTCATAGGATAGAGAACTTAACCAAGATATTAGCCAAATAATAATAATAATAATAATAATAATAATAATAATAATAATAAACCTCAAATCTTAGAGGGAAAAAAAGATCACTACTCATATTTTTTCTCAGTCAGGTCTACTTGCAGCCATATGATAACCAGTGACTTGAAAATACACATTGTCTTGAGGAGAGAGATAAATCACATAAAGTGATTCCAGATCAACTGAGAGCAGAATTCTGAGGAGAAATCTCACAGGAAAGAAGGAAAGGTGAGATATTCTACATACAAAAATAGTAAGTAAATAGAAATAAGTAACAAAGAATGCTGTTCCAGCAAGAAGGGCTTTTGAAATTAAAAAAAGATAGAGTCAATCTTGAACTCAAGCTGAGAGATGCCTTATCTGTAGATGTATCCTACATTTAAGAGTGTTAAAGCAAATCCTTCAAAGTGAAAGAAGGAAATAAATGTTAACGAGTAACAGAAAGTGAGAGGGTGTAAAATTCAATAGTAAAGACTACTGGACAGAAAATTTTAAGCAACATTGGTGTTCTGAACAACCACTATAAACTGTATCATTACCTCGAAGACAAAAATGGCAAAAACAGCCCATTAATAATTTTAACTTCAATATTTATTTATAATTTTCTTGCATTGGTTTATTTATATGTAAGGGCTTTACATCTGTCAATGACACAGACAATGTGTAAGAAATGGGACTCTTTTTTTAATTATGTAAAGCCTAAGGATTACAGGACCTCGGGGGCCTGGCAGCCAGCAACTGACATCCAACAAACCATTTCATTTACAATTACAAAGATTTTATTATGAAACAAAAGCATGTAAAATGAGGGATGAGAAATTCAAAGTGTAGGGATAACTGTGAAAAAGTATGTGTTTTCTCTCATTTTGTTTCTTTTCTATCTATACAATTAATGTTAGGTTACTGTCATTTCAAAATTGTTTGTTACAATCAATGGAAGACATTTTTATCCCCATGGAAACTGCAAAGCAAACTTTATAATAGATACACATAAACATAAGAAGTAATATGTAAAACACATGATTAGAGAAAAATCACTAAACCCCATAAAGAATCTTAGAAGACAAAGAAATGAACCACACACAAAAAAATGAGCAAATCTACAGAGACAACATTATAATAATGAAACATCCAAAATCTGTTGATAATTATCTTTAATATAAATGCTTTTATTTCTTCAATTAGTAGATATAGAGTGATGTAGCCTGGCGTGGTGGCTCACACTAGTAATCTCAGTAATAGTGAAACTGACAACCATATATAATATATATGATATATATGTATAATATATATCATATATGTGTATCATAACAGAGTCTATTTAAGAAGAAGAAATGACAGGTAATTGTATATGCCTACTATCCAATACAAAAGTAAGCAACTATGGTGAATATAAAGGGTAGATAGACGTCAGTGGCTTACAGTAAGAAGAATGGACATGAGTACTCACTTTCAACAAGGAGCAAATCATTCAGTCAAAACATAATTAAGCTGGGAGGGCATGACATTTGTCACCAGAAGAGCATACATTTGAACCCATAGCACATGAAACACTCTTGAAGATACAGAAAATGATCAGTCACAAAGAATTCTCAATAATTCTTAAAATAACATTATAGCAAACACCCATTCTTAACAGTTCTATAAAATCAGTAACAATATACAAAAATTATCACATACATTGGAGGGAAACAAATAATTTTCAAACAGCCAAAGGATTAATAAACAAAGGAAAATATGTACTTTTTTAATTTTTAAACTAATAAAGAGGAAGACGGCATATTCTTTCCCATGGGTACAGCCAACATAGTCTTCGAAGAAAGTGAAGATTACAGAATTTAAGACACATAACCATCTCTAATAAAACATATGTTTGCATCTAAAGAAATAAACAAATAAAACCAAACAATCTGAACAAAGCTCATAGTTAAAAAATACAAAAGAAGGACTAGAGGTAAAAGTAGAGACAAATTCAATATTCATTTTGAAATAACACAAATAACAGAGGATAAACTATGTTTGTAAACAAAATTGAAAAGCAAAGCTAGATTTTTTTAAAAGGAAGAGACATGAACTAGTGGGATCAGAACTTAAAAGGATGTTGCAGCTAACACAGAACAACGACTGGCATTTCCTCTGACACCGGATGTCAAGGAGAAAGCAGCACCTCCTCACACTTACACATTCCCAACCCCGAACCACAGAGAAACCTTAACTCACTGTAAAGAGCAAAGAGAGCCCTGGACTAGATGACACCACTACTGAATTCTATCAAATATCTAAAGAACAACTACCACGGATTCTTCTCCGAATAGATTAGTGTTTTCTTAGAGGACTCTAAGCTTTGATATCAAACAGTTGGTATTGTTGTTTGCTTGCTGGTTTGTTTTCTGTTTTGTTTGTTGTTTGGATGTTTGTTTTTAGTTTGTTTTTGGAAGACGGGAGTTTCTCTTGCATGCCTACATGTCCTGAACTCATTCTGTAGACCAGGTTAGCCTCAAACTCAGACGTTTGCTGATGCTGTCTCCTGAATACTGGGACTTAAAGGAATAAATCATTCCCTCCTGGCCCATTGTTTGTTTGGCATTTTTTTTTTTCAGACAGGGCCTCTTATAGCTCAGGCTATCCTCACTCACCTCACGTAACCAATTATCCCTTGGGACTATAGAACCTACTACCCCTACATCCTAAGTGCTAGGGTTACAGATACACGTCACCTTATCTGGTCATTTAAGTTCTTGACAATGAACTTATTCCAAATACATAAAGCCTCAGAAGCAAACAATGAAACAAGTGGGAAATTATAATCCAATATCTCTTATGAATATAAATGTAAGTAAGGATCCTTAGCAAAGTACACTGAGTCCAGCAGCCCACTGAAATGCCAATCACCATGATCATGAAAAATTCATCCCTGGGCTGGAAGGATGAGTCAACATATGCAAACCAATAAGCATAAAACACATCAACGAAGATGAATAACGGAAATCTTAAGACCATCTGAATGATGCAGAACAGACAGTTGGTAAATTTCAATACATTTTTGGGATTAAAAAAAAAAAGCTGAACAGATTGGCTACAGAATGGGTATAATAAAGTCTACATACATTAATGCCAGCGCTAACTCACACTGAATGGGAGAAACGACAAACTGGAAGGAAACAAAGATGCTCATTTCATCACCTCATTTAAGTCTTAGCAGTGAAATAAGGCAGAAGGACGGAAGTCATTCACACAAGAAAGAAATCCAGCTGTTACTGTACACAGATGACCTAATCCTACATGCAGGAAAACATTAGTGTCTAATCCACCACAAATGATTAAAACTAAGAAGCATATTTAACAAAGTTACAGGCTAAAGATACAAAATACAAAACAAGTAGCATTCCTGTGCACTAACAGCAAATGACATGAAACAGGAAAAAAAAAAAAGGCCTTATTTAAAGTAGCTGCTAATTTTACACTTCCTAAATATAAGTTTAACTAAAGGTGTCAAAATCTCCAAAATGAAAACCTCTGTTCAGCTGCTTTTCTGTTGCTGTGATGAAACACCATGACCAGGGAAACGTAAAGGAGCAAGTTTGACTGGGCCTCGAGGAGCAGACTGGTAAGAGTCTATCTGAGCAGAGAGCAGGTGGAAGAGCTGAGCTCATATCTTCAAGTGAAAAACATTGCTGGAGGCTTCTCATCTCAAAACCAGGTTTCACATCATACAGCACCTTTCACTGAGCACCAAATATTCACATGCATGAGACTGTAAGAGATGTTTTTCTCCCAAACATTGTTGAAAGAAAAAAAATTAAGACAACCCATAATAATACCTATTATTTATCCATCAGGGTTTGTAGATTAAATACAGTTTATGTTCAAATATCAATAACTTCCTCAACAGGAGATAAAAAATTATAAACATATACAAACAGGCTTATATTCAGAAAATGGTACAAGAGAAATCTCTGCACCTTCATGTAAAGTTACACAAACTACTTCAAAAAAGTTTTAGAATAGTTGAAAATGGAAATAGGATTAAAAAATGACAATTTTTTTTCTAAAATGTATGCATTTTTTCTTAACTTTGAATAAAAATTCTGCCTATTTTAAAATAGAGGAAAAGTAGGAAATATGCAGAGACTTTTCACAATCTCTTATGGCTGTGGAACTAAGTGGTGCTTCTGAATAAATAAATATGAAATCTATCTTTTCTCATTACATTTAATTTTGTAAATACCATACTGCTAAAGTGATTATTTTCCATCCTCATCATTGTCATAATTTTTCTTGGTTATACAACTTTTCACTTCTTCTTTCCATTAATTTGAAGTATTGCATTATGAAAAATGCTGGAGGGCATGATCAAAAGAGTAATGTTATGCTAGTATTCTCTAAAGGATTATTAACCCCTGTCATGAGACAAAGTCCCCATTCCCAAGGCATGATCTATAGTACCAAGAAGTTTGTTGAGATTTTATACAATTTTATCTCATAATTTCAAGAGAATAAAACATAAGAATATGTCAAAATTTTGCCTACTTCATTAAAGAAGGGACTACCGAGTTGATTAGGGAAATTCAGAGTGAATTGGGAAACACACAAATAATTTCAGGAAAAGAAAAGTATGCTTCAAATAAAATTGCTAACTTATATACAAAACCGATGTAAATACTGAGGGCCTACAGTGTCAGCCAATCTATCTGAAAGAGTGGACTCAAGTTCAGTGAGAGAGCCTATCTCAAAAGGACAGCATGGAGAGTGACAGGGGAAACATGTGGTATTAAACTCTGTCTTCTTGTGGCTTGGGCAGTTTGTTGGGCAGTGGGACAAGAATTTATCCCTAGTGCATGAACTGGCTTTTTGGAGCCCATTACTATAGACAGATACCTTACTCAGAGGCGAAGGGCTTAGTCCTACCTCAACCTGATATGCCATATTTTGTTGAACCTACACAGCAGGCCTTATCTTTTTTGAGAAGTAGATGGGAGGCTAGGAAAGAGGAATCTGGGGGATGACTGGTAGGAGGGGAGGAAAAGGAAAGTATTGTTAATATTGAAAAAATGTAATAAAAAATACAAACAACAACAAAATCTCTGACTTCCAAACATACATGAATAGGTTAGCACACATGCGTATGCATAAAACAAACATACAAACACACACACACATGCATGCACGCACGCATGCACAGAATATTACCATTAATGCAGTTCATTTTGAGTTTTTCCTACCAGATGATTGAAAAATATAATTGGTATTACATTTACTATAAGATGATATAACTTACCTTCTGTTGTATGACTATGTGGTCCCAAGAAAGATGGAAATATGGTTTTCCCATCACAGATCTGTAGACCTTTTGCAAAAATGGATAGCATCAACTTGTGTTCATATATAGTTAGAACTTTAGAAAAGGAATTCTATAATCAGAACTTAAGTTCTCATAATTGATACAATTTGCAGTCACAGGAGCTCTAGGTCTTGGGATATAGTCTTCAAATAAGGCTGCTCTGCTCTGAGAGTACCCAAGAAGGTTATTATCCCCTGAGAACTATCACTCCCCCCCCCCTTCTCCCACAACAGACTACTGCTCTGTGTCCTGAAATTACAAAGCCAAGGCTCAAGAAAAACAAAAGAAATCCTAAACTACAACTTTTTGATGGTTTCTCATGCACATTAGTTACTCCCTGGATAATTATGTTTTTCTGAGTGTTATGGCTAGCTCTACCATCCACAGAAGCTGTACAATTAAGAAAGAGGTTTAAGACCCAGAATGGTGCCATTTCATTAGCACCTTCTAAATTCCATGGCCAGTCCAAGACATTTATTCACAAGGAGGCCAAATTTCTTCAAAACATAGAAAAGTAAAGGAATAAAAATGCAGCTTTTTAAACTTCAAATTTTTTTCTCTGAATTTCTAAGCAAATTCTCATGTGTGGGGTTAGTACAGGTAGGGCCCAGGGTAGAGGGACATTGGAGGTATTTTAGAGATTTGGTTGCAGTGAAGTTATTAGAATGGAGTATAACCATGGGGCTTTAGTACTTTTATGTATATTCCTATCACAGTTTTATATGTTAGTAAATAGTAGCTCTGCCAAGTTAAATGTTTTCATGACCAATAACAAAACGTTGGTTTTGACTAACTTTGTCAGATTAATGACTGAGTTACCTTTATTTCTCAGGGGTTCATGATATAGAGATATCACTGTTACATGAAACAGAAAACGGCAGACTGTTCAATGAAAATATATACAAACGTTACAAGATAGGTATACTGTTTTCTACATGTTGAACTGGTATTTGATTTATTTTTTATATTTGTTATGATTTTTTCCTTAAGTAAATGTTCATGTTAGTACTTCATAGTTAATTTGCAACTTCATAATCTTTTCCTTTAAGAGGGACTTTAAAATAAACTCTCCAAGCCCATAAAACCTGGATCAAGCCTTTGATCTAATTATTTATCAAAGGTTATACCATTTTCTGTGGAACTTGGCAGATAGAATTGTTTCTGATATTCCCACAGAACTGATGAGAAAGTAGATATTAACATTTACATTCATTGTTCTGTCCAATATTGTGTTTTATATTGTCATTAACCTGATAATGATGAGATATTCAAGTTTCTTTCTTTTAAAACACAGCATGCTAGGTGTCATCATTTCCATGAAAGATGCTTAGATATTCTTTTATTTCTGTAGTGTACGTATAAACTCAAGGGGATATTTTGCATATAATTGGTCCCTTGGTGCGGGATGTGTTCCACGATCAACAACATGAAATGTTTAAATGTGCTAAAGTTGTTTGATCAAAGATTAATATTCTCAGATAGACGAGGTTCACCTTTGTACAGCATTCCTACTGAAGTGACAAACTCTTACATCAGCCAAATATTTCAGTAAAATTGTTCCCCATAAACCATTTCTCTCGCTGTATTTACCACTATCTTCCATATTGTCTTTTCTCTTTCTTTTTTCCTTCCTTACTTTATTTTTTCTTCCTTTCTTTATCTGTCTCTCTTTCCATTTTCTTTCAGTTATACTTTTATCGTTACCAGTTGCACACATTCCTTGTGGCTAAGAAATACCATTTTGTGACTTATACATTCATTTCTTTGCATAGAGTTTAGCATCACGTTTGGCTGATAATTTATAATTGCATATAATGTAGGTAGAAAACCTTTTCTGTAAATGATTGATAGTTCTTTTTTAATTGTAATTTAAACCCCAGTGTTAGCTAAAGTACAGATCAATAAGGATCTCAAACACACTGTGGTGATGTCAATCATTCTAGAGAACTGTCTAACACATTACACTGAAAAGTTTTAAGATGTTCAAAACTTTGTCCTTTGTACATTTCTTAGACAGTTTGCTGCAAAACATATTTAGATGTTTGTTTTAATAATATTTCTAATCTTATTTGTATTTATGTTTAAATTTGAATATTTGTGACTATGAATAAGAAGTTCAACAACTGGTTAAATAATTGGGTAAAACTATACAGTGCTCTTTTATTTCCCCTCTCCTTCCATTTCTTCTTCCCTTCCATCTCTCTCCTTTTCCCTTTATATTCTCTATTTATTTCTATTCTTCCTTCCATGTTTTTTAGGGTTTGGGGATAGGATAATGCCATCTAAAGTAGACTTGCCTGGGCTTTGTGAGCCTGTCTTCCAACCTCCTAAAATTTTAGTTCTGATATCTTCAAAAAGGTGATTTATTGACAAAATAAGAACCAATTATGTTCACATAGATATCTCTGTTCATACAAATAGTGAGAATGAAACTGATGAGGATACCTATAGTAACCCAGGACCAGTACGTAGCTCATTGAGTAGGTTACTATCTTCTATTTAGTTAATGAAATTCCCAAAGTCCACTGAAAGAGAGTCATTGCAAAGGAAGAATTAAAGTAAGTTCCCAGTGTAAGACAATTAAATTTCATAGTTTTCAAAATATATACTTATTTCTCTGTATAAGGAGATAGGAGTGCTGTATTAAGTTACTGGCCCAGCCATTCTGGCTTAGCCTTGAGGTTCTGACCAACTGTCCTGCAGTCCCACAGAAATATACAGACACATATTAATTTTATGCTGACTGATCTACGTCCCAGACATATAGCTTGATAATTCATTACTCTTAAACTAACCCATGATTCTTATCCTGTTCAGTCATGGGGCTTGGTACCTTTTCTCAGAGTAGCATAGTTGTCCTCTGCATCTGCTGGCTTCTCTGGCATCTCTGTGGCATCTCTGCCCTGTTCTTTCTGTTCTGAGAGTTTCTTAGTCTGGTAGCCCAACCCACACTTCCTGTCTGCCTTTGGAAAATCAGCATTTTTATTAAACCAGTAGGCAGGCCAATTATTTACAATGTAACAACTTAATCCCACTACATTTCTGGTTTTTTGTTTTTTGTCTTTAAAAAAAACAAAAAACAAAAAAAACAACAGGAACCCCAAATTTAATATTATTTTTTCCCCATTATCTATAACAACTTTAAGCCAACACTGTAAACAAAGACAAACATCCATAATCCATTTTGAGAGAATGTGTGCATCCTGCTGAAAGGGGATGCTGGCAATCTCATGGGAATCCAAAGAAAAATTTAAGATTATGGACAAGTCCTTAGTGAAATAATCTGTAAGGCTGAGCCAGTTCAACCAGTCTCCTTGAAGTTGTTTTGGATACAGAGCTCAGAGGAAACCGCAACAGAGGTGCTCTGAAATACTGAATCATCTGGGCCACCTGTTTTCATTGGAGACTTTTCAGGGGTCTTCCTCTATCAACATAATTTTTTTTAACCAGATATAAATCCACAGCCTATCATTTTCAGTGGAAATAAAAAGAAAATCTCTTCCCCAAAGTAACATATCCTTTCATTTCAATTTTAAAGTCAACTTATTTACAAAATATATAGGTTGGATTAATACAGGAGCATTTAATATCAAATGGCTTTTAGCAGCTTTTACTACTTTATTTTCAGTAAAAAAAAAAACAAAAAAAACACAAAAACAAAAACCCAAAACCTTAAAAACAAGACAATAACATACATTATCCAGAGACACTCTTTGTAATTTCCATCTGTTCGTGGCTTACTACTTTTTCTTACTCTATTTCTTTTTTAAGGATTTTACCCTTTTTCCTTTTTCTCTTTCAAGCCTACATATATTTTTTAACACTCTCTAAACCATTTAGAGTTATTTTTTTATCTTTATTGTATATCTCTTATTTGTTATCTTATTCTGTTTCTGACCACACCTTTTCTTTGTTAGAGTGACTGACTCCACCCACCTCCATCTATTTCTTTCTGTTTCTGTCCACACCACCTTTAATTTATCAAGGTATGGCTAAGGATTTTAGGCTTGGCTAGGGTGGCTGGCTGTCTCTACCCAGCTCCTAGTCAAGCTTCATAGAATTTAGCTTTTTAGTCTAGGTATTGGTAGGACCCACAATTACCACTCTGGGGAATTATCTATATAATCACCATATAAAGCACTGCCATCTGCTGCTCATGAACTTCATTTAAATATTTGGCAACAAGGCCTCTTAAAAGACTCACAAGTATTTTGCATCTAAGGCTGAATCAGGAAGCCTCACATTATAAAAGCCAAGCCTCTGCTTGCCTGCAACAGAGCTGACCCAAGAAAATGCTGCCACTACTAAGAATGAATCTTTGACTCTGTTTTCTTTTTGTCTATATAAACAGAAATCTTAAATCCACCATACAAAGCTCCTTGCGCATATTAAGGCTCAGGAATTGGCCTTGCTCATCTTAAATTGCATGTACCAAACATGCCATTTTGTAAATTAATTCCATCCATCACTCAATCTCTTTACCATAGCCCACTTGAGAGACATACCTCAGAAGCTGTTTTTGGATCAGATTCTATGCTCGTGAACCCCTTTTAAGCTTTTGCTGGCTTTATGTAGGTATATTTTGCCCATGTTGGGCTGCCATTTGTTGTATTTAAAATGAGAAAAGGGACTATGTAGTGGGATTATGCTACATTGTAAATAACTGTCCTGTCTACTAGTTAAAAAAAAATGCTGATTGGATGAAGGTAGACAGGAAGTGTGGGCAGAGCTACCAACCTGGGAAAACTCTGGGAATGGGAAGAACAGAGCAGAGATGCCAGAGAAGCCAGAAGATGCAGAGGACAATTATGCTGCTCCGAGCAAAGGTACCAAGCCACATGGCTAAACAAGATAAGAGTCATGAGTTAGTTTAAGAGTAAAGAGATAGTAAGGTTTATGCCTGGGCCCTAGACCAATCAGCATAAAATTAATACAAGTGTCTATGTGATTATTTTAGCCTTAGCAGAAGTGGGGCTGAGAACAGATACAAATCTTTGGGCTGGACCTGAAAATCTGGGCCAGAAACATAAAACTAGATGGGACTGTTGCTGTCTCTTCCCAAATGACTTATACTATTTGAAGACAGTTCAGCCTGTTCTACACGGAGTACAACTGGAAGTATCTACTTGGATATGCTATCAAGATGTTGGCAAATTTTCTGCACCGAGGTAGGAGTGTAAAATTCTTAACCTTTTCAACAAAATACTGTTGATATCTACCTCAACAGTGTCTTGAGTAAAATTCTTGCTCAAGATACAGAGATGTATGGGTGTGATCCAAGGGGTCACTGTGCTTTGTACTTCAAACCATTGACTAGGCTAGCAATTTAATGATCCCTCCCGCTTAACCATTTAGAGAGCCCTGGAATGGGATGTGAGAAGAAGGTATGCATGTATGTATCTCACATTTTTAAAGCAGAGAAACCTTAAATGCTATGATGTCAGAGTGTTCTTCAAACTAGGAGAGCAGAAATTTTTAAGCAAATGATTAAAAAATGTAAAATAAATAAAACTATTGTCTATTCTGTAATAGTTAATATTTGTTATACTTAATAAAAAGAATATTAATACTTCAGAGTAATATTGTTTTGTTATTAAATATTATTAGGTGTTAAATAAAAGTATTCCTTATTAGGATAGCTCAAAATAAACATGAGCCTAGTCAAATTCCTAGGAGATGGAAAGTGTGCACTAAAGGCTTGTTGAATTGGAACTGAGAAACAGAAAAGAACAAAAGAAGAAATTAAGTTGTCATAAAAGCCTAAAATATGGAGGCTGCTGAAAAAGTCCTAAGGTTGAGTGCTTGTTGCTCTGCCAGAGACCACAAGTTCAGTTTCCAGACCTAAGTCCTCATGCTCACAACTACTTCTAATTCTAGTTCCAAGGTATCTAGGCCTTCCTTCTGGTCCTGTGCGTGCCATAGAATGTGCATACTAAAATAAGAAATAGTATTTAAAGATAATATAAACTATGCTGATGATTAGCTAATAAGCAGTTTTCTGAAAACATAGAAATTTGTGATGGTCATCCTAAAATTGAAATCCGAGGTAAATTAGAAATTAACAATGTCCAGTTTATTGTTTCTCTATTTTCTCTACTAGCATAACATTGGGTTTTATATTTTTATTTTTGTTCTCTCCTTCAGTCCTAGTTTAAATACTTCAAAACTTGACATAGTCTAGTTTTGCGCTTGTAGATCCATCATAATATTTCAAAAGCTGATTTTCATGGACTTATCCCTAACTGTTACCCAACTCTACATTTACGGTTTTAGTAATAAAGCAATACTTTTCAATATAGAGTCAAAAGATTCAATCTTCATATAATTTTGTAGTCAAAAGATATCTAATTACCTTTAGTGATATTAAAATTTTAACAGTACATCAGATCGAGATAGTCATGGGATCAATGTGTCTCTAATACATCCAGGACTGACAAATAATTAAGACAATTACTGGGACTACAATGCATGATAGCTCAAAATGATGGTCAGTCATAGAAATAGTACTGCTGCTCTAGGTGGCATGGACATGGAAAAAGGGGCCTAAAAATGAAAAATGAAGTGAACTAAAGCCTCATGCAATAGCCAACATTGTTCAGAGCACAAGATCATTTCTAATCTAAGAAGATCACTTGAGTAAAGGTCTCATGGGTTCAAGTTCTGTATAATCACATTTGCAAGCTGCACATGGCAAAAATGTATTTTTCTATAGGGTATAACACAGAACAATAGCCGACTGTAATGAGTACTCTGAAGCTAACTCATTCTTGTCTGCTACTCCTGGGAGGAGGAAGAAAAACACATTCCAAGAACAATTATGGGGTTTTGGAGAAACTGAAGTCACAAGACTCTCATCTTGTTTTTTTACCAAGGTTCAAAATTCTCATAGGACTTCATTCTTGGACTGTTTTGAGAACTATTTGACTCAAAGTTTCTTATTCTGAGATGGGAGCAAACTTATCCTATGGTTCTCAAAGTTAGTATTGACCATAAAATTTCATATCATTATCTAATTTTTAAGTTTCAATCTCATAAGAAATTTCTTTTTAATATAATATGTAACTGTTCCTTTTATTTTAACATCATAATTGGTAAAAATGTAAGACAAATAGGATTGGTACTATTTTAAATGCTCAGTTTTTCTGTGGCTTTTCATGCATATGTTTTTTTTTTGTTTGTTTGTTTGTTTTTTGTTTTTGTTTTTTTTTTTTTAATCACCTGTTGTGTAACACTTTTTTCCAAAGTTAAAAACCTTCCTTTCTGCAAGGAAGCATTCTAAGAAAAAATATAAAAACATCAAAATAGCTTCAGGTAGTACCTGAAAATGATCAAACTCACTAAGCTCCTTCTTCCTCAGAGTAATAAAGCCAAACTGCAGACCAACAACCTATCTGAAGAAGCAGAGGAGCCTGAAGGGGGTTTAGGCCAGAATCATTTGGAAAGGATAGTCTTCAACCTGCTGGGCTACCTGCTTGCTTTCAGTGTACTCTAAGTTCCCCAGCTTTTCTGAGCTGTCACCAATGCTGGAGTGGACTTTGATCATGCAGCTATCTTTAATCATTTCTGCTCCTGTATGTAACTTCAATAAAACTCATTCATTTACCAAGTTGGACTTTGGTGTTATGACTTTGGCCTGTCATGGGTTCCCTATATTGAGTGACCAGACATCTAAGTTTGTCTACTGAAGAGAAGTCTTGTCACACAGAATCCCCCTCTGCCAGCTCCTCTCTTTTATACCCTGTCAACTTCATTCTGGTGTGTTTTTTTGCCCTAGTCTCTTTCTTGATTTTATGTCACATGATCTGCTCTGCTTCTTTATAAACTTTGAGTAATTATCATAGTTTTTGTTTGTTTTAATTTGCTGGAGATTGAACAGAAGGTCTTCATTTTTCTTCATTAAGCATTTAACCTCTATATCTACAAACCCAAACAACTCTGATATGTTTTTTGTTGGGTTGTCAGCAAGAGTCAAATTTTCTACAATAGAGAATAAGCATACCTCTTACTACACAGTGGTTTATATTAAAGGTGTATCTTTATAAACCTACATAACAAGATAATAATAAAGAACAATGATGTGCTGGTTTGTATGAGAATGTAAGACATTGTGAGTGAGTCCCTATTAACACATTTTGCTTTTCTTATGTGTATATCCTCTGCACAGTGGTATCTTTTGTTTGCTTCTGTTTCTTAATATTCTCTGTAACACAACTTTACCTCGGACAGTAAACTTCTACTTGCCTGTTACTTTTTGGATTCATCCATCATAACCAGTAATGTCTACTATAAGATCAGTGATCTTATAGTCTTCAGTGCTACCTAGGCATTTTCTGTAAGTTAAACCAAAGCCAAATATAACAAAAATAGAGTTGGAAGAAACTAATGAACTATTCTTTGATAACTCAACATTGACCTTTAGTATACCACATGTGGTTTTTATAACAGGGCAAATGTTCATCAATATATTTCATTTCTGGATTTCCTGGCTGTGGTGGTTTAAATAGGTATAATTCTATAACTGATATGATTAAGACTTGACTCTTAAGGAGTGGCACTATTAGGTAGTAACCTTGTTGGAGTCGATGTGGCCTTGGAGGAAGTGTGTCACTGTGAAGGGCAGGCTATGAGATCTCATATATGCTAAAGCTCTGTCTAGTACACGGAATCTACTTCTGCTACCTGCAGATCAAGATGCAGAACACTCAACTTCTTCTCTAGCACCACGTCTCCCTGGATGTCATCACATCCCACCATGATGATAGTGGATTAAACCTCTGAAACTGTAAGCCAGCCCAACTAAATGTTTTCCCTTATAAGAGATTTTATGGTCATGATGTCTCTTTGCAACCATAGGAACCTTAATTAAAACACTGAATTTCTCTGTTTGTCACTGCTCATTTTCCATGTGTTTGATGACTAGTGCCCCACAACCTCTCAGTGCATCACGGGAAGGAATTTTTGTTCTAACCATTAATGTCAATTTTGCGATAGTTCACATTTATGTTTTGTTTTCTTTATTTGTGCTCTCCGTGTGTCTGTTCCTAGAGCTATGATATGCATCTGTCCAGTCAAGATACAGAAAGCATCATGAAGCCTCAGTTTCCCTTTTTGATATTTTGTTTCCAAAGCAGCAATTAACCATGCTAACTGAATCTGTGCCATGATCACAAAGATTCTGTATGTCTTCTATGTCATTCCACTGAGCTGGTGGCAGCAGTGGCACATTGTGCTGATGGCTGTGTCCTTGTGATAATTCTTTAAAGTGACAAAACTTCCAATTTAATTTTTTAAATAAAAAATTGCTCTAGGTCTTTAACAAAATCATCTTTGCTTCCCCTTTAGGTTTTATTTTTTAACACTCTTTTAATTTTATAAAAACTGCTAGAAACTTGATTAGGCTTATATTGCTGAAGAAGACTTCAGATAATGACCTCAGACCAAAAGAGACTTTAGTGATATAAATTAAAGAACAATCCAAATAGACAGACAAAGATTATCTAATCAGAAAAATATGGGAAATATGTGGAAATTTTGTGAGCTTTTAATTAACTGAAACAAGGAGTATTCATATTTTTTCATTCCCAAATTTAAAATAGAACACAAATCTGACTTGGTTATAATCAATCAAAAGAGCATTTATTTAATTGGTGCTAGCTCTCAGCATGGCAATAGGTTTGTACAATTATTCCAGAATGATTTCTTTAAAATCACTCAAGCATTAGTCTGCTGTGTAATTGATTTTTTTCAGTGTCTTATGACCTTCAGCTACTATAGCCAAATGAAGAGGATAGCTCTTAAAATATTTTAGAATGAAAGCCTTGTTGAGTCTATAAATCAAATTTATAACATATAGAAGTATATTTAAAGTTAGGTAACTATTGAATAAAACAATCCTGAATTTTTAAACACATATTACTAGTAGTGATAACAGCTGACACCATCATTCTCAAAAAATCTTTCTCAAAATATGGTAACATCTTCTAACTAAATATATAATAATGATAACATAGTGTTTGTTGTCTGGCATTCTTAAGAATATTCAGAGTAATCATAATCACAAAGTTTCTTATATCTGCATCACATTGATCCCTCCAGTACGATCAAGTAACTGCATTGCTCTCTTTATTAAAATATTGAAGGCATTATTCCAGCAAAAAGAACAAGATTATTAATATAAAAAATAAGCAGGATCAGAATTATACTAAGCAGAAAGAGAATAGAGGTTTTAATTAACTATATAAAATATATAGAGAGAATATTATAAAATATAGAGGATAGAATTAGATAATAGGAATAAGTTTTAATGCTCCATAACACAATAGGGTGACTTTAGTTAGCAATTATTTATATTGTGAAAATTTTGAAGAGTTTGAAGTCTCTGAATGCAAATATATGATAAAGAGATGAAAATGCTAATTGTCTACACTTAATTTTTACAGATTATATACCTTTTTCACACTATATTTCATAAATATGTATAAATATTGTCAGTTTAATAGAGAAAAGAAAGAATGTAAGCCCAAATATATAGCCATGCATAAGTGCTCTTTCCAGACATTTTGCTTAAGAGAGTCAAGTAGTGAATTATTCAAATGTGTCTCAAGAATGGAAAGTTAATTATTATTTGCTAATAAAATACTATACAGCATTAAAGTTAATGTACTGTATCGTCATTGAAAATGCAAAATGGGAGTAACAATCCATAGTAAAATAAAAGACAAAAGTTTAACATTCATAATTTTTAGTTTGAAGATCTCTATTCGTTTTTGAAACCATTGGTTTTAAAAGCTATAAATTATAAGTCCAGAAGTTAGTAAAAGCCCTCTATCCAAGAAAATGAACTATGACATGAATCCATCAAAAGGTGGGACATTTGGCTGCCGGAGCTTCTTAAAATCTAACTGGTAGAGGCTGCAGGGTTTCAGTGGCTAAGAGCACTGACTGCTCTTGCAGATGATTCAAATTCAGTTTCTAGCAACACACGGTGGCTCACAACTTCCTGTAATTCCAATTTCAGAAGATACACTCTATTCTGGCCTCCACGGGTGTGTACATATGCATGATACACATACACAAATGCAGGCGTATCAGTGATACATAAGAAGTAGTAAAATTAAATGAATACATAATCTTTACAAGGAGTGCTTGTTGTTTCTCTAAACTGCCAAATTGTGTTAGAGGATATAATGTTATAAACTGGTCACCTTTGTCCACAATACTATTGAATTTAATGCTCTCTAAAGTGTGTATTGGATTTTATTTGCCTCACTGGCATGGTCTAGTGGATCCTGGACATTGCTTATCTACTTAATGGTAGAAATCACACATATTTATAAGCTGCTAAGGGATCTTTTGTTAAGGTGTTACCTAAAGTTCACTCTGTCCCATCATTACCAGAAGTGATATTACTGACTCATTAATGCGCAGGGACCTAGTTACTTACAGGGATTCTGCCATTGTATGGGACAATGCTGATCATGACAGAGAATTGCATTTTTAGACCCAAATGCCAAGTATCTTTTAAAAAGGAGGAGGTTACATAGAACAAGCAGCTCTATCATTATATTAGAAAATATACCTTTAATTTTATGAAGTATTTTATATACTGTTCAGTGGATATTGGAGAATATGGGCCGTCTCTGTGATAAAATAGTATATCTTACTATTTTCTTTTTTAATTTTAAGTAGAACATACACAGAATCAGATTTTTGAACTTAAAAGCTTTTGTTTGTTTCTTTTTTTGAGAATAAGTCTTGTTATGTAGTCTGAGTTGGCCTGGCACCCACTATGTGGTCTAGGCTTATCTCATACTACAGCAATCCTCCTGCCTCAGCCTAACCTGCTTACATACCATACACCGTGTCTGGCATTTATAACTTATATGCAGAAAAATGAGGTTCTCTGCTGTTGCAAAGGTAGAAATGATGCAAGTCTTTCAAGACCGTGTCTGTTACTTTTCTTCAGCACAACCTCACTGTGAGTTTTAATCCTTGTCCTGTTACTAAAATTTCATTTTCTTAAGTTATAATAAACTTAAGGAAGAAAACTGGAATGAATTTTCAGTGAGCTGCAATGGCTATCAATTCACTTGTCAATGACTATTCTTCACTCATAAAATCAAAGTGCAAAGCATCTGTGGTGTGTGGCATTAGATATTACATGAATATCACTGTTACTGTTGACTCCCATTTTACAGTAATGCTCTTGACAAGCGAAAGCATTAGGACTCTGTAGCCATCAAAAAGCCTATTTATTATCTTGCCATATATAGACATACCTTTGTGCAGAAGGTGAACGGAAGTGTACCATCTGGATTTAGATAATTATTTTCAAACAGTTCTCTTTGGTGATCGCTATCTACTTTCCTCAGTATGTTTATTTTAACCAAACTGCATTCAAAGCAGAGACTTGTAGACTACACAGGATGAGACAGAACCCAAGATGCATGTATTGAATGACAGAAGCAAAGCACAGCAGAATAGAATTTTAGCTTCACGTTTTCATAGAAACTCAAATGCTTAAAATACTTTTTAAACCATCTAGGTTTAAAACACAGGGAATTTCAAATATGCAAAACAAACAAAACCCAGAAGCCTTTTATTCTTCTTGTAAGGTATTATAGTATGGGATGAAAAGGAAGTAACTAACGACTATGTTTTAAAATTTCAGGAAAAAGAATAGCTCCTTTAAATGCCCCCCTTTGCCTCCTTATTACATAGATCTTGAGAATGGACTGTTAAATTTGTCCTTTATAACTTAAACTTCACGTAGAGATGAATTAAAATCAGTTCTTCAAATTGTCCTTTAATGTTTACAGACATTTTGGTCTTTATTAGACATGCAGCCTTAGATAATTCTGATGCCCCAGTCTTACTGTATATGTCTCAAAAGCCACATCTACAAGAGTACTTCTCTAATTCTGAGTACAACCATTAGTTCATGCCAAACACCTGAGTACTGCCTGCTTTGTTTTAAGTTATAAATAAATGTAATGTTTAGATTGTTAAATTTATTTTGTACATCTTAAAATAGATTTGTGATCATTAAACTTTTTTCATTTATTTTTGGTAATTTACAGAGTAGTAAGTTGTATATGTCTAGCAATTATCATCAGTACTGATGACTTATCAGTAATAATTATAAGATTAAAATTTAGAATGAGTTTAAAGACTGTCAATACTCAAGGATAGGAGTTGATTGTTCGACTCACTGATAAAATATTTTTTAACTCCAAAAATTCCTTATTAATGTTTCCAGATGGTACCCACACCATACTGTATTCTCAAAGGTGATATTGAGGCAGGCATACACAGGATTCTCTGTCTACCAAAGTGTCTATGATTGTGATGGCCTGTGAGAAAGGAAGCACATATTTCTGTCACATAGGGTATTACATTGAACAGTACAGTCTTGTGAACTCACTTCCTCCATATTTATATTTAGTTAAAACTTACACACACATACATGAAGGTGTGTGTATGTGTGTGTGTGTGTGTGTGTGTGTGTGTGTGTGTGTGTGTGTGTGTGTGTGTGTGATATGAACAGACAAGAAATATACTGATCTCTTTAAGTGCTTCTTATTTGCACATGTGTTTGTGGCTGATGTCTTGGGATTGGATAACCTATCAGAGGGCTCATCTGTAGAAAAACCTGATTCTTCCTCTCTAAGAAACAAGTGATTGCCTATAGCTCTTAATCAAGGGTTGGAACTGCACAAAATTTTCTTCCATCCAGTTTGATATGGTTTATTGGTATGGTTGCTATGCACATCTTAATTGAGCAGTTATTTTGTGAGAATTTCCTAGATGTAGCTCTTAACAATCTTTCCAGCTCATCTTCCTCAGTGACCCCCAAGGCACCTACTACTGACATTATCCCATATGAGTATAGTTTCTAACTGTATTCTAAATACAAAGGTAAGTGTAGTTCGCCTGCTTCATCAAAGAAATGTGTGTTTTTCCAGCAGATGGAAGCTTATGTAGAGACCTTCAATTAATCAAGACCGAGAATACGTGATAATGGAGAGAAAAGCAAATGCTTTAATTGATGGTGTTTTAGGCATCACACTTTCAGGTCCGAGTCATAACATATTTGTTGGAAAAACTTATGGATCATGAAGTTCGTGTATCTCTTATATGTAAAGTCTATGTCTAATACATTTTCAGGGAAACATAAGCACAACTTACCAATATTACCGAAAACTCAGAAAGATAGTAGCAGACTATATATATATATATATATATATTTCTTGAAGAGACTGGATTTCAGAAGTTTCTTCGTGAAGATATGGAGCTTAATTAATAATCTGACTCCAAAATTCTTAAAATTAAACATTTTTTTCTAGGTACATAGGACAAAAAAGAAACAACCCTTACCTCCAAATACAACTCAATTTTCACCCAAAGTGGTCACAGAGATGACAGTTACAGGACAAAGATAAGATCTATGGAAAACAATGTTGAGAAACAGATAAATGAGGAAAAATATAAAAGATGAATAAGAAATACTAACCAGAAAATACCTGAAAGAGTTCTTCTAAAATCCAAAGCAGATTTAAGGTGTCAAGAGTACTGGCAGCTATGATTTTAAAAAGTTACAACCAAAAATAAATGAATCAGTAACTATTGTGTTTATTAATTAGGAGTTCAATAGAAATAATTGTCTTATTAGATATTCTGGGTGTCTTTTATGTTTGACTACACATTTTGTTGAGCTACTTAAAATTACAAAATGACACAGACTTATTTTTTAGTCTAAAATTAAAGAACTAAGAACATCAGTCGCTTTTTATTTTCATTACAGCATGCTTTATAACATATGCTAGATCAAACTTAAAGATTTTATCCAATAGTATCCAATAGTATCCAAATGAATTTTCTATGATTTTTATAATATACTTTTTTCTGATCTCAGTTTTCCTGTAGTGGTATAATTTAATAAAAATAGCCAGAAATATCAAAATATAGAGTTGGGTCATATAAGCCTGGGAGTGGTGACGTAATCCTAGCCCTTAACTCTAGCACTTGGGAGGCAGAGATCCTCTAGATCTCTTTGAGTTCAAGGCCAAACAGAACCAGAAGGCAATGGAATCAATCTTCAATTCTAGCTCTAGAAATTTTGAATGAGAAAATTAAATAGCTGGACAGGTAATGAAATACAAGGAAGAGAAGGCAAAGTTCTGCCCTTTCGCCTGTGTGCTCACTGAGTCTACGGACTCATAGAGACAGGACCTACCCTGTTAGGCCTAAGGAATTCCTAGGTGAGAAGTGGCTGTGGTTTGTTCATTGTCCCTCTGATATTTCAGCTTTCCCTCAACACCTGGCTCTAGGGTTATTATAATACTAGATAGAATTTGTGAAATACTTTTCTGTTATTATTTTCTATAAGCCAAAATACATAGGACAGCTACTTATACGTAACCAAGTTGACATAAGTATTATTCCTAGACTCATTAAATCTTGAGGTTTCAAGGGATCTAAAGAAAGCATTTCTAGTATGAAGACTTTTTATAACATAAGTTCTTTCATACTATTCTATGGGATTCTCTTTCTATATGAAATGAATGTGTGTTGCTCTCATTGGTTGATAAATGAAGCTGTTTTGGTCACTAGCCAGATAGAATAAGGTTAGACTGTACATTCAAAATAAAGATATAGATGAAGAAGGATAGAGTTTGGGCAGAAACTGTGAGCCAGCTAAGAAACAAGATGTGAAAAAACTAGTGAACCTCATGTCATATGGCAAAACATAGTTCAATAGAAATGAGTTAATTTAAGTGTAAGAGCTATTTAGTAATAAGCCTGAGTCATTGACCAAACATTTATAATTAATATAATCCTCTGAGTGGTTATTCAGGAATAGGCAGGCAGGAGAAATTCATTGTTTAAAATACTAACTGAATCTTTCCAAATAATTCCAGCTGTCACATTTGTCTATGCTCTTGACATAGAATGTCAAATTTCAACAACTGCTGATGACTGAAATCTATGGTTAAGAGCTTACAAAAATGTCTGTGTATCACAGCATAGGAAGATGTAGTTGTCCAAACAACTAGTTGGGACAACTTGATCACAGTATCAATCTGTAGTGGGAATCAAACAAAAAATTTGCCCACTATTTTATAGGTCATAAGTTTTGTGTTTCTTTACTTACTATTTTTGCTTTGACATGGCTTCTTTGGTTATCAGTTATGAGAAGAAAACCAACAAGGGTTATGATGTTCTTTTGAGTCACTACTACAATGTCTCCAAAGCCTATCTGTTGTTACTTGCTTACACTGATAGAAATATATTGGAGATAATATTTGGATACACAAAATAGGATAAACAATTAATACTATAGGGGTAACTCAATTTAAGTGAAAATATAATAAATGATTCCACATATTTTAGTCTTCATTTAATTCTTTGAATTTTGTGTATATATTATAATTCAGAAAGGATAATTATTTTCAAAACTTTGTGTAACATTGAAGAGCTATGGTATCATAATATATCTGCTAATATCCTTTTTTAAACTCATTTTTAAATTATAGCCTTATTTGGTATTGAGGTACTGGGTATGGAAATAAGCCAGGATATTTTTCTACTATTATACACAACCCAGTAATTAGATGCTAGATAAATTATTACATAATTTAATTATAAATTATTAGAGAAACCATAGTTAATTAATTCATATTCTCTTTTCAATGATATTTTATTATAGTTGAGAAAAAGAACACATACATTGGATTTTTAAGTTCAACAATTCAGGTATCTACAGTGATAATTATAAATACCATCAAAAATCCTAATATTACATTAGAATAATCATGGACAATATTTCTGAAATTTCCATAAAGCATTAGTCAGAATCTGTCTTAAGAATAACTGTAAACTGAGTATGATCCTCTCATATGAAGACAAATAAGCATTATGGAAGGAGAGAAGAATAAAACAACATGTATGTGTGTTTATAGCTCTTTTACTGTTTTCTATAAGCGACTTAGAGAATGTATTGCCATGGCATTTATGTATAACTGCTATATTAAAGACACAGCTCAAGACTACATGCATTGCCTCAGATTAAATATATATATGACCATTTCAAAATTTGCACTACAAATATTTTTATAGATAAACAGCATTCACCAAAGATTTCAAAACTGTGATTGGTATGACTATATGTATAGTCTCAACAACTAATTCATTCTGATAGTTAAGCTCTGTTTCATCACTGACACAAATTTATATGAAGTTATAACTTTTTCTCTGCTATTCTAAAGCATGTTCATAAACATATGTGGGAATAGGGACTTGTCTGTGGCACCTATTTTGGTTTGTATTTTACTTGTGAATTAGACAGGGCACAGTATAAAAGCGAATATTTTAATAACTGAATTAGATCAACTTGATGTCTTGACTCTCTATAATGAGATTATTCCAGATTGAACTAATTTCTTCAATAGGAAACAGAGTCACAAAATGTCAAATAATGCTGACCTTTTTATAATGCATGAATTTATGACAAAATAGATAAACTAAAGATTTCATGTAATATGCAAAATAACAGACAGCTGCTTTTAAAGCCATTATCATTTTGTAAATTGCCACCATAACCAAAGCTAACACAAATAAGTATGAAGATAAAGTGCTGCAGTGGCAGAACATTATATAAGTAAATGGTTGAATTATTTTTCTCTTGAAAATTTCCATGGAAACAACTTAAAAAAATCAAATATTTAATAGTTAAGGGGGAAACAATGCCCTTTATAAGTATAGCTCAGGAGACATAACTTGCCTAAGTCAACACTGAGCCTTTTAATTCTTCAATCTATTTCTCATTTATCTACATCTGTCTATCTGTCTCTGTCTGTCTGACTCTGTCTGTCTGCCTGCCTTCCTGCCTGACTGACTGACTGACTTCTGCCTGCCTGTCTGTCTGTATACCCACCTCCTACCTACTTACCTACCTACATACCTACCTGTCTATCTGTCTGTTTATATCCCTCTCTCCATCTATTTCTATTATTATAATTATTATCATGAATAACTTGGGGATATAGAGAATTTGCAAAGGTTTTCAAATAGACTTACTGCTGTATTTAAAGGGACGTATTATTTTGTGAAGTGAAACTTACAGAAGGATGCAGGTTAAAATTATCTTTTCAAGTCATTACCACTATAGCTTCAGGAAAGGGTCACCTTGAATTATGATCAGATTCAATTGCAAATATTAATTAGTTTTGTAAATATTGAGTACTGCTGAAAATGTTTTTTATTTTATAAATTAACTTATTACATTGGGATTTTTATTCATATACTTTCCATGCTGGGATAGCTTGGTGTATTTTCATGAGCTCTATGCTGCTCCCAGAATCCAATTCAGAGAAAAATGAATGAAGGGCAGAAACTGAAGTTATTTCAACACAGAAATCTCAGTTTCAAAGAAAGTTTCATGGTATCAATATTGATCTCTATATGTGTTTTATGTCCTTTAAATTGTCTAATGCTAATATTTTATGACATTTTAATGATTTAAAAATATTTATCATACTGTATCTCATCTGCTCTTTGTAGCCATGAAAGTTGTAGGCTGTGTTTAGCTTAGACTGACAGAAGTATGGTCAAAATTTTAGCCTAATATGCCTATGACAGGTCTTACAAATCCGGATCGACACTTTCTTCTTCCATAAGCTTGGTTTTCTGATCAGTTCTACTGCTTATAAAGTAAATACTGAGAGATTAAAGAGATTCAGAATGAAAGATTTCTGTCTTTTGAGATTTGTCAAATTTATTTAGTGAATTAAGAAGTTTGTTACTTGAAAACATATTCACAGATTCAACTGAAAATATATTCACAAACATTATAATTTTACAAAGATTGGGACATTTCTTTGTGCAGACTATATTTGTAATATGAAATAAAAACTCAGAGTCCATTTTCCTGGAATTATCGAAAATCTTAAAGTAAATGCCAATGATATTTATGTAAGCTTCACAAATGTTAGACATTTTGGAGATGAAGTAAACCAAAGAAAAGAATAAATACAGTAAAGAATTTCAAATAAGACTCTTCAGTTAGAAAAAGCAAAACCTGTTAAGAATGATCTTTCAAAGAAAAGTGTCACCTGTTACTGCTCATCATAGATTTAAACTATATTTTACACCCAAAGATATGTCAACATACGTAACTTTTACTGGTATGCTAAGTAAGGCAAAACCTTTAAAATATATATGTGATCTGATCAGAATTAATGGATGTTGTGAAAGTGTTTTTTTTTTTAAGTATTACTAATTTTAAAGAGGGACCAATCAGCTAAGTTGATATTGGATATTTGTACATTGTGTGAAGAGGTATTGCTGTTGTTAGTGTAATAAAAAGCTAAGTAGCCAATAGGTAGTAGGAGAGAAAGGAAGAATAGGAAGAGTCTAGGTTTGCAGGGAATTCCAGAAGACACAGAGAGGAAACAGGAGGAACAAGATGAAAGAGAGATAATACCCCATGTCAGAATGTGGTTAATTTATTTTATAAGAGCTAATTAGCAGCATGACTAAACTAACGTCTGAGCTTTCATAAGGAATAACAAACCTCTGTGTCATCATTTGGGAGCTGACTGATGAAACAGAGAGAGACTTTTCCACTAACGAGATATATTAAAGACTTTCTTGTAGATAGATGAGATAGATATCCAGATAGACAGCCTTAAAATAACCCTAATGATTACTGTCTTTTGTTTTGAAATTCATTGTATAATCTCTTTTTGATAAGTATGACATGGATTTACTGATTTCGTTAAACAAACTGCATAATACAAAATTCAGAGGAAGACATGACTCTCCTTTTCCCTAGTGCTAGGACTACAAACATGTGCCATTCTGTATGTTTATGAGATTTCCTCTTTAGGGAGGCATGAGGTACCAATATCTTTATCCAATTAGGTAGACCAACTTTGAGGCCTTTTCAACATCTCTGTGAATAACATTAGATTGAAATTTAACCAAACCTAGTTTTGAATGGCATATGACCATAGCTCAGGCAAAGAGAGATATGCAAGTGGGAACCTTGCTTTAAGGGAGGGCTTATGTCAGAGCCCAGGGAAGGGCATGGCTTGACATCAGAGTTCAGACAGCATGGCTCTTAGAGAGTAACACATAAGTCTTTGCTACTTTGTGAGTTTTGACTAATTTTTAAGCAGTAATGACAACTGTTACACAGATATTTATCTCCAGAAGATCACAATAATAAATACTGTAACTAAACAATGCACAATAATAAACACTGTAATTAAGCAATGCACATACACAATCAACTTAAGAGGAAGTAGAGAAAGAAAGTAATATATATGTTTTTGATACTTAGAGTATTTATTATAATAAGTAACAGAATTTCTTCCTTCTTTTATTTTTAATATTTTTAGTTTGGTCTTTAATTAATACCTGTTGGTAATCTCAATTACAAACTACCTTGTCTAGACCTCTCCTCACAATGTTTCTTTTCTGAACTTATATCCCACCATTGCACATACTCTACTTCTTTGAAGGCTGTTCCTATCACACCACAACCTCTTGGTCTTTAAACTTGGTTTTTCTTCTCTCTAGAACATTCTCATACAACCACAGAGAGGCTTCCTTGAAATGCCACATTGTAATAGCCATCTGCCCAAGTTCCACAGCCTGTATTCCACAACAGACTTTATAAAGCAATATCTATCTCATTTCTATGAGACTACATTTTTAAAATATAGTTTCCTTATTTTACACCTCAGTAGCAGTTTCCTCCGCCATCCTCTCTTTACAGTTTCCCTCCATCAGCTCTCTCTGCCCCCAACTCCCAATCCATTCCTCCCATTTCTGTTTAGGAAAGGGCAGGACCACCACAAGTTTCAACAACGCATGGCATATGTAACTGAAGTAAGACTAAGCACCTCTCCATGTACAAAGGCTGAGAGCCAGGAGACCCAGTATTATTAGAATTTTAAAAAGAGTCAGAGACAGTTCCTGTAATTATCATTAGGAGTTCTTGTTACAATGGGGTTTCTCGGTCCCGGGCAGCCAGAGGTCCAGACTCACAGACCTGCAGCCCCAGACCCCGTACCCGCCCACTGCTGTTCAGGCCCCAGAAATGACTCAGACGCTTATATTAACTTTATGCTGTTTGGCCTATGGCTTAGGCACATTGCTAGCTTTCTCTTACATCTTAAATCAACCCATTTCTATTAATCTGTCTGCCACGTGGCCCGTGGCTCACCTGTGTTCCTTACATGTTGCTCTTTTGGGCTTCTGGCTCCTTCTCTTTCTGACTCCGTGCAGCTCCTCCTACCTATTCTGATTTCTCCACCTACTTTTTCTATGGTGCCTGTCATGGTCCAAAACAGCTCCTTTATTTAAAGATTGCTATTCACAGCATACAGAAAGGCATTTCCACATCAAGTTCTACAAGAGGGTTAAGATATACCACTGTAACATATATGTGGAGTGTATAGGTTAGTTCCACGCAGGCTCCCTGGCTGTTGTTTCGATCTCCATGTATCTTTATAAGCCCAAGTTGGTTGATTCTTTGAGTTTTCTGTAGTGTCCTTTGACTCTCTGAGTCCTACAATCCTTTATCTTCCTCTTTCTCAGGATTCCCTGGACTCCGGTAACAAGGCAAGACTTCAAGTGGAGGGTGTGGGAAATCAACATAGCTCATACCCTTTGACCTACAACCTACCCTGCCTATGGTATGTGCTGGGGTAAGAGCAGCCTAGAGATTGAGGGAGTGGCCAATCAATGACCAGTTTAGCCTAAAATTCATGACAGAAAAGTAAGCTGACCCCTGACATTACCTGGAACACCAGCACCCACAGGCTGGCGGACCCAGAGATCTAGAATAGATCTAAACATGACTGAAGAAAAAAAGTGTCAATGTAATGATGTCTAATGATGATATTATGCTATACACATAGATTGGAGCCTACCCCAATTTTCATCAGGGAGGCTTCATCCATCTACTGATGGAAGAAGATTCAGATCCACAGGCAGAAATTAGGTGGAGATTGTATCACATATCAGCATTCTTCATGGGGGAAAAATCTCCAAGAAAGTACTGATTTTGATAAGATTTGCACAGAAGTGATTGCAAAAAAGATGATGGGTTGAATTTCAATCGTTTTGTTTCCTTTCAAATTAATGTTCTCCTAGTATGTTATTCTTTCTTCTCATGCCTCTTCTCCAACCCTTGATTCATTTATATTATTTATCACATTCTTTCAGTACTAAAGATAAACACAGTAATCTGTATATGAATAAAGCTAAACACAGAAAGACAGTTGCAGTGGCCTGTAAGGCAGCATTTAAACTATCGAGAGTCAGGGCATCTGAGTAGATTTGTTTGTCCTAATATATCTGTACATGTGCTAGTCTACTTAGCATATGCCCCTGTGACAAGATTTAAAATGTGTTAGGTGAAAAAAAATCTATTCTTAGGAATGGTAAAGAGGTCAACTCTAAAACACATAATTTTATCAAAATTTTTGTTCTTGTAATATCAGTCTGTGTTTAATTTTAATATAGGATGACCAAGTAATATCACTTCCAAATTAGAAGCCTGTTGAAGCTTTCTGTTCCTACTGCTCTAACACTTGAGTACTTTGATTAACATCAGAGAAACACAAAACTCAAAATAGTTCATGTTACTAATTTAGTCCATATAATTCACATCCCCCAATTCACTGTTTCTATTGTTATTGTTGTTTAAGTTAGGGTTCATGAGCTAAAATATTCAAATATTAAAACTGACCCAAATTTATGTTTTTGTTAAGCTTGCTGGTGAATTTATATATATGTTGTCTTTCTACCACAGCAGTTAAGACAGAATAATTCCATCTTGCCTAACGTCTTCCATTTGTGATTCACCCACTGCATCAGTAAACAGCCCCTGGAGAGCACTGCCCACACTTTAGACACTATAATTTTACTTTTTCCAGATGTCACATGAATAATTTATTTTCTGAGTCCGGCTTATTGTATTTGTGTATGGTAGTAATCTGTTTTAATTTACTTCTGATTAGTGTTTTAATATAAGTGTATGCTATTATACATTTAACTCTTTCTCAGCTGATGAATACTTGAATATATGGGAATTATTTCTCATTCAAACCACAAGATACAGGTACTGGCAAGGGCATAGATTATCCTTTTCTTTTTAAAAAATTCCTAGAGGTTTTATTGGAGATCCATCTTTTAAGTGTATTTTAATTTGACACACAGTAAACTTTAATATTGTTTCCCAAAGTATTTATCCTTTGGTTTCATCTACACCCACAATGCATGAGTTACATTCTACTTTCATCAGAACTTGTATTGTATAATGTATAATTTTAATAACTATTCTTTTAGATGTGTAGTAAAAGCAAGATTTGGTCTTAATGTGCTTTGATGATGGACATCTTTTAAAGGCTCTATTTGTCATCAGTACCTAACTTTTGCTGACATGACTATGTAAACCTATTTGTCATCTTTAAACCAGGGTGCTTTTCTAGACCATTGTTCTTTATTCCTACCTAAATGAAAAATATTTATTGGCTATATTTTATAAATCTTTTATTTAAGCATATTGCTTATATTTTTGTTTAAAATAATTTTAATTATTTTAAAAGGTAAAATTATTTTAAAACATATTTAAAAGCTGTTTAATTAAGGAAGGTCACAATAAATTTATCTGGTATTTATTGACCTCAGATTTTAAATCTATGGGTGTCTTTTTTTTTTCAAATTTATCTTTTGGCTTCGTCTTCAAATTTATCTCTTGCCTTGATCTTCCTCAGTTTGCTTACTGTACCATCTTTTATTTAAAGAATTATTCTTCTGTATCAGATTACTCCGACACCTTAATTTGCCTCATTCTTCATCAACTAAGTTAACCAATCAGCCATTAGCAAATTTTATTAAAAAATAGTCATCCATTTTGCACCTGGGTTTATTTCTTGTGGTACTTTTGTATGTCAATGATTTATTAATATATTCTCTTTTCACATAAACTCTATGAAATTTTATTAATATAGAAACCATGCTGCTATTATTTTGAAAACTATTTGAGTCCTAGATGGGGTCACATATGTGGACGCCTGGGAAGTTTCCTAGCACCGGGTTTCTCACTAACCCCATAAAGGCTTCCTCTATCATGACATCGTTTTCAATGTTCTCCTTCTCTATATCTCCCCCATCTCAGTCACTCATCCCTCATCCTTTCCCCTCTACTTTCTCCTCCCTGTTTACCTAGGAGATCTTAACTATTTCATTTCCTGGGACCTTGAATGAATATCCATGTCTTTTAGAGTCCTATATTTTAACAAGCTTCTCTGGAGTTGAGGATTGTAGCTTTGCTATCCTTTGCTTTCCCTCTATTATCCATGAGTAATTGCATACCATATTTGTCTTTCTGGGTCTGGGTTACCTCACTTGGATGATGTTTTTTTCTAGTTTCATCAATTTGCCTAAAAAATTCAGGAAGTCATTGTTGTTTACTGCCGAGTAATAGCTCCATGTGTAAAATAGTAGGGAGGGTGTCTGTGATTACCCCATTGCCACCATAGAACATACATCCAGTAACTGATGGAAGCAGATGCAGTGAACCACAGCTAAGCACTGGGCTGAGCTCCTGGAGTTCAACTGAAGGAGGGAAGAGAGACCATGTGAGGAAGGGGTGTCAAGATCATGATGGGGAAACCTACAGAAACAGCTGACCAGAACTAGTGGAAGCTCCCTTACTCTAGACTAACAGCTGGGGATCCTGCATGGGACCAAACCAAGCTCTCTAAATGCAAGTGACAGTTGTGTAGTTTGGTCTGTTTGTGGAGCCCCTGGTAGTGGGACAAGGACTTATTCTAGGTGCATGGCTTTTAGGATCCCATTCCTTATAATGGTGTACCTTGCCTGACCTTAATGCAAGGGGAGAGCTGGTCCTACTTCAGCTTGGTATGCCAAACTTTGTTGATTTCCAAAGGGAGGCCTTATTTCCTCTGAGGATTAGATGGAGATAGGAGGGACGGAAGAAGAGGAGAGAGGGGAAACTGGGATTGGCACGTAAAGTGAAAAAAAATTAAATAAAAAGAAAATTATTTGATTGTTATAATTTCTTAGGTTTTATGCATAATCCTTACATTTAGATATAATTTTCTTTTAAAATGGAAATTTGTTGGAAATAAGTGTCAATTTGAATGAAATTGACATTATTATAATTTTGATATCTTTGTTCTTTTAATGCATATATATCCGATATATATATAAGTTTTCATTTATTTTTCCCCTTGAACATTTATGGCTTTAATATTACAAGATTTGTGAATAATTTGTTAATTTAATGTTTATTAAATTCTTTTTAATGATCTTATAAATCTGAGTTACTTAAAAACTCAGATGACTTTTGACTCTGGCTAACAAGTGCACACTAATCATCATACCCATTCCAGAACATTATAAGAAAATTCAACTAATCTACTCACTCTTCCAGTGATACAGTACACTCATGCTGTGACTTGAGTGAAGTTATGAACAGCTGAGAATGGAGAAGTACTCTTATTGATGAGGAAGAGGAAACAAGTACTCCTTCATCTGTACTTGAAGGCTGGCCCACACATGGATGAAAGGGTAACTGGAGAAAAGATAGAGAGACACTACTGTTCTATATATATCAGACTTGAATATCCAGCACAAAGGAAAGTCCTATTTTTTTAACACTGACAATGATTCTGATTATCATTTAGGTTTGCTGAGATCACAATTAGACAGATTCTGAGAGTTAGAGGGCTCTGAATTTTTAAGTGACACTTTTAGTACCAGTTTCTGCCCCCATCTTGCCAATTTTGTAATGCATTCAATTATTTTCATTCAATGAAAATCAAAATTATACAAACAAAATTATGTTAACACAGCATTAAGTGAAAATATATTCACCATTTTTTAGATTCTAAATATAGGCAACGAAGCATGAATATTCATAATATAATTAACTGGGTTACATATTCTATTTGCTCTGAAAATTGATGGAGATAAATTAAACTGCCTTGCATATAAATTTGTTTGACTATTTGCTTTAATACTCTATTACATTCAAGTTTTAAAAGCATGATTTATGTCACTTTTGTATAGAATGAAAGTTACCCAAGCTGATGGAAATACACACGAGAAATTGACTCCATTATTCCATTTATAAGTGAGAAATAGAAAGACAGAAAACTTGAAATAAAAACAAACAAAAAGCATAATGGGGGTGGATACACTATGATGGGGAGCCTTTCATAACTCTCAATATATAAACTCAATGTTATATTTCCAAAGCCAATGTATCAAAATAGCTTCATTCTGATGCATAACAGAATTGAAAATCAGATTAAGAAAAACCCACCCAAAAGGACACCATCTTCATTACCTACGGTAAGAAAATGTAGGTGCATTTCAAGTTTGGACTTTCGCATTGTTTTGTTATCTTTTGTTGCCCTGACAACACAGCTAAGTCAATCCCCTTACAGGAAGTTAGATTGGATGCTGTTTTTAGAGGATTTATCCCAATGTTATTTGGTTCTGTTGATTTGGGACCCCCGTTAAAGCAGATGGTCATGGTGGGAAGGGAACGATGGAGCAAAGATGTTCACCTCTTGGCAGCTGGAAGATGAGAAGGAGAACACAAGAAGCCAGGGTACTTGTCCAGGTCCCTTCTCTACCTATTCCTTCTACCTCCACAGCCTCCACAATTAGACCAAAACTTGAACACAAGAGTCTTGGCCAAAAAGGTATAGATTCAAAATAAAATACTTCCTACTGAGGAGAGTGAAACTAAATGTTCTTTTAATTGCTATTTAGCAAATTTTGATTTCAACTTCATACTTGCAAATCATTAAATAATATTCTTAAATTATTTTCCTATAATCCATATAGTAACTATCACACTTTCTCTAAATTATTTAAAGAAGACTTTATAAATTTGTATCATTTACTTTGTATCCCACCTTCATACTTTGAAATTTGAATTTAACTATTATGTACCTTATTTTTGGCTTTTCGTCTACCATGTGAAGTCTTTTACCTCACTCCCAATGAGTTAATATCAGCTACAACTACAGAAACAGGTCTAGTTTAACGAACACAATCCACTTAGTTCTGCCACCTACAGCAAACATGGAATGAGACTATGTTTTTGAGAGTCTTTACAATCACGGCATGAGCACTTTACCAAACAGAGTAATATTACCGACCTTCATAAGGTCACAGTGTAACTCTCTGTGACCTCATAGCTCTCAGGATTGCTGAACTTCAGCATATCACATTCTCATTTCAAAATGATTGTAAAGCATTTTCCTAAATAGGTTTAAAGATTATTTCAATTGGAAATCCTGTAAAATAAATTAGAACTCTAAATACATTTATTGGAATTTGGAATTTATAATAATGACTTGGCTCAAGCTTTCCTCTAAAATTAGAATGCCTTTTCAAATAGAATATTTGAATTCTGTTTTATTCAGCTGTGTTCCACTTTTACTTTAAAAAGGAAAATTAAAAACTGATCTATTTTTTCTAATACCTTCCAGATTGAATAGTGCTAATACATTCAGCTACAAGAAACATATTGAATTTTTGTTTTGTGATCCAAATTACATTCCTGTTTCTATTTGTTTTTTAAATAACATAATGAGCTGTAGGTTTCATATGGCGTTTTATATGTAATATATGTTGCTATTTCCCTCCCTCTTTACCCCTAGCTCTTTGCCTTTCCCCTAAATCCTTTTATCCCCATGAGTCCCATTTTCTATATCATGTCACCTGTATTATTCTTCTCTGCCCCTGGAAAACTCATGTCCCCCAGTTGTGGTCCTTTTCTAGTTTTATGAGCTGTACCAAAACTCCCTCCCACAGAAATATATATTAATACAAATTCAAAGCTAGCGCCACACACGTAAGAGAACATGTGTCATTTTTCTCTCTGAGTCTATGTTGCTCTACTTAGTATAATAATTTCAGGATCTACTCATTTTCCTGCCAGCTTAATTTCATTTCTCCTTATGTCTGAATTGCATTCTCTTATGTGTATATACCACTATTTCATTATTCGTTCATCAATGATGAACATCACGAATGTGTCCACTCCTTATGAATAATAGGTAACAATAAATGAGGCTGTGAAAACATTTCACAAATAGATGTACAGACTTTAAGGCATGTCCCCAAGAACGGTATAGAAAAATCTTGTGGGAGTTCAGTATTTAGGTGTTTTTTAAACTAAACTATTTCACACTTACTTCCATGGTTTATACTCTGTTTACACTGGCTATACAGTTTATAATCTCAGTGACTAACGGTTCTATCTTCTCATCCTAGCCAATATTGATTGTCATTTGTTTCCTGTTAGAATATACACTCTAACTGCAGTGTGGTAGAAACTCAAACAGTCCTGATTTGCATTTCCCACATGGGTGAAGATGTTGAAATTTTTTTGAAAAATTATTGTCCACTGGTGAAACATTAGTACTGAGCATAGCTGCCTTCCAAATTACTTTCAAAATAAGAAAGCTTTCAGTGGGAAAAAATAAAAAATAAAAGCAGAAAAGAGTAACAAAAACTTAGAAGAAAAATGTAAAATTTTAAAATAATTTATTTCCTTTTTGTGTTACTATATATGTATTTCATACATTTATCAATTACTCTATGGCAAAGTTTTGGTGTGAGTAGTTTTTCATTGATCATTATATGAATTTAGGCATTAAATATAGTTCGTTTAATGAATGAGCTAATGTTCTATTGCTTTCCATAAAAAAGCTATTCAATCAATTTGTTTTCATTTGATGGTTTTGGAATAGAGTGAGGATGGTACCTGTTAGGACTCATATATTTAATAGTATAAGTCCTTAACCCCATAGTTATCTCTGTCTATTTGACAGAAACTTGACATTACTTGTGATGAGGGAGCCTCATCTGAAGAATTAATTACCTTAATCAGACCGGTAAGTAAGTAACTAATATTCAAGTAAGTCTGTGAGACATTTTATTAATTAACTAATTGGTATAGGAGAACCTAAGCTATTGTGGGCAGTGCCATCCTAGGCATTTGGGTTTGGTTTGAATAAAAAAGTTATCTGAGCAATCAAGAGGTCTCGAGACAGTAAGTACCTTTCTTTTGGTTCCTGCCTTGAGTTCCTGCCCTGAATTCCCTTGGTAATTGACAGATCTTAAAATGTTAGATGAACTAAAGCTTTTCTCCCTCAAATTTCTGTTCCTAAAAATCTTTTATCATAGAAAAATAGAATGCAAAGTAAGATACCCAAGTACAGTTAGAAAGATGGTGGTGGTATATGAATTAGACATTTTATGTTAATTGTTGTTTTTATATTTTAATATAAAGAGTACTTGAAACATAATTTGCAAGCATTATTGCTTAGGCTCGAAGTTAAAAGAAATATGAGTTGATTTAAGTTGAAGTCAGGGAAGAATACAAAGAAAATAATACTTGAAAAAAGACAGAAAACTCAAATCCCATAGTGAAGCATCTTGGAGACCTTTAGACACAGTGGGTTTTACAATGAATGTATTGTCATAAGCATTTTAAGATGTGTTATGTGATTTATATTTTTCAATAAAAAGTTACATTTTTGGTTTGTAAAATTACTTCTTTGAGCACCCAGAGGGTAATACAGGTTGTTCCAACACTTGTAGGTTGAGGCACAAGGAAGGTTCAAAAGTTAAAGGCCAGTTTCAGCTATATCATAAGTTCTGAGCTAGTTTGTTCTGTGTAAAATGCCATTTCTAAAAACAAACAAAGAAAGAAATATTTTCAGGTACAAATTTTTCTTGAAAGTGGAGGTAAACGAATAAGGAATACAATAGGATTCTAATCTGAAGGTGAATATAGTGGTATTAGCAGATAAACAGATATTCTCTTCCATTTGATAAGGGGGTACCCACCATTTCATTCACTTTTCCTTTCATCACGCTGCATATCTGGAAACCCAAATCATTGATTATATACTTCTCATTTGGAATGCCTGCACATTCCTGTTAAAATAACCGAACATTGACTAAAGCAGAAGTTTTTATATACTTACATTTCATGAACACCACTTTTATTGTATGGCATATAGAATGAAATATTTTAATTCTCAGGTTGATTCTAAGAGTTTATAAATTTTTCTGTTTCTCTTGGCATCTGTCTCATTTATTCTGCAAATGATACTGAACACACAATCATTCAATACTAAGCGAATGATGTCATAGGTCGATGCCCCCTCCCATCTGTCACTGCAAGACTTGGGAAGGAACTATGGGAGTAATTCTAGAAGTTCTCCTTTTACTTCTGAAAGTTCGAAGAGATCAGAGATGAATATATCATACCTTGGTACAGAGCAAGGTTTTATGTAACTTCTCCTACTTGGTGAAAAATAATTACAGAGAATATAATCAGCTTGGAACTGGGAGAGTGAACACATTCTTGCTTATGCCATTGATCACTTCCTCAAATTCCCCCACCCTCCTGTATCTCACTGTCCTTGGTGGTGTGACAGAGACTTTATCCACATGATTTCTGAGGCTCAATTTTATCTTCAGGTTTCCCTGATTCTATCAGAGTTAGCGCTTACAATTTGGACGGGAAATTTATTAATTTGCATGTCAGTTAAGAAAAAAACAATTCTTGTGTGCTGTGATAATTGGGTTGCTGTGGTCTCTTTCACTACCCCTCCGGTTCCTTTTCACAGTGTTTTATCTTCAGAGAGGAGGGTAAGTAAACTGACAGCACCTGTGAGTTTTCATCCATTTGTATAGAATCCACACAGCAGAGAAGATGTTAACCATTAAGAGTACAGTTGTGCACAGCCACATGTACAAGGGCATCTCCATTGCAATTGCTCAAAATTATAGACAATGTAAATAGCTGAAGTATGTTCTCCCTCAGAGCAGTCCTTTCAAGTCAATTTTTAAGTAAAATTCCAAATGGCTCTAGATTACAGCCAGACAGCCACCTCCACCCCATCTCTGATGACAATTCAAGACAGCTGCTAAATTTAACATGCCTTTACTGGAACCCTGAGCTCTGTGCACAATAGCAATCTGTGTGCTGCCAATCCCCAGGATGTACTTCACTTTTGAATTGCTGCACAGCAGCCCCGCTGATCCTTAATCCTTGTGAATACAGCATTGACACCCGGCCAAGAATTTCAGAGGATTCATTTTTAAAGGGAAAAATAGGAACAAAAGGAAAGGAAAAGCTCAATCCAACATGTTAAGACACATCCTGTGAGGCAACAAAGCCAGGACAAGGATAAGGCAGTAAATACAAGCAGTCCTCAGCACACAGATGGTTCTTGTTCATAAAGTTCCTTTACAGGCCTGTCATTCGGCAAAAGGAAGGAATGTATTTCTCTATAGAAACTGCATTTTTCTTCTTGTCTTAGTGACATTGCTGTTGCTGTGATAAAACACCAAGTGTCAGAAAAGAGCTTATGTGACCTTCAGTTACCCAGGGCTAAGAGACCATCATGGCAGGGAGGCAAGTGAAATGCATGGTGACAGAGGCAGGAAGCTGAGAAAGAGAAATCCATGAAGGAAAGAGAGAGAGAGAGAGAGAGAGAGAGAGAGAGAGAGAGAGAGAGAGAGAGAGAGAGAGAGAGAGAGAGAGAGAGAGAGAGAGAGAGAGAGAGAGGACTGGAAGTATATTGAGGCTATAACATGCCCTTCCCCAGTGTTCTCAGGGATTCCCATAGGTTCTGAGTAGTAGTAGTAGTCTAGGTCTCAATTTGAGATAAAAAGTCATACCTGTGACAAGGCCCTTAAGAGAACCAGATTTTAAAGAAGGGCATATTACCACATGGTTTCAGTGTGTGGTAGTTAGAATGTATTGTTGTTGGGTGTGTGGTGGCACAGGGGATCCTGGCAAGTTTGCATAGTGAATGGATGCTTCTGTCATATTGGCACTGGAAGCACTTAGCACTTAAATATCAATTACTTAGTTCACCTTCAAAAGTTGAAGAACTGGAGTCTCGGAAATTGTCTCTGCGACTTGTGTCTGTTGAATTTCTCCAAAGCAAAGTTACTAGGCAAGCAAAAGCTGATTCTTAGGAGAAAATTGACTTCACCAGTGTTCTTCAGCATTGGTGGTAATTCTAACATGTGATTTGCTGTCCAGTCCAGTTGACATGCTGGGAAAGATTTTCTTTTTCTTAGCAGTCTCCACAGGATCATGGAAGATGTGCTCCTCCTGTGTTTCAAAGTCTCCTGTTCAACTTCCCACTCAGTTCTTTTTGACATACTTTCAGCTACTAAATAGTGAAACCATCTGGACTTTGGCCTAGTTTCCATGGACCCTTCTCCCGGTCTCCATCAGTGACTAAGATCCCTCTAATCCCTAGCTCCTAATACCTAACTAGTCACTATAAAAGTGACCCCTGACCCATCAAAGCTCTCAAGACAGTAATAATAGAAACAGGTTCTGCACACATAAAAGTAGCATAGGATAAGTAAGTAATCTTCCGGGGCTCAGTGTTTTTTACTCAAAAGTCTGATAGTAATTCAGGACTTTGGCAGTACAACCACCCTAGGTGACTCCTTTGTAAGTTCTGATTCTTTATCCTTTGCACTTAAAGTACACAGGAAGCAGCATGCACTATTTCTTTTAAAATTTACCATTCTGCCTTTTTCTTTATTTCTGCTATGGCCAAAAATAGCCTCTTACGCCATAATCCCAGAATTGGCCGTTTTTGAAAGTTCCAGAGACTTTTCTGCTACAAGAAAATAAAAATAGATGGGAAGTCAGAGGTCCCTGCCTATGCTCTTTTTCTCATTTGTACACCACTTAAACTCAGCAGAGGAAGACAAAGGCATAGATAAGAGAAAATAATGGGATTCAGAGCTACAAAGAACAAATTAAAATGTAGCTCTTTCATTTTAGAAGAAATCCTGATTTAGGGGACTTGGAAGAATGAGGGTATTGGAGGTCACTTTTGCTGTACTCTCCTTTCAGGGGAAGAGAATTTTCTACCAACATGCTCAGTTTATAAGGGTAAAGACAGGAAAAGTCCACAATGACAATTAAGCTAAATAAGAAAAAAAAATCTAAATTACCTCTTGGCAGCATGCAGAACTGCTTTGAGTTAGTATAGATACATTGTGCTAATCTGCTAATCTCACTACAAAATAAAAGGCAGTGAATACATTTCCTTTCATGGATCATTTAGGATCATTCTAGAAGATTTTTTTTTTTCACTTCAGAAAGAGCAGGTGCTTTTTTTAGGTTACAAAGGTGCTAACTGGAGTCAAGATCATTCAGCATAATAGATATGTTAGTATACTTATTTATAAATTAGATACTTTAAACACATAGTAACTTTCTCTACAATAACTATGAAAGGATCTATCATTCCCTTTACAACTGGGAAAGTATAGAAATGCAGAAGGTTGAACATAATGTGTTCAAAGCCGTAGATAGAGAAAAAGAACAAACAGCTGGTTATTTGGAACTGCAAATTCGCTATATTTTCATTGATCTGTGCTAACTCTGCCCATAAACTACAAAGGAATGAAATGATATAGTTCATATCTGTGGACTGAGGAAACCATTTTTAAGCATCACGGTAGTACTTTTTATGATTTGCTTGTCTGAACATGCTTATGAGACCTGGAAATCGTGTTAAGACCACATAATATTATAGTTTGGATTTGAAATGCCCATCAAAGATGCATGATTTGCCTTTTCCTCTGCTTGTGGCCCTCTTTTGAAGATGATCAAGCCCTAAGATGGCACCAGACTAGTAAACGGGCCTCTAAAGACTCTGAGTTTGACTTCAGTTTTCCAAAGTACCTGATTTCATACTTCGTTACATGACTTTTTTGGAGAATAAAACTTTATCCTCTCTAAAACCAGTACTAACAGATAAAAGAAATGCACTCATGCAGTCTTAAGTAGGGAAATGGTGCATTTATAGAAGTTATAGAAACATGAGTACCTGAAATTTTTATGTTCAGGATAATTTTCTTCTTCCAGAAAATTATTGTTTATGTATTGTTGGGCCAGGGTCTTACCAAACTTGTAAATTTAAGAGCTTTCAGAATCTTCTAAGTTTAGTTATTTTATGTGACTTAAAGATCTCACCTCATTTCAATGGGGAATGTTTCAAGGTTTACAGAATAGTTACACAACACTCGATCCCTTCCTCCGGCTGTTTACGTTCTTCCCTGACTATCTTCTGTGACGCTCCTGAGTTTTAGAGAGGAGAAGTACATACCTGATCTTTCTTCTTCATCTGCAGAATGCCATAAATATACTTTATCACAGTATCAATTATCTCTTCTTAGGAGCTTAGATAGTTATGAGTTTTTGCAATATATTGCAACTTAAAATAAAGGCCCTTTTACTCCATGGTAGACCTAGAGTTATGGTATCACTAATCAATGGTTGTAAATAAAATAATTATTTAAAAATCGATTTGACAGGTATAGGGACATCACCTTAATTTAATCACCAGGAAACCAAAATCTAACAAAACAGCAAAACAGAACAGCAGCTGATTCCCCACAAGAACTTACCGCCTTCTCAGACATTTTAAGTAATTCACGGTTAACAGTCAGATGTCTAATGTGAAATGGAACCCTAAGTCCAATTAGAGAGCAGTTGATAACATCTGTGCCATCATCAATGGGTACTACTATTATCCCAGTGTGGATGTATTGCCTAGCCTTCTGTTACTGTATCAGGCAGGGTTCATAGGTGATGAAGACATCAGCTGACAATTTTTTACTGGAACTCTGAATGACAATAAACAACACACACATTCGCTCTTTAAGTTCTGTTACCATGACTAATACAACACTCTCAAGCGTTTCTTCTCATTCACATCTAGGATCTTTATTTAAAGCCACTAACTTCTGGCTTCATTGTTCCCACATGTGCTTTCAAGATATACTCAGTGGTGATCATTACAGAAGGAAATCTTTCGCAGATGATAGACAGTCTCTGGAGGCCCAATGTTATCTCGTCCAAATGCTGCCAGTCAGTCTTGAACAGCCAAGCAGATAGTGTAAGAGACTTTAGTTGAGTCTAATGCAGTGTGACATAATGCCTTTACTTTTATCAGTTGCTTCAACAAATGAGCAGCACTGTATATAGGGACATGAATGACAGACTCTATCTTTTTAACATTGTATAACTTACTGTCCCCTTTCAGGAACCATGAGCTTCCACATTCTGCACCATTGTTTTTGTTAGGAGACCACTATACGTCTTACCGAATGTTACTGGAAAGCCAGACTGTCATATGCTTAAGGTGGAGTACGCCAGTCTTTTGTGTACTTGCTAGTGGAAATCTTGGTTTTGGGGGATCATAACTGTACTTAACTATGCATCACAACTGGATGTTGAAAGGACCCTGGGTTGAGTAAATAATCTTTTCTTGAATGTACTTTCTTACAGGGAAAAATGAATACAATGTATTTGATCAGGAAAATTTCTCACCCATAGGTTAACCTTAAACTTTATTTTTAACTAGGAAATTTTATAATTTATGTCTTCTACAAGTCATTGCTCAGGCATTAAAGCTTTTCTATAGCTCACTAACACAGCTTCTCACTTTCTTCTTAAGGAAATCCAGCTACACAAAAATCCTGCTATATTTACATTCAAGTGACAAGAATACACTATTTTTGTTATTATTGTTATTGTTTTGCCATTATTTTTCATCCTTTCTTGACTTCATCTGCAGACAAAATTACATTTAAAAAAGTTATTCATATATTCCAGATCCTCCCCTACCTCATAGAAATCTCATTGTACCATGAAGATCAGCAAACCCACAAAACTCCACAATAATCCAAGCATCAGCACAACTTCTCAGTGCCCAAATTACCAGTCATGCTTGCCCTTCCCTTGCTGTCTTGAAGGCCCTAGGATCTGAGAGGAGGTCATCCAGTAATAACCAAGTATTTCACATAGATCATATGAAATAGTCCATGGCCTTATTTTCCTATATCATCTCAAGTAGCACAACCCTTGTCTCAAGGATAGATGAGTAGATATATGGCTATGATACCCAGACTGAACTCACCCACCTCCATATTCTATAGTCTCATGATCCAGCTTATGAGAGATTATCATACTCTTTGTATAAAAATCTTGCCACTTAAAGAAGTTGAGAGAATAATCTGTCATTATCATGGCTTCTTATACTAGGCATGTTGAAGTGTGAATTTTCCTTCCTCGTGTAGTAAAAACATTCTTGGGAACAATAATCTATCATTTTACCTCATTTTCTTTCATTTTTAATTCTTCCCACCAGCTCTAAGATGCCGAAGATCAAGAAAGGCTTTTAGCACAAATCCATGCGGACTCTCTTACATTCTTTTTTACTGTAAGAAATGCAAGCTAATGTCTCTCCCAAATTACTTCCCATTTTCTATTTGTTCTGATGGACACCTGACTTGATTGGCAGATATTTGTGAGTCACAGTGTAAAGATTTGACATGCATATACATAGTACAATACTGAATCAGAGTAAGTACCATAGATACATTACCATGAAGATTTCTTTGTGGTGAGAACATTTGAAATAATATGTACATACTACTGCTCATTGTATTAAAACAATAAAGAAAATAAGTCTCATAAAATATTGTAATAAAGTAAAAGAAGGTTTTTGTTTTATTTTGGTTTTTGGTATGAGTGGCCAGTAGAGTTCATGAATTTAAAGAACAAACAATCTGAACACTGTGTTGATTATTCGAGCAATGTTCACGTGCACAGAGAAACAAAACATACATGATTAGATTATACAAAATCAGAATTGTGTAAGTTTTGAGAGAACATCAAGAAGGAATAGAGGATCACTTACAAAGAAAGAAAAGTAAATAGAGGGATGTAAGTTTCACTCCTTTCTAAAATGAGAGCAGTATTATCCCTAAGCTCACAAGGCTGAAAATTGAAAGTAAAACCTGGGAAATGCTTCAGCTTTCCTGGTACTCAAGAAGCACCCAGTCAACAATGGTCACTGTTGCTATCTCGTTGCCATGGCTTATAAATTCCTCTGGCAAACAATAAAGGAAGTTAAGTAGGTGGATGGTGATGAATAATGAGAATGTAGTGGGCTGATGGGTGAGATGTTTCAGGGAGAACAAACATAATTATATTGAGAACTTGAGTAAATAAGACCAAGCTAAAGAGAATAGAAGGCTCATAGAGAGGCTGGTGGGTCAATCAGGTGGGAAGAGTGGGCATCATGACCCAATAGCAACATGTTTCAGATGAGCAAGTTGTTTGCATAAAGCAGATGCTATTGTTTCAAAGCTATTAACTTTCAACAGGCAGGAGGTGCAGTTCTTTCCTGAGGAATCCACTGTAAGAGCAAGGAGAAACAATGACCTCATTTCAAATGAATCATTTCCTGGGAAGGACAGCTTAAATTTCCATTAAAAAATGTAGATAGGATGAAGGCAACTGGTAGAAAGTATATGGATTTAAAGACAATTAATGATTATGGATTTGGGATTCAGAGTGCAGACTATGAAAAGACTTTTCCTCCTTTCTTTAAAGACTAAATCTGAGTTGCAGAGAGATGTTGGAGGATGGGACAAAGATGCTCAAAGGGAAACAGTACTTTGGGTACCACACATGGTAATACATCAGAGATCTTAGTTTTGGTCTGTAGATAAGTACCATACTTGTATCTAAATAATACCCCTGGAAATCTAGGAAATAATGCATTTACCTATGTTGCTGATGATTTACTCAAAGCTGCCTTGTGCTATCTTTATCTTCTTCATTAGTTTTCATTCTCTGCACATTTGTAGACAAGTTTCTTGAACAGAGTGCTTAATTATCCCAGACAACAAAAAAACCCCATAATTTTTAAAAAAATCTTTCCTTGTACTAACTCATAGTAGCTTAGAGTCAGTTAAACAATAATTAATAATTTTAAAATTGATTCATTGAGTGTTTATCAAAAACTATCCTTTTAATTTATATATGTAAATTTATTAACACACACACACAAAATAACCTAACATTTTCTGGTTTTAATCACAATAAAAGAATATATCTTCAGAATAAAATAGGTGGTAAAGGAAAATATCCATTATATGAAAACTGAATAGTATTATTTTTATAGTTACTGTATAGTTGTAGACTTTTGGTTCTTTTTGAATTTTTACACAGTACATTTTTATTTTATTTTAAATTACTTTTATTTTTTATAACTTGACCACATTCTTTCCCTTCCATGAGGTCTTTGCAGATCCTCCAAATATGTGTGTTCTTTCTTCTCTCATTAAAAAGATGAAACAAATAAAACACACACACACACACAAAAAAAAAACCCAAACCCATCAATCATAAAAACAAAGCTCAAAAACAAACCAGCCATGGAGTACATTTTGTGTTGGTGGACTATCCATGAGCCTGAGGTCTGGCCTAAGTTTGGTTGCTATATCCTGAATTATGCCAGAGTTTGAGCAATAATATTTCCTGGAGACTGATTTCTTCATTACCCAAGGGGTTTCTATCAAATTCTCTCAGTGATAAAGATACTGCAAACAATTTCATGCAAACATTGTTGCCACTAGTTCTTAACAAATCGAACAACGCTTGAATGGGGAATAAAATGAAGAGGCAATAGAACGTGCAAGGAATGGAAACATCTGCTCTGTCACTGGGTTGTGCTTGATACCAAATTCTAAGCTTATTTATGAGGATGATGATTATGCTTAAGTCTCAGAAAAATTTTGTCTAGACTTTAGTCTCCGGATAATTCTAATTTAAGTCTTTGGAACTGTCTCTTCCACATCATTTGCACAAACAAATAAGAATTTTGTGAGCATAGCAAATAAATTGGCAAAAACATGTAAAATTTTAATGCAGAAGTATTCCTTTAAAGGATATATATATGGGGTTCCATCAGATCTCATCCAGGAAGACAAACATTAACGAGGACCTAATAAAGCATGTGTGGCTATATTATGAAGCTGCTCTAGATGATGTTTTTCATCTGTATTTTTGTTCTCTTTTGGTTAATACTAGTCTTATTAAATGACATATAATTTTTTCTCTTCAGATAAGCACCTATCAAGACAGCCAATAAACATAACAATTATCGGTACTTTAAAAATATGTCATTTTTTGTCTACCATTAGAATGCAAACAGGCATCTGAAAATAATATGATAAAATAATAGTAAACAAACCAGAATACAACAAAACAAACAAAAACCAGAAGAAAAGGAGCCAAAGAAAGAGACACATGTAGATGCACACACACTCATTCACGCACATGGAAATTTCATACAGCACAGAATCAAAAACTATAATATATTTGCAAAAGACTTGTAAGGTTAAACAAAAGCCCTGACAAATAATATCAGATCAACACCTGCATTGGACAATTCAGTTTGTTTCCTGTTTGCATTCTACTGCTGTGCATTGGACCTGGCCATGAAAGTGGTTGGGATACCCCATAAGACTCCATTGGAGAAAATTAAGTTTTCATTCGAGAATGATTATCAATTAGATATAGCTCCTGGGTTAGTGTTGGGGGCTCATGTCCACTTCTACAATCTATGTTGGGACCACAGCACCTGGCTTAGACCTGTGCTGGTTCTGTTCATGTTTAGACAGTTTCTCTGTGTTGGTCCTGCTGTGCTTCCAAAGCCTTGTTCCCTTATTTTCCATTCCCTCTGACTTCTTTTCTACAGAGTTCCCTGACCCTGAGGAAAGGGATTTGATAGACATACCCCATTTATAACCAAGTGTTTGGTGGGTTTTTCATATTGTCCAGTTGTGGATCTTTGTATTTGTTCCAATTATTGCAGGAGGAAGTGGAGAGGAGGTGTCAGGGGAAGAGAAACCATTATCAAAATACATTGTAGAAAAAATATATTTTCAATAAAAATATAAAATTCTTATTATTAATTTTAAGTAAAATATAACAGCATATCTTTCCCTTCCTCCCTCTAAACCTCCCTATGTTCCTCTTCATTCAATCTCAAATCAATGTCTTTCTGTTTTCTTTCATTAGTGTTGCTACATATACACCTATAACTAAATACATAAATATACAAATAGAACTTCCTGAGACTGTTTACTATGTTTAGTATATATATGAGTCCAGGATCATACTCTGTATTATATAACTGATTATATATGAGGTGGCTCATTCCTAAGAATTAATAATTCTCCTCTTCTCAACATTCATTAGTTGTTTATATTTCTTTGTCCAGTCATGAAACCCAGTGAGATTTTCCCCTTCCAGGTTAGCACGAGCACTACTTACTTGCTTATAAATCTTTTATTAAATATTCCATTATCACCTATGCATATATGGTGTATGATATGATGCATCATCTATGTGTCTGTTGCTAACATGCAGTGAACAAAGATTGTTAAGTAATGGATGCAATATCTTTAAAAAGCAAAGAAAAAAAAGCAAACTAAAGTTCCTTGTAACTAGGCCACTTGATAAAGACCCAGGGTCCATGGGGCCCTATTTCTCCCCTACAACTGCTTCAGCTATTGTTTCTAGCATTTCAATTTTTGAGCCCTTCACCAACCAAAGGAATTAGAACATTATTCCTTATAAACATAGATGCAAAAGTTCTCAATAAAATGCTTGCAAAACAAATTGAAGAACACATCACAAACATCATCTACCAAGTTGACTTCATTCCAGATATTCAGGGATAGTTTAACATGTCAATAAGCATAAAGTAACATACAATCAGACTAAAAGACAAAAACTACATAATCATCTCTTTAGAAGTAGAAACAAGCTTTGACAAAAATCTAACATGCCTTTATGGTAAGATACAATGGACATAATTCATCATAATAAAGGCAATTTACAGCCAGTTAGCAGCCAATATTGTCCTCTAAGGAGAGGAACTATAAGTATTCACACTACAATTAGCAACAAGACAAGGATGTCCACTCTTGCCATACCTACTCAATAGAGTATTTGAAGACAGAACTAAAGCAGTTAAAAAAAAAAAAAAAAAAAACCTACAAGAGATCAGAGTGTACAAACGGAAAAAGTGAACAAGTCTTTACTTTCATCTTATATGTTATTATTCATAAAAGACTCTAAAGACACCACTTTAGAGACTTAACTGATAAAGACCTACAGAAATGTCTCAGAATACAAAATTAGTAATCATAATTTAAAATACTGAAGAAGACAACAGAAGAGAGACACACCATGCTCATAGGTAAGTTGGATTAATACTGTGAAAATGGGCATGCTACCAACAGCAATCTACAGATTCACTGTAATCCCATCAAATTTCCACACAATTCTTCCGAGAAACTGAAAAAAAAAAATCTTTAATTTCATGTGGGAACACACACACAAACAGAATAGGTAAAACTATTGTTAACTGAAAAAAAACAAAAAAAAAACACTACTGGAGTTATCACCATCTCAGATTTTAAGGTGAATTACAAAGCAATGGTAACAAAAATAGTATGGTAGTTTCATTAAAATAGGTACATTAATCAGTGATAAAGAATTGAAGATCCAGACATAATTCTACATGGTTAAGGTCATCTGATTCTTGACAAAGACAAAAATTAGATATTAGGGAAAAGACAGTATTTTTAACAAATGGTGCCACTCAAACTGAATGATTGCTTGTAAAAGAAAGAAAATATAATATCCATACTTATTACCCTGAATGAAACTCAACTCCAAATGTATCAAAGATTTTGGCATAAAATAAGATACTCTCTACCTGATACATAAGTAGAGAGTAGAGAATAAGCTTGAATTCACTGGTTTAGGAACAAGACATACAGGAAAAGCTTCCTATTATATATATATATATATATATATATATATATATATATATATATATATATATAATCAGTGGAATTTAAATGGACTCTCATTCACATAATGGGGAAAACAATACCCTAGCTAGACATCTTACGCCACCACATAAAACTTTCTATTAACAGGAATGGCTCATAATTTGGTGCATCATTGGTCAAAGCAGTCTGATGGACACAGGCTATTGGTAACACTGTACAACCCCATGGTAAGTTGCTGTTGCAAAAGAAACTACATACTTACCTTACTGTATTTGCAAAGGTTGAGCTGCTGTCCAAATAAAAGCTTCAGCTCTCATTATTTGTATTCATGGTACTGGTAGGTACCCTGAATCCTACCAGAGAAAAAGTAATCATTGATATCACCAGCTACAAAGCCTTCAACCTACAGCATCGATGTACCTGCAAGATATATACACATCTTCTGGAAGTGATTACTTACCTTTTGATTAGACTCAAAACAAGCTCTGTGATCTGGAGCCCATACCTGACTTCCTGAAGAATCTAAGACTAGATATGTCTAAGGGCAAATCTGTTAATTATTATTCTGATAAAGCAACAGAACAATCAGATTAGCTCTGCACATCCTTACCACCAGGATGAGCTCTCCAGCACTACCCTGGCAAGTTTACCCTATGCAGCAAGTAGCAAGGGGTGGGGACAGTTCTTTGGTTTTCAATCCTCAGGGACAGGTCATCAGCACCTATACCACCATGAGTAGCTCTATTATGTTACCAGATGAGGTGTAGGACCTCCTCTCCCAGTTACTATAGCTGATGAAGGGCGTGTCAGCTCTCCTGTTTTCATGACCTCAGGGAGAGCTCTCCCACCTGACAGGCATCCTAGAGTGGGTGGAAAAGGGCACCTTTTCCTCATCCACACTACCACGTGGCAGACAAGGGGGTGTAACTAGCTCTCCTATTCTTATGTGTAGTCCATCTCCTCAGGAACTGGATCAGCTCTATTGTGCTGCTCAGGCATTGGTACAGGACCTGGTCTCCCAAGTGCTGTAAGTGGTGAAGAACTGGCCTAGTGTTGCAATCAGTGATGGTAGAGAACATTCTGTGAGGCCCTATCCTCTCAGCCTTTGGTGATAACAAGAACACTGGGTATCAACATAGGCAACAACTACAGAAGGGCCACAGACCTATACATCAGCCTTTAGAGCAGCCTACCCCCAGATATCACAATGCCCCCAGATGACAAGTAGGCCACCCACCTCAGCCTACTCCAAACTTCTTTCAAATCTGCATCACTCCACAGGTCCTTAACCATTCTTATTCTCTCTCTCTCTCTCTCTCTCTCTCTCTCTCTCTCTCTCTCTCTCTCTCTCTCTCTCTCTCTCTCTCTCTCTCTCTCTCTCCCCATCCCTCCCCCTCTCCCCTCCCACCTCCCCCCCCCATATTTCACCTTATGTTTACTCACCGTAATAATGCCCAACTGCCTGGTGCTACAAGGTTCTTGATGGGCTTGTGTTTTCTCCTCACTGCCAAAGTAGGCATATGAGTTTTTTCTCCTGCTCAGTCATAATAACCAGTTTGTTTTGATTTTAATTATATGGGAGGGAGTATGAGGAAAATAATGAATATAATCAAAATGTATTGAATGAAAATAATTTTCAAAAATAAAAATTATATTAATGTTTAAAATGGGAAGAAAGTCTTAAAACTAAAAATACTTCTTAAAAAATTCATTTAAGCCCAGACTTGTCAACATAATGGTTTTTTAAACAAAATATCCACCAAAGACTTCACATTATAAATACAGCCACTTAACAGAAACTAGGTAACTTCAACTCTTTTAGCCTTGTGAAATTACCATCCTGGAGAATACTTGAGGTGACAGTAATCCAAATAGTTCATATTCTATTGCTCCTAAATAACCCACACCTTATTTTCTGGTAGAAAAGATAATACAGGCATGTTTCCTCTAGTGACATTTAGTCAATTTTGCTGCATTTTGGAGATTGAAATCTTTGTTAAAAGCTTAATAAAAATGTCTATAAGCAAGTCATGATTTTTGTGAGATTGAGTTAAAGGTACCTTAATGAAGTAGTGTGAACAGTTAATTTTCTTTACTTTACTTAGTGAATATTTAAATGGATTTTTAACTGCTGAATGATTTTGAACAAACTGAATTCTTCATTTTAAAGAACAAAATGCTTTTCCCCCACTTTAGCAGATGCTCCTACAATTGAAAAGCAAGCAAAGCCATCCAGATGAGCATTAGCAACAGAGGGAATTATTTTGTAATTATTGCAGACTTGCTATTTATTAAAATGTGCAATTATATTTGAGAATGACTTTTGAAAGCACTGCTGACATTGTTATGGATAAAACTAAAGGGGAAAGAATTTTGGGGGATTGAAAAGAAAATTGCTTGTCAACTTTCTTTCTAGAATGTGCTTAAATGCAGAGCAACCTACTTCAACTCTCAACCAAGCATTGAGGTTCCCGTTTTATAGTGAGATGGGTGTGGATAAAACAGATGCAGTAACTTATCCAAAGCCATGCAGTCAGCAGAACTGGTGCCCTTAGTGAAGTCCTTAGTTCTAATAGCCATGTTTCATCATCACCAAACCAGTCCCCAGTCTTTGCACGCTACCCATAAAGACAAATTGTCATAACGCTTGCATCAGTACAGTAAAGAACGCTCTGAATTAGAGTCTAAAGATTATAGTTCCATCACATTAGTGTTAGCTATGCTAGACTAGTGCTACCTTTTGTGTGTTACAAGGTGGTTCTCTTTCAACTCTGCAAATAAAAATGTAAACACTGCACTGCACCAGAGGAGGAATGTCTGCCTTGCATCAACCTGTCTGCTCCCTAAACTTTCTGCTTGAGAGTATTTATTGGAAGATGACCTTTTTCTAGAAATATAGCATGCCTTTATTGGTGATAACAAATTCAACATTTACCATGGTTGTTTCATTAATCTTTTTTTTTTTAAATTACAACATTGGCCTTGATCTACAAAGTCTGTGTCTTCTCAGATATTATCAAAAATGAAAACAACAATCAAAGCAATGATTATAATAATAAAACAATAAGAAGAAACAGACAACAAAAAACACTCATACCAGATAAGACAAAAATAAAAATGCCCAAAGTTTCTGAATTGTTAATGTATTCATTCACTTTTCTAAGTATATTTTTTAATATTTTCTATATATAAAAAAAAGAGATAAGGATGTTGAGAGGATTGGGGATACAGCTCAGATGATGACGTGTTCACTTCACTTGCACAAAGCCCAGGTTTGTAGTAGGTGGTTTCTGGCCCAGACTTTCGGGCCTAGCCTCAAGGTTTAGGCCCTCAGACTCACAGACCAGCAGAGACACACAGATGCTTTCAATAGATTTAGCTGATCAGCCTAAGGCTCAGACATATAACTTGCAAACTCTTTACCCTTAATCTAACCCATGACTCTTAACCTGTTCAGCCATGGGGCTCGGTACCTTTTCTCAGAGCAGCATATTTGTCCTCTGCCTCTTCTGGCTTCTCTCTGGCCTTCTGCTCTGTTCTGCCTGTTCCCAGAGTCTTCTTAGACTGGTAGCCCTGCCCACACTTCCTGTCTGCCCTTGGCCAATCAGCGCTTTTTATTAAACCAGTGGGTGGAACAATTATTTACAATGTAACAACATAATCTCCCATAAAAGTTTGGTCCTTTTTATAAGGTTTATTATTTTCTTTTATTTAAAAAAGTCTTTTTTATCCATGTATTCCCCCTGCTACCCCTCCCTTCCCTCCTCCCTATCCCTTCCAGTCAGCCTTTAGCCTACCCCTCCCCATCTACCCTTTCCCTCCCACAAAGGGCAAGAAGTCCCAAGGTAGGTCAGCTCAGCATGACACTTCCACTCCAGACAAGTCCGATTTCCTCATCCTAATATCAATACAGGGTTAGGCACTCCAAGGTGCCAGCCCACACATAGGGACATAGTCTGATCCCGCCCCTTGAGGCTCCACATACAGCCCATACCAATGGACAGTTCCTACCATTGGAGGGCCTAGATACTTTTCCTGATGGATCTCCAGTGTTGTTTGTGATTAAGAAGGCTCCCCAGAGCTCCAGCTAGCCGTCTTTGTGGGACTTCTCCTCATAATCCCTATCCCCTTGTTCATACAAACTTTCCTTAACATGGTATAATAAGTGTGATACCACTGACCATCCTGAGTCACATAGCTAGTTTTGGTCCAGTCTTGGATGCATAGAACCCTGACTCATGGAATAAGTGAATGAATGAATGAATTAGTAGGGATATAATTTTGCTCTCAGGAAAACTCTATATCTTTCTTACATGTTGCCCCCACCTTGATGTTTGAGCAGCGAATGTGATCAGTTATTCATATCTCATCCTGCCCAGCTGAGGTCTGACTGCCCTTTTGTTGTCATATGATGCAAAGTAGGGGTCTGTCATGTGTGTTTTAGTCTGCAAGAAGTATAACTATGCAATTCAAATGCTGAAAACTGGTAGACTGACTCCCTTTTGTCTTTATTTCCAAGTGGCCTCAGACTCACCATCTGGGCTTGCAAGCCATGTGTCTATAAACTTCTCATAAAAAGTTGAAGACTTCAAATGAAAATATTCATAATATTGCATATAAAACATCAACCTTTGCCTCTCACCTTTGAAATACCTCTCTTAATTATAACTAATTGATGATTGATTTATTGTCAAATTTTTTAAGACCCTTAAGAGACAGGAACACGTCTTTTGATTCTGCAGTGTTCTGGATACTTGTCAAACTTACACAGAATAGTGATGGTAAATATCTGGGGCACTAATGACTGAATTAAGTCAACATAAAAGTATTGACAGTATAGTAATTCTTCTCTGTTGTTGTTTATCTGTTGGTACTTTAGTTCTATGTTGTGAAACAGGGTCTAAAATAGGAAATAGAAAGAAAATTCAGCCCGGTGTAATAGGGACATTCCTTTTATCCCTAAATTTTAAAGATAGATGTATTGAAAATCTTTGTGATTTTGAGGCTAGCTTGTTCTATATGTTGGGTTCCAGGATAGTCAGAACTAGAAAAAAAACAAAAAAACAAAAAACCAAAAACGTAAATCAATCAATCAACCAATTAATGTATAAAGAAAATAAAATTTTGAAAACTTCAGAATGCTTCCCATAGAGTAGTTCAAGACTTACGAAAAAAAAAAAAAAAAAGATCTTCTGCCTGATATTTATAATCTTAGAAATAATCAGAAATGTATCCATTTTAAAATATTGGCAGCCATTGTTATTAATTTTTACAGAATATTTCTTCAACCTATTAACACTGTAGACTCACAATGACCAGCATTTATCATAAAAATATGATTGTATTTGATGGTTTTAAAATCTTAGTAGTTGACATGACAAGTGCTTTTGGCATGTCTATCCTTCTCCACGCACTCATAAAGAGTATAGGCTTTTACATTTGGAGTTTTCCTCCTCAGACATTTGAAGAAGAAAAATTAGCTTTCGACTTTTAATATTTCAACTCACTTTCACAGCACAAAAAAATTTAAAGTTTCACACACAAACAGTGGAGTCATGAAAAGAATCCCTAGTGTAAAGTGGTGTACAATAGTAGTAGAAGGTGTAGCAATATCTACTGATTGCCCTATGAAAGTAGTCACTTTAGTGGTAGAATGAACGTCTTATAAGTTTACCTTGGTAAACATGTCACCATTTTCAAAGCTAGTTGCCAAGTGTGTATTGTCTTAACAGTTTATTTTATTTATCTCTAAAGGTAAATTTGGAAGAAGGTGCTATCTCCTGACACTATGAATATCGTGACTCCAACAAGATTAAGTTATTTCTCTCAAATTCAAAATACACTTAGTGTACCAGGCTCCTGCCTTCTGATTGAAACTTTCAGAAGTGGATTTTAACATTAAGATCGTCGGCACTTCACTTTCTGTACCTTTATAGCTCTGAATACCAAGTTCTTAACTTATTGATTCTAGAAGTGCTTTATTATCTCACAGTCCAAAAAGATAAAAAAAAGTTTTGTAGGGGCAGGGCTCATATGACTTTTTTTTACAAAGTCTTGGAACAGAAGTTATATTCATCTGTGTAGCAATCATTAAAGTAGAAGATGAAGGTCCAGAGAGAAGATGGGAAGATGAACACTCCAAATGACTTATTTTGGCATTTTTCTGATTTTTTGGATACCATCCTTGACACAATCTGACCACTAAAATCCTTATTATAACCCTTGGATAATACATATTTTATTCATACTTTATTAGACTACCTTAGGAAATTCTGTGTATAAATCTGCCAAGAACTTTCAACAGACTGAATAAATAGGAGAATAAATACTAGCCTTAGATAAAAAGACCTAAATTTGAGCTTCTTCTCTGTAAAAAGAAGTCACAGCTTAAATCCAATGAAGTTCACTGTCAATTAAGATAAATGAAATACATTACTACTCCCAGGGAACTATAAAATGATTCATAGACTATAACTTAAAACTTATTCAAACAGGAAAATATGACTCATACTCAGGAAAACAATACTTGCCAGGTATCAACTCTGAAAGATCCCAGATGTTTTACGGAGTATACAAAGAGAATTTTAAATGATGTTGTAACAGTGCTCAATCAGAGAAAGTTGTACTTCCTCACAATGAAAGGAAAAGCCAGGAATCTGAGCATCAGAAAAGAAGCTATGAAAGAAAACAAAATTCTAGAACTTAATGACAATCTAGACAAAGCCCAGAAATAATCATTGCATTCATGGGTTATTAGGTGAAAATCCCACAGACACATTGATTGGTAAATACAATAATTAAACATAAAAAAGTAAGAATATTGTAAAGAAAATGGAATATTTATGGACATTAAAAATTATTTTATAGAGGCTACAAAAGGTAATCACAATGCATATAAAAGAGCAACTGAAATGGCTAATGAGTTTCCACCAGAAATTAAACTATAGGATATTAAAAAAGTATAAAAACAATTTCATGAAAGTCTACATATCTAAATATGCAATGATATAGTCCTTAAAAATTACATTAGTCTTCCCAGTAACCACACATTGGATTCAATATACAATTGAAATTTATTTTTCATGCATCTGAAAGCTAGATGTTCAAGATCAAAGAATGGGTAAACACTGTTGGTCAGGGTGCTCAGCCAGAACTGCTGGCAATTGCCTCCTCATTGTGTTCTGACATGGCCTTATTTCCTGCAGGTGCTTGACCGTGTTTCTTGTTATAAGGATACTAATCTTATAGAACAAGACCTTACTCTTATTATTTTTCCAACCCCATTTCACATGATATACTTCCTTTCTCAAAGTACAGCTACATTAGGAGTCCAGAAAGAAGAACTGAATTTGCTGAGGGCATAAAGATTCAGCGATAAAATTAACAAAGACAGTGCTAAAGTGTTCTTTCATAATAGTTATTGGAGAATAATAAGAAATTCCTTTATAGTTTGCTGAGAATGACATAGCACATCACAAAAGTGAATTCTATATTCTTCTGGAAGCCTAAAGTGTATCAGATATAACAAGTATCTGATTAAACACAAAGACATTTTTTTTTCTTTGAACTTCTTTTAAGGAGAAGTGCCAAAAGCAAAAAATAAGTACTTTGTGTGTAAATAAAATACACAAGGTAATTATAACATGAAGAAAGCAGCTGGGGAATTGGGGCTCTGTGTTTTTGTGGTACCTATATTTTGTTTACCTGCTGAAAATATTAGGGCCACTTTGTAGAAAAATTAAAAATATATTAACATGTGCAATGACAGTTTCCACCGTGCAGTGTCAAAAATTAACCTAACCTCATGTCTATCATTCCAGTTTATGATTACATCAGTTTAGTAAGAAGTTACTGACCTGTCTGGCCCAAGGCTGAGATCTTCAGTCCAACTACCATTCAGCCTCCAAATAATGACCCAGATACTTATATTAATTTCATGCTGTTTGGCCTATGGCTCAGGCTTATTGCTAGCTAGCTACTGCATCTTAACTCAACCCATTTCTACTAATCTGTCTTGCCTCATGGCCCAGAGCTTACCTATTTCTTTACATCTTGTTTCTTGGACAGCTAGATCAGGTCTCCCTAACTCTGTCCCTTTCCCCCATTATCTATCTATCTATCTATCTATCTATCTATCTATCTATCTATCTATCTATCTATCTATTTCACACCTGACTTTAAGCTTGGTTTCCATAGGCCAAAACAATCCCTTTATTAATAATAATATTCACAATATACAGAAAGGCATCCCACATCAGTTCAGTATCATCTCCCATCTGGAGTATATTATAGTTTTTTTTTTTTCCAAGAAAAAAAAATCTATATATTCATGTGACAAAAAGTCTGTTGTCTGATCATTCTCAGGTAATAATAAATAAAGATAACTGATCTATTTCTTCAAGGTGGTAGAGGTTTTTATCATATCACCTGTATCTGCTGAGATCGTCCTGTGTGCCTAAAAATCAGTTTTATGGCCAATATGATAATTGATATTCCCTGCCTCTTTGAATTTATAGTAATTAAAATCTAAACCTTCCCCAAATCTAAAGACATATAATACTTTAATATGCAAAGCCTTTCATATATAGATATATTTTATTTTCATTATATCCACATTTTACTTTTCTTTCCCAACTTCTTGTACATATATGTCCATACATGTATATATAATAAAACTACTGAGCACATTTAGTGCATTTAGGTATTACATTATCTATTGTAGGATAGGAAATCTAACAGGAGTACAACCACTAAAAATAAACTTACATTCACTTACAAATAGCTGTCGTTTTCTTGTAGTTTCTCAATTAGCTGTGGGGTCCTGTGAGCCTACCCCATCCATGCTGAAGTACCAACTAGTAGATTAGAAAGTGAAGGGGTACTAGAATGAAAATTCTGCAGCTGCTGGTGGATTTCATGGTACTGCTATTGTGCCTTCTGGATGAATGATTATTTTCCAAAAGAAAGTGTAGCCAGAGGTCTCTAACCAATCTGGACCTGAGGTCCAGACAAGTCTCTTTTCATTTGTGGTCCTACAGCTGCTTAAAAAATAATTACCCAGAGGTCTATATTAATTACAATCTGTTTGGCCTATTGCTCATTATCAACTAACTCTTATAATTTATCTAAACCCATTTCTATTAAGCTATGTAAAAATTTACTAATCCATGTGTTCTGTGGTTTTATCATTGTTCCATTACATCTTGCCTTCCTTCGAGGCAACTTGAGGCTTCCTTCTGACTCTGTCCTTCTTTATCTTAGCTTGGCTTTCCCACCCACATCTAAGCTGCCTTACCATAAGCCAAAACATTTTCTTTATTAACCAATTGTAATAAAGAATATTCACAGTGTACAGAAAGACATCCCACATCAAGTAAACAAAGTCACAATGTTCTCTGTGTACAGTTCTGCTTATATCTGTACATACACATGATATATTTGGACAAAAATTCATTAAAAATAAGTTGTGCTTCAAGGTTTAGATTGTATTGTATTTTTTTTTAAGTTAGCTTAATTTTTCTTTTCTCTTATAATACTGCTAATGGTACAGCTTATATCTCCATTCAGCTAAATCAATGAAAATAAAGTTTAAAGCAAGTTTTAATAGATGGGATATATTTCTAACCGCCTTATAACTAAGAAAAAAACTGATCCTGTTAAATTTATTGTTTGATGGGAGGAGGGATTTAGGGAAGAAATGACAGAGACTGGATGTAAAACAAACAAAGAAACTTCTTTCATCTAAGTTTTCAATCTCTCAATTCCAACAAAGTTCTTGGAATGTTTTAAAACAAAAAGAAATTGAAGCTGCCATCAGAATCCCTCTTTCTTTTGAGATAAAGATTCTTTAGTTTGACACCAAAATCCTAAAAGTGACATAAGTCTTTTTTATTTATTTAAAAAAATTTCAGGGAAATATTGCCTGAGGAAGACTTATGAATATGTCTAATATATCCTTGGCAAGAAAACACTGCCTAACATATTGAGGAAAGAGAAAGATGAGAACAGCAGAGGCTGCATCCAACCTTTTCTTTATGTGCACATGTTTCTTCTTTACTGATTATAACCGTCGATCACATTTTTTATCCACCTGTCAGTAAGCATATCATCAGTACAACAGAGTTGCTTTATCTTGTCTGAGTAATGTTAGTTTGTTGCATGTAGATAGATTAGCACAAAATTACATAAACCTCATACTATTGCAAAGCATTCACATTTAATTTTATTCAAAAAGTGGAGCTTAGGCAAGCATGCAATTCAAAGGAAATATTCATGAGATACTTAACCCTCTGAAGAGTACTCCAGAAAAAGATACACCATAAGGATGTGATCTAACTCTTGGCTGGAGGGGAGAGGAAGGAAGGAAATATTTATTAGATGATCATGAAGAAATTTGGCCAGAAGAAGCTAAAACCAACTTTACAGAGGGACTAAAATTATTATCACGGTTTTGCATCCATCACACATCAAAATTCTTTACACTCACCCATGAACATTGAACATGATGCTTTAAGAACTTCCTATACAGTTAGTTATACAAAGTGACTTTTCTACTTAACTTTTAGATTAAATAGCAAACCTTTTCTGGCTAGGCGAGCATTCTATTTTTATATTCAGTCTCAAAACAGGGTTCTGTCCATGTGTGGACTTGTTAAAGCTTTTGATGTTATCTATCTATTTATAATGTCTCTTTTACTCACATAATTGCTAAGTTTGGGTGATGCTACAAATTTAGTAATGGACATTTGATGTATTTTGTTGAGTATACCAATAAGATAGGCTATGGCATGGAACTCTGAGTAAGATAAATTTATAGATTGATGTTAAGAGATAGATAGATAGATAGATAGATAGATAGATAGATAGATAGATAGATAGATATAAACAGGCAAATAGATGATAGATAACAGAAATAATTTATAGGTAGTGATATATTCCCTCCAGAAGTTAATTTTTGTTATAATGATTTTCTTTTTTTTTTTTTTTTTACTTTTATTCTCTATGTGTGTGTGAAAGTTTGTGTGTGTTTGTGTATTTGGGTATGTGTACATATGTGTGTGTGGTGCACACTTGTAGGTATCATGTGTCATAGCACATGTACAGAGGTCATAGGACAACTTTATGGAGTGTCTTCATTCCTTGCACCTTGATGTGGGTTCTAAAGACTGAGCCAAGTTGTCAAGCTTTAAGGAGAGTGACGTTAGCCTCTGGTTCATTTCCTCAGCCCTCAAAAGCTTTCTTAATTATTTTTCTATCATACAATTACCATAAAGGGAACTTCTACAGTAAGCTGACATATTATAATATATGGTACATTTATTATTAGACATATTATACTCTCTCTATATATTAAACACATGCAAACTAACACATTTGTATTCACTGCATCCAAAATTGGACTTAGATCTGTAAATAACAGGGGAACATTTTTCTCAATGTTTGTGTGCCAGATAAGGCTGTGCTATCAAACAACAGTCAACAAATACAAGTCATCTTGTAATCACACAGATTGTTGTCTTAACATAATAAAACTAAGAAAGAGTTCCAGAAAAAATAAATTCCATATTTTAGATACTAAAAAAATATATTTTTAAAAGTAATCCATGGATCAAAGAGTAAGTTACTGAGAAATTTTTAAGAAGTCTTAAAATATATAAACTGTGAGATAAAAAAAAAACTATTAAAAACAATAGAGTGAGGCAGAATTTATTGGATTAGACACAGAATGCTGGGAAGTGCAGGTTAGCCTGCACAAAATCCAAAACCTTTGCTTTAATGAAGTACCACATTAAAGGTCTTTTAGACATTTACACTAGTTTGGTCTTTCATTCATGTGCATGGGAGATGTGTGCTTTGATGTGTATGGCTATGTCACAGGACTTAAAGAACTCATTTCCCCTTTTCTGCCATGTGAGTGACAAGGACCAAACAGAGGTTGTCTGGGTTGGTGGCAAGTGCTTTGATCTGCTAAACTATCTACTGTATACTGACCTTGAAACACGACGTTAAGTGTATAGAAACATGATTCTCTCTGTACCTGAATGCTGTGAGGCCTTCTTATGGATTTGTGAAGGGACTTTTAAAAACCAGAGAGAGGAAGCTAACAAAAACCTACAATGCTCTACTGATGATCTTGATGGGTGATTATGGTAGTCAGAAGACCACGATGATTGTGAGATGGGTAAATTAAGATGACTTGAGACACAAAGGAGGATTCTGTAGGAAATCAGCCTATAGGAAACCCGATTATATTTGATAAAAATTGTCTAAATTTTGTTCTTGCAATGAGATTTTGTAGGCAGCCCAAGCTTGGAGGCAATATTGCAGTTTGCTTGGTAAAGGACATTTCAGTAATAGAAACCTTCATGCACTAACACACTTATTATGGACTGATCTTACACAGATCTACCATAATAAATGGTAGAAAAAGCAAGCAGAGGAGAAAAAAATACTTTATTTTTTTCTAAAGAAAAGGAGTGTTTAAAGGTGAAACCAAGCAGTTCACAACTGCTACAGATAAAGGGTTTATCATATCATCAACAATAAATATTCCTGGAGGTTGTCTTAGTTGGGAATTCTATTGCTGTGAAAAGACACCATTGATCATGGCAACACTTATAAAAGAAAATGTTCAACTTGGGCTGACTTACAGTTCAAAGATTTAGTCCATCATCATCATGGAAAGAAGCATGGTGGCATGGTGGTGGGGAAGGAGCTAAGAGTTTTATATCTTGATCCACAGCCAGCAGAAGGAGACTATGCACCACAATTAAACTAGCTGGAGCATATAAAATTTCAATCCTGCATTGACAGTGACACACTTTCTCCATCAATGTCATACCTACTCCAAGAAGGCCACTCCTCTACTATTGTGCCACTCCATATGGTAACATGTTTTTAGACCACCACAAAAGGATATTCTAATAATTTACAAGGTTGTTATGAACTCACAAATTTAGAAATACTAATTTTCAAATATGTTTCAAGGACAATCCTCTACACTCATGGCTACAGTTGGGTGTGTTGTTCCTTTAAGACAGCATACACTGCCAAAGTTTTCAGTAAACTATGGTCCTAGTGTCAAGAGACTCAGACACATGGCATTGTGTGGAAGACTGTGGTATTATTTAAGTGATATGGCTTTGGCAGGCTTGCAAAACATAAGAATCAGTGGGTCATGCAGACTTCTACTGAGATTTTAAAGGTTCTTATGGGAGGGTAGACATTGTATTTACTACAATGCTGTAGTTCTTACATACAATGCTAAAAACAGACTATGTAAACCCATGATAGTTGTGGTGTTTTGGGTAGGTATATATCCCATAGACTCATGTGTTTGAATTATTGGTCCATAGTGTAGCCTTGTTGGAATAAGTGTGGTCTTATTAGAGGAGGTGGGTCACTGAGGGAGAGTCTTGGAGTTTCAGAAACTCAAGCAAGGCTTAGTGTCTCAGTTTTCTCTGCAGCCTGTGGATTAAGAATCTCAGCTCCTTCTCCAACACAATTTCTGTTTACACAATGTCATTCTTCTTCCAATACAATATTAGACTAAACCTTTGAACTTTAAGCCAACCTCAATTTAATGTTTTCCTTTATAAGAGTTTCCAAGGTCATTGTGTATCTTCACAGAAATACTACAGAAGTGGAGCTGAGTTACAGAAAACATCCCAAAAAGACAGAAATGACAGGAAAGTAGAAGACTTGCCCTGAGAAGCTGCAGACAGCTTGCAAAGCAATGTCACCTCATCCTCTGGGAGCCCACATCCCACTACCCTATTCCCAGACTGATGAAAGGATTTCATAAGTCCCTCCTTAGTTACAACATGGTATTACTGGGAAGGTCTTGAGTCATCAATGTTTCTTAAAGAACTTAGTGAGAAATGAACTTCTTAGAAGAAATACCAAGTTGTAGAAACAAAGTAAGTATTTCTACAAATTATATTGTATCATACATTATAAGGCAATATTTAAAACCCCATAGACAATGTTTGTAAAATATCAAGTATATCTGCTTAAGGTGTATTTCCAAATTATATCCTTTCTATAAACTGTGTTTGTGCTAAGATTCCAATTTTAGTGATATTTTGTGTAATAAATTTTCTTAGGCTACTTAAGAAAAAGCAGCATGCTTTCAAACAATTTCTTGGATATCAGCATGCCTTTAGAGGTTGAATATGAAGCACTTATATCACATGGAATAAAAGCACATGGGGGATTATATAATTTGCTTATGTTTTAAAACCTAATAGTCAGTGAAATATAAAAGAAACATCACTTGACAGAAATAAATTTATTATTATTATTACTAATATTATTATCAGAAGCCACTGGAGTGCTGAGGATTGAACCTTGGGTTTTACACACTCACACTGGGAAGGCACAGAATCATATCAACCTGAAAGACAATTTATATCAAACATATTTTATCATTCCTTTTTATAAACATACAAAAGCATCACATTGTACCCCACATGCATATATGATTATTATTAATTAATTAACATTGGAATGTTGCTTAAATGGTGCATTATGCAGTCAGAGAATCTTCTAATCCCACAACAGAATAAAATGACTATGGCTATCAACAACTAATGACTATTTTAATATGGCTAGCCAAGGAGAATTATTTTAATTTCTAAAGGAAAATGGCAAATTTCTATAATTACATGCATGCATTAAAACTTCACATAATCTTCATAAATATGTATAATTTCTATGTATGACTTAGAAATAATAAAATAAAGAAAAAGGATTTGGCTTTTGCAAGTAAGAAATTCACAAGTCTTCTGGGTGCCCATAGGAAAGTAATAAAATAACGCTTCAATATAATCTAAATGCAAAGGTACCTCTGTAAGATTTGTTCCAGCAATCATTCACTGGAAACTGCAGTTTAATAATAAACCTTTCTTGATAGATTTTATGAAACAACATGGTATTTAAAATAGTTCTATCAATGTAATTGAGGTTGTTCTTGAATTCTACATGGTGTGCTTTTAATGGGTGTTTTAAATATATTGTTACTCTTTCTTTCCTAGAATGTAAAGGGAATGCTACAAATATTTGTGGATACTGTTTTAAAAACTAGAATAGAGTACACACACATATCTTATGAGAAGTCAAAATACTTGGACTGAGAATGTTCTATACAAGAATCATAAACTAATACAAACTCCACTACAAGCAGAAGAAACCCTCTTTCCAAGTGACTACCAAAACAATATACATTGTTGTTGAACCCTTCATTGCCTCTCAGAGTTGAATATTGCCCCTTGTGCAATGCAGAATGCTCAGCTCTTGTTTCCAAAGACTTAGAACACTTAAGGCACAAGTTCATTGATTTGAACTTAGTTTGACCTAAAAGTATTTTTTTTTTTTGCAATTAGTTTCCACAGTTCTAGAAAATACCAAGAGAGGGAAGAAATTACACAGTTCTACCCAGCTGCAATCCTTGTGGATTACAATGACTGCAGCCTGGTAAGATATGCATAAAGGGACAATAATTGGTACTCACATGTTGATTGGACCAAGAGCTATATAATTGGACTTAAAGTCCTCTCAATAGGAGGGAAATCATCCCTGGTACTAGAAACTGAGCCAGCTTTCCAGGACTAGTGGGGCTATATTGTCTATGGTATACACCTTAGGAAAGAAGGTAGACTTCTAAGTCAACCTTATACTGACAGATAAATGGAGCTACAACCCCTCATTAAAGAAATATATCTTTAAAACAGATGGAGACTATCACAGACAACTACAGCATGATAATATTCAGAGATCAACAGAACTCAGAAGTCAAGCCCCTGGGGATATACATCCACAACAACGCAGCTTCTGTGTCTATGGCTCAGAGAACAACATAAAAGAGGGTTAGAAATATTGTAATAGCCACAATAAAAAAGACTCTTTGGCAAAAGAGTTTCTTTAGAAATGGCTACATAAACAAAACTGCGACAATGCTAATATCATGGGAATTTTAACATGGAAGGGGGTCGTCCCAATTTCTGACAAAGAAAATAAATGACTGCTTAATAAATTAAGATGGAGGAGGAGAAGGAAGAGGAGAAGAAAGGAAGAAGAGGAAAGAAAATAAAGAAGGAAGGAAGGAAGGAAGGAAGGGAGGGAGGGAGGGAGGAAGGAAGGAAGCAAGGAAGGAAGGAAGGAAGGAAGGAAGGACAAAGAAAAGAAGAGACTCTCCCAGGGATGAGCCCCCTCACTGCTGTGCAATGCAGAATGCTCAGCCTTGAAACCATATACATGCCAATGGCAAAGATAGTATCAGCAGGTTGTTTTATAAATATTTGCTTATACACATTCAGGTGTTTGTAGCAACAATCATCAGAGAAAAAGAAGCCATCAGCTTGAGAAGGGAGGAATGTGGGCATTCCAATCACAGGTAGCTGGGATAGGCAGAAGAGAGGAAAAGTAGGGAAGAAATGATGTAAGTCTATCAATTAAAACACACTGAAAGAAAAACAATAAAGAATGTACTGTACTCATGTTACCTGGAGTATATTTTTATATTTTTCTTGTTCAGATTTACACATTAATTTCCATCATAATGATTATTATTGTGAGATAATTTATAGAACTATACAAGAATATAATGAGACTTAGACTGGACTATTCTTGTAATGCAGTAACTACTTTTGTAGAATAATATTCTAAATTAGTCCTCATGTAGTGGTTGAAAAAGTGGAAGGACGCTCTGACTTTACAAAAAAAGAAGTGATTATAAAAATGCAAAATATAATCTTAAATAATAATCCCGTCAGTAGTGATACATGCATAGATGCAAAGTAAACCCTGTTTATTCCTTTTACCTCGGATCCCTACTGTTTACCCAGATAACTGAGCTCTACTGGCCCCCTAGTGGTGGTTTAGATTACAGATTCTTCCACTCTGCGGGTACAAAAAAAAAAAAAAAATTTATTTCAGAAGCACTAAAGTGAAACATTTTCCTGTAAATGCCAAACTCCATAAATATATTTTTAAATCTCCGTGTGGGAAGCAAGTAGAATTTTCCTCAGCCAATGTGGGGTTTCTTCTTGTACCCCTCAATAAAAGATATGTCAAGAGAGGATGACAAATTGGGATCGCACATGGTACATCATAATAACTCGGTACTTGTACCACGTTGCATTTTGCAAAAGGTTGCCGATGAATCATAGCACAAAGTTCTGCAAGCCTTGCCATGAAGATTGCTACTGCACCTTAATTTTTTCATGGAGCCCCTTTTCAACAAGTTCTTCTTGCTGGATCCCCAGCAGCTTCTTCAAAGCAGCCTATCCAATTATCTCTGTGCTGTGGTGATACACTGAAATCAAAATTTCACACTGAAGAGGATGTGTAATAGCCTTTGCCATCGTCAACCTCTTTGCAAGATTTTTTTTTTTTTTTTTAATTTCTTGGATAGTGAGGAAACCCTCCTAGTCCCAAGGTTAAGTGAAAGTATAAGAAGTACACAGTCTACGGTTCGTCATTGGTTCTTAGCCACAGCAAACAGTGCTTTCCAAGGCAGATGCCTGAAGGGAGAAAACACCACAAGACTGTCACATCTCGCTCGGTGTAACTGGGAATCTTGAGCTAATTTTCATGAGGTAGTAGTAACCAGCCATCCTTTAATGAATCATAAACATTCACAAGATTTCTCAACTGTTGTTTAAAACACGAAACAAAACTAAATACTGTATAAGAAAAACAACTCATGATCATATGCAAACACATCTAATCATTTTCACTTCTAAATAAATGATTACTTGGGAGGCCTGAATACTGTGTTGCAGAAGGGAAATGGGAAGGGAGATAGTGAGCATGCTTCACTCTCTGGTGTGCAGTACCCAAGCCAGGACATCTACATGGACAGTACTGTATAGTATGGCTCACAATGAACAGTATGTATAGAGAAAGAAGGGAGGGAGGGAGGGAAGAAAAGAGGTGAAGAAGGATAGAGACAGAGGAAAGAAAGAAGGCATCATATTTCTTTTATGTCCCACATTTTCAGCTGCAATACCATCTTAAAGCAAGCAGAATGTATTTATTTTCATTAATTTAAAGGTGCTAACAAATATGTTATTTTCCTCTTATTTTTATAAAGAAACACATAGATTGATTATCAAGATTAAAAAAATCTCAAGGTTGTAAAACTCAAACACACTATCATTTGTTTCTTTTTTAACACATTTCTATTACTGTTTACATGCACAGAAAAGCTTTGATAATTATTCTGTATTATTATAAAACCATAATATGACACCTGTAGAAAAACTATATTTACTGTAAACTTAGAATAATGCAGATTTCATATTTAAATTTCATTTAATCTACTTTGCAGATACCATTAATGTTTTGGACTACGCTGAAATTGTTAGATGTTGACCTTCACTAAGATTTATAATATTTATGGTCTCTTCTCAGAAAATTTAAAGAATGTGTGTGGGAATATTTTGTAATATAATAAAATAGTCGGAGATATAAGAGGACAGATCCACCTGCTCTTGCCTTTATTTTATTTTATTTTATTTTTATTTTATTTTATTTTATTTTTTCAGACAGAGTTTTCTGGTGAAAGTCCTGGCTGTCCCAAAACTTGCTTTGAAGACCAGGCTTGCTTTGAACTCACGGGGATTTTCTTGCCTCTGTTTCCCAAGTGCTGGAACTAACAGTGAGAGCCATGGCTTAAACAGATGTGAGAGAATCCCTGTGAGTTCAAAGCCAGCCTGGTCTTCAGACCAAGTTCCAGGACAGCAATGACTGTTACATAGAAAACTCTGTCTGGTGGGGGGGGGGGGGAGACAGGTGGAGTTGGATCTGTCCTCTGATATCTCTGACTGTTTTTATTATATTACAAAATATCCCCACATACATTCTTTAAATTTTCTGAGACCATAAATATGTGGGGATATTTTGTAATGAATGTCTGATATGCACACGTTTGCAATAGATACAATTACAAATGCATATTTATATTCTTTGAATATATACAGTATTGATATAACTGCCTAAGCACATCTGAACATCCATGTATGTTTTAAATTCACTGTAGTTTAGATATCTGATATTTTCTCAATACTTTCATCCTTATATAATCAGAAATGTTATTCATTTTGAAAAAATAGAAACTATAATACATTTAAAAGCTAACTAATAACACTTTAAAACGTTTCTCTTGTACAATGTAATATAATTATGTGATGAGAAATTATTTTAGCATTATAAATACCCAGTGAAATCATTAATGTCAAGGCTGTATTCAAGGCTACAATTAAATACAATCTTATTGGTGCATAAAAACATCTTTAAAAGACAGAGTTGTGCATTATGTTCAGATGTGAATTTTCAAATGAACATTTTAATCTCACATTTTAACTGTTTTGGCTTGCGCATTTCCAAGATTGTCTTCCAGACTTTTGGCTGTCACTGGAGAAATGAGAGAGTCAGCCTACCTCAGTGGAGTCCTCGCATGCATTGCTACTTGGTACCTTGATTCGCTTCCTGCAAACACTGTGGGTTTGTGAACCGAACCCATTTATCTGACTACAAAGTCCTAACTGAATGCTAGCACTGATTTTTAGGCTGGAGTGGTGATTCATTTATTGAGCACTAGAAAAATGATTCATGATTATCCAAAATATTAAATTAGACAGAAAGTGCCAAGTCATTCCTGACTGAGGAATGTACTTTGTAAAACCTTGGTAAGTGCTCATGAATTATTATTACCATAGTTATTATATTACTATACAAAAACTGGGAGTCTGAGAATAAGTAGTCTGGGAAAAGGAGGAGCAGGAAGATGATAGGTCCTGAGAAAGAGCGTGAGCTGATTACCTGAACTATGAAGAAATAATTTTTTGGCAAAATTAAATGCATGGAATGATGTCTTAATGCCACATTTTATTTTTTATCATTTTAGGTCACATTAGTTCGGTTCATGGTTAAAATTAGTTTATTCTCAAAAGATATTTTATAAGTGCAAATGTAGGTAAATGAATGACAAGAGATTATTTACAGCTTTACATATTCGGATAAGAATGTCAAATAGATACTTTAAAAATGAATTATAATTGTCAACTTTTAGAATAAAGCAAAGTGGCTCTGTCAAAATATCATAGAGCAAAGGCTCACTTATCTCCCTGCTGTTTATCATTTTATCTTTTACATTTTTTTTAATCAAATTGCTCTCTGGACTCCCCTCCCTCATGGCCTATGAGACTAATCTTAAACTAGCTCCAGATTCCTCTACTTCAGAAATCAGAGGCACTCAGAAATCTGCAGTATTACATGCTGATCCCTTGAATCACAGGGAAAGTACTCAGTGGAAACGAGAGATTCCACAAAACCTGCATTCATCCCCACCCCCACGTTTCTCATTATTTTGACAAACACATGAGATTCAGAAATTCAGATGAACATTCTGTGTAAACTGAGCAAAGGTGAATACAATTAAAGCTTTACAACAATTCTTCAAGGTAAGAGAACTTTAAGAGGACTCTCTGATTTGGAAGAAAGAAATGAGTCATAAGGTTTAAGGCCACAACCTATATAGAACAACACTGCTTCCCTTAAAACTGTTACATGGAAATCAACAATTAGCAGTGTTTAAAATGAAAGCTATGTTCAAATGCACTAGTTGAGACCCCAGTGTAGACCAAAGGCTACTCAAAGTTTCTATATGAACTAACTAGCCGAGTCATAGGGTTGGTCTTCATAAGTAAATATTGCTTCTAAGAATTTAGTGACTGATTCATTTGTTGAGCTCCTGTTAAGATGTCTACTTACTACTTTTTCTTCTAATAATATTTTCATTCATCTAATATTTTCTTAGTAATGATTTTTTCCACATATGATGAAGACTTACATCAGAGAAAGTCAAACATAAACCATATTGTCTACATACAGGACTTTTGCTGCCCTTCAATATCAGTGTCTGGGCATACTAAAATATCTGAAGTTGCATTAAAATAATTCCTAATGTTAAATTGTGGGTCAGTGTCTTCTGAAATGTTCTTGGCATCTAAAATATACGTTAAATTATTATCCTTCCCTTGTATTTAAGGGGATTTCTCTGGGTGAAGAGTTTAACATTAGTAAACTTTATTTGAATTCAGAATTTTAGAAACCTTTACTCCAAAATTGTATTACATGTATTTTATTTAGTTAATAGATGGAAGTGTTCACTATGGACAAGATATACAGAAATGAGCACAGAATATAGATGAAAGGGGCCTAGAGACATGATTCGGGAGTTAAAAGCCTTGATTACTCTTACATAGGGCCCAGCTTCAATTCCTAGTACCCACGCAGTAGTTCACAGCTCTCTGTGACTTCAGTACCAGGGGCCTGGGACTTCTGCCATCTGTGAGCACTGACTGAACATTGTACAAAGAAATACATGCAGACTAGGCACTCATTCTCAGAAAAAGAAATAATTTTGTTTAAAAAAGACAAAAATCAGAGAATGGTTTCTCAAAAAGGTCATGACTGAAACTTAAGCTTTTTATCCAACAGGCAAGAGTGGGTGAGGGGAGGGTCCGTCTACACTTTTAGTCCCTGCCGTCTTTCCCTGGACCAGTTTTGCCACATGACTCTCAAATTGTTTCCATGAAGTTTCCACTATCATGTGGAGTCTGAGTGTATTTGTGTCATCTGGTTGGAACAGTTACATTGAAATGGCAATAGTCTTGTCTTGTGGCCCACATTACAAGATCTTGGATGCTCCCACGTTCCTTTTTGTACTTCTACCACATTGGAGGAAGAACAAGCTCACACATGGCCAAAGGAGGTAGTGAAGTCCAGTTGTAAAAGCTGACTCTCCACTGACTCACAGATGTGCCTCTAGTAGGAGGTTTCTGGCTTGGACTTTCCAGCCTAGCCTCAAGGTCTAGGCCCACAGATCTGCAGACCCACAGACCCACAGAGACACACAGATTCTTTCAATCATTTTAGGCTGATCAGCCTCAGGCCCAGGCATATCACTTGCTAGCTCTTTTCCCTTAATCTAACCCATTGCTCTTATCTTGTTCAGCCATGTGGCTGGGTACCTTTTCTTAGAGAAGCATGGTTGTCCTCTGCTTCTTCCGGCTTCTCTCTGGCATTCTGTTCTGTGCTTCCTGTTCTCAGAGTTTTTCTTAGTCTGGTAGCCCCGCCCACACTTCCTGCCTTGCCTTTGGCCAATCAGCGCTTTTTCTTAAACCAGTGGGTGGGATAATTATTTACAATGAAACAATACAATCTCCCACATGTGCCCATCAATGTCATTTACATTCTCTTACTCTTCAATAAAGAGGAAGTGATAATGGGATGTTAGGAGGAGAAAAATGGCTCTGTAGGTAAGAGCTCTTATGCTCTTACTGTGCGTGCACACCCCCCCACACACACACTCCCACATGTACTTTCACATACACACACACACATTCATATATGCAATTTCTCACACACAAACTCTCACACACTACTCTCACAAACACAATTCACCATATGCATACCACACACTTAACACACACACATACTCCTTTGTACACTTACATACTCATATATATTACTTTATCACACTACTGTATCGTGTATAAACATATTAATGTATACACACACACTCCGATGTACATAAATTCACACATAATCATGCACACATGCCTATACACACACTTTCACATAGACAATACTCTCGCACATACTATTTATAACACATACCATATTCACAGATACATTCATTCACACACTCATTTGTACACTCTTGCACTCATACATACTACTTAATCATTCATTCAGATGCTTTCTAAAGAATGGAGGGGTCTTGAATACTGAGCACCTCACCCACCTCCTAAGGGCTTCTATGAACCTTAATATTCTGATGAGTAAAAGCTGTTTTCCTTTAACCATACCCATTGTATCTTAACTATCTTTTGATGATTATTTCTTGGGTCAGTAGCATCTTTTCATTCAGTTTTCCACATAGAACACGAGGGCTCACAGGGAAAGATTCACTGAATTGCAAAATTCCCAAAATTATCATTGGTGTCTCAGCCCAAGACCTCAAATTCCAAAAGGAAATATAGGAGCTCTTCAGGTGAACTTGAGCTAAGTGATAATTCATGAGGGAAGACAAAGGAGGAAACGGGCCATGGGGCCAGGCTTCACATGTGTTTCCAGTTTTATGGATGAACCATAGCCCTTTGCCAGTTATACGTGTTAATGTTACACACTTGGCAGCCATGGAACATGTGACAAGCTGGTTCAGGCTCTCGTACTGAGTTTTGCTGAACTGCACATGAATACCATATTTCCCTTCACTTGGGGGTGTGTCCAGTGCTGTCCGGTTCAGTGTGGTGCTGTGCCTCTGTTCATCAGGTTGGGTAAAGGAAGGCCGCTGCCAAGACCTAGTGAATCAGAAATAGCCAAGATTGCAAGGAACAGAAGGATGAATTCACAAGCTTGGGGCTTTGTTGTTTCACTTTTTTTTTTTTTCCTCCTTACGTTCTACTAACCTAGAAAAATAAGCAAGTAACATTTAGCTTTGTAGTCCTCAGGTAATCTCTGCCTACCAGAAAAAGGATGAAAAGGATCGTTAGAGGGAAATGGCACCACCAAGATGTGTCTTTTTCTCAACTATCTTTTTGCCATCGATTAGGGTTTTCTTATTTTCTATTCCGGCACAAGTCTCTGAAAACATTTGTTTTTTATGTGCAGTTTGAAAGTCTTCAGAGTACAGAGTCTTATTTTAACATTCTGAGAAGCTTGTAAAAATATAGGATTTAGCATCACAATGACAGCGTGAAGAATATGTATGCAGGGATGACTCAGAACAGTGAGACAGAGACCAGAATTCGGACCAGTCAGAAAAATTCCCTGATGTTACTGTACAAACCCAGAAGCCAAAGAATAGTAGTGTATCTGCCTTTCTTGCTCACATCTAAACTTTCTTTTAAAATTATATTGTCATTATTAATTCTAGTTCAGTTCACTAGGGTTATTCAAATAATTTTAAATTTTTAAAATAAAAAAACTTTGCTAAAGAATCTTTATTAATTTTTTCTAATAGAGATGTTTTCAAACATGATAACATTCAAACAAGTCTATTAAACTGTTTCAGGGAAATTTGCTCTTAACTTCATGGATTTTAGTAATGAGAACTCCAGAATACTACAAGTGGACAGTGAGCTCTACATCTGTGCCCTGCACCTGGCAGGAATGTTTCCTTTTTAAACACTCAAATTCTTCATGAATAACCTATCAAATTTTAGACAGTGTGTGTCAAATATTTTCCATTATCTGTGATGCTCTCTTAATATGCAGTGGAACTATGATCTTCAAACTAGATTTTCTTTTTGTGTGGACCTATATGTATGAATCAATCTATCCCAATTAAAGCTTAATGATGAAAAAATAAAGAAAAAAATTCATAATAACATTTCCATCTGTGGTGATGCATAAAATATCTGCTTCTGGCAAGATCTTTTAAATTAAAATTAAATTCTGCATGCAGTAAGAGTTACATAACATATTTATATATGCCTAAAATATTTTCCCACTCATCACCAATCTTCCTATTTTTGTAATGCTCAGGATCCCTATAAATACAGTTACTATGAGTGAATTGAGTTTTTATTAGTATACTTACCTTGGATTTCATGAAAAGTGTTTTATAAAATATAATTGACCAGTAAATACTAGCCAAGGGCAATGACCAAGCTTTTAATATGATTCTAACATTCTTATGGCTGGTTCCTGAATGTCATTATCACAGTTATCCTCCAGGACCTAATTAATCTTTAACATATACTTTCTGTTTTAAGGCTATATTCATTTGCTGTAAAGGAAACCATCCATCATTATGAGTCATGTGCTCAGACTTAACAATTGGTGTGTGATAATGACTCACATGCAACTCTGCAGAAATGTAACTCATTTTTATTTCAGAAAATAAGTTGTATAGTACTGCAACATCTTGTTAGAATTAGGTTTGGAACCTTTGGTTACAAGGTGTCTAATATTAACGGTCATTCAGGGGTTTGCCATCTTGGGGAAGCCTTCATTTTGAGGATGAATTATGGATTTAATAATGAGATTGACACTAACTGGGAAAAATCAATAAGAATATCATGACAAGAGAAACTTCTGAGCTAAACAATTTACAGTTAAACTGCTATGGGTGAGCGGATGTTTGTCTACTACATCGAACATCAGGAAAACAGTGTTTATGAGATAATGTCTAAGTCTTTGCTGTTAGATGCAAATGGGTCTTCTCACTTTCTCGGTTCCTAGAAACAAGAAAGAATATGGTCAAAAGTATGACTCTTTTGGAGCATATAAGGATATGTTATACAACTTTCAGGCATTCCATTTGTTTGTTGTCGTTCTGTTTTGTTTTTTTGGTCAAGTGGGAGATATGATGGAAAATTTCCACTACCTTTTGAAAGAACAATGTAAGATTGTTTTTTGACCATATTGTAGAAAATTATAAGTGATCTTCACATTTCATTAACTTCTGAAATTCACAATTTAACTTGGAAACCAGTGAGGCTAATTCTTCTCTCTCTCTTGGGGGATGTAATTATGAATGATCACCTCAGGTGAGAAAAGTATTTTGGAGGTATATTTGCAGAGAAGCTGTGCTGTGTCTATGTTGACATTTATTCTTTTCGGATAGTCTCAGAATTGATCTGGGCTCTTTGCATCTTTGAGGAATTAGAATAATCTCACTATCAGAAAAAGTTCAAAATGGAACTTATAAGCTCTGAGAAACAGAGAGAATTCAGAATGTTATGTTTGGAGCCAGGCACGGAATGGTGAATCACAGGTTTTTTTTAAAACTTACTGGGAGATTTAATTGGCTGTAAGAACATTGAGAATGGCTGTTCCCATCCCCAGATACATACTTGAAAAGGATGATACTGGTGGTCATAGAGAAAGAAAGACTGCATGAACCAATGGACACATATTTTATACACTATTAAAATGAGTTAAAGAGCTATTGCAATACACAAAGGAATCCTAAGTGCCTGTATATCGGGAAACAAAAGGTTATGTAAATGGGCCATTGACACTTAAAATCGAGCTAATAGCATTTCTGATAAGCAAAGTGTGGAGACAGTGAAAAATCCAGGGCTGAAGGGGAAACAAATGAATACATGAAACAGTGGGTTGAGGTGCTAGAAATGTTTTTATAGCATTGGGGTGGTTATGTTTCTCTGTACATCTACCAAGAGGATGTACAACACCAAGACCTTGGAAGTAATAAAGATATGTTGATGTTGCTTCACCCTTGTAACAGAAGCATGAATCTGATATGGAATATTGGTACTAGGAGAGGCTGTGCATGTGGAGAAGCAAGAAGATATGAAACATCTCTGTTACCTCTGTTCAATTGTTCCACCAACCCAAAAATTCTTTAAAATCATTTATTTTTTAAAGTAATGCAATTCTAGAGGTATTATATAAAAGACATTGTATAAAATTACAGAAAGTGACTCACACAACCGGCTTTCTAATATCAGAAAGTAGAATTCATCCCACATACACAGAGTTGCATGTTGTGAAGAAGGAGATTTGATGTTCTCTTGGTGAGGAGACGCTGTACCAAATATTTTGAGATATCCTTTCTCATCTCATGCACCTTTTACTTCTTACAAATCCTTTAATGAGCATCACGGGCAGTGTTTTGCATCATTAATGTATTCATTTTCTTGTGGTCTGGTTGACTAAATCCAAGGCTAAGCAAATCTCTGGCAAAGAACCTGTCATATGGAGAAGACCTTCATGTATGGTAAAGATGGGAAGAATATGATTGTAGTTCGAGGTTTCTGGCCTGGATATTCGGGTCTAACCTCAAGGTCTAGGCCCACAGACCCGCAGTCCCGCAGTCCCACAGAGACATACAGATGCTTCCAATAGTTTTAGGCTGATCAGCCTTAGGCCCAGGCATATAGCTTGCTAACTCTTTACCCTTAAGCTATCCCATGTCTCTTGTTCAGCCATGCGGCTCGGTACCTTTCTTTAGAGCTTCATGGTTGTCCTCGGCATCCTGCAGCTTCTCTCTGGTGCTCTGTCTGGCATTCAGTTCTCAGAGATTTTCTTAGTCTGGTAGCCCCGCCCACACTTTCTGCCGGCCTTTGGCCAATCAGCGCTTTTTATTAAACCAGTGGGTGGGACAATTATTTACAATGAATCAACACAATACCCCTACATATGATGATGTATTCTTTTCAGCTGGGCAAAGAGACGCTAAGAAAGAACTCAAAATCCATACAGAGAAACCAAAACCAACCAAACAAACAAGAAATAAGACAACAACAAAGATCCCAAGCGAGCAGCAGAGACGTGAAGACAAGACTCAACAGAGGTTAGCTGCTCCTAACTGCGATGTGCCCTCCTCATGTTCTCCTTAGACTTCTCCAATCTAAGCCACCTGTGCTCCTTCTGCAACCCTAAAGTATTTATGTAGGTAACAGCCAGCTAAATTCTGAGGCTTAACTAAGTTACTTCTCCCATTAGGTAATTATTAGCTCATGATTTTAATTTCCTAATGCATTAAATATAGTTTCATCAAGCCTGCAAGATTATAAAAACATCTAATTAGCCTCATATAGAAGGAGCCTATCACTTCATATTAAACAAGATGTGGAATACACGAATTATTTTTGTGATTGTCCCTACTGCTGCTTACTTGTACTTTATTATTGATGACTCAATGTTACTACAATCTGCCATTTAACTTTAATATTTCATAATCATTCAAACAAAAAAATGTGTAAAATGTGATCAAATTCAAAAGCAGATTTTTTCTTATAAAAAAAGAAAATGTGAATGTAAGTAGACTGGGTAGTTGTTTTGCAAGCAACATGATTCTCCATTCTGTTTTGGTGTATGAAACAAGGCTCAGAGAAGATTGCTAAGTAAGTACACCAAGACGAACTACTAGACTTGTATGGTGTAACTATGCCAAGTTTCTCATCAGTGAGAGAGACATTTACATGTGAGAAAAGACTAGAATGAGCCCAGTGCTGATGGATTAGGTTTGAAGACATCAATGCTTAGCTTAATGCAGATGCACATAGTCATATTTGAAGATATGTATAGCTAGTTATTTAGAAATAACATAAATATAGTCCCTTGATTAGTCAGCTAAGAATACTTAACAAATAGATCACTTTTAGCAAATACATTCTAGTACAGACTCTGATATCCAATCTTATTCTCTACTAAAAGAATCAGAGAAAAACCTGATCCAGAAGTGAGGTAGGGAAGGAAGAGGAAGGTCATTCTGCATTGTTGGAATTTAGGGAAGTGTTAAGAAACTTTCACTGTGTTTATGAAGAATGTCAGTGTATCATAGGAGTTATCTAAGTTTCTCCTACAGCCAAAGAAGGAATAATTTAATCAATAAAATAATTAAGATAGTATGGGATTATAGTCCACAGTATAAAGGATATATCCATTAGTTTATACTCACTTAAATTATTAATATAATGAACAGGAAAGAAGATTAATTTTGAATGGTAGTAATTAAAATAGGTGACGTAAATGCTCTGCCAAGAAAGAAATTATGCGTAACTCATCCCTTTCGAAATTGTGCTAAGCAGAGTACTTCCAAGTACAGTGTGAAAAGGAGGTGAAAGGTAGGTAAGAGCAACATCAGTGGTCAAAGTCATATGAAATATGAAAGTCATATGAAATATGAAAGTCATATGAAATATGAAAGTCATATGAAATATGAGTTTCACATGAAATAAGATAAAAATATATATTAGCATCTCCAATCACTCCTCATGTGAGCATTCTTTTTAAAATGCCATTTTAGGTTCACTATAAAAAATTCTTAACTGTCAAACTAGTAAAGACCATCAAAAACAGAAAAAAATAACAAAAAACAGAGGAATATGGACGTCCCAGTTGGTAAAAGGCTTGCTGTGGAAACATGACCTGAGTTTGTTTTTCAGGACGCATGTTAAAAAGCTGCCAGAGCACCATGTGCCTTTGATCCCCGAGCTGAGAAGACTGAGATGGGAGGATCCTCAGGACTTTTTACCCATCTGCCTCATAGTCTACCTATCCTATCTACTCTAATTAAGCAGACTTAGGTTCAGGTGAAAAACCCTATCTCTCTCTCTCTCTCTCTCTCTCTCTCTCTCTCTCTCTCTCTCTCTCTCTCTCTCTCTCTCTCTCTCACACACACACACACACACACACACACAAAAGAAAAAAACTATGAAGAAAGATTAAGAAAGTCAATGGACAAAAACCTGCATTCACAAACACATTTGTGTTCACCTGATTTGTGTGTGTGTGTGTGTGTGTGTGTGTGTGTGTGTGTGTGTGTGTGTGTGTGTGTGTGTGTGTGTGTGTGTGTGTGTGTGTGTGTGGTGTGTGGTGCATTTGTGACATTTTAGTCAATAATTTCCAATGACAAATGACTCCCTTTAAAACACTTACTTGGTTTAATGCCATTGAGTCAGAACATAGTTCATTTCAACTGCTACACTCAACTGGAGTAATAAATGTTTAGGTTCTCAATTAGTACACAAAGACACAGCTATATTAAACTATCCCTTGGGCCTTGCAGTTTTCTCTTTGTAAAATAAACCCTGCTTAAAAAAAAAAAAACAAAGCATAGATCATGAAACACATATTTTAGACTCTGAAAGTCTAAGAATAAACCAATTTTCATCACGACTGCGATTTTTTTACTCAAAGAATTGCAAGTTTTTGTAAGTCACCACATTTGATATATACAGAATTATTCTACCTATGGAGAGGTGTAGATTGGAAAGATTCAGAAAGAGATTATTAAACTGAAAAGGGGGCATGGAGCCCACTTCATCTGAGAATTGTGAAAAGAGTCTGTTTGGACATAGATCAGGAGCATGCTTTGAAAGTCCTAGAGGCAAATGGTAAAATGGCAGAGACAGTGGGTCAATGAAATCAATAGGATTCATCTTTTAACACCTGAAACTAGAACATTCCTCATACAGCTGACTATCTGTTATTTCCACTGAACCATGTATAAGACCAGGTGACAGTGTTAATGTTGATGTGTAGGCTATGGTTGAAATATCAGTACTGTCTCTACATGTCTGTCACCACAACACAAAGTCATAGCAGGTCTTAAATAAAGCATAAAAACTTGGGAGTTTCTTCTTATATGTTTTTGGGAAAATGTATTATTCTTCAGTATAAACTATCCTTAAATCCAGGAATATTTTATAAAAAGAGTCAGGGGGATAATTCTTCATTTAGTAGCTATTGCCTCCAATGGAGGTGATCCTAGATGCCATTTCATAGACTTGAACCAAAAGGTTTCAAGAAAATGAATATCTTTTCTCCATCACAGAAGCTCAGCGTGTGGCATATCTCTTACTCTCATGGCTATTTTAATATAACCTATTTAGATATTGATCTTTTGACATCCCATCTATTCATCCAGTAGCTTATTTTCATTGTACAGAACCCAATTCAAGCTTTTGGCAGCTGTCTCTTCTCAAGCGGAGAGCTTCTCTGTATCTTTTGCTTGATGACATATGAATGTCCTTTCTATCTGCTGAGATCAATGAACTACTTCAGCTAACAATGTGCTACTTATTATCATTTTCATTTTTTCTGTACGTTATGAAGTTTTGGTCTTGGCAACAATTTGAAATATACAAGTGTATAGTCTCTCTATTAAAGTTAGTGTCACACTATCAGCAAAACACATCTCCGTGCTGGTAATTACAAAAAGGGTTCCAAGAGCGTTTTCAGCTTGTAAAATAATGTGACAAATCAGAATGTTCTAACTTCAGGAAACAAAAAAAACAGCTATGATGAAAAGAAAACATTTTTATTTTTGGTCAAGTTTGACCTAAGCAAAGATGGTAGATTAAAGTGACCCAAAATGTTGACAGAATGCCTTTCTGCAGATCACCAGATACCAGTGCCTGGAGTGATTACAGCAATGAAACAAAGCACTCTGAAACGGCCATCCACAGTCTATATATGGAGAGAAAGGCAATTTGTGCAGCTTGTTTTAACTTATATGGCTGTCCTTTGGCTGAATGGCTGAGTAGGTTAAATTATGGTTTCTTTGCTTTCTTAGGTTGTCATCTAACAACATCAATATAATGTGGCATTTTAAGGACCACCTCTGGATAAAAATCTTCTAAAGCCTTTGGCTATAAATTTCTTTGAGAACATTGTTTAATCTCATAATTTAAGGCATCACAATTATAAAAATGTTTCCCAAATCTTTATCTTGTTATTACTCTTTGCTGGAAACAACGCTAAATGTCCAACAAAAATTAACTATGTTTCATGTTATTACCTTTCACCCCAAACCGTGTCATCTCTGGGCTTGAATGTATTTACAAAACTCTTAGTATTCTCTTAGGAACTTGTGCTTAGCATCAAAAAGGACCTTATAGCTTGCCACAAATTCTTGCCACTCACATTCAATTAAGTGTTTATTTTATCTAAATCGTTGCTTTCTATGTTTCTAATTTCCCACATAATGACTCCAGAAAATAGGAGTATTTGTGCTACTGTATTAAATTTAAGATTGTCATATCAATTTTCCTGAATTATTCTAGAACTTTGATTAGGATTGAATTGAATGTATAGGTTGTTTTTGGTAGAATGCTCAATATAATATTATTGCTCTTATTGACCCAAGTACATGGCAGGTCCTGCAATATTCTGTTGTCTTCTTTAACTTCTTCAATACCTTAAGGTTTTCATTACTCCAGTCATTTACTCCTTGGTTAGAATTGTATCAGTATATTTTCTGAAGCTACTGTGAAAGGTACCATTTCCTTTATTTCTTTCTTAGTTTAATTGTCATAGGTCAGTGAGTAGCTTTGCGTGCTAATTTTGTTTCCTGTTACTTTGCATGTAGTGATTATCAACTGCAGTTTCTTGATGGACTCTATGATTTTTTAAGTACAAGATTATATTATGTGAAAATAAAGATACTTTAACCTCTTCCTTTCCTAATTGTATCATTTAGATCTTCAGTTGCCTTAATGTCATAGAGATGTCAAGTACTATACTGAGTAGCTACTGGACATCCTTGTCTTGATCTATTGGAAATTCTTTGAGATTCTACTAAGAATAATATTGACTGTGAGATCGCTATAATGTATTTTTTATTTAAGACATTTTTTATTCATTTTTATACCAACCACCGGTCCCCCATTCATCTTTCTTGCTCCACCTCAGCCTTCTACCCACCCACCCTTCATCCCCTCCTTTAAAAGGTTAAGGCCTCCCACGAGGAGTAAGTAAAGTCTGGTATCAGATGAGGAGGACCAAGTACCTCTCGCCTGCATCAAGACTGTTCAAGGTGTCCCACCATAGATAATGAGCTCCAAAAAGCCAGTTCATGCAGCAGAGATAAATTCTGATCCCACTTCTAGGGGCCTCTCAATCAGACCAAGCTACACTACTGTCTCTTTATTCAGAAAGAAAAATGGTTAAAGAAAATGTGGTACATATATGCAATGGAGTATTATTCAGCTGTAAACTCAGAAGTAAATACTAGATGTAAAGCAAAGGATAATCAAGCTACAACCCATATATCCAGAGATGCGAGCTAACAAGGAGGACCCTAAAAGGGACACATGGATCCCTCTGGGAAGGAAAAATAGATGAGCTCTCCTGAGTAAATTAGGGATGAAGGGGGCAATAGAGAGAAAGGGCTGGGGATGAGAACATGGGGAAACTGGATAGCCAGCCTGGAGGAGTGGTGAAGGAGGGAAGCAATGAAAGAGATAGAGGGAGACATTATGGGGTTGGAGAGAATCCTGGTGCTGGAGAAATTCCAAGGATCCATACGGATGACCCCAGCTTAAACTCTAGCAATAGTGGTGATGATGCCTGAACTGGCCGACTTCAGTAATCAGACTGGTGAATACCCTAGTTGTCAACATAGAGGCGTCATCAGGTTTCTTCATCAGTAACTGATGGGAGCAGATACAGAGAACCACAGTCGCGCACCAAGCTAAGCTCTGGAAATACAGTCAAAGAGAGAGAGAGGAAGGACCATATGAGCAAGAAAAGGTCAAGACCATGATGGTAAAGTCTACAGAGACAAACTAAACCAAGCTTTTGGAAGTCATAAACTTCGGATAGCTGGGGAGCCTGCATAGGACCAGACTAGGCCTTCTGTAACTTCCTTTATTGTGTTTGAATGGGTCTCTTCTATTCCTAATCTTTCCAGAATTTTAACATGAAGAGGTGTTAGATTTAGTCAAAAGGCCTTATTTGCCTTTAATATGATTATGTGGTATGTTTGCGTCTGTTTCTATGCGAGACTACCTTTACTTATTTGTATATTTTGACCGTCCTTTTATAACTGGCATGAAGCCAACTTGATCATGGTGGATAAATTTTTGAATATGATTTTCAAGTATTTTATATCTGTGTTCATAAGGAATGTTGTTTTATAATTTTCTTTTTTCTCTTTTTGGTTCTTTGTGTGGTTTTGGTATCAAGGTCATACATACTTTATAAAAGGCATAAACAATGTTCTTTCAATTTCACACTCTGCAGAATCATGCAAGAATTGATTGTGTTAATTTTTCTTCAAAAGTTATAGTATGAAGTCTGTGACTCCATCGAGCCCTAAGATTTTATTGATTGGGAAATTTTTAGTTAATGTTTCTTTATAAGTAAATAGTATGAAGATGTTTCAAATTTTTATTTCATCTTGACTTTAATTAAGTAGGTCATATTAGTTGATCAATATATTTTCTTTTATGTGGAATATAGATTTTAAAGTAAACCTTAGTATTCTTTTAATTTGTTCAATATCTGTTGTATTTTTTTCTTTTCATTCTAACTTGGTTAATTTGGATCCTCTCAGTGTTTATATGGCTAATTCATCAATTTTGTTTAATTTTTTAAAGAACCAAGTCTTCATTTTATTATCTGGAGTGTTTATAATTCACTGACCTGAGAAGACTTTAATTATTTATTTACTACCTATTTTTTTTAGATATTATTTCTACTTGTTCACACAGAAGTTTAAAGTATATTGCTATTTTTAGAAGGTCTAATTGTGTTTATAAAGGTACTTAGTGCTATGAACTTGCCTCCTGTTACTGCATTGTGTCCATAGGTTTGGGTGTGTTGGGATTTCACTTCCATTCTGTTTTTTTATAGGTTTTAATTTTCTCCTTGATATTTATTCAGCTACTAAGATTTGTCTGCCTTACAGTACTTCTGTTGTGGATACATAGCTTTAATCCATGGGGGCAAGAGAACATGAAAGGTGCATTCAGTTTTTCTATTTCTGTGGTGAAATTCTTTATATTTCTATTTATAATGCATATTTTATTTCATTGGTAAGGCTTATCTCTGGGGTTTTTTATTGACATTTTGTTTTTTGGTTTTTTGGGGTTTTTTTTTTCAATTTTAATTAAGTTTGGCTTTTCTTTAGATTTTATTTCTTTGTAAAATTACTTTCCTGTCTGAGTTATTCTATTATTTTAATTCAAACGTGTGTGTTTTCACTGTCTTCATTAAGTGGTTTATTCATATTTGCTTTAAGATTCGGAAATGTATTTATAACTACTATTTAAGAAGTCCTTGTCTTTTGCTTGAGCTAAATTGTCATTCTCAGAGCCTATGACAATTGGACTGCTGGTTCCTGGGATAGGCATTGTCTTGTTTGTTCATGTTTGTGTTCTAGGCATCTGGAGCCTGACCTTTGATGTGTTTCTTTGTAGAAATGTTTGACTTTACCTTTCTTGAGTTTCTGATGCAGTATTTGCATATTGCTCTGGGTCCTAAACCCATAAAATCCAGACTGTACAACCCCTAAATCAGTACCAACTGCCAAAATTGAATATTCATGACAATTATAAAATTAATTGTTTATCCCAGTGTTTAATTGCTTTTCTATAAGGGAGAAATACTTTGTGGAAGATTAAGTAATGGGAAAGGGACAGAAGTCAGGAGAATAATCCTATGTGTTTCAATTAGAAATGTTTCTAATCAAAAGGAATTGAGCATCTAAATAATAACAGTTGAAGTAATACTTCCCATTACTCTATATATCATGGGTACAGAAAGTCGTAAAGTATTAATGGCGGTATTTTAAACCAGTAGCATTATAAGGTTTAAGTTTTACAGACTGACATGATCTAGATTCACCCAGAAAGCAAATCTCTGGGCATGTCTGTGAGTGCGGTTCTGGATCAGATAAATTAGTGTGAGAAAATTCACCCTAACTATTAGCAACAATACTATGTAGGGGAAATGGTAGAAAGGTGCCAGTACTGTTGGTTCTGATTCCTGTGTGTGAAATGTCACTGGCTACCTTAAATGCCTATTGCCACATTTTCCTAATGATAAAGGACAAATCTGTGCCCATGTTCTCTAAGCCAACACGAGCCTTTCTGTCTTCAGTTTGCAGGTTCCAGTGATCATGTTGAAGCAATGTGAAGAGTAATCTGCAATGCCTAACAGAGTTCTATTCTCGTGCCATTGCCCCATGTTCTTCATGCTGTGGAACTGCCATCTATTACTCTGCCTGTAAAAGCAGAAGACAAAGAATTGCAGATGTTTCATCACAGAACAGAAACCAAGTAAGTATGCAAAGAGCTACATTCTGCTTGCATTCTTTGACATTTTTAGTTAATGTTGTGTCACGCGGAGAACTCTGGGGATGCCATACATGGTAGGAGCTGCCCCATTAAAATAGCTCAAGTTGTTACCATTTCAAATCTACAAAAGAAAATACTGAGCATTGGGTTTTCATGGGCATATTAAATTAGATTTTATATTATCTTGTTTAAACAGAATTAAGGCTAAATTTCAGTGTTTGTTTATTTAACCATTCTGAAAGCACTTCAGATATTAAAAATTCCTTAATGGAATGTTTTGTTACTATATTCTGTTTTGCTTTGGAAATCACTCTTTCCTGAGGTGTTTATATGGCTGAATTCTTTCCAACATATAGCCTTGGTTTCAAGTGTTACTTTCTTACACTTTTTCTCCAGTTATGATAACTAAGGTGTCTTAATTCCAAACTTACCAAGTTCTGTAAGTAATTTGTTTATGTATTTACTATAAATATTTTTTAAAATAATAAAGACTATGAGTGAATGGTATACTTTGTTTAGATTATGCAAATTAGATTGCCAATAGCTTACGAACTCAATAAATATTGATACAATATAAAAATATATTAGTGTATTATCTATAGCTGTTGTCATATATATTTGTATAAGTATATACATTCAGATTAATATGATTATCATTAATTTCAGAGTATTAGTAGTATCCAGCAACAAAATTTATATACATCAAATACTATACTACAAGATGCTGTACAACATATACTATATACATATATACTATGTGATGTCAGTATACATTATCAAATCAGTATAGTACATCTTGTGTTAAAATCAGTTTATAAAAAGACTGATTAATATAGAATTTTTTCTTGCTATGGGACCCTGTTAATCATATGCAACATATCTGTACATGTCATTATAGTCCACCATTTGTTCAGTGCCTGGAGTCATAATGAACTAGACCAGCAATAAAGTTACAACATAGTGTCTCAGAAACTGTTGAGGCTATCTTCTGACCAGAGAAATATCAGAACAAATTATGTCACATGTAACTTGGGTGACCAGAGCTAGAATGTAGATGTGACATAAGTGTGTTAATTCATAAGCAAGATCAGGAGGCAACACACAGAAATAAAGTGAGATGTTTCAAGATCAACGAATGTCCTACCCAGCATGGGAACATGTTTTTGGTCTCTGGAACTCACATAGTTGAAGCAGAAGCCTGTCCCCTACAAATTTTTTTCTGACCTCCACACATACACTGTGACACATATGCATCCGTATGTACACAATGACACATACTAAATACATGTACATTTAATTATTTAAGAAATAAAGTATCCTTTTGAAACATATTACCTCTAGCTATTTTGGGGATGTCTTTTGGCAACTAGTTGGCAAGCTAAATATGCAGACATAAATTATGTGAAGCTAAATTAAATGTTCTAACCCTTGATTTTTATCACTATCTTAAGATATATATCATATTTTTGTATATGATTGAAAATATAGTCTAGTGAAAGATTAAGTAAAGAATATTTCATTGAGCAATGGTGGTAAATCATGAGAGATCTTACATTCTGGTAAGAATGTTGGATTTTGTCCTAAGGGTATTCAAATAGTCTCTAAGAGTAGTGTGGTATCATTGGATTTACATATTGCAAAACATCTTTCAATATTCAGAGAACAAATTACATAAATCAGGTGCAGAAATGGAGAGGCTAGAATAGCATGAAAAAAATTACCATGGCTAGAAGAAGGACTACAGTGATAAAGATCAAAGTTATAAGACTTGGCGGCATTGCACCAAACTATTTCTCATCTTCATTTCATTATAACTTGTGATTCTCGAGATTAATTGTAGGATTTGCAGGAAAGGAAACATCCTAAAATAAAAGGGAACTGGTCAGAATAACCCAGACTCTTAAGTCTCTGTTAAAGTAAAAGCTATTTTGTGCCATCAATTTTAGCTCATGTGAAAATATGTGTGCACACTGAGACTCTAAGGAATAAACCAAGCAAAGGTTTTTCTCCTACTATAATCTACTAATAAAAAAGGCTCTCAAAAGACACACATGTAAGTTGAAGGAGAGACGTTGATGCAGCATTGGTGAATAAAATAGAGACCCAGCTTAAACATGGACTATATAACCTTTGCATTTTAAAGAGATCTGATGGTCATGACCTGAAGCTTGTATTCAATGAAATGTACACAAGAGTTTTGCACATAGACATTTACTTTGCTTGACGAAAGTGTGTGTGTGTGTGTGTGTGTGTGTGTGTGTGTGTGTGTGGTAGGTTTCTTTAGGGAAAACAAATTAAGGATTTAGTTTTGTTCATAGTATGGCAAAAAAAATATATGAAATGCCATGGTAGTAAATTAAATGTCACATGTAGATGAACTAGTCATAAAGCAATTAAATTATCATGGAACCCATTCTTACAGAATAACTTGTTGCTTTCAGGAAATCATTGCTTTCAGATGATCCAGAGATATTTACATCTCTAAGTGTTAACTAATTGATTTCTAATGGTTTACCCCTTTCCAATTAAACACTGACCTAAGGTTTTAATAACCATCTGGACTATATTTCATTTGAATATGTATTTCTACTTGTACTTAGCATGGAATACTATGCAAGTTACCAGTCTTAGTCTTCATCTTAGACCACTGAGAGTACTGGAAAAACCAAAAGAAACAGAAGAGGACAAATGTCCAACGTACAATTTCCTCTCTAGGGTTCAGTGAAAAGAATTAAAGTTTGGTCAGGGAAGGTACTCCTGCTTGTTGCTAGGTAGCACAAGTAGCAGAATCTATAAATTTAATGCACCCAGAGATCCCTGAAAGCAAACTTGAGACATTCGTAGCTTCTGTGTTTATATACTGGACCCTGTGAAAAGAAAGACCTACTGTAGCTTATGAATTCAACACACTGAGACTGACATGCTCAATCTGGTCTTTTTCCTATTCTCTAACACCATCCTCACTCTTCTGAAACACTATCTAGAATTATTAAAACTCTACCAAAGCTCCACAGCTATCAACAGGGATACTAAACAATTATCTTTGGGAAGGTTGAATTCTGTTTCCCTAGTTCTGCTGCTATTAATAGGGTAAAGTGTCAATTTCCCCCAAAGTACTGGATAGCCAATACCAATGTTCAATTCTGAAAAGATACGTGTGTGTGTATGTTCTGAAGAAATTGTAGTTAATTTTTTAGAAATATATATATATATGTATATTTTAGAAAAAAATATATATAAAGAGAGAGAGATGGATGATATATAGAGATATAGGAATAGGTACAGAAATAGATACATATGTGACACTTACGTGAGAGGAATTGAAGAAGAAAAAGGGAAATGGAAAGTAATGTAATTACCACAGAATAAAAAAAAAAGTTTATCAGTGTTAAGTTTAAAAGGGGTTGACAAATATGTCCATAGGTGATTTTTATTCTGTAACTATCAGAGCTTATTTACTTCTGTAACCATCATCTACAGTTAAGGGTCTGGACGAACAAAATATAGAATGATGGTACTAGTGTAGTGATGAGTATAGTTTTGTAGTAAACCTAATTTGTAAATATGAAAAATCCAAAACAGAGAATTTTAGACCAGTAAAATATTGCTTGTCAGTTTCAAGTATGTACGGCACATTTTATGCAACATATATTTAAGATTGGTAGTATCTTTGCATGTTCATTTATGCTAACTTGACCACAAATATTTGAGTCAGACATATGCTGTAACTATTATGGTGATAATGTCACTAAGTTATCAGGACTTTTCTATTTTACTATAGTGTACATGAACCACGGTTGTGTATGTCTTCCCTTATGGATGGGCACCCCATTATGAAGTACATGGAAAAACTGAGGGTCTATTTTGGGCTGATGAGCAGGCTTAGCCACAAAGAGCTATGATAATGAATTAGAAAGACCTTTTGTATGAAACAGACAACAAAGTGTGCGCATAGGAAACCTAAAACACTCAGGCAAGGAAGACTAAATCTCAGGAGTCATGAACATGAAGAACAAATAGCCATATATATGAAGCCTAGAAAGTGCTATAAAATAAATTTGGATCCCTAGGAGTATTATGGGCACAAAGTCTTCAAGAGAAACCCCTAGTTTTCACATGAATGGAATCTCTAAAATTACTATTTCAGCTGTAGAAAAATTAGCATTTCAAGAAGTTCATCTCCACTGCCTCCCCCACTACAAGATGCTTCTTGCAGCATCTCCTCAGATCCAACTTCAATCTCAGAACATAAAATGCTCAAAACTACTTGAGTCAACTATGTTCTCAACAGGGATGAATGTAATATCTGCCCCAGAACTTGGAGGATAAAATGATAAGACCAACTTAGCTATGGTAGTGAAAATAGATGTACTAAGAACATTTTGTAATTGATACAGCTAATTATAATTTGCAGTCAGAAGAGTTGAATTTAGATATACCTAGTTATAGGCACCCATGAACATATAACAGTTTATGCTTATCATCTACAGCAGAACTATGCATAATGTCGAAAAGCTTACAGATTATTAAGGAAATTGTCATGTGATTAAGCTATATATGAAAGTATTTTTTTTTCCTCTTTAAACTACAAAGCAAATGCATGGTAAGATTTCACTTCTAACTTTAAAAGTAAACTAATCTTATCTATATCGATAAACCCCAAGCCGGGCTTGGTGGCATATTGATTTTAAGCAGGCTATACTGTAGGGGTATTGTGTTGTTTCATGGTAAATAATTGTCCCACCCACTGGTTTAATAAAAAGCACTGATTGGCCTAAGGCAGGCAGGAAGTGTGGGTGGGGCTACCAGACTAAGAAAACTCTTGAGAACAGTAAGCAGCAATTAAATTAGCATGGAACCCATTGGAACCACCAGGCAGAATGCCAGAGAGAATGCCAGAGAAAAGCCGGAAGAAGCAGAGGACAACCATGCTGCTGTGAGAAAAGGTACCGAGCCCCATGGCTGAACAGGAAGAATAATGGGTTAGATGAAGGGTACAGAGTGAGCAAGTTATATTCTTGGGCCTGAGGCCGATCAGCCTCAAATTAATGAAAGCATCTGTGTGTCTCTGTGGGTCTGCGGATCTGTGGGTCTGCGGGTCTGTGGGTCCTAGACCTTGAGCTTAGGCCCGAAATTCCGGGCCAGAAACCTCATACTACACTATACCCTATTGATAGAGGAGTATAAATAATTTTTTTTTTTTTTGTGATCATCCAGCTGATTGGCACCATAATAACAGACTAACTCCATCTTTTGGATTTCTAGGTCAAGAGTCTAATATTTATGAATAAATAAATATAAATAGTGATAGTGCTCTAGTAAGGCATCACTAAACAGTGACTAGTGTTTACTAAAAATAGCTTTCTCAATGACCTGATTTAGTGTTTTAGGGCTGTGCATTTTGAGTGAGCTGTTGAGAGAGGATCTAGAAATTTTAGTCAATGAAAACTCAAACTATAAAATTATCCCATTGACTTTACAGATTAGCCATTGAAGCAGAGCACAACATTTCCCAAAGGGATAAACATATTATACCATGTGCAAAGCTTGGAGGAAATGCTATCCATGTCAAATTAGAATGTCATTAGCAAGCACAAAGTAGGAAAGTCAAGAAATATTTCTTCAACTCTGGGTTGAGAAGTCAGGGATATATTCTATGGTTAGAAGAAATACCACATGAAGTTAATTATGCTAAATCACTGAAATAAATTTCTGTCTGAATGTTAATTACGGAAGATTGCAATCCATTATTCCCTTGGCTATGTTAAGAAGATCTGCATGGAAAGGGAGTTTTAATTTCAATGGTTCTTAAGGACAACATGCATCAGCAGTGCATCCAACACAGAGAACAGAGGCTTATTATAACACAGATGGTTTGTCTTGGTCCCCAGAGTTTTTAGTCAATAGGCATGTTGTGGACATCCACCATGTGAACTATCTAAATTCACAGGTAATATTCATGGTATAGTCTCTGAAACCACATTCTATAAATCATATCCCTTTAGTTCACTTAATATTTTTAACACTTTGATAATAGAAATGTGATGTTGACAAACATCTAACTGGAAAATACAAGACATAGATTTTTATGTTTTATATTGTTATTATATTTTTCTCATTCAGTATGCCAGTATTCATTAACAAAGATAGTTCAGTAACCAGCATAGTATAGAAACAAAATACTTAAAGCTGAAACATTTAGTGTCTCTTATATGTCTGACTTTCTGTTTTTCTGTCTGTTTCTGTCTCTGTCTCTGTCTCTCTCTCTCTCACACACACACACAGCTATTCAAAAAGTAGGTTGATATTTAGAAAAATTTAGGGAACATATAACTATGTACTTCTGCATTTTCAAAACAATAAATGATACAAATAGCTTAGAAAGCAAATAAAAACAAAAATTTCTGTTCTGTTATTCTGAAAAAAAAAGGAGAAAGAAAAGAAACCTCACCATTTTTATAAAAAGAAAATCACAGGTTGGAGGTTACAAGAATTAAGGGAGTCGAGCTATAGAGCTTGGGAAAGTTGGGTTAACAGAAAACTCAAGGAATATGCATAGGTTTTACTTTGATACTTATAATTTGGGTTTAAATAATAGTCACTAAAAACAAACCTCAAAGATCCAATATATGACGGTCTATTAACTTCCTGTGGGCCCCCAATCTTATTTATCTCAACTGAGATTCTGTGTCAGAGACAGCTACACTTCAAACCTAATACACCACAATGGCACCTTACAAGTAGATTTAGTAAGTAATAGTCAGCATGAGTAGGAACTTAGGACCTTGCACTGGCATGTTTTCCTCGGCCATAGGGATTGGACTGAGATAACCACATTCCCTGTAGGAGCTCTCCTGGGAGAGAAGAGAAAAATCTATATTTCAACTGAGTTGTAGCCATCTATCTTCTTTGCTGTTATAAAGAGGAGAGGCAATAAGTAAGTCAAGCAAAGAAAAGGCAAGTAAACCTAAAAGATGGACAGAAGTATAAGATCCGAATGCGTGGTGAGACAAAGCACACTTTAAAGAACTAAACAAATGAATGAATGAACAAATAAGCTAGATAACAGGAGCTGAATTTTCTTTATACTTTGAGCAAGTTGCTAGAAGTCTTGGAGCCTCGGGTATCCAGCATAAGCTTAGGGCCATATCTGCCACTTAATGCAAATATCATGAATGAATATTGTTTATAAACAGTTTGTGGTCTTCATTCTATCCAATAAACTGATCTCAGTATTAAAAATGAAATGTCTGTTTTTATCATCCCGAATCAAATACTTCTCAATCTTAAGGTTCAGTGTACACTTTATTAAGTGTATGCAAAGGTCACATATATTGAACAAAATTATGTTAGTAGAGTGGCACTACACTGAGCATGCTTTCCGAATTATGCATAATTTCCTAGAAAATTTTAATTCATGTGGCATGAATTAATTTTAGTTAGAAAATCACAAATAAATGAAGACCTCAAGCTCATAATACTCCTTAAATAATAATTATTTTATAAAAGAAAAACTATTACAGGCTTATCTCCTGTAACTTTTAGTATGATAAATTGCTTCAAAATGTAGTTTTTAAAGAGATATAGCTTAAGAATCTAGAAAGTAAAGGTTGAGGTCCAACTGACTGACTTGTTCTTTAGGGCTGCATTGATGACTGCAGACAGCTGGTCTGAGAGCTTTAAAGTTAAAGCAGATACTGAGTTTACAGAGAGCAGTATGAAAAAGCTAAATAATTTCAATTTTTGGAAAAACAAAGATGAAAGAAAAATGAGGGCAGAAACACCTTGAGTAACCCATGCGAGAATGTTCTACAGTTTACTTTAGGACGAAGTTGTAAAAGACATAGACTAATGCATGGTTTTTAACCTACAATGTAATGGCTTTTATTTTGTTAATCACTTTTATGTGTAAGTAAAGGGTCATTAAGTATGGGATATTAGGCCTTATAGAAGAAATATTACTTTATTATTGTCATCCTTTATAATGGTGTTTACATTATAGTAAATTTCTTTACAGGCTATTTTTGATATTTTAATCCTGCTGAATAACATGCAGTACTAAAAAGCCTACAAAAAGACCTTATGGAAAACACTTCTTTCTCTGCTCAGATTAAGAGTTCTCAATGCATCTAAACTGGGTTCTAGATGACTCCTAAGTCAGTACAACAACTCAGTTACCATGTTACTTAATTCTGGGTTGACTTTCTGTTTCTTAATATGACTCTTAAAATTAACAACACTAATAAAAGCATAAGGAGTTTGTGTGAGTTCAGGACTCAGTTTTTCCTCCTGCAAAGTGTGTCAAGAGATGTCCTTGGACATTTTGGAACCAAAACCTCCTTCAACAAAGCATTCTTAAACTGTTACTATTAAAGACCATTTTCTCCTGTCTGTGAGAAAAGCTGGAAGATATGGGGAGAAGAATGAATGCATGTACATGTGTATGCCAAGCTGCTGCTTTCCTCCATAATCCTGGCTTCATCATCATCTTCTCTCTCCCATTTGCTCCCATCACAGGATTACTTCTCTTCTCACCGTGGGTCTAGTTAACCTTCTGTAACATGCAACCAGAATAGCTCTAGGTTTTTGCTCCCCAATGGCTATTTGGCATCGACATTATTCTTTATGTCTTATCTCTGACTCAGGCTGTATTTAATAATGTATTTCTTCCCCTGGAATGACACTTTGTAATAAAAGTTATTTTACTTGGCTTACCTCCCATAGTCTTAAGTCTATTTTCTGTTCCCTAGACTTGAGATTTTCCCCAGACTTGAGATTTTACAAAACTGAGGATGTTTCTCAGTAGTTGTGTGCTAGTCCAGCAGGTAATCAGTCCATAGCAAAAATACCAAAAGGTCAAAATCAACCTGTGCTATATAGTGAGATGCTATCTCAAAATCCAAAACACATACTAAGTGAAACAAAATGAAAGAAAAACGGAATTTTTAATATTCTTACAAAGTCCATCAAGACAGAAAAAGTTCATTTTCCATATTTCTATTTCTGTACTGAAACCTACACATTCCTATACACTTCCCTCTTGAGTTGAAAGTTCTCAAGTTCTTTTTCTATACATACGGCTTGCTCTCAGTTCTTACCTGTGTCACCTATACTGGGGTTCTGTGTTAAAGTCTTCCAGTGGGACATTTCCCAACCTCATTTTTTCTTTATTTTGTACAGTTACACACCCAGCCTTTAGTGCTGACGGCAGGTGATGATCAGTCTCTTCTCTGTAGCGTAGATATAGATGTCAGTCCTAAGTCTCACCACAATCACTAATATATGAATTGCTGGTGGCCTCTCAGAAGTCATTAGGTATAAGTATAAAACATTATCTCATCATAGAAACAAGTAAACAAAATACCAAACAGTCGCAAAGGGATATTAAAAAGTGGGAAGCAAGAATCTGTTAAGTATCCCATCTTTCAACATGTAATACCTTCTTTGAGGGGTGTTTCATGGACTGTGGTATACACTGCATACTTTTGCTCCACAGAATTTATTTGTAGAAATCCTGACTGCCCATGGCTTTAAGTTCCCTGACTTTCAGAAGGTAGCTGGGTTTTAAAACTGGAAACATCTGGGTGGGACTTTTCCCATTTTAAGAGACAGTGGAGGTACTGGAGAAATGAATCAGTGATTGAGTGCATATTGCTCTTCCAGTAGACCTGAGCTCAGTTCACAGCACATGCATTTATAACTTAGACTCGCCTATTACTATATATATATACCAATTAATTTTAAAAGTCCACAAATAAGCAACGAATGGTAGTAGAGAGTTTGTAGGAAAGAAAGAGAAGGGAAATAATGAAACTATATTATAATCTTGCTGGGAGCCACAGAAATATGAAGTTGGAACTCAGTTGGCACCAACAAGGCTGATTTATCAGAGCCAAGGGCCCTGATGGAGGTAAAGCCAAATACTCAAGGAGTTTGGGTGTTAATATTAGCTGTTTTCTGATGAGGATTTCTTGTATGTGATTATAGATTTTGCATTTGATATTTAATGAAAATTTATTTCCCAAGAACTTTCAGCAGTGTGATTGAGCATTTATTGGGCACACTTTCTCCCATACATCTGGGGCCATATGGATAACCTCTAATGTGCATAAAAACAGTCATACAGACCAGATCTCTTTTCTCACAAATCAGGTCTTTGTTCCCTTGCCCAGAGCAGACTCAATGTCTGCCTTCCCTGAAATTATCTTTACTAATGAACTACTGGACAGAGTCAGGCCTTGGACAAAATAAACTAGTTGAAACATTTCTCATGTATAAATGACAGCTACAGATAGATGACACACTGGTATGTTCTAAGCTCTTCACCTCCACAGATAGGAGTACTATCTGGACCTAACACCACTAATCTTAGGACTTTATCTCCCTGTACTTGCACCTGGATTCAATAGTACAGGATCCTAAATTATAGATTTGTTGTTTATGATATTATTCTGAAGCACTGCACTACAAGGACAGAGCAGCTAATATTGAACAGATTCCATTTCTTGTGCATATTGAGCTTTAACCATAAAAAAAACCCTCCTAGGGAAAGTGCTACAGTAAAACAAAGCTGCAAGCTTTCTTCCCTTGTTTACTCAAGTCACCTAGCAACCAAGAACGTTTGTTGCTCCCATCAGAAAAGAGCTGTGAAAAGACCTAGAAAGAGTACAGGACTTTACCTTGTTCATGGATTTTTGTTGATTAATAAACTTTTAACCTTAGGCCTAGCCACAACTAGGATTGTAGTTAGGTTGCATGACTTTCCCCCTTTAGATTATTTTGTGGTCTACTCTTTAGTAGATCCCCACCAGAAAACCTTGACCAGCCACTCCCACTATTGTGTCATAAGTCAAAGTTGACAATATAAATCTTATTACCCCTCTTATTACCCTGAGTAATTCACATTGCCTTGACAAAGAATGACTGACTGCCTGTTGAGTATATAAGCCTATGCCTTCACTGTTGTAATTGTCTTGCAAATAAGAGTTGTGTCAGTAAAGATGAAATAAGAAAAAAAAAAAGAATTCTGCAAAATTGATTAAATCCTGTAGATTTACAACTTCACCAATAGTCACGTATCTCTTGACCCTGAAAAAAAACCTTCTTGTGGCTGGTTCCCCAAGGCTTTCATTATAATCTCAAAACAATCAAAGAATTTTTAAAAGAAAAGCTAAACCTTCAGAAGAGAGAATGGAGGTCTTGGTCCTTTCTCCCCTTTCTTTCTCATGTGTAAACATAAAAGGAAGACATTTCTCTTCACATCTAGAATATGGTACTTCCTAGAATCCATATTTGCAGATATGTTGATGTTGAACATCCATATTTATTAGATTTGTAGATGTAAAAGTTTGATATTTAGACCACTGACCTCTTTAGTTTTCTAGAGTATCCTTATGCTTATTTGTAAAAATGGGAACAGTGGTGAGCTTTTCAAATGTCTTCCCTGGGGGATTAGCAGAGCTTAGAATGTTAAAGGAGCTGAGCAAAGTAATATATGCCAGAAGTGAACTGATCCAAAAGTCCAGAAGTAAGTTATTACTGTTGAAGTAAGTGATTACTGTTGCAGTAGTTTAAGTGTTTTAGTTGTATATTTTAGAAATGAGTGTGTTATCTGTAATTAGCAAGATAAGTGCTAAGTGTAGAACTAAGTAATCTTCACTAACCTTGAAATGTTTGCTTTCAGCATCTTAAGTCAGGAGAAAATATGCCTGTTTAAAGTTCTATGGAAACTGGGAATTTTGGTGTATGAAAATAATACGGTGGACATACTAAAGAAGAAACACATGAGAGGAAAATGCCAATGGCGATTCTCAAGATACAGCATGGGATGTGTATTTAGGTGAAATTTAAGGGAAAAAGATTATTTTGCTCACAGTTCAAGACTGCAATCCATTCCGGTGGGGGATGTGTGGAAATAGGAGCTGGCTCTACCTGGTCTCATTACATCCAGTCAGGAAACAGATGAACGAAGCATTTGCTTACTTCTCCTTTTTATGCTATCCAGGATGTCAATCCATAGAATTTATATATACTCTCAGACACTTAGCGTGGGACTTCAAATCTCAACTAATTCAATGTAAAAATTCTCACAGAACTGTCCAGAGTTTTGTTTCCTTGGCAATTCTGAGTACCAACAACCTGGTGAGAGCGTCTCTCTGTTCAGTTTTGTTGATATTAAACATGATATCAATCACTTCTGATTTTTTTTTCTCACTGTATTTTAATTCTCTCTTTTTGTGCTTCTCTTTTTACTTTTTTTTATAGTAAATAATTGCCTTAACCTCTTAACTTCAGTAGATTATAAACTTATCCACAGAGACTGTGCTGTGCATACCTGGTCATAGCTCAGAGGGATGCATACAGAAACATTCCTGTGACTTTGAACTTTATCTAACTGTATTGGATTCACCCTGAAACCATGCACTTCCCCAGTTTATATTGCATCTGGTTCCTTACAGATCAGCATGCATCATTTGCTTTTGTGCCTTTATGCCTTTACTTCTCAACATCATCACCACCATATTCATCAGCAGTAAAGTTCAATGGACTCATAAACACAAGACAGTTTCAACTGAGCAAATTTGCATATAATTCTCACATCTTTAATAATGGCAGATAATAACCTTTACTTAAGAACTTCATTGGCTGCAATGACAAAAATTAAGAGTAGTTTGGCAATGTTGACAATAGACTGAAAAACTTGGGAGGATGTCTTTCTCTACCCTCATACTGATGTAATTTACAAGTTTAGGCACTGTCATGCTTTTCTTTGAAAATGTATCTTACTTCTAGTTACCTTAGCATTTTTAATTGCTTTCTTCTTTACCAGCTGGCATATTGCACAATACACAGTTGATTCTCATTATCCATGGTAGCTATGTTCAATAAGTAACTGAAAATGCTGAATTAGTAAACTGCAAACCACTGCTCCTAGACATTTCTGCCAACTACTTGTCATAGAGTTTTTGACAATCAATATTTAATGTGTATTTGTTTCTGTTCAAACATATCTTGCTTCATGTGTGTTTTAATGTTTAACTTACTATATTTTAACCCATTCCTGAGGAAATATGCCCAGTATTAGTGTTTTCTCTATAACACATATCACTCTTTCCTTGTGCTCAGGTCACTAGACATCATTTCAGAAATATATTTCTGATCTGTTCTCTTCTAGTCATTACAGGCTAGAGAATAAAACTTACCTCTTTTCTGTGAATTATTTGAGTGATCCCAAAAGCACTGGATGGCAGTATTCTTTCTGAAGTTATGATTTAACCTGTAGATGAATTAATAATTAGGATACATAATGTGAAAAAAACTATTTACAATAAAACAGAGAAAAACAAATCTGGAGCATATGTATAATAATGAAACCTGCATTTAATAGTGAGTAAATATACCAGCAATTACATCAGGGTCTAAGACATTATATTTTATTAGTTAATTCATAAAATTAAATGTTGTTTATTACATTTCTCATTATTCTATCCATTTGCATTTTTTATTAGTATTAAGAAACAAACTGTTTAGCAGGGCTGCAGTGATGGCTCAGTGGTTAAGAGAATTTACTGTTCTTACTCTTCTGGGTCCCAGCAATCATATCGTGGCTCACAAACACTTCAAATTCTACTTTCAGGGGACCCAACACCGTTTCTTGGTTCTACAAACATCATGCCTCCACACATATTTGCACAGAAGACATATGCAGACAAAACACATGCATATAAAATATGTGTTTAAAAGAAACTCTTTAGTACTGTCATGTATTTTCACTATTGTGTACACTAAACTTCTAATTGCATAGGTTCTTCTTTCTGGAAAGCAGCACATTTCTGTGTTCTGTATTCATTAGCTCACACTTAACCTAAATAATCTCAATTTAGCATTATCGTCATCATACACCCTATCCTCCAAACCTTACTCAACAACTCCCCTCTGCTTTAGCTCATTCTTCTATCTTGGCGCTTGAAATTCAGCACAGCTTGTCAACCGTGGAATAATAATACCTGTAATTACATTTTGCTAGCCTAAATATCTAGCACAACTCCTGGTTTTTAAAATAGGAGGAAAACTGGATGAGCTAAACTGATACAAACTAGGAAGGGAGCAAGAATAATTTTTTTCAAACTTGAAGAAAAATGATATCTAACTTCAACTTATATGCAAAAAGTTATATGAAAATCCTAGGGTTTAACTCAACCAAATGACAAATTAAATTAAGGAGTAAGGTTCAGATTTGACTGATTTGAGAAAGGAAAGCTTGAGTATGCACAACTGTTAAGGTAGAAATGCCTTGAACTTTTCATGTTCATAAAAGGTAGATGATTCAGCAGCATAAAGCAATTATTTTAAAAGCTAACATCATGTTAGAAAATATTAATAGGAGTTGGTCTAGTTTATCACAATAATCTTGCTTCCAAATTTGGCAATAATCAAGCCTTTGCCGAAGTATTTATGAAAGTTGTAGAGAAATTGGATTCCATTCAAGGAATACCAACAAAATGAAAATGTGACTATTAGAAAAGACAAAAGGGACTTTGGATCTCCTTGGAGGTCAGAGGACACCAAAGAGAACCATGGATTAAAAATTGTCATCACGCTCAGACCAATCCTTGGCCCAAGACTCAGTAAAGACAGTGTTTGATTAATTAAAATACTTAAATTAAGGCTTAAAGGACAAAGATCAGAAGTCGTACATTAGTACACTGGCCAAGACAGCATGAAATAAATTTAAATTCTAGAAATACATTAGGGATGATTTAAAAGAGAGTCTCCTGAGTTTTCAAGTGGTAAAATACTGGAACCGAATTCAGTGGTAGGAAATGAAGTGTCCTGCATCCATAGCTATTTGAATCAGTTAGAAAAGAAACTCCTTTGAGCTGGTAAGTCCAAAATAGCCATGGGTGGCTCAGTTACTTGCCCTTCTTGGCTTCTCAATCAGATTTGCAATACTTATTGATGTATAGAGCCATCCGCTTTCTTTCATGTAGCCATTAATTATAGTTTAATTTGATGTATTTAACCTGTGTGCAACGTAATTATTTTCCTATTTCTAAATTTTGCTCTCACATGAACAAAAAATGTCACTTGGATGTTCCTTGATATTTTCTCCTGGATAAAGGGTTCCAACTAAGCTACAGAAAAGAGTGAATTAGACATAAAGAGTTGATTCCACAGCTTGCATAAACATTAACAGTAACAGTTTCATAGGATCAAATGTTATCCTAATTTCCATGCTAGAGGATGGAGATTTTAAATATTTTATATCATGTACTAGCTCATGCTTTATCATCCCCAATTCTCTGAAAAATAGTTCTTGTTATCATTTCTTTCATGGATGCACACCCTCACTACTTGCTGTAAGTCACAGGAAGAGAACGAATGAAACTGGGGAACATTTCCTTTACTCAGATTTTAATTTATCATTCTGTTGCATTAATGTAACCATCCATGTTTGAAAAGGTATTTTTTGACATGCCTATTGAGCATCATGCTTTTCTAAGGTGCTAGGGCCCAGACTTAACTTCACAGGGGGCAAATATGATATGTAAACATGCTTATAGAACACATGTTGGGGAGTTCTTTCAGGGAAAAGAATTTTGGGAAAAATAAAAGTAGAGTTGAGCACCTGAGGAATTTAATTACAACTCAGTAGTAGAACAGAAGAGCTCATCAGCCTGTGTCTGAATGAGAACATCTGAAGAGCACAGTGGTTCATCAGAGCTGTACCAGGCTGTGACAGAATCACCTGAGACAAGGCAAAGGTGATTAGCTTAGTGAGACTGATGCCACCATACTTTCAAAAGATTCAACTATGGGTCACACTATGGATACAATAATACATACAAATGTATTATTAACATATTTAATGGTGTGCTTATTTAATAGTGAGGGAATAGGAGAACATATTTAAATTTACCCCTTTTCATTAGTACAGATGATATACATAAGGAGAAAACTATAAAGGAACGAGATCTCCAAATGTAATGACTGGGTGTGTGACAATTGAGGTAAAGCTTCATAGAGGAGCTACATTTCACTAAAATATCTGCAAAAGTGAGAAGATCATACAGGTGACTTTATTATGGAGAAAATAGATTCACACAAAACTTCTGAAGAATATTGATAGACTATTTGAGGAATTGCAGAGGAGCAGAGGGGTAGCTGGCCAGTGTGGCTAGATTATAGCCTGCAAAGAACAAAATAATAAGACACAGAAGCCAGAAACATAATTGCATATAGGAACCCAGATGCTGCATGGGCTATATAACACATTAAGGATTTTGACATTTATCTGAATGAGTTAGAAATTTGAGAGTTTTGAGGAGAGGTGTGAATGAGCTGACAAATGTTCCCGGCTCCCTCTTATGTGTTAAGAAGAGACTGTGGGAAGACAAAAAGCAAAAATAGGGTAAGAGTTAAATGACCAAAACAGTCGAGGAAATAACTGGTGGTATTAAGATGAAGTGGTTAGATTATATTCACTGGGAAGTCAAACCGACAGAACTTGATGGCCAAGCTGTGAAATTTACTTTTAAGCCATTTCCTATTACAATTTAAGCAATGTATTAATAGTCCCAAAACCTTGGAGAACTTTCTTTAATTTAAGGGCACTATCTACATTCTGCTGAGTAGTCTATGAAGATTAAACAGGTAGAACATGTGATGGATAGACATAAGAATGCTTAACAAACATTATTTGGCTCTAATCTGTTGCCTTAAATCCCTTGCAATATGCTTCAATTTTTGTCATTCTTCATGTATTCTGAAAACACACACTCTCATTGTATGTGTAACTTGTGGCTTGTAGGATGAATATACCCAAGATAGCTACAAATGAGCCAAACAAATTGGCAGTTGACAATGTCCTGACGTAAAGCACCTCTGCAAGTCAAATACAAGCATGACAAATAAAATTAACTTTGTTTTAAATGAGAAAGTATAGTGTAATTAATTAATTAAAATGACTAATTTGAAGGTTTATCAAAAGTTAATGAAAACAGCTCTTGACTTTTCTCTGAATGTGATGTGTCTTTAAGTGCAGAATGAGGCTTCTTACTTGTTGACTTTCAAATCCTTCCAGATATGTTATAAGAACTAAAACTCACTCTGGTAGAATTTGAAAATGTGATCTCTGAATTTTAAAGGTTTCTTTCAAAGAAGCATATGTTATCCCAGCTGCCTATGTCTAATAAAGAAACCACTGACAGAAGGGAATAAAAAGAAATGGAATATAATATTTCAGAGTTGCCTCACACACACTGAGGACTTTGGCATATGAATATAGTTGAATATGGTTAACATGCAAAGTGGGAATCATGGGAAAATAGAAGTCCTTGCAAAGTATACAGGATTCCTTACTTCCAAATGCAATACTATTTACAACACATAAGTAGCAAGCAAAAACCCCATAGATTAATAAAGTAAAACAAACTGTGACTTGTTTCAATTACAGATAAAGTAATGGTAAGATTTCTTTTGTTAAGAATTTACAATATTAGATGCTTCTCTTACAGTCACTATGGGCTGTTATGCAGAGTATTTTGTGCAAGTTTTACCTGTTCAAGAAGAGAGAGAAATGTATGTCAATTGTTTATACTGTTTGATTGAATATTTTTTATCTAAGGTCACAGTGGCCTATAGTAGTGAAAAGGAGATACAGTATTACACTTACGAAAAACTAATACCCTACTTTTAAATTGGGTTGATAAATATAAGATCTTTTTAATACAGGAGCTGATATTCATTAATTGTGTGATTTACCTTTCAAGGCCAGTGTGGTTTTGGACACAGACAATTCAAATTTTATTTTGATCTAAAGATGGCAATGTAGAAAGAGCTCTTAGGACTCCTAAAATAGAACATGGATGCCTCCACACCCTGTCTTGTCTTTCTAGAGACTCTTTCCTAAACAGGAAATGTTGAAATTCTAGAATACTTTACTAAATGTCTCTGTAAGAACCCTCTGCAGACTTAGCTGAACATACAGTTTCCTTTGCCATATGCAAACCCTCCCACCTTCTATGTAGGGCCAGGAAATCTCACTTACGATCTTTGAATGCTTTTTTTTTTTTTTTTTAACTAAGACAATTAAAAAGCCACAGACCATACAGAGGATAGAACACAAGCAAATCATTCAAACAAGTTATTGTTTGTTTAGCTCTTATGCAAATTGGGGGTAACCATGTTCATGTTATTTGGTCACAATGTGAAGATCAAAATTAAAAAAAAAAAAAAACAGATGAAATACATACAGTATTTTGCATCACTTCTTTTGACCCAGCATTTTGTATTTAAAAGAAAAAATAGAAAAAGTATTTTAATAATGCTGTTCCAATGAAACATCATGAAGTTCAGAAATGTTACTCATTACAGTGAAGAAAATTAATGAAAATATGAAAAATAAATGAGCAATGGTCTGAAACCCTTAATAAAATTAAGAAAAATGTTTAGTAAATTTACATGACCAATTTCCTGATGGAAATGTGTGTGTGTGTGTGTGTGTGAGAGAGAGAGAGAGAGAGAGAGAGAGAGAGAGAGAGAGAGGAAAGAGAGAGACTACATGTCTCTTATGTGTGTATACATATGGGTGTATACATTCATGTGCATACAAGTACATATTTATGATTTTGAACTCTGATAATAATATTGAAAACATAGAAAGCTATTACAGACCTGTATATATGACACCAGAACATTTTATATGTGGCAATTTAATCTTTAAAAGGAAAGATCACATTTCTATATCCAACGAACCCATTTTATTCCCTAAAAATTTGTCTTTATATGAAGAGATGTTAAAAAAACAAAACAAAACAAAAATCTCCTAAATTGGGAAGAAATAAAAAACAGAGAAGCCTTCAAAGAAGTTTGCATTGGACATTTTATTTGTATAAGACAGTGGTTTGGAACCTATGGATCATGATCTCTTTGGGGCATCAAATGACCTTGTCCAGGGGTTACATATCAAGTATCCTGCATAGAAAATATTTACTTTATAGTTCATAATAGTAGTTAAAGTTATGAAGTAGCAACAAAAATAATTTTTTGGTTGGGGATCACCACAACATAAGGAATTGTATTAAAGGGTTGCAGCAGTAGGAAGGTTGAGGGCCGCTGGTCTAAGAGGTCCTAGATACAGAAAGGCCCAAGATATCATCACAGAAATACTAATTCAAATTAAAGAGCAATGAGCCAAGGGGCATATGACATCAACACAGCTGTGGGTGGTCATCACAGTGGAGAGAATGATAACATTTGGAGAGGAGATGAAAATGTTGGAGGTGGGCAGTGAACAGCAGGCTGTTGGATGTAAGAAGAAGGGAAAAGGACCCAGTACACCATACAGCTCATTTACATGAGAGTTGGAGGAATACTTTAATGGAAGTACTCATCATTGTTCGCATGAGCAGAACAGGGTAAGTTCAGCACCCACTGTACTTAGGAAGCTCCCAAGGCAGTCAAGTTTTCCCGAGGAGTGTATTATTCAGGAATACAGAGCACTGAGCAGAGCAAAGGTAAAAATGCTGGAGAAACATCTTGAAAGGGCCTAGCCTGAGTGGGACTCTGAAATTGGAGACCTGTGTTCTGTGAACATTCTCTTGAAATTCCTGACAGTGTTATCTTTGATTCTGTGTTGGAAGTGACATTGATAAAATACTGCAGAATGTGTTAGGACATCAGAACTTGCCTCATATACCTTCTTGCCTCCATCCGTACTAAAACATGTCACCTGCCCCCTCAGCCCGTGTGTGTGTGTGTGTGTGCGTGCGTGTGTGTGTGCATGTGTGTGTGTGTGTGTGTGTGTGTGTGTGTGGCGGGGTGGTTGGTGTTTGAGTGTGTGGTGTTGAGCACATACTCAGTGTGTTTATTCTCTCTCTCCACCCCACCCCCCTCTGAGCAGCTGGAGTTGTGAGCCAAACATAGACTTCTGAGAGATTTACATTTCCCTGCCCATGTTCATTTCCATACATAGGGAAATAAGGTATTCATCATTTAAAAAAAATCATAGGATACATTAAAAAAGAAATAAAAAGCTTTTCCCTACCCTTGTACATTGAGAACTATCACTTTGTGCTGTGCCTCAGAAACCATGACTCTGGGCTAGATATGAGGTGTCCACATGTCACAGAGAAAGCACTGAAGGATGGTGTTGGTGAGCAGCTAGAAAGACCATCAGCAATCATACAGGGGATGGATGAACACATTGAGCTTGTGGGGACTGAGGAACTTTACATTCGGGGCAGTTGCCAAGGAAGCATTTGTGAGAGACAATGAGGGTGCCCTGTCAAAGTTCCAAATGGAATTAGGGCAAAGTTTTCATGAGTGCACTAAACCTCAGTGGTCACCTCTCCTGGCAAAGGCCGCTGCTCAGGGTTCAAGACAGAAAAGCTGAAAGGATCCTATGAGTTGATTCAGTAAGTCCTTTCCAATAGAATATTTATAGAAATTTCACTTTGAATATAAAGCGGTTTCTTATGTTGAATACAGAGGAGCCTCAAGGTATGGTTATGCAGATGGAGGCCGCAGCAGAACACTGAAAGTTAGGCCACATTTTATTTTATTATATTTCACTTTCATGTACATTTGGTGTTTTAGAGTGTCTCTTAATCTGTAAAATGTTAGGGAACTTCTAATTCTAGGTGGCCCACGACTCACTGCGTGACAGAGAAGGCCTCGAACTCACGACTGATTCTTCTTCTACCTCTGAAGTGTTGAGATTACACATGGGTCCAGGCTGGTTTTCATTTTAAGAAGCTGGTTACAACAGAAACCCAGTGGCAACAAAAGGAAAAGCTTTTAGTGCCCCAGATTCAGTTAACACCTTTTTTAACTGGGATGAAAGAATTGAGTTTCTTTGGGTTTTATCTAGAAAATGGAGGTTGTACTTACTGTTTCCTAGATGCTCAGTATATGAAGTATGTTAAGTTTTCTTGCAAATTACTATAACAATGCTGTTACCTCAGTTCAAATTCAATCCCCCCACCCCCATACCCATTGAAGGTTCTAGGATTCATCAAAGCACTGTATACCAGGTTTAGGACATGAAGTTTCAGCTGTGCTTCCTCTGGGCAAACTCCACAGTTCTTGAAGGTTAAAGCCATAGTTGGAACAGTAAAAAAATGAAAAACAAAGCAAAAATAAAAGGTGCCCTTTCAACACAAAGGACGACAAGGTGAGGCCTGTAAACATCCAGGATGGGGTATGTCTTAAAGAGCTCTATGATGAAATTAGGAGACACGGAAGGAGAGGCATTCTCTACTTTTCTGAATCTTACACAGATTTTTATCTCATGTCACCTCCACTTCTATGCGGTTTAACTGTTTTATAGACTGTTGGTTCTTCCTTTCAATAAACCATGGAGAAATCTGAAAGGTGAGCAGGCACAACCTTACCAAAGTAAGGGCCTCTTCTCACTCAGCAGAAAATCCAGCACATGAAAAAAGGGATCGCAAAATAACAACGCTGAGAAGAGAAGAGATGAAAGTGTATGGTGGGAAGAGGGCAGGAACGTGGTTTCCATCCACTAAACCCACACAGGAGGACAGAACCTACAAATTGTGTCCTCACCTCCACACACAAACCAAACCACCTCTGTGTGTGTGTGTGTGTGTGTGTGTGTGTGTGTGTGTGTGTGTGTCTTTCTGTCTCCCTTTCTCTCTCTCTCTCTCTCTCTCTCTCTCACACACACACACACACACACACACACACACACACACACACACACACATAAATGTAATGAAATGTTTCTAAAGACAGACAGAGGTCAGCATGAGAAACCCACTGCCAATCTAAAGAGTCTAATAAACACTGCAAGTTTTATAAAAAGATCCATGGCTTTTAGCCCAGAAACTAACATTCAAGTATAATTTTTCACAGCCTTTTCCATAATTAACAAAACTCTCAGAATAAATGCTACTGAGATATCTTTTATATTTGTATTTAAGGTTTTAAAGGAAATAACACACATTTTTGCAGTATCAAAAAATCAAGAGAAGATTTTAAAATCATATTGTTCATATTGTTTCAAAATTATGCTCTTTCCACCAAGACATAGAAACAGTGTTTACAGGTTTTTGTGTTAATACTAATTCAAATCAAAGGGGGGGGGGGGATGATAGTGACTGTATGTGACTGTATAGCTTAGCTTGTTGGAAAAGAGCGCCATCTAGGGTAAATTGACAGAGTCAACACAGCATCTGCAATGCACCACCTTGCTGCTGAATTCCAAATACAGACATAGGAAATGATTACCATATGCAGTAAATGAGCTGAATCTTCTAGAAGACATAGAACACCCAAAGGTTGTAGAAAGTATGTGTTCAAAATTTTATTTCTCTTTTTATCATTAGGCGGAGTAAAGCTTTTGCTTACATTAAGAGCTACTTTCTCGTTTCTTTTATATCAAGAAAAGCAATTTAAATAAATATTTTAAGAAAGCAAATGTTATTATTACAAAATAAACCTAACATATAGGGAAAATTTGGTGATTTAAAAACAGCAAGGAATGTTGATCAATATCCTGAAAGATCTGAAGGTACTAATGTGTTAAAAAAAATTCTGTATAAACAAAATCTTATTTTTTGAAATTTATTTCTTTCTTACTTCACTGTGACTAGAAATATTTCTAGGCTTTTGGTCTCTGTTTTAGAGAAACATGAACTTTCTGAACATATATTAAATACAACATGTGATTCATGTACAAATATGGTTTTTTACAGATAAAAATTTGAAAGAATGTAATAAAAACTGGGGAAATTTAGATGGTGGCATACCAGTATCAAATGTCCTGTTTGAAAATGGTCCAGATCTCCAAAGTTGACCTTTTTCCTAGGAGATCCAAAATTAAATTAAAATCACAGAATTTGTAGATAAGAGTTGTGGATAGTTGATTGTAGATTTTTATGTGTGTGTTGTATGTCTGTTTGCATGTTCACCTGTGTGTACAAGTACATGAGAGTGTGTGCATATGTGAATTTGGATGCCAGGTGTCAGCATTTGGATATCATTTTCAATTACTCCTCATGATAGTTTCAAGGCAGAATGCCTTGGTCATCCTGGAGGTCACCGATTCATCAAAGATTAGCCGACCAGAAAGTTCCAAAGGTCACCATCTCTACATACTCAACCCCAAGGTTCTGAATACCAACCATGAATGGTTTTTTATATAGGAACTGGGAATCTTAACTCAGGTCCTCATGCTTGTTCCATAGAGTACTTTATGGCCCGAGCTATCTCCACTATCCTTGGCTTATTTATTTTCATCAGTTCAAGAATTATAGAGTATATGACCTAGCTACACCACACCAAGGACTTCCTAACCCACTTCGGAGATACATACACTGTTTACTATGGCTCTGTTCATGACAGCTAAGAAATGAGATAAACCAAGAAATGAAAAATGCAATGGAATATTACTCACATGTAAAGAAAAATGTAATGTAGGTAAATAATGAGTCTGAAAAAATATTATAGGGAATGTGGTTACCCAGGTCCCTAAAGACAAACACCACCTGGTCTCTCTCATTTGCTGATCATACCTTCAAATCTTTTATATGTTTGAAGTGGAGTACATGTTGAATCCAGGAAACTAGATATGGGCCAGCCTGGGAAGGGAGTCACTTATTAAGAAGGAAGAGATAGGAAAATATAAAATAAAAGTAGAAAAGTGGAACTCTGGAAACAAAAGAATTCAAACATGGTGGGGATGAGAATACAAAGGGGTTGGAAAGGCTTTGACAAAATAAAAGGCACATGAAAGGTGTTCGGAATCTATTACCTTCTAACACAAGGCTGGGGGAAAGTAACTAAGGTCACTATTAGAACACCATGGTGTGGAGGAAAAAAGGAGGGCATTAAATTTGTGCTAAAGGTTTAAGAGAGATAAGGTAACTAGGAAGAAATGTTAAGGAAGGGTTAGTTTAACTAGGCATAAATAAAATCTTCGTAATCTAACAAAATTATTATACACAAGAATTTGAACAAAATATCCTCCAAGGGGTCACAGAGGTGCTTGAAGAAGACATGGGTCATTATATGCAAATCTTAGAGACACGGGTCATAGAGTTCCCCAGAAGCACCCAAACAATATGGCAATTGTTTGTCTCCCATAACTGGGTGATAAGACCCTATAACTGAAGACACCACTTGGTTTGGATACAGGTGAGAAATTTTCCTCAAGTGAAACAGAAGACACTTTCACTGATGTTTAACTTAAATAGTGACAGAAGGTGCTGTGTGGCCTGCTTGAGGAGTGTCACCAATACTGTTGCCCAATGCTTGGCCCTAAATGCTTCACTCCTGTAATATGGGTAAGATGTGTCCGCTGGTCCAAGCATGGTACATTGTTTACAATAATAACTGCTTTGTGAATGGCTAGGCAGACTGTTCCATAGGGGGGATGTCATGCCTAGTTCTATAATCTTGGTTAAAAGTCCATGACTAGGTAGGTCGTAGACCCTAGTTGGTAGCCTGCTTTTGTTGTTTTTGCTAGGTGGCAACACTTTCAAAATGCCTTCGTTCTACTTATAGATTTATGTGACACTCAACTTTGGTTGGAAAAGCTTCTTTATGTGATGGTGAGTGGTTAGTACAGAGACTAATATGTGATCAAAATGTTAAATCTAAGTAACCATAAGTGCTCAGGTGTGGGAGACTCATCCATATCAACTTCTTATCATCCAAGACTCAGGAAACATTCCAGCAGAAAAGCAGGAGTGTTGAAAGGCTGACTTCTGTATATAGCATAGCTGTTGGACACACCAACTCACTGAAGCTATGACTACTTGAACAAGGTGCAGCCAGTTAAAATTCCAAACTGAGTACATGAGAGGCCTCCAAAGCCTCCCCACCCCTCACCCGCCCCTGGCAGAGGAGCTGTGGGTGTTTGGTGGTGCCTATGGGGCAGAAAGCCACTCTTCTTCAAGGTATGTAATAAAGGATGACAAACAAATACTTTACCATTTATTATTAAGCATAATCCATGCACAAGTATCACAAGACAGATGGGAAATTGGAATCAAGTCACCAGCAGCAAGTCTGCCATGCCACAGCTGTTTCCTGGCCGTTTCTTTCAGTCACATCCATCCCCAATAAAAACATGGCGTCTTGGACTAAAACACTCCTCTCAATTGTCCAGCAGACCTGTGACAGAATTTCCCGAACAGATGTGGATGTTGATAAGCATATACCGTATGGATGGCCACACACGAATGCACATCTGAGAAACACCAATTCATAGTTACTAGTATCAAGAAATGGACATCAATTTGAGAGGGGGACAGACTTGGAGGCAATAGGGGAAGTCACAAGGGAGTAGTAGTGGACTGATATGATAAAAATTACTTCAGACAAGTGCATGGAATTTTATCAGAATAAATAAAAATAGTATTTTTGAAAAAATAGATTTATTTTTCTAAGGCCTCTCATCATCATTTGCAGAAATCTTTTTTAAATATACGTATTGTATCTTCTTTCATTTTATCTTACAAAACTCCCAATAATAGATATCTTCTGATGGGTTGATATTAAGTGTAGTAATGTTCAGTGTATCATTATGTAAGAGCTATGTAGTAGACAAATTCCAAACAGAGGGAAAGAAAGCTGCAAATCTTATTTAAAATCTTATATCATGTAGATATATTTTCATTCAGTCACATTCCATACTGTGAGGGAACCATATCCTGCCCAAAGATCATCCCTATTGAATAAATGGCAAGCACATGGCACAGAGCCTATACTTATTAATTCAGCCATTATTAGGTTGCTCTTTTGTCATTCCTCTGGAAAATTACTATTCATATAACTATTGGTAAAATGTTTTGGACATACCTGGCTATATCCATAAATTATGAACTAATTCTTATCATTTAGTAGAGACATGCAACTTAATGTGGCGATTAACACATAGGTGTCAAAATTCGGTGTGGCCTTTGCTTTAAGTATTTATTTACAAACCATATAACTTTATAAACTATCTAACCTTTCTTTCTATACAATGAAAGATATTTAAGAAGTAGAGAAAGTTTGACTATAATACCAATAAGATATGAATTACAATGAATATCATTCTGCTAATTATTGCTACTTTAGTTGTTTCTTTAGCCAACCAAGACATGCTGGGAGACCAATTATAAGCATTTATTACATTAAATAACTCATGCACATGTGAATACACACACAACTTTAGGGAATGGTGATTAGGTTATGGAATAGAAGACATCATTGAATAAATGATAATGAATTTATAGACTTGGATGGGTACTTGTTAGATCCAGGAATCATAGACTATCTTCAGTTTGCAAGATCCATAAGATGAAGAAGAATCTAAACTTTAGTGTTCTGTAATTATTAGACTAAAAAGTAATCCTTACCTTCTAAAAACAAACTCAAATCTCCGCATTTGGAAACTCAAGGATTTTATCAGAATCCTAATTCATCCATCTTGTGTATATTATCTAAACCAGTCAGCCCCTTTCATCTTATAGCAGAAGAATATTACCATATTTGAATTCTTATCTTAAATTTTGTATTTAATTCTCTATAGGGCTTTCTTTGCCTCTGTCAGCAAATTTTCTGATCTGAGCAGTCTATTGTGAGGTGATATATTCATTGAGCATTAACAATTAACTGCCCACTCTTCTTCTCTCCCTTCTCTCTGGATGAATGGAATCTGTGTGAGTTTGTGTGAATGTGTGATAGTAGGTTTATCACTATCCATAGTAGTAATGGCAAGACTCAAGATGTTTAAGATAGAACACAGATGTGTAATTGAGTAGAAGCTACTTTGAAGAGTGGTTTTAGGTCTGTCAAAAGTTAAAGCTTTGTCTCTGGTCTCATCCTTGAGTTTGGTCTAATTGGTAACCTCAGCAAACTATGAGGAATAGAGCATTATTCAATGTTATGACTAAGTTATTTTGCAAGTTAAATCAATATTTTTATATTATTTCTTCTAACTCTAAATTCTGGTTCTTCCCATAGGCCAAACTTTCTCATTTAATACACTTTAACATTTCTTCATGCTTTATCTTTTCCTGATAATATAATGTTTATTTTTTATGTTGCATAATATTTTTTTTCTAGAGATGACTACGTGACTCCTTTACTCTGGTATATGGCAATTAATATTTCCATCTGCATTCATTAGTGACAGCTAATTCATAATTTAGAGAATTAAGAATTTCTCAATCAGAGTGATTGCTCTACTTTTCACCTTAGAATAAAGGAGAAGGGGTCAGGAGACCTCTCTTAATAATGAGCTAGAACAACTTGGCACTAGGCTCTTTTCTTTTCTCTCTTTAAAATTACTCATCCTATAAATAATTTACCATAAAACCTTTGGACTTCAATTATTGAGACTCAGCACTTTGCAAAGACAGCATTACAGTATTCAATATGACTAAAAATGCGTGGCTTTAAATATTGATGAAAATTGTGTCCTTGAATAATATGAAGTGACTATAACATTTTATCCACTTCTTCTCCACTTCAGAGCGGAGCTAACGAGGTTAGTAAACAGCAGTGACGTGCAATCTGACATCTAGTAGCTGTATGGCCAAGGCCAAGATTTAGTAGTTTCTAGCTCTAGCCCTTTGATTAATGAACTAGGAATGTGTAAGTAGTATAAATTTTAACCTGAGGTTAAGAGTTTGGTACAGTGAATATAAGACAAAATAGGTGTTGACTGTTTGAAAGTTCTATACCAGGCACTTTAATATCAAGTGCATTTTGGGAAGTAATGTTGCTCTGAACATTTCAAAGAGGACAATTTTCATAATGACTCCATGGCCATTGATCATCAAGATTGTTGAGCCCAAAACTGCTCCTTACATACACAAACTTTATTTTTATTTCCTGTGAAAATTTGTTTGCTTACAAGGACCATACTAAGACAAGAGGTTTTGGAATGCCTGAAAGGTGATTGGCATCCCTACTTACATTTTCCTGTGCTTTTCTATTCTATCCAAGTGGATTTGGTTTATGCTGGAGTAAGTCATGCTCCTCTGATAGAATGATTAATAATCACCATTTGTTTCCTATATCAACTTTAGTACAATGTTATGTTCCATAAACATTGATACCATTATAGGATTCTACACTGTAAATAGATGATCTGCTTTCTACCCAATAGAATTTATTTTTTGAGATGGAAAAGAATCAACTGATGATGGTTCACAAAGTATCCATGAAGTGGAAGGTGAAGATTATGTGAAGGTAATGTTGCTCTTCCCCTTCCTCAATGGGCTTTGTGCTGAATGCATTACAAAGAACAATGTAAATAAAGAAATTCCATGGCAGGCACATATGTACTCATCAATGTTACCTGAACAAAGAACTAGAAATAGGGCAGTAATCAAAGTACCACTTTCTCTCAGTTTGTATGGCCAGCAACAAACAAGGTTTGTTTCTCCCCTTAGTAAGCTGCTGCTCTAATTAGTGGCTGTTGGGATCATTAATGAATTAAATGATGTTCAGGTCCCAGGAGTGGTCAGCACAAATCTCTCTGTCTTAAAAGTAGGTCAAAGAACCATCTCACATTTTTTTTTATAAGATTAAGATTATTTTTTATAAGATTAAGGTATTTTTATAAGATTAAGGTATTAAACATCATTTAGCTAAGCAATTTGGATTTTATATTTAAGCATATAAATCATAAATTTGTTAATTGCCTTCCTTACTGGCACTATTAAATGAACACAATACAGTAATAATGAAAAATATATAGGAACCTACACGTCCAAGGGGATTCAAAAGATTCACTCTCAAAATGCTTTTAGATAAAATATAAGTAGATAAAGTTATAATATAAAAAATCTAAACATAAATCTAAAATACACATAAATCTAAGGATTTTTAAAAAAAGCTTCTGTTTTTCTTCTTCATCTTAGTCTTCTGGATAAAAAAGCTTAGGAAGTTACAGAAATATATTTAAATAGATATATTGTCATAGTGGATTTTGTCAAAAAAATCACATTATTTTTGTATATTAGAGTGCTATATGTTTTTCCCCTTTTTTCTGAATGAGTTGTTTATTAAAATTAAATTAGAAGATCCTCAATTATCAGAATCTTATGTAATAGGAAGTTTCTGGCCAGGACTTTCCGACCTAGCCCTGAGGTTCTGACCACTGTCCTGCAGTCCTGCAGTCCTGCAGAAACACAGACTCTTGTATTGATTTTATGCTGATAAGCCTATGGTTCTGGCATATTGCTAGCTAGCTCTTGCTCTTAAACTAATCCATGGTGCTGAGCTTGTTCAGCCATGTGGCTCACTACCTTTTTCTCAGAGCAGCATTTCAACTTCTCTCCTCTGTGTCTGCTGGCATCTCATCATGGTGTCTCCAAGGTGTCTCTGTGGAATCTCTGCTCTGTTCTTCCTGTTCCCAGAGTTTTCTTAGTCTGGTAGCCCTAACCACACTTCCTGTCTGCCTTTGGCCGATCAGCATTTTTAGTAAACCAGTAGGCAGGACAGTTATTTATAATGTAACAACATAATCCCACTATAAGCTTACATTGAGATAATTTATTATTATCTCTATGTATGAGATACTATTTGACGGTGACTGGTACGTAAAGGACATGACCCATCTCATCTGTACTATGTCTTTCAAAAATACTGTAAATGAAACAGCTGTTAACCATAGGACACATGTACCATGTCCACTAGGTGGCAGCTGAATATTGAGCCAGTTAACAGTTTTACAAAGCATATAAAACACAGTAAGTGAGGGGGGGAAAAAGCCAGTTCCATTAACAATGTTTGTTTTTTATTATATAACTATCATGAAGGAAGTAGTTTGGAACCACATAACTTTAAAAAAGAGAAAAACATTTTTATTTACTTTTAGAAATGAAAATATTGATTTGAGGGGAAAGGTTATAAAAGTACAGAGAACAATTTGACTTCATCTTATCTTACCTTTAGTTTGGCAGTCCACATTATGATATCTCAGTTCATCAAGATTTAATCATTAATAAGAAGTTAACAAAATACAAAAACCCTTACCTGCATTTGTAGCATTGAATTTCAGACTTTGGTTGTTATGTTTAGGGATATATGTTAAACAGTATATTATAATTGAAGCATTTTGAGAAATAGTAAATTATATAGGCAAATATTTTAAATTGAAGTAAAAATGCAAATAAGAAAATACATATATCCATAGGTAAGAATGTGAATCATAAATAGCCTAATATGCCAATTAATGTCTGACTGAAATATGTAAAAAAAAAAGTATAAAACTTGATTCTTACATGTTACAAACGTATTCAAATTAACTATAATGGGATATTAAATATCTCCAATAGAATTTGAACAGATTGGAGAAGAAAAAATGCAAATGTATTATAGTAATCATCTAGCTGTTGTTACAGCTATTTCTATTGATTTTTCTTCCTATAAGTGCTACTCTATAATCCTTAAAATTACAATGTTGACTGCATACTGCATTAACTAAGTGTGAAGTAGCAATATAAAACTGACTCAAAATTCAGCATTCAAATTATGAGACATGTCTTCTGTAGCCGGGAATCAGTGTTTTAAATCTGGAAAAATCTATTTTAAAAGCAATGTCAAAAAGGAAATTCAGAATATAGAAACTCAGCATGGCGATGAATAGTGGTCCAGATAGCTTGTGTGGTGTCTATAAAAGTTACTTTAAATACCTCACATTCTCATTTAAAATGTATTACCTTTTTTTTTTTTTGTATTTTCCTATAGAGAACAATTAGTGTGCAAAATCTCATCGAATTTAATTTATATATGTTTGTGGTGTGGTGGTGTGTGTATGTGCATGTGTGTGTGTTGTGTGTGTGAGAGAGAGAGAAAGAGAGGGAGGGAGAGGGAGGGAGGGATTGAGAGTACTTTGTTGTTTTAGTTTGAGGCAATCTATCTCACCTTGGAGTGTAGTATTCATCAGTAGCTGGCCAGCTGCCAGTGACCTCCAAGTATCTGCCTATCTCTACCTCTTGTGGTTTCAGATGTAAATCTATCCACCCAGCTTTTTGCATAGACACCAGGGATCTGAATTCAGGTCTTCATGTTTTTGAGGCAAATACTATATTGAATGAGCAATGTCCACCACCCCTGGGATTTCTTATTTTTGTTGATGGAAATAAGACTGCATTTCAGCAGGTAAGATATACTTCTGCAAGTGTCCTTCACATTGGAAATATTGGGCATGATTTACATAAAATGCGATGGAAGAGGCTTGAACCTATGACTTTCAACACAAACATCTATAAACCTTTGTTTTAGGATCATTTATCTCATAAAAATGTACAGTCCCAAGTGAGTAATTGGAAAGCAAAGCAACAAATGCATTCATGGTTTGCACACTTGTGATCAGCTTCTCATCTAAAGATAATTATTCCTCATGGAGGTAGTCATCTACCATGGAGAAATGTCTCTTTCTCATTACTGAAAAGTTCTAGGGGAGAAAAAGTACAAAGTTTTCAGAACTAGTGTTCATAGTTACGAAGGATTGCTGCTCTGTAGCACTCTGTAGCCCTTTACCACCAAATGTCAGTCCATCTGCTTGGAAAACCTCCTCACTGTGCAATTCTTCCTATTGAAGGGAGTCTGTGGTATTCCCCTGTTCATGCATAAAGCTACATCTGGTGATTTTGGAAAAAGTAATGTATACATGCTAAATATCGAATATATTTTGAAGTAAGAAGAGTTCTGAAAATATTTAAGTGTAGTTTCAGCAATATTTTTTCCTCAAATCCTTCTTCCTTTCTCCCAGTAATAAAACAGTTATAAATACATCTACAACAAAATGTATGCAAGTAGAGAAATACGTTCTTTATTCCTGTGTCTTGAAGATTCCAAAAAGATCACCTTTAGCCCCACTATTATGCATGAGAAGAATGTACCTCAGCAACATTGACCTCTGAATAGTCGTCTGGAGAGAATCAGTCTTGCACATGACATGAAACTTTAATGTATGTCAAGAGAAGGAAGAAATGTTTATTTCTTAGATACCTGTTTGTTCTTGGTCTCATACTGAAGAGACCAATTGTTTTGGTCAAATTTGTTTCTAAATTTATTTATTTACCTCTTCTATTCTTTCCATTTTTCTTCTCCCCATTTTTCTTCCCTTATATTTTGATTTCTTGATGTAGAAACTTTCTCTCTCTGTATATAATGTATACTTCTGATAGAGTTTTATACATGAAATACATTTTATACAGGAATATACATTCAAATAAGAATGTATACTTACAATTTTGACCTAAAAGTAGACAACTGAGGATTGTAATTCATTTTCTCATTTGAATTTTTCTTGCAAGTAGCTGCTAAGTAAAACATTAGTTTTGAGGTTGGTCCCATGATTAAACTGATAGTGTATGGCAAAGATTTTGAATATGCTCAATGCATTTGGGGATATGAACTGTATATTTCTGTAGTCTTATAATGGATAGTGATATTCTTCAGTATTTTGTTGTATCTTTATCTATGATGAATTCTAAAAATGTAGCATGAACAGAATTTTCAGCTATTAACTTACAAATAATGTTCCACATTGCAAGCTTACAACATTAGCCATATATTCATGAGTATTTTTAAGTGAAATTTTGTTGTAATTACTAATGAGACATAATAAAATTAGACTATTTTGCTTGAGTATTTTCTACCCAAAATATATGTATTTATTTGTTTTTATATATAAGTATATATAGACATACATATATATATATACATATTATACATATGTACTTTTAATGTGTTCAATTGTCTTCATGTAAATTAAATAAACCATTTAACAAGTACTATTTGAAACGCTTCCTTTAAATACCATCTTAGTTTTAGAGAATATCATGCTCTCTAATATCTCATGCATATATAGAGCATATTGGATAAATCTTAGCATCAGCTGTCAAAGTACTATATCAGCCTTAAAAAAAGACAAATCATTCACTGGGGGAAGGGGAATTTGCACGGTAAAGAACAGGAAATATTAGTTAGGGAATGAATCCAACTATGGAAATGCTAATTGTTCTTTTATTCTGTACATAAAGTTCTGAGCTATGCATCTGATTACAGTTATATTAGAAAAAATAGAACAGTCAATAAACTATTCTCTTCATTGAGAAATTTCATACTATTTTAATCAGTAGCAAGTAGGATTGGTATAATGCTTACCAATAGTCTCACTGTGTATTTATTGAATAGTAAAGCTAGTATGCTTTAATGCCACCATTCTGTGTATTTGATAAGTTCTGGCTACTTAGTCTGATTAATTTCACTAGATTTCATATAAAAACTATAGGTGAAGAACGCTAAAGCCACAAATTGTGGTAACTACTCTGAAGCCACACTAGCAGTAAATGGTATAATTTTGAAGCACATTAAACTGAGAATTCTTCAAGCTTTCTTCAAAGGATCTAGCTGCAGTTATTCTGTTGGTTCATAAAGTTTAAAAATCAAAGCACTAGGCCTTTTCAATTGTAGGATTTTACCAAATGCCAAAGCTATATTAAAGCTTGAGCATGTTCAAACTTAATGTGACCACTAGTCTTTTTTTTTTTTTTGATGGAATAAGATTTTCTGAACTTTATTAACTAGACATATATAATGTTCAGAATTCAAGGCTTATAACCTGGGCCATGAAATGCAGTTCAATCTATAGCAATTACATTGATTTATTTTTCAGAATAAAGCCTCTAAATATTGGTATTTGTTCTTAACAGTAAGTCTCTGTGACAATGGAGTATTACCCCTATGTTTGGGAAAACAGAAACATTCAATTGGCAATTGCACAGGTCAGGTAGGCACAATGGTAAGAAACACCCAGGAGTTCTTGCCATGTTTCCAATTCTTTTTCATCTTTTTTATCAGGTAACTTTGATTGTGAACACTTTCCCACTAAAAATTAAGCAATATATAACTAGTACTGAAACATCAGGTTTTTGTTTTGTATACACAAATAATATAAAACAAAGTGACTACAAAATATTATGTGCAAATATGGATTGTCCGTCAGTATAAATTTGACTGATACAAACACCAAAGCTCTAACATCATTGTGTTATGATGAAAATTACAAATTATATTTAAGGAATCCATCTCTGTTTCATATACCCTCTTCCTCAACAAATGCTTATGAATTTATACTTGAGTAATTGTTCTCAGATATGCATAATTAATGAATCTGACTAGATACAAGTTATTTTTCCCTTGTGTTTAATGAAACTGGATGTGTTGGAAAAAATGTCTTCTTTTTACACAGAGGTATGCATTTTTAAGAAATCATATTTAGAGCTCCAAGTTTATTTGTAAATGTCAAGTGTGTTTACCATTCTTAGAAATCCAGCATTTCCATAGGACAAAAAAAGTCCTTTAGCTACAGTGGAGACATAAAAATGTATATGACTAGAAGATAAAAATATTAGGCTAAGTGTAATATCATATATAAGTGTTTATGGAATTTTTCTAATTTAAAAGTTTGATTTGATTTTTTAATTAATAATCAACAAAACAATAAAAACAAGACCAGTTTCACATATTTAAATATTTTTAACCCACAACTTCTATTAATGTATATGGGTTCTATTCTAAGTATTACTAAGTATTGTGTCCAGTTATCATTTAACTTCATATGAACTATTTAAAAAGTGTTCATAGAAGATATGTCTATCATCTCAAACAGACATAAATGATACTAAATCTAGGCATTCTAAATGTTTTTCTGACATTTTATAAAATGTTTAAGGGTAGCTACCACTGTGCCCACTTGATCCACTTTTTAAATGAACTGAACAATAAACTTCTAACCAAGCAGTGGTAGTACACACCTTTAATCCTAGCGCTAGGGAGGCAGAGGAGGTGAATCTCTGAGTTTGAGGCCAGCCTGGTCTACAGAGTGAGTTCCAGGACAACTAAAGCGACATAGAATAAGAGAAACCAGACATTAAGGACAATGAGGAAGAGAAGGAAGACGAGGAGGAAGAGGAGAAGAGAAAGAAGAATTGAGATTTATTTTCTTCTGGTATAACTTAATCCAAACACTGGGTCTAGTTTGAGCCATACTGATATTCAAGTTGACTGTTCCATCCTTAAACTATCTAAATCAGCTGTGTGTAGCTCCTGAATAGACAGTAAGTGGTAGGTGTAACAATCATGTTAAGCAAACAACACAGTTCATTGCGTGATAGTGTGTGGTGACCTGGTATATGAAATGCCAATCACTTCAATTTTTGACATTGTTTTATTGTTTCATATTAGCCTACAGGATCATCACAGCAGCTTGTTATAAAACAAGTTTCGGTAAGAAGTCATCAGCAACTAGTTTTTCTTTCATTAAATTTTGCTCATGTCATTCAAACAATACAGATAAGCACAGAGATTAAGTAGGTAATATGATGTCTGCCTACCTCTTTTGCTCCTTATTGGCTGCTTCTTCCTCCAGACTCTGCTCCTTAGGTCAATCTTCAGTTCCTCAATGCTACAAAGCTCCTTCCAGCTGCTGGAGAGGTTAGACTCCAAATGCCCCACCCCCAAACACTTAATATTTCAGCCCCACTCTAAGGCTTCCTTAGGAATTGAGCTTTCATTTCCTTCAGATAAAAGAGTTTTTGGCGGATCTTCATCGTGCCATTATTTCCCAATTGTTTGGTGCAAATAAACACTAAATAATAATTTAGCTCAGTAACTGTTGAATGACTGTCCCTAGAGAGAATATATAGAATGTAAATGCATGAACAATCATATCCCCGTGGTGATTGAATAAGAATACCCCCAATCCCATAGACTCATAGATCTGAATACTTTCTCACCAGAAAGTAGTACTATTAGAATTAGAAGGACTAGAGGTGGTCTTATTGGAGGAAATGTATCACTGGAGATGGGTTTTGAGGTTTCAAAAAAATCAGTGGCAGTCCTAGGTTCATCTCCTTCCCCTCCCCTCCCTCCCTCCCTCCCTCCCTCCCTCCCTCCCTCCCTCCCTCCCTCCCTCTCCTCTCCTCTCCTCTCCTCTCCTCTTCTCTCTCTCTCTCTCTCTCTCCTCTCTCCTCTCTCCTCTCTCTCTCCTCTCTCTCTCCTCTCTTTCTGTCTGTGAATCAGGATGCAGCACTCAACTACATTTAGAGCACCTTGTCCTGCCATGCTACCTTGATGATAATGGACTAAGCCTCTGAAACTGTAAAAGCCCCAAATTAAATGATCTTTGTAAGAGTTGCCTTTGTCATGGTGTCTCTTCACAGCAACAGCAATGGGACTAAGAGACTCCCTAGTAGTGATTAAAAAAAATAACTTGAAGGCATTTAATGTGTTCAGTTTAATTTTTTAGAAGCCCCAAAGTTAGGAAGATGTTATGATAATGTGTCAGGAAATCAAGGGAGAAAATTCAGTTGGGTGGATATGATACTAATACATTGCATACAGTGATACAATATTAGAATTTTTAATTTAATAGAAGTATATCTTACAAGACAAAATTGACAAAATTGAGAAGTTTCCAGATCTGAAACTGTAAATACATTCAAATTTAATTAGATCTCTTGAATAGAAAACTATATGCACTTGACATAGTGATTTTTCACAAGTGTTTTGAGTGAAGCACATTTGAATGCTGATGTGTAGGAGATGACCAGTATCGGGCAAAGCATTTTGTTTTCCCTGTATATACATATAATAATTATGGTAGGTAAAGGATAGCCAATTGATAAATGTGATACATCATGTAGAAACTGACTAATACAGAAAGTAATACATTTTTAGATTACAATTAAATGTTTGATATTTACTGGTGTAATTTTTAATATTTGGTGTGAATTTTAGAATCTTACAAGTTTTTCTTCATTGTGTTGAAACTGGATTACAGCTACATATGTTTCAGATATTTAAATACAAATGGGAATATTTTAAAAGTTTTTATTACTTAATAGTTTATAGCCCTGCAAGTAAAAAATCAATATCCAAGAAAAAATAAATAAATAAATAAAATTTACATTCAACAAATACCAGTGTTTCAACTTAAAAAGCCTAAGTGACAAGGTGGAATTCTGAAGACCTTTATCCATATTCTTTATCTAGGGTTACTGTGGATAAACACCGTCAGCAAAACTTAAGCAACCAGAGGAAAATGTGTCTTCTTAAATCTCTTTGGACCAAAGCTTCTGTTTGTAATGATGCATTCTCCATTGGTAATGGTTTGCAGACTAGCAGAAACTATTCACACAGGTTCATATCTACATTATTTTTACTTGCCTTTCTAAAGAAGACAAACTGGGAAGCAACTTTAGGTATTCCACTCCCCCTACACACAAGTCCATTATGCAAAACTATGTTTCCATTTCCTCTGAAAGAATGGAAGGAATATATGCACGAACAAGGCTTCAAAATCTAAGCCATGTGCTGTGGTTGGCAGTTACCTTGGGTCTTAACTAGATGGGCAAGTTGACTTCTGACCATGGGGAATCCTTTCCATGCAAGGATTATGGATTGCTGAGGCCATGGCAGACAACCAGTTCCACAGAAGCAACTTCATGTTCTTCTGAGGAAGATTCATAGCACTGTGGAATAAGGAATATAAATGAGCAATGCCACAACAGACTGCAAATGGAGTTATCAATAGACAGCCCTCAAAAATGAACTCTGAAGATGGAAAACCTTCAGCTGTAGAATAATACTGTTCTAAGTGTCCTCAGCTACAAGAGCCCTGGTAGGTATTCAGTGACCACCTTAAATGCTAAAGTAACAGTCAAAAATATGTTGATTGCAAGCTCACTAAGTGGTATAGAGTTAATGTTTTTCTGATTTTGCAAGAAAACAATTGAACTGCAAAGTTTCAATTGTCTAAAGAGAGAGAGAGCAAATGAAAAATATTCAAACTGTAGTAATAAAATATTTGGCCTTTAATTGTTTCCAGTAAAATATATCTGAAATCTTCCGCTCCCCTGCCCATAGTCATACACAAACACACTGATGTTTAAATATTTTATAGTGGCCAATGAAGGTGTTTACATTGATGTTTATTAATGGAACTCACTATTGAATTTGTATTTAATAAGTTGTTTGTCCATATTAGCCTCAGATCAGTTCCATTTCGTTTCTGAGTTCCTTCTTGATGGCTAAAGGCTAATGTCCGGTATCATAAACATATCTGCCTCTGGCGCATTGGGAATTAGTTGTTCTTGGCTTAAATAATCAAAGTTTATAAAGTTCTCCGTCTCCTCTTCGTCCCCTACTAGGATTGACAAAGGCATTCCCAGAGGCAAAAATTCATCTTTCTGCTGTCCTTCCAGCCCCTCCTCTTCCAACATGGCCTCCTCTTCTTGGTCCTCTTCTTCCTCCCCATTATCAGCCTCTTCAACATCTTCCTCATCCACATCTTCCTCCTCTGTCTCTTTATCCTCCTCATCCTCTTCCTGTTCATCACACACCTCGTCACACTCATTTTTCTCCTCCTCCTCTTCCTCTACCTGCTGTGGGGTGGGAGACTGGATTTGCTGCGCTGGAGCAGGACTAAAGGTTAAAGAGGGATCCTGCATGAAGCCATACAGATCTTCAGGCAGCTGCGAGTCTTCCTCGACGCCACCATTGTGAGGCGCCTCTTCGGCAGTGGAGCTTTCTGGGGAGGTGCCACCAGCCTGGGCTTGCTGTGCCCTCAATGCCGCCTGCTGGCGCTCCATCTTCTCTTGCTGCCTCATGTCTTCATAGACCTGATTCATGAGGAACTGGGTGGTATTCCGAGGAGCTCTCATCCCAGGCGCCCGCCACCCATAAAGGTTGACCGGCCTCAGCAGCTTGCTCAGGTCTATGGGTGGGTTCCTCGGGATGGAGCGACGAGGGTGTCGGCGCAGGCCACGTCCCCTGCGACCCCAGCGCTTCTTTCTGCCTGGGGGTCTCTCCCAACAGGGGTTCCAGGGCCCGCTCCAACAGGAACAGCAGCAAAGGCAGAGCGGGTGCAGACCATAAGCCCGGATCATCTGTGCTGGGCACAAGGGGCTCTGGAATGCCATCAGGGGTGGGCGCCAGGGCCCTCCCCAGCGTCCCCAGTTGGAGTACAGGGCCCAATAGGGCCTTCTGGGTGGTTGGAACCAAGGGCCAGGGCTGTGCTGTTGCTTGGCTTGTTTCCTGGGAGCCTCATACTCAGCTTTGGGGCCATCACGGTACCGCCGCTTGGACATCTGAGAGCCCCTCTGCCTTCGATGGTAGGAGGACCAAGTGCGTAATGGAATGGAGGATGCCCAGCCGCCGCCGCCCAGATTGAGGGGATCCTCCCTTTCGTTGGCCGTCTGGGTCATGGTTCAGGGATCTTCACAAGGTCTTAGGGATAGTGTCCTAGGAGCTGTCGCTTTGGCCAGATCCGATGTTCAATCAGAAGAACCTCCCAAACTGGAGTCCCTAGGGCCACGAGCTCGCTCCTGTGACCTCGCCTTCCTTCTTCACGAGGATCACCCTCTTTCTTCTCCGCGTGCTAACTCTTCCTTTTCAGAATCACTGTCTTTCGCACCTGGGTTGTCTTGCCCAGGTGGTTTGGGTGGGGTAAGGATGGTGGGGGAGGAAGGTGTTGGTGGGTGATGAACTGTGAGAGCCACTCCCGGGTCCCACACACACCCGCCTCAGTTGAGGCGCGGGCTGGGGACGGGAGAGGCAGGGGTCGCTTGTTACCTTGCTCCTCCCTCTCAACCCAGGTGCTTCACCGTCGCCGTCCTGGCCGGACTGAATGGGTGTGGGCAGTGGCAGCCTTTAAATACTGGCTGGGGGCCCCCAAGCCCGGCCCTGCGTTCTCACCGCGTCCTCGGTTGCCCAGGACGACAGCCAATTGGGGTGGGCATAGCGCTCTCTGTGCAGCTAAAGGGTTCAGGCTAGAATTCCATGCCCCATGAACATTCGCAAGGGGTCTTGTGACGCAGGATTTGAGGAGCAGGTAAAGGTGGGCAATGCTCACCCCATGGCAACGCTTGAGGTAGGGAGGTTTTGAAATTATATCTTAAGTCTGTGGGGAAAATGTTGGAATATTGGCCTTCCGCAGAGTGAAATGGGGGAAGCATGGATCTTCTCTACAGATATGTGGGCTAGCTTGGTGAAGGAAACTGGCCACCATTTCTTCCCCATTCTTCTGAGTTCAGAAGTTGGATTCATGGCACATGGAACATGATCACAAGCAGTTTCTATGTGTGCATCCTAAGCGTGTAATGCCTCTGCCTACTTCAAGAGATAGTAGGTTTCACAGATTATGGAACCGAAGTGAGTTTGCCCCAGGTTACAGGGACCGATGAACTTTACAGCTAGCCTTTAAACCCAAACCTGTTTGACAGTAGAGACACATTCATAGTAACATCACTACACTATCAATTCATCTTTAGTAGATCCCTTGTGATAAGTAATGGAATACATATGAAAAAGCACCTTATTAATTATCAATTCTAGTATTCCATAAATTAATCTGTTGGTTAAGCATTATCATGGCGAATGACATAAACTTGACTCGGAGAACATGACTACTCTGAGTGGTATTATAGCTAAGACATGGTGTTTGGCTCAGGTAAATGGCTATGAATCAGATTCATTTTGCTTTGTAAGCTCTTAAGAAGCCTGGGCTTCTTCCCCTATACTATGAGCACAGTTCTGTTGTATATAAAACGTATTCCCCAGGGTTAGAAGACTGAAAATAAAAGAAGGTTTCCCTAAATATTCACTAGCTTAGACAATCATGCTTATATTGACTTCTCATACAGAATATGCACAAATACCTGGCCCTATATCTGAGCAACAATGGGCATCTTTCTCCCTGCCCCAAGCTTTGTATTGTATGAAGTTTCTGTCCTGGACTTACCAGCCTAGCCTCGTGGCCCAGAGTTTAAGGCCTAGACTCCAGGTTCTGACCCGCAGACCTGAAGTCCCACAGTAACACACTGAGTGACCTGCGGCCCAGGCATATAATTTGCTAACTCTTTACCCTTAAACTAACCCATGATTCCTGTTCAGCATTGCGGCTCCGTATCTTTTCTCAAAGAAACATAGGTGTCCTATGCATTTGCTTCTCTGGTGTGTCTGTGGCATCTCTGTGGCATTTCCTGTTCCAGGAGTTTTCTTAGTCTGTTGCCCCACTCACACTTCCTGTCTGCCTTTGGCCAATAAGTGTTTTTAATTAAACCAGTAGTTGGGTCAATAATATACAATGTAACAATATAATCTCACTATATTTCCCCTTTTCTCTTTTTAAAAGAAGAAAAATCCCAAATCTAATACCCCCCCCCCATTATCTGTAACAACTTATAAGCAACACTGTGAACAAACACAAACATCCATAATCTGTTTTTTGGAAATATGGGTGTTGTTTTCTAGGCTACTTCCTGCTGAATGGGGGGTGCTGTCAATCCTAAGGGGACTCTAAGAAAAATATAGGATTATGGACAAATTTTTAGTGTAGTAGTCTCTAAGGCTGAATAATTTCAGCAATCTCCTTGAAGTAGTTTTGGATACAGAGCTCAGAGGAAACTTTAATAGAGGTGCTCTGAAATGCTGAATCATCTGGGCCATCTTTTTCCATTGGAGACTTTTCAGGGGGGTCTCCTCCATCAAACTTTATTTTCTTTATCCAAGAATAAATCCACAGCCTCTCATTTTCTGTGAAAATAAAAACTCTTCTCCAAAGTAGCTTATCTTTTGACTTCAATTTTAATGCCAACTTATTTCCCAAATATATAGGTTGAATTAATCTGTGTTGGAATTCAAATGTTAGCTAACAAGACTTGGAGGCGTGTCTCTGAAGTTCTAGGAACTTGAACAGGGCATGGCCAATCCTGTTGAAGAGGCTGCTGGGACTCTGAGCTGCTCTGTTTTGTTCCTGCCTTATTGGAGAATGGAGCAGCAAGCCCGTCATGGGACCATTTCTATCTTCAAGAATTGTCTTAAGATTCAATTTGTATCCATGACTGTTAAAATACATTTTAATAAATATTAATACTCTGTATGGTATATTGCAAGTGTGAATTACTGTAATATTAATCCAACAGCATTTATAATCAAATTTCTTTTAGCAGGTTTTACTACTCCATTTTCAGTCAAAAAACTCAAAGACAAGACCATAGCTTGGCTAGGACAGCTGACCTCACCAGCTCCCTCTTTCTGTTTCTGACCATACCTTTATTCTGCCAAGGTGTGGCTAAGGTGCTGTGTCCAGCTCCTAGTCTAGCTTCATAGAATTTAGCTTTTTAGCCTTCGTATTAGTAGGACCCACAATTACCACTCTTACCACTCTAGAGAATTTTAGGGTCCATCTAATCACCAAGTAAACACACCATTTTGTAATTTAATCCACTCAGTCTTTACTATGGCCCACTCGAGAGACACAACTCAGAAGCTGCTTTTGATTCTGTTTCTGCAGTCTAGACTGTTTTTAAGCTTCCTATGGCTTTTATGAGTATTTTTTACCCATGTTGAACTCCATTTGTAGTTTATGGTTTCTGACCCAGACTTTCCAGGCCAGCCTTGTGGCCCAGATTTTCCGGCCTAATCTTGAGCTTCTGACCCACAGACCCGAAGTCCTACAGAAATACACAGATACATATAAATTACACTCTGAGTGATCTGGGTCCCAGGCATATAACTTGCTAACTCTTTACCCTTAAACTAACCCATGACTCTTATCCTATTCAGCCATGCGGCTCAGTACCTTTTCTGAGAGCAGCATAGGTGTTCTCTGTATGTGCCTCTCTGGTGTACCTGTGGCATCTCTGCTCTGTGTTTCCTGTTCCCAGAGTTTTCTTAGCCTTTGGCCAATCGGGATTTTTACTAAACCAGTAGGTGGGACAGTTATTTACAATGTAACAACATAATGCCACTACAGCCTTGAAACCCCCCCCCCCACACACACACACATACACACCTTTTATTTTTACAAACATCAAGGAAGCTTCCCAGGTTTCAGCATGGAGGAGAAAAAAAAATCTTAGAATATTCCTATCATGCTCCCGTGGTGAACAGACTGAGGAAAATAGAAAACTGCCCACAGGGACCACCAGTTAAGTAAATGCCAGAGGAGCAACATATGCAAAAGCTCTGAAGCCTGCTAAGGTCAAGTGTAATTTTTCTGATAATTGAGAGCAGAATGGCCCTTTTAGAGTCAGGACTCCAGTGGCCTTGGGAATGGAGATTCCATGAATGTCACTTGATTTCACTTGTTAGTGCCTTGCTTAAGGCAGCTTACTGAACTCAAAATGCAGAGTGATGACGTTTTTAGTCTCCAAGGATCCTCTTCTAGAGGAATACCCATAACCTAGACAGAAATTGCTACCATTAACTGAAATGACACAGAGCTAGCCAAGATCTATTTCTAAAGGACTCAGCATGTTTTTAAATATGAGATCAATATGTGAATATTGATATATTAAGTATATAAATAATGCATATAAATATATAAAATAATATATAATATTTTAAAATATATAACATAGAAATGTGTACATTATGTAGTAAAATCCTCATTTTCTAAATTTAAAAAGACGTCTCATTTCTCCGATCATTTACACTCATCAGTTTTTGCTCAGTTGGTGTGATTCATAGTCAAATAGTATTTTTTTTTTTTACTTTACTAGTTGAATTGTCTACTAAAGTGTATGAGCCAATAATGTTTGCCCTGTTCTTACGGAAGCATCATTCATGATTTTTAATTTTTTAAAATTTTTCTGTTTATTGTTTTATTTTTAACATGTGCCTTTGTGAATATATGACATGTATGAGCAGACGCCTACAGAAGTCGGAATAAGATGTGAGACCATCTGAAACTAGAATTACCGGTTACTGTGACCTAAACCACATAAGGTAGGAACTGATCTCCGTCATCTGTAAGAAAAGCAGGCACTCAACCCACTGAACTACCTCTGTAGCCTCTGGGTTTTCAGATTTTTCTAAACTTGTGATTATAATGTAAGGTTTTTTTTATATATACTGGAAGAGAAATGCAGCTCTAAGTCATCGTGATTTTCTGGCACAAGAAACATTATAATCAAGAGTATAATGGTGATTCAAAAAGAGGCATTTGTATTTCATTTATGTACGTTAAATGTTGACAAATGAATTCAAATTCACACCAAGATGTGCCTATGATGTCCATATATTGTTTTAGCTTTCTGTCTTTGTATAACCAAATCATGACAAATGAGTTTACTTAAAGCAGCTTGAGTTCATATATCAGCTTCTGTTTGTTAGGATCCCGGTAGTTATACAGCCCTCCTCTTCACTAAGGATTGACGCAAGCTGAAAGGAAAGGGCCACTTTAGATTGCCACCTCAGAGATTAATTTGGGAAAACCCAATTGCAAAATCATTTATGTTATTGGCAGAATTTACTTCTTTTGTGACCATGGCTGGAAATATTGTCCTTTTCCTGTCTGTTACCTAAAAGCTGCTGTCAACTCAAAGGCCATCTGCAAGGCCTTAGAATCAATGTCAGATACTTGCAATGAACTCACTGTACGTAGCTTCTCACTTTATTTAACCAGGAAAGAGAATCACTTTAGTTCTTCTGAGCAAAATATGCCTTCCATGGTTTGTGTGCGTGTGTGTGTGAGTGTGTGTTTGTGTGTGTGTGTGTCTGTCTGTCTATTTGTCATAATAATGGCCATGGCATTTTTGTAAACAAAATTCTATAAAATATATTTCATTTGTTACTAGTATTCACTTCATTTGGACAGTGTTTTGATGTGGTAAAGTGACATTGGCTGGCTTACTTTATGCTACATTTTCAGTTAAAAGCACATATGTCTCTGTGTTTAAATCCTAACACTTGGTGGCAGTAGATGTTCATCCCAAACTCAGTCAGCATGAGTATTCAGAATAAATGGAGACACAAATGCCTCATTTAAAAATATATTTCCTTTAAATTAAAATATAATTATATATTTCCCTTTTCCCCTTTTCTCCCTCCAGTTCTTACCTTCCAGTCCCTGCATGACACCCCTAAAACCCCCCTTTTAATATTGTTACATATCCATCCACACACATATATCATGCTGAATCTATCTTTGGTTTTAGTGTGGACGGTTTTAGGGTAACCAGTAAGGGAGCTCATACCTAGATCATGAAAATTCTACTGTTCTCATCAGCCATTATTTGCCTGTAGTTTTCTAAGGGTAGGATTCCCCATATAATTCTTACCTTGCAAATTATCATGTCTACTAATACAGACATTGTTCTGATTTTTACTTAGCCATTTCACAGCAGACCTCCTAGCCTTCTGGCTTTTGCAATCTCTATGCTCCCTTGTCTGTGATCTTTTCAAAGCCATAGACGTAGGAGCTGTGATATAGATGTACCAATTGACACTGAGCTCCCCACTCTCTGGTCATCTCTGCATAGTATGCAGTGGTGACTTTCTCTGAGGACCTCCATTTGCTGAAAAGAGAAGTTTCTTTGATTAAGGGTGATAGCTACACCTATAAGGAATTATACTGGTCTAGCACGGTGGTAGCAGTAGCTTCTCTTCCAGGGAAGCTGTAGGCTGTATTAAGATTTCTATTGTTATGAGAAAACACTAACCAAAGGGAAGATGGGCATGAAAGGATTAATTTGGCTTAAACTTCCACATCTTAGTCCATCACTAAAGGAAGTCAGGACAAGAACTCAAACAGGACAGTAAGTCTGAGGGAGGAGCTGATGCAGAGGTCATGAAGGAATGCCACTTACTGGCTTGCTCTCATGGTTTGCCCAGTTTGGGCTTTCTTAAAGAACTCAGGACTACAAGCCCAAGGATGGAACCATCCACAATGGGCTAGGCCCTCCTATATCAATCACTAAGAGAATGCCTTCCAGGCTTATTTACAGTTCAATCTTATGGAAGTACTTTCTTTATTGAGGTGCTCTCCCATAGTTGGAAGTCTCTCTGTCCTAACAGGCTTGTCCTGCAGCCACTTAGTCCCAAAGAAGCACAAAGAGGCTTATATAAATTACAAGCTGTTTGGCTCATGGCTCAGGCATATTACTATCCAACTCTTATACTTTAAGTTTAACCCATATTTCTTATTTTTGTTTAGCCATATGACTTGGTACCTTTGCTTCAGTGCAGCGTTCTCATCTTGCTTCTTCTGTGTCTCTTGGGCTTCTCCTGCTCTGCTCTTTTTATTGTTAGCATTCTCCTATTCTGGTTTTCCCACCTTACTTCCTATCTAGCTTCTGGCCAGTCAGCATTTTAACAAACCAATATTTACAATGACAACTACATTCAGTGTACAAGAGCAAGTCCGAGAGCACCTTTCTCTCGGGTGACTTTAGCTTGTATCAAGTTGACATAGAACAAGCCAAGACAACTGACCCCTTTGTCAACTTGATACAGCAATACATTACTGTTAAGCCACTGTGGTGGGATTCAGGTATCAGCTGATAAGGCCAGAAGACATTTATCCAGTGTCCCAGAATCCTGAAGGGGGTGTAGCCAGCTCTGTTCAAGAGGAGCTGCTGGGATCTAGAAAGCCCTGTTTTGTTCCTGCCTTCTTGGAGATTGGATCAGCATCCATCGCCTGGATCATCCTATCAACACAGAATTGTCCTGACTTATAATCATGAGTGTTAAATTACTTTTGAATAAATATTTATCCTATATTTAATATATCACAGGTGAGATTTGTTGTGATAAGCCACAGCTTTTCCTTTTTGTTCATTTTCAAGATCACATGATAATATCAACATTACATTATTAACATTCCAAATTTTAAGCATTTCATCACTTTTAATAGTTCAAACACTTAAAAGTTCAGTTTCTTTAAAATAATCCAGTCTCTAAAAATTCATTATCTCTCTACTGTGATCTCTTTTCTAAATAAAAAATTATTTAAATACATTGTGACTTCAAGAGGAAAGAACCAGGGCACAGACACAATCTGAAAAAAGAAAAAAACAACTTCCCTCTTAAGATTCAGGAATCACTGAAGAAAGAGAGCAGAAAGAATGTAAAAGCCTGAAGGAATTAATGACTACAAGCAAACATTATCTCCTGAGCACATCACGGTAGTCACACATGTGAACTCACAGTGTTCAACAGCTTGTTCAAAACCTGTGCAACTTTGCACCAGACCAAATGCGAGAATGAGGAGAAAAGTTGACCTAACAAATACCCTAAGACATAGCGCTGTTGATAGTTACTGGCTGCTGGGAGATGGACAAGAAGATGGTATCGTTTAAGAGTATAAGCCCTGGTAAGTTGACAACTCTACAGTGGCAGACCACATATCTAAGAATATTGGAGCAATAAAGATTGGCCTCAAAGGATTAAACAAAAACCACAATACTATGTGAATATGAAAGGTTAATGACATTTTGAATACTTATTCTTATACCCACAGCTAAGTAAAGTCTAACTCAGCATCAAAGAAGTTCATTTTTACAGCTGATGGAGACATTTACATAAAAACACAGCTGATCAAAATGCAATGAACAGTTCACTCTGGGGCATCCATCCCAAAGTGACACATATACAATGCAACTCTTACACTTCAGGGTCAAGGAACATTGAAGAAAGTGAGGTAGAAAGATTGTAAGAGCTGTAAGCCTAGGAAGTATGCTACAAGATTGAGTCTCCCGCATAGGACAGGGAAGGTCTACTATATGGCTGCTTAAATAAGACTAGAATAAATCTAAAACCAATTGAACTCCCAACATAGATAAGGGAAATTGCAAGGAGCCTCAACCTTAGATAAAGTGTTGTTGAAAATGAACAACTATCGAAAGAGGGGCAATCAGTCTTTCTCTAGAGATAATCCCCTAGTTGGATTATCTATCGCCAATGGTCAGCCCTGAAAACATATAAATATAAGTAACACTAAATGGACTCAGAAAGTTGTGTTTATATATTTATTCATATGTATATAATTAATGGAAAAGAGTCAAGCATTTGTGAAGCAGTGAGAGGGCTTGGGGAAATTATTCATTCCTTTATCTTGGGAATTTGGGAAGATGTTCAGCTACTTTACAAATTGTGAAGTATGGGTTTTCCCATCTATGAACCATTAAGTCATTTTAAATTATAAAGAGAAAGTTAATTTTATGCTAAGTACAAAGGAAGTGTTTCTGTTCTTTCAAGACAATGCATTTATAATAGTGTCCTGTAGTGATATATTATATATTTAATAAAAATAATAAGGAATAGCAGAGGACAGAGCCACCTACTTCGCCACGCCATGAAAGTCAGGGGGTGGTTTTCATGACTTTAATCCCATCACTTGGGATCCCTCATGATCTTGTGAGTTCAAGACCTCAGGCAGGCAGTTGTGGCACACACCTTTAGTTCTAGCTCTAGAAAAGTTGTATGAGGAAGTGAGATAGCTGGGTAGAGAGAGAGAAGGGAGAAGTTCAGCTTCCCCTGTCACTTAGGGAGACAGGCCTAAGAACTGGCAAGGTGAAAAGTGCATGTGGTTTGTTTCCCTATCTCTTTGCTATTTCAGCTTTTCCCCGATGTCTAGCTCCTGATTTTTATTATATACCAAAATAGAATTTGTTCATTAGTGTCCTGTGTATCGAATCCATTTACTATGACCTTCTGAGAATGCTTTTTCAGCAGATGGAGTTTAATATACAGACTCACGACTGGTCAAAATAAGAATGTTTGTGGTGCTCAACCCCTAATATCAAAACTCCACCCTGCTCAAGGCTGAACAAAATTTCATAACACTTATTAAGAACTTAAACACTGTTCTACCTAGAATCCTACTTCCATGACTTTACCCATAGAGTACTCTCAAGCATATAGTTATGTTTGTTGACACGGGCATTATTTAGAGTTTTGGTGTAGTTATAAAATATGAATGTCAATGGAATGGAAGGACAGTTTCTCAGAATTGCAGGGATTATACTCAATGCACATGTCCTTAGGGATTATATTAAAATTATATAAGCAAGGTTCAGAATACATAGTATCTTTTGCACATATGAATGAATTTTTAAGTGTACTGACATGTAATAGATCTCTTCGTGCACACATAGATTTATATTAAAGGAGGAATTAATTTTATTTTTTCTGGTAGAAATTTTATCGAGTTATATAAGGTCAGTGAATGGAGCTTGGTGTCTTGCACCTGGAAGCAAATTTTTTTTATTATTTCAGTTTTCAACTATGTACTTACATTATTATTCATTCTCAAAGATTTAAAAATATCCACTCTCATTATAAAGTTTCCTTTCTGCTCTTCCTCTCTCATGAATTTTATTTTATATATATATAATGAAAACCAAGAACCAGATTTGGGGGAAAATCTGGAATATCAGAGCGATAGAAAAACAAACCACAGCCACTCTTAACTTTCATTCCTCTGGCCTGTCTCTACAAAATCCTCCAATCCCAACATCATTCTCCTCAGTTCGCCAAGGAAATGTCCTGGAAAGCTGAGAAAACTCTCCTTTCTCCCTCTGCCAAATTATCTTAACTTCCTTCTCAACATTCCTAAAGTTAGAATTAAAGGTGTGAGCCGCACTTCCTGACTTTTCCAGGCTTGGCTTTCTGGTTGATTCTCTGTTATTCCACATTAATTTTACTACATAACTATCATGACACTTTCCTAATGTTGTTATCAGCGCATCTGCAATATGTTGCATTTCTTATATATTACTGTTAAAATGAGGTTTCTTGGTCTTGGGCGGCCAGAGGCCCAGACCCTGCCATGCCAAACTCCTTATCTACCAGCCACTGTTGCTCAAGCCCCCAGAAATGACTTAGAAGCTTATATTAACTTTATGCTGTTTGGTCTATGGCTCAGGAACATTGTAAGCTTGCTCTTACATCTTAAATCAACCCATTTCTATTAATCTGTCTGCCACGTGGCCAGTGGCTCACCTGTGTTCTTTACATGTTGCTCTTTGGTGGCTTGCTGGATCTACCTGACTCCACCCCACTTCTCCTACCTATGCTCTGATTTCTCCTCCTACTTCTTCTGTGGTGCCTGTCATGGCCCAAAACAGCTCCTTTATTTAAAGACTGATATTCAAGCATATAGAAAGGCATTCCCAAATCATTTCCCCCTTTCTGTCTAATCAAAAAGGAAGGTTTCAATTTTAACATAGCAAAATTACATATAACAAAATAGCCATCAAGCAAGAATTACAGTTACAATATCTAGTCTATTTGTATTTAGCAAAATTAAAGAAAATACTCTTATCATCTACCTTATCTTTATGAATTTAAAGTTTCATATCTAATATACCTTTTAAATGACTAAGAAAAACTGTACCTATAACTATCTAATCTTCAACTACAACAAAGACCACAGAAGGATATATTTACCCAAGTAAATCAGAAGTACAAGCGACTTCTAAAATTTAGAAAGGACAGAGATGACACCTATCTGCCTGGACAGTCACCCAAAATTCTTTTATAAAGTTGGGGCATCCATCTTTAGCCTACAGGCCCAGAGTCTCTTTTTATTTCAGTGAAGCAGGAAATCTGCTCTGCCCATTCTGGCACAGTTCATCAGTTGCTTTTCCTCGAGTCCGGAAGAATGTCTGACAGGTTTCTCTGTAAAGCAGGAACCAGAATGACCATCTTAACTTGTTATGCCAAAGTTCAGAGGTCATCTTCCTATGGAAGCTGCATGTCCAGTTTAAACAGCATACTGTCAAGCAGTCAATACAAGAACAGGTTCTTGTCCATTGTCTAACCAATGCCACAAATAGACTCCATATGGAGTTTCTTTGATGCCCATTTTTCTCTTGAAGTAGATTGGTGCTGCCAGGAGCAAATCTGTCTCACTGTCCAGAAAAGTCTAAGTTCTTAAAACATTTTAAATGCCATATTCTGTAGGGCTTAGAAGTGTTTGAAGATTACCTGTCTAATTGAATTTATATCTTTGTATACCTAAAAATCTAACTAACATGCATTTCTTAATTATACATTACACTTTTAAATCAGTTACATAAACATCATATCTTAAACAAGAGTAGAAAAATATATATAGCATAACAGAATTGACCTTTTGTCAATTTGTATCAATAAACCAAAATCCATACCAATGTAAAACATTTTAAGATTAACAGCTGATTTCTTGATCTAAGTAAATTTAATAATATAATTTTTAAAAAATCATTTATATTCCATATCCCCTTTTTCTTCTTAGAAAGAGATTAACTATGACCATTAACCATTTGTAATGAAAACAAACATTTATAAGCAATATTTTGGGAATTTGGGCATAGTTTTCTATTACTACTTCTTGCTGATTAAGGGGTGTTGAAAAATCTCATGAATTCTTGAGACTGGATGATAATCTACAGCCCTGAAGCTGATATGGCCATCTCTTCCCATCAGAGATTTTTTTTCAGGGGGTCTTGGTTAATGAAACCATATTTGCCTGGAAGCAATCCACTGGTTCTCATCTTCTGTGGAAACAAAAGCAGAACTGTTCCAAAGCAATAAATCCTTAGACACAAATTTTAAAAACAAAATATCATTAAAATATATTTTTTTGTTTAACTTAGTAGCCTTTGCATTTGTAATCCATTGTCTTTCTGCAGTTAGCTCATTAACAGTTAAAAAATTAAAACAAAACACAATAATAACAAAAATTTAGATTTTGTGTCTATAGTCTATCTTTACATTGCTTATTATATTTTTATTACTCTATTTCTCCTTTTAAAGACTTTCTTTACCTTTTTCTTTTCTCTCTGAAGACTATGTACCTCTTATACACATTGTAACCCATTTACAGGTTTTTTCCCATCTTAATCTGTTTTATTGTGAATCCACAATCATCTTCTAACTAGAAGAGCTTTCTAAATTACTCTCACTCTCTTGCCACATAGTTTTTGCAGATACAGCTGAATCAGTAAGTTCTCTTAAAGGGACCGAATCTCTGTTCGTGGCCAGCAAACAGAGTACACCCAAGAAAATGCTGTTACTAAGAAACTGTCTTTGTTTTCTTTTTGTTCAAAATAAACAGAAATCTAAAATCAATCACATGCTACTGAGTCTTCTGTGAGATTTCAGGAACCCGCCTGATTGCAGCTTATACTGCCTGCCACCAGTCTGCCGGCGCCATTTTGAATGTGACCCGGATGCCACGTTTTCTTTGTACAATGACCCGCTTTGTATACACAATTAGGAAGCTGCCTTGGCTCAGTTTCTGTGATATAGAACCCTTTCTAATCTTTTTCAGGATATTGGCCCCACATTGGGCATAATCTGTTAAAATGAGGTTTCTTGGTCCCGGGCAGCCAGAGCCCCAAATCCTGCTGTGCCAGACCCATTAGCCACCAGCCGCTGTTGCTCAAAGCCCCCAGAAATGACTCAGATGCTTATATTAACTTTATGCTGTTTGACCTATGGCTCAGGCACATTGCTAGCTAGCTCTTACATCTTAAATGAACCCATTTCTATAATCTGTCTGCGACGTGGCCTGTTGGCTCACCTGTGCTCCTTATATGTTGCTCCTTGGGCGGCTTCAGCTCCATCTGCCTGACTCTGCCCTGCTTCTCCTACCTATGCTCTGATTTCTCCTCCTACTTCTTCTATGGTGCCTGTCATGGCCCAAAACAGTTCCTTTATTTAAAGATTGATATTCACAGCATACAGAAAGGCATTCCCACATCATATTACTTTCAAAGGTAGAGAAATACTGGTAGCTACTCAGGTAATCAAGGGTTCAAAATGAGTTGATGGGTCTTAAAGATGATAGATGTTAGTAGGAAACTGCACACTATGGTCATAAGAAATACTTTCTCACAAGACCATGCATTTTCCAAACACATTTATTATTTCCTTTTTGCTCTTAAATGGATTAGATGAGAAACATACATCAGTGAAAATAAAGAGCAGAAACATTTAATTATAATGTGTACATCTTATCAACACTTCTAAAATATTCATTTAAAATCTCTCTTACATATTTAATTTGATAAGAACCCCTAAAATTTTCAAATTATGTGTGACTTGTGGAAGTAACTAAATATGTTATCACTTCATTTACTGTCTATATATTTTATAAATGTATACCTAATTTATGATTATTTAAATTATTAAAATCTGGATTTATCATAACACCCTTAGATTATTGGATTATTTAATCATGCCACATTTCTTAATGTATCTGAAATATACTGTTTCTGAAGAGAGCTAAAAGTCACTTGTCCTCAAAAAGTATCACAATTATGACATTTGACTAACATTCTAGCATTAGACAAAACTTCCAATGGGCAGACGAGGTAGACACATGTATGCTTGGGGAGTTTTGCTGAGGTTGATAGGGTTTCCATCCAGTCGAATGTCCTCTAATGCCTTACGAACATAGGTTAAATTTTTAACATTACAGAATGTATCCTCATGCATTTCCAGGATGTTGTTGTTCTAAAAAAGACACAAAAGTGAAAAGACAAGACTTTACACACCTAAAGTATTAAATGTAGTACATTTTGAGACACTCTTAATTCTCAAATTTATTTCATCAGAAAAGATAATTCAGTATATTATTATACACCAAGCCTACTTGTCCCATAGGGATATATTAATTAATAAATAGATATGTTTTTACTCATATGTAGTACATGAAAAATAAGTAGGTGAGGAAGATTATTGAAAAAGTGATTCTAAGTGATGAAAATTTTGAAGATCATGTGGTAGTAAGAACACACAAGCCTGGGGAGAGCCAGAGGAAGACTATTTAGGAAAGAGAAAGTGAACAAAAAATGCCAAGCATCTGCACAGAGCTGATTCTGCACAATTAACATTAAATTCAATCTGGCTGAAGTGACATGAGAGACTAAAGAAGCAGATGTTGGGAAAACACACTTTTCTTCTCCCCCCCCCCCCCGGTCCTGGAGAGCTACTTAGATACTCTCTGTTTTTATAACAATCTCCCTTCTGAGCATTTTACACATGATATGTGTTATGAGTTTTGAAGGCTTATCTTCTAAAAGTAATGCATGCTTTAAAAAAATATTAAATACTAGAAGAAAGAGAAGGTGGAAATTTCAAGTTAGCCAAAGAGGGAGCACTGAGGTTTGTTCACTGAGTGTCACGTCTTAAAATAAATTCATATGGGTATATGATGCTGTTTCTTATTCTCTACTAACTGAGAGTATTGCTCTAAATGTATTTATATGCATTTTTCCACTCATCTGTTGATACAAGAGTGAATTCTTACCCAATATAGCAATGTCTTTATGGTTTTTATGAAAACTCGTTTTATAAATATTTGTTTCCGACTTTTATATGGAAATATATAATTCTTTTCTCTTTAGCATATAAGCAGATATCAAATTTTTGAGTTGTAACTCTGCATTTTGAAGGAACTCTTGACTTATTTCCCAATCAGCTGAAATATTTTATACCCTAAATGGCAGAACCTTAAAAATCTGACAAATAGTTGTAGGCATGAGTACTAGCTCATTGTAGACTTGTTTATTCCAGTGTGCAGAAGTACAGTTGATCTTATAATATTATGGAATATTTCATTATTGATTATAGGTCTTGTAATAATATGGAATGATACAAAGATGTATTGATATATTTATCACATAGCTGAACTCATGTGCTATGCCAACGGCCTAGAAAATTCCTCACAATTTGCTACATGCCAAACTTGTAACAAATCTAAGAACTGTGTGCATTGTAAGAACCCAGTTTTCTGATCTGTGGTATTAGGACTTTATCTAAACCTTACTTATTTAACTCTCTATTTCAATTGTGATAGCACAATGCTTATCATTGTTTTGTTAAATATATTCTATGTATTTAAGATATGTTTCAAAAGAGAATGGTTTTGTTTGTGTATGGTAGTGTACATTTAAAATTTTTATGCTGAGGAAGCAAAGGCAAGAAACTTTTTGGTAAATTCAAAGTCAATCTGTTATATGCAGACAATTCCAGGCTAGCAAAGGCTACACAGTAAGACTCTGTGTCAAAGACAAGATAAATAGATAAATAGGTAGGTAGGTATGTAGAGATGGATGGATAGCCAGATAGATTTTAGATTGATGGATGACAGATAACAGTAATAGATCATTGTATAGATAAAATAATTTCTTTTTTAAATTTTTTATAAAAAAAGTCATTTATATCCATGTATCCCCTGGTCCCCCTCCCTTCCCTCCTCCCAATCTCTCCCAGTCAGCTTTCAGCCTTCCCCTCCCTTTCCTTCCATCCCCTCTCCCCAAAGGGCAAGAAGTCCCAAGGTGGATCAGCTCAACGTGGCTCATCCACTAACAGAGTTGTCAAGACAATTATTGCTAATGTACAAGTATAACTGATGTTGCATAATGATCTTAATATTTGTAAAATCGCTGAGCTCATTCATCAGCTGTGAAAACATTGAATAGATATTTTAATATTTCCACTTTTCATTTGAAAGTGAAAGAAAGAAAAACTTTTGCTTTGTCATCAGTGTGTTAATAAATTATTTTTCATTTCCTCATTAGAACTGACAAACATATTTAATAAAAAAATAAAACCGAAGAGTCTCTATCCTTTTTCTGAGTTCATCAAGAAAGTGTTGAGTGTTTCTTCATTAACTATTAACTTTCTGTGGGTTTGGAATACATATTCTTTGTCAGTTCCTTAGTTTTTGTTTCCCCAGATATTTAATAATGAAGGACTACTAAGTTTTGTCAAAGGCAGTGGTTATAACTATTGAAATCATTAGCCACTTTTGTCTTGTTATTATAGCATATGTATGTCTTCACTGAAAATGGTTAAAGCATCTATTCTTGAAATAAATACTACTTGCTAATAGTATGTCAATAATTTTACCAGTCAGTAGATCTGGTTTGTTGTGTGCCATGCTGCACTGTGTTCATGGCATGTATTCATCTACAGTTCCCTCTTTTATTGATAGATTTGTATAAGTTCAATTTGGGGATAAAACTAACTTTAGAATGATGAGTCAGGACATATTCTTCTTTTCCATTATTTGGGATTGTTTGTAGGAGATCATACTATATTAAGGAAATAAGTATGGTCGGAAAAATTTAAAAGACAAGCACCCAGATCTCAAATATTTATAGAAATTCAACAAAAATAAAGAAATATAAACATTAGATGGAATCAGAAAAATGCATAAGTACTTATTTACAATGTACAGAGAAAATTATTGAAACCTTAGGTTACTTTGTTCAAAATAAAAATCCCTTCTTATAATAAGTTGTACTTGAGCAAATATTAGATATTTTCATATTTGTTTATCCCACTGCAAATTAGAAAATACCAGAGAAACCTGATCATAGCTGTAAAGCCAGTTGCTTTTATGTAAGTGTGAAGCAAATTATCTTCCATTATCTCAGTAACTGAAAATGTTTTACTGAGCACATTGTAATTATATGAATGACAATAAAATATATTTAGAAACTATTAGATCATGGCATTTTTTTTGAAAATGTGCTTTCACTTATTCCTCTAAAAATAAAATGCTGCTTAATGAGAGCAAGTAGAAACAACATAAACTTTCAAGTGTGTGTGGTGTGATGTTATTAATAATGAGAAGATTAAAAAAGAACCAAAAACGTGCAGTTTATTTAACTAAAGCTTTGGAGAATTGTCATTTTTCCAAGAGAGGTGGATGCCTTTGGACTGTACTTAATGCAGTATAAAACTTGTTATTTACAGGAAAATAAAACTGACTCGTTTTTATGAAAACTAGGTATCATGCTAGATTTTTGTCTCCCCTTGGTATTTCTTTACTGGGTGAAGCTTTTGCTTTGAAGAAAAATCTGTTATCTAAAGATTATTTCTAAAAATAATAAAAAATAAGAAGTGAAGTTAGCAGCAATGTCTTAGAAAAGATAGTACCTTGAAGATACTAATACCTTATTAGCTGACTGAATTAATGTGCGGAGAAACAGTAAAAGAAAAATTTATGTGTATGACAATATGTCACAATAGACACATTTGCTAGTCCTGGCCCACTTCTCTTTGTTTTTTATCTCTGCAGCTTTCACGTGACACCTACCTGGAGATGAAGAGCCTGTAGACTTTCCGGAAGTGGCAGAGGGATGTGGTCCAAGCTGTTATCCGTGATGTAGAGATGGTGGAGATCATACATGTCCTTTAAATATCCATATGGAAGACTTACTTGAAGGTCCTTCCCTATGCAGTGATTTGTAAACTAGCATGTCCCTGTCAGGACCCTGTTTTCTAAATCACTAGACAATTCAATTCAATTTTGCAAAGTCTGACTGCAAACATTTACTTCTTTATTAAAATGAACATTATCTTTCAGTGTCTTAGAAAACACATGTTCAATATACTTTCTCAGTTTATACAAGGCAGTTTCCCCTCCATAGAATACTTTTTGAAATTAGATCATTATTTTATATATATATACATATATATATATATATATATATATATATATATATATATATATATATACAGAGCTAGAGCTTCCTTTATTTTATAGATTTGGAAAAAGTAAATTTTCTTTTTAGCCAAACACTGGCTGCTTGGTAAGACAAATAATAAAAGTGGTAACAAGGCAAGACAGAAAACATTTAGACAATGACTGATCTATATTAAACAAAAAAGCACACTAAAACAGCAACTCATGCCCCCAAATTTCAACCCTTACCAATCTACCAAGAGATTCCCTAACCTCCTTAGGCAATATTAGCAAAATAATTAACAGAGAAACTTAAGAACAAGTTCATACTCCCCTCCATCATCTTCCTGACTATGTGTCTCTTCAAAGACAAAATAAGAACTTATCATTCAACCTATATCTAGAGGAGAATTTTGTGTGGGGTGGGGACTTGTAATAAAGATAGATTGTTATTGCTATTGAAATGAAGCATTTTTCCAAACAGGACCTCCACATTGAAACTTGTTTACTTCACTTACTAAGAAAGTTCCCAAAGGGTAACTCTATCTAGATGTTTTATGGCCTTGTGCCCTCAGAACATTACCTGCTCCCTGCCCTGTCACCTAGCAACATTTTATTTCCCCCTGGGTGGAGTTCTAAGGAAATGTAAATTTCTGATTTGAGCCTCTTGCAGGAGATTTTTGCAGACATGTGGCCATGTACCACTCAATTCTAATTTAATCCCCACTTGCTATTCTCGATGCTTGACCACTCTAAGAACAAACCAGTGTAAGTCTTATTTTCAAAGTTTCCATAGATAATGCAGGGAAGTTTATTTTAGATGTTAGAGGTGCTATTCCATGAAATTCTTTTGGAAGCATGAAAAGGCTAGTCCATAACAGATGAGGAACAACAGAATAAGAGCCACCATGTGACACCTGAAACTTACTTTAAATGCTTCTTGCTTAATTCCTTTCCTCCCAAGTCTATTGTTGCTGATATCAATAAATGTCAATGTGGCTGGCAATTCCGGAAGCTGCTTTATTTTATTGTCACGCAGGACAAGCTCTTGGAGACGAGGCAGCTTTCGAAAGGCATCTTCATCAATCTCCGATATTAAATTTGATGTCAAATCAATCCTTTTTAAATCACCTAGAAGAAAAAGTGATGCAGTAGCTAAACATTCTTGAATGTGGCTTACTCAAATAAAATAACAAATCACAAATATAAATATAATATATTTTTTCAATAGATCTTAATAAAATATCCATACTTAGGCTTGCAAAGTCATTTTTGTTGATCTTTTTAATTCTGTTAAATCGTGAATAGAAATATGTAGTCTTCTTAGGGAGTGGAGGAACAGCATCAAGTTCATGATCATCACAGTATACAGTGGTACTTATACAAGTACATAAAAGGCAGGTTGGAAAATCTGAAATGTATAGGTAAATAATTATGTCAATAAAAGAATTCTAAGAAAAATGTAGTTCTGATAATTTAGTAATTAAGATTAAAATACTATTCAAAGATTCCTGATATTTCACCTTTTCTCAAAGCACTTTTACCAAATGTTATGATAAAGTCAAATCTAGCATCTACAACATTCTTGTAAACCGTATTTTAATGGATATACTATGACAGTCACTTTCCTACCTAGTATGAGTTCTGTTTTCAAAACATAAACATTAAGATTATATCTTTTATAAAGTTAAACTACCATGTGTTCATTACATGTATGACTCAATATTTATATATTTCCTTAAAATGGTTTCAAGAGAAGATTAAACAAATTGGTACTCATTCATACACACATATGTCATATAAATGATATGATGGTGGTTACTGAAACAATGATAAAAAAGAAATTGGTCTGATTTGTGATCTCTTAAATAAGATGAATGCCAACCACACAAATCAATATCTGAAATTATGATATGAATATAAATATAGAGTCACTTGGCTTGGAGAATCATAAAAGGGAGGTAGCAAATGTCAACCTGCTATATACATCAAAAGAAGGAAATGAAATATAGGTGAGAGAAAAAAAAAACTACATGGCAGGAAAGGAAAGGAGCATTTGTCAATGACCTTTCTCTAAGACTCAATGACATCCCTTGAGGCTGAACTTGGAGGAGCCCCAACTTACTCCAGGTGAGAGTCCTCTGTGTTGTGCTAAGGTTTTCCTCTCTTATAGAGTTACATTCTTCTTTGTAAACAGCTCGCTCTGTCTGAGATGGTGGTCAGACTGCAAGTAGGCCAAGTGGGATGAGAGATAATGTGGTTGCAGATAAGAGATATGCTTTACATGATACATTGTGGTCAGCTATGGTAATGATGACAACAGTAAGACAAGGGGAAAGGAGAGTGGGAGAGGGAGGGACTAAGGGAGGAAGAGAGGGAGGGAGAGCTAGACTTGAGAATATGAGGATGACATGGGGAAGAGAGGTCTGGGCCTATGCACCAGCCTGGTCCAGTAAACCTAGCCAACAGCTGAGACATTATAGACTCTAGAGAAGAACACACTTAAGTTATTAGCTACAACTGATACATCGACAACCCAACTCTTACACCTAAGTCTTAGGGAAAATTATGAATGGAGGTGTAGAAAGATTAGAAGACCCAGAAGACCCAGATGCCTGCCACTAAAGAAAGCAGGAAAGATATAGCCATGAAATATCAGAAACATGATTATCCACACATGTCCTGCATAATGACAACAGCATCAAACTTGCCAGTGTGGATGTGGGAAATTTCACAAGACTCATCCCTAGAATCAGAACTAAATGTAGTCAGTGGCTTCTGAAAGAGGAGAAAAATTCCAGTCAGGGATGAGATCCCAGGCAAGTTATCTAGTCATAAGTGGTCAGTCCAATACGCCTGTGTATAGGAGGAACAGTAAATGGACTCAGGATGCTGGATAAAGAAACACATTGTGTGTGTGTGTGTGTGTGTGTGTGTGTGTGTGTGTGTGTGTGTGTGTGTGTGTGTGTGTGTGTGTGTTCATGTTATTCAATAATAATAAAAAAACATCAAGTTGAGAGGGATTTTAGGAGACAAATGTAGTTGAAGAGAGACAGTAAGTTGTAAAAATGTTGTAAATATAGTAATCATATATGAAATTCTTTCGAAAGTAAATAAATAGATTCTATAGCATAATTCTGTGGTTTTCCTAGACTGATTGAAAGCATGAATTGGAGAGAAATCAAGGGGCCATGGGTAGATTTGAAGGGATAAAACTGAAAGGGGAAACAGTAGAATTATAATATAAAAATATCTTGTAAGAGCCCAAGGCAAAACTGTTGCTCTACATGGCCAGCTTCTGAAAGACAGAAATTTACAAAATGTCCCAACTGCTCTAGACACTTTTATTTTCTCATGTAGGTGTTTTATTTGTGAAATTTACACCATTTCCTTGTTTATGTATTATCTAGGCTCTGTTTATGACATTCTATTGCATAGACACTTAACTATGTGGAAAGAATGTGATATATTCCTTAAAGAAACTGGTTTGAGATTTTGTGTTCGTGTCAGCATCCTATAACAATTAGTTCACTTCAATAACTTACATAAATTTGTAACATGCTAGCATTTTAGTTTTGCAGTTTATAAAGTTTTCTGTTTTATTTGTCCATTCCTATTGCATAGGTTTGTGATTTTGCCAAGAGTTACCATAAATCACTATATAGAAAGGATCTGATTTTACTGTACAAGCCAATTTTAATAATTGAAAATTTAGGCAGGGCATTGAATGGTGTTCGCCAGAACATAAAAAAATGTAGAAGGGAAAGTGATATATAAAGAAGTAGCTATCTAGGATGTGTAAGTTCTAGAGATCTACATTCTCAGACTGAGAGTTGGGGAGAATCAACACAGTTTTAGCAAGTTGATTTGTAGTCTGAAATCACTACCCTTTATAATTCTGTCTTTTCTTAGTGGCAAAAGAAAAGAATATTATCAACACCCTAGAGAACTCATAAGAAGTAAAGGAAGAATTCAGGGTGCTGTTGCTGTAGTCCACAGACAGCAGATGCCCAGTTAGCACATGCTGCCCTGATTCTAATCAACATCGTTATGTCTTATAACTGAGAACTCTGCCGACTTGATCTCAGAGGAAGGGTTTTCATAGGTTCATGCTGTGTTCTAAAAATGAATGCCCGGCAAAGATTTCAGTAGTGATGCCAGGAAAACATTTTCATCCTGAGTCTTTGATTATTTGATCATTTCCAACAGGCCAAAGATGCACTTAAAAAGCTATTGTATATCTGACAACAAAATATATGATAACTCCCTGCTTCAAAATACATTGCTCCATTCTAGGATTTTTCTTTGAATTGTCCACATTTCTTCTGGAGTGGAGTTGAAAACTGGCAAGTCATTTTAATTTTAGTTCTCTTTCTTCATTAAAGATTTCATATATTTATACCATGTATCTTGATTATGTACACCCTTTACTCTCTCTAAATTTCCTCAATGTCTCCCGTCTCATCCCTCTCCTAACTTCATATCTTCTTATTTATTTTTATTTTGACCCACTGAGTTTGATGAATGCTGTCCATGTGCTCATGGTTGTTGATTTATTCATTATGACAGTGAAAATCCAAAGGCTCTCTAGCTAGTAGAGATAAGGTATTCAGAGCGCTTCTCTCATTCATCTGGAAGTGATAATTGCCTGATCTTGGTTAGGCAACTACTGCTGTGAGTTTATGTGTGCAAAGGCTATATCATGTCCAGAGAGCAGAATTTTGTAGCATCCCCCTCATCCTTTGGAAGCTACATTCTTTGGGCCTCCTCTTCCAAGATGTTTTCTGAGCCCTTGGTTGTGGTGGGCATTTATACTGATGTCCAGTTTTTGGCTAAGAACTCACAGTTGCTTATATTAAGCACTTTGAACAATAATGTGTCCGTATTACCACCACCTACTGTAATAAGAGCGAAGTTGTGAACAGCAATAATCGATGGATATAAACATAAATCTTTAGAGGGCTGTTGGACAACATGACTAGTTAACAACACATGAGCAAGTTCTTGCCCTAGAACTCATGACGTAATTAGGCATGGACAAGACAGACCTCCTGTGGAGTGGGATGAAGCTTGACATTTTTGAGAGATGGCAAAGTACATTCAGTTATAATCCAGTATCAACTTATCTGACCTTCGTTGGTATGTGGACCAAGAAGCCCTGGGAATTCTGGCTCCTGTGGGGAAGAGCCATCTATCAGCCGCGGAGTCGATTCTTCATCCTTGTCCTCATCCTGAGTGTCACCTAACTGTGGACCTGGAGTGAGGAGTTCACTGTTTCCAGAAAGCTTCTCTGTCACTTTTTCAGCCTGAAAACAAGCAGAATTTCACAGCAACCTCAATCACATTCTATGTCCACGGTACAAATTTAAAATGTGCCCATGTGTGCCACAAGATGTCACCCGTGTTCTTCTGTTTAACACAGGGTGCCTCGCCCACCAGCGAGGAAATACTGTTATTGCTTTCAATTAACTTTGTTCCTCTAATCTGGAGGATTGGTTTCAATGCCGTATCCTTTTCTTTCTATTTTCTTTAAGCTTCATATATTTATTCATTCGATAGGATTAAAAATGTTTTCTAATGATGCACAGTTTGTGAGAACACATTATGGTTAGGAATGATACAGTTTAATTTTGAAGTTTGCAAAACAAAATTCAAAAGTCTCCTTCACTCATGAGCCCAGTTCAATTTCCTCCCTTGAATGGATACTGAGATACTGACTAGCATGCTTTTCCAGAAGGCTTTTTATTTCTGAAATTCAAATCTTCCTTGCAATTATTGTGCAGTACACTAATGGTCTTTTGGTGAAAATTACCCTTCCTACTGAGGAAAAATCGATAGTGGCATGAACAATATATAATTAAATTATGGGATGCTATTACTTACATATATTTCCACAAGGATACTAAACATAGTAACAATATTTGATGATGTTAAAATTGACATTTTTGAGAGATTTGGCAATGGGAGCACTTAAAATGGTAAAAATATATTTTTCAAAATACTCTTTTTCCAAATTTCACTTCTTTTACCTTATATCTTTTTTGTGACAAGTTACTTTTTAAAGTATTTAGGAGGACCATCATTTTTATCTCCTTTCCTTATGTTAGTGTTTATTCTTTTCTGTTTCTTATGTGTGTTCTTCTTGAGGACCTTGTAAGCTTCCAGTGGAAGTTTGCTTTACACATTTAGAGCAGCAATATCCTGGACCCACTTCAGGTTGTCTGTTAACACGGTATTATCTGAAATCTCACATTCTTGATTGATCACATCAATATACAACCATCTGCATTTAGTTTCACTCATTAAAAAAGCAAAAGCACACAAATTACTTCTAATTACCAGAATTATATAAAAACACCTTTAATTTTTAAAAAAGGAATATTATTAGACTGGCTATTTACTGCTTGTTTAATATAATCATGTGAATTTTTAAAAGATACACATATTTTAATGCCACTTTTGATAGATCTGAATATATTCCATTAGTCATTAAAGTAATATTTTTCTAAGGAACAATTTTATAGGTTCTCTGTTTTAGCTCCCTTTTACTCTAGAGTTTTGCTCACAGGACTATTAAGTAGTAAACACTAAATTATCCCACTATCTTTGTAATCTAGGCTTCAGCATAGTAAGCAACCCATAATATTTATGAAATATATTCTTAAAAATTTCTTGCGAAGATACTTAATTCAGATCTATGTATCTGCAAATCCTTCAATATTTTCTGCATGGAATCAGCAAATGTGTCGATGCCTATATTCAAACATTTAAAATATGAAATCTCAGAGCAAATATCTTGATATTGTAGGAGCCATCCAAGAAGATTCAGTAAAGCCTGGCCAGAAATCTTTAGCTTAGAAGCTGGGGTGTATCTACAGAGAAACACATGGTCTCCATTCGTGTGGTTATAGTGAGGCAGCTTCAGAAGAATAGCTTTTTAGAGACTAAAAGTAGGCTCCAAGAGGAGCGGAAATTGAGACAGATGTTGCACAGAATGGAGGGGCTGCCTGAAGGGAGGAACACATTCCAGACACTTTGCCTTGAATCTTTAACTTTGTTGGAAAATGTTTGCACATCTCTTTTCTTTTTCTTTTTGCAGATAATTGTTTTTCCACTGATTTGATGGGAAGCTGTAAGAACTCGTTTGTCATCCAATATAATGAGGCCAAACAGCTTTGGTGTTCAGAAATGTTTTCTTCATGCTTGCTTGCAAATAAAAACAACAACCTTTAAACCAAGGAAAGGGAATGTATTTTCATTTCAGCAAAATTGCAGAACTATAACCCCATTATATTGTGCCTGCAGAGTCTTCTGCATGGTAGACACATTTATTCTGACTATTAAATAGAAGTTGTTTGGACTCCTATCTTATCTTTTACTTTTAACAATCTTCAAACTGCAATATGAAGTTAGAAGCAACTCATTCTAAAAATTGTGGCCAGGGGATTGTGAATACCTGTCTTTCACAATGTTAGATTTTATACTTATGCTTCAGAAACTTAAATGTGGATATAAACATAAAATCCCCAAATATTTTTTTAGCTATAATTGACATCATTCACAGGAAAATACAGTTGAGTCTCTTATGTAAATATTCATTGATTGTTTCAGATTTTTCTATTCTCTTTTTCCTTTATCTCTTGACTCTACACTATTTGCTTCCTATGACTTGACATTTTAATATGAGCATACCTCTTTGAGCTTTACAAGTATTCAAATGCATAGTCACTGCATGTGAAGAAATTAACCCAGTTACCAGGTTGCAAGACAAACATTTATTTAAAAATTTAAAAAAAAAACATTTTGGCTTTGCAGTAACTTGTATGTCCCTAGTACCTTGCTTACTTAGCCACGAACTATATTTGTCATGGTAGACTATGTTTAGTAGTACATTCTATTTCTACAACAGAGTACATACCAGAATGACACATATCAGAGACAGTATTGTGGGTGTGGGAGAATTCCACAGTTTTCGGCAAGGGGAGGTAGCATCCAAATAAGAATTGATATCCTCAAGGCTGATCAGTGTTTGTGCCCTACACACCAGGATTCTGGATGGTCATCCCAACACATTAGTCTGCTCTCAGAGCACAGGACCTGACAAGATGGTGACTTATGACCAATTGTCTACTGCTTGAGTAAAGAATCTCAATAAAAATAAATGCAGTTACGTATGTTTATATCCAACAGTTGGAGATTTGCACTAAAATATTAATATTTGTAAAAATAATTTTGCAAAATATTTAAGATTTGCATTTCCTGTCATTGTCAGTATTGTTCTGATAATACACAAATCTCCTTATAAAAGTATGTGGTGCTATTTTAAAAATTTATTTATTTATCAAATCTATTTTGACTAAACTTATTTGTGTGAATAACCACATCTGACTGATCCATAAAAATACATTATTAATACTAAGTCTGCTTGATATATTTGGCTTAATTTCAGAGGAATAATATGAAAAATGAATGTGCTGAGAAATAGAAGCTACATTTCTCCTATGGTGTTTTCTTTGACAGAATCCTTTAAATATAGACATCTTTCTTTTTTAAGACATCTGCTTTCATCCATTCAGTTTGTTATTCTTATAGAAAGCCAATGACCTCTGTACAGCACGTTACAGTCCTTAGCTTGGGTAGCTCCCTCACACCTGCTTCTCTCTACTTCCTCTCTCTCTCTTCTCCTTTTTTCCCCAAACTTCTTCACCCTTATGACTTCCTTTCCATCTTCAACTCCTACTTGCTCTATTACCCGCTTAACACCCCTCCTATAGTTCCTTTTTACCTGTCATGGTCTCCTTTCTAGTTTTTGAACAATGCCTACACTAATTTTTACATAAAAATATGTATATAAAAACTAGAAGTCCAGAGCAATCACAAGATGTCTGAGAGTAGTTTTAGAGAAATCAAGTGATGATAGTGTACCATAAGCCAGAGGCTGTGAACAATGACTCTAAAATAAACATTAGCAGATAAAGCTGATTGGACAAAAAGGGATACAGTGTGTGTCTCCCAGTGCTGCTGAGACAAATGTAGAGATGTTGAGAGGCAGGAAAGACAAAGGAGTTAAGAGGGGTTTTGTTGGTTGGTTGATTGAGTGGATAGTTGGTTGGGTAGGTAGTTGATTGTGTGGTTGGTTAGGTGGTTGTTTGTTTGTTTGACTGAGTGGTTGATTGGGTGGTTGGTTGATTGGGTGGATGGGTGGTTGGTTGATTGGGTGGATGGGTGGTTGGTTGATTGTGTGGATGGGTGGTTGGTTGATTGGGTGGATGGGTGGATGTTTGGTTGGTTGATTGGATGGATGGTGATTACATGACGTTCAAATGCTTAACATAGCAAAGGTAAATAGCATCAGAGTGAACAGGCAGCCTTCAGTAAAGGCTTTTTGAGGTTCACAAATGATTTGCTCCTATTGAGTATTGCGTTTTAATTAATAAAATCCAATTAAAAGCCAGTATCCCTTATTTTGTTGATATTTGCTATTCTTTTAGCATCAACACTTAACCCACACGATGTTATGAGCATCTTCATTAAACAAAATGCACCTGTAATTAAAAATGGAAAAAGAGAAACACAAAGGGGGAAATCTAAGGTACCAAATGGTTGCTACTTAAGTATTTTGTTTTTCTTTCTTTAAACTACAATTCTTGCATATTTTATGTAGTATTTTGTGAAATAATTAATCAATAAATTTGAGTGAGCTAGCCATTATATCAGCTTTCTTAATTTTAATTCTCAGCATTGACTTACCACCCAAAATTGGTGATTATACTAGGAACAAATTTTTGAATAGTTAAGAAAAAATTAACACTTTTCAAAATAGCATAGAATTGTCATATTTCATGCTAACTTGTTAGTACTTCCCCTGATCCTCTACCATGCAACTAAGGCCTTGCTAAGAGAAAACCTTAAGTCTATTCATATATATTTCTTAGTTCTTATATAAAAATCCTAAAAAGCTTACATCAATAAGTTATTGCTGTATGAGACACAGAAAGAAAATTCAAATGCAGTGAATGTTAAGAAGTAATAAAAGTTACAGCAAATATTAATAAAATAAGACCAAAATAAGAGTAGCTAGAATCAGAAAGTCAGTGTTTTGAAAGATAAACAAGGTTGACAGCTCTCTAAATACGTTAACCCAAAGATAAAGAGAAGGAAACTCAATTAAAATAAGATACAAGGAAAATGTTATAATAGTTTCAAATGAAACCTGCAAGGTCATTTGGGTATAGATTCAATGTTAATTGAAAAGACCCCTGAAAAATATTTTTGTTATTTCTTAATTTGGTTTTTTATTCATGAAAAGTCTTTTTTAATCCATGTATCTCCCTGTTCCCCCTCCCTTCCCTCCTCCCAATCCCTCCCAGTCAGCCTTCAGCCTCCTCGATCCCCATCCCTCCATCCCCTCCCCACAAAGGGCAAGAAGTCCCAAGGTGGGAAAATCTTAAACACACATCAACCTTAAACCAAGAAGAAATAAATAATTTAGACAGATCTATACCAGTAAATGAGACTGAAGCAAGAGTTAAGTGTGTTTGATTTTTAAAAAAGAATCTAAGAATTCACAAGTCCACACTTGAATTATACCAAATATTTATTGGAGAGATAATGCAAATATTTTTCATAATGTTACCTAAAGGAAAGGATGAGACACTACCAAACCCATTCAATGAAGCCAATATTACCCTAGTACTCATACTGAATAAAAATAGAACAAGAAATGGAAATGTATGAACCAACAATGACACTAAAAGTTCAGTTAAGTGTCATCACAAAGCAAGCGAACAAACAAGCAAACCAATAAATAAGTAAAAGCTAATAATGAGGTTCTCATGCCACCAAATTATACCATTCCCAGAAGCACACTCTAATACCCTAACATCCGTGCTTCCTGACACACTATTCATGAGAGCTCATACTAGCTTATATGCACATCATCAGACAAATGGGGAAAGAAAATCCGGCAAACATGACCAGTGTAATTCTATTTAACTGAAAAGAAGTGAAATGATATCTACAAGAAAATAAATAACGGGAGGGTATTATGTTAAGAAACCTAAGCCAGATTTAAATAGCAGTACTCTACAATTTCTCTCTCATGAAGAATCTAGACAAGTTTGTGTGTGTGTATGTTTGTATGTGTATGTGTGTGTACGTGTGTATGTATGTATGTATATGTGTGTATATATGTGTATGTATGTATGTATGTATTATGTGTGTATTTGTGTATATGTGTGCGTGTACGTGCGTGCGTGTGTGTGTGTGTGTGTGTGTGTGTGTGTGTGTGTGTGTGTGTGTGTGTGTGTAGGCCATAAAACTGCAAAAGATCCAATGAGAGGAGGGGAAGAGACTTTGAAGGATGGGCTGGCTCAAGGTAATGGGCAGCAATATGACAGAAGCAGTTCAAGACAATGGAAAGAGGGACCAAGGAGAATAAAGTATTAAAAAAGCCAAAATAAAGCTACTCATTTTACATAGGAACTTAAAAAGTAATACGAAAGTTAAAAGCAATAATAACTTTTCAGGGTATGGTGTGATTAGTTATTCAGGATATGTTAAGTTTTTAGTATTTTTTTTCAACTTTTTTTTCTCCATATATATTCACTTTTCACAAATTTATTACTCTAAAATGTGGCTGATTTCTTGTAAACAGTTGAGTGTTTAAGTAAATATAATGCAAAGCAATCAAAAGCTGATTTGAAGATTTATCTAATCTTTGACTTTTGAGGGACTTTGAGATTTTCTGCTTTAGTTCATAAGTTTATTTTATTTTCATTTTTTATGGACAATCACAATATTTTACAATTGCCAGAAGAGTTTCTTCCTTAGTTTTTACAAGTTTAGTCTCCACTCTGTTCACCTTACTCAGTTTCTGGTGTCTTCTCCAAAGTGCATCATGTAGTTCATAGTGAGAATATTCAAATAATATTTGTGGGACAGCTTGACAAAAGTAAACATATCATATTCAGTCAAGCTTCATTTCTCCTTGATTCCTGATTCACCAAATAAGGATGTCAGAGGGACAAGTTAGTAAGTTTAGTGTGTGCTAACATCAGTAATCTGGGGAAGATGGAGCAGTGGGGGGTGGAGGGGATGAAAATAGCATATGTGGAACCTGTTAGATTCTAGTTATTTCTAGTGGGTTAGTTTGGCTGTGTTTTTATTCTATAACTTTTCCTATTCTAATACGAAACTAATTACTCTTCTAAGCTAGCCCTTAATGAGTAACAAAACTTGGTAGAACAAGATACATTGTGACAAAAGGATCTAAAGCACCATTTGGCTGACTGCCATTACTTTTGCTATTATAAGCATGATAGAATTCAGCTTGTCAAGGAAAGAAGAATGCAGAATTATGGATTATTGGTCTTGATGATTTCAGTCTGTGGAATCTTCCTATTTGCCTTTCTGCTATTCAAATTTATTGATACTCCTCAATCATTATTCCTGTGTTATATTTGTCACAGACAGAACATGGCTATTGAGAAGCATTTTGAAAAGTTATTTTAGATGTCAATTACTTCAGCTTATGTCTTTAATCAGTTTTCTATTGTAACTCCTGTTTTGATGTCTGTAATCATCTGTGGACCTTAAGAATCACAGGGTGACTCTATGCTACTTGCAAACACAATGGTAGTTAACAGCAGTTTACTAAAGAGAAAGAACTAGAAATTTAAATTAAACACACTATCAGTGAATGAGGCAAAGAAAGCAGAAGACTAGTCCAATACAAGCTTAGAAATTAGTTCTATCAGAAAAATATCTATGTAGCAATACACAGCAGAAAAAAATGAAAAATTCTAAATGTGATATTACATGTGTGTTATGTATTCATATATATGCATGTTGGGAGATATGGAGATGTTTGTATAGAGGACAGAGGTCAATATTGAGTATCTTCCTAGTCCTATTTTTCACCTTAATTTTTATGTCATGGTCCTTTTGAACTTGGACTTGACCAACCTTCTAGATTCATTGTCTATCCAGCTCCAGGCATCCTCAAGTCTTTGTCTCCATTTCTAGAGTTATAGCCATGTCTTGCCTGGTTTCTCATTCTTTGTGTATTTTTTTTGCAATCTGGTACACAGTGATTGAAACTAATGTCTTCAAGCTTGTGTGACAGCACTTAACCACTTTACTATGGCAATAAAGTATGCAAATATATCTTGGCTGGTGACATATATCTTAATTTTCATTGGTTTTATATCATCATTCTAAAATGTGAAAGAATAAAAACAATTTAGAGTATGATGATTCAAAGGTGAAATAATAAACCTGAAAGAAAATGTAATGGAATAATGAAATTTCCTACTTCACCCTAACACACAATACCAAGAAAAATAAACAGACCAGGGTGACAAGAAAGTATTAAAAGGAGGAGTATAGGGAAAAGCCATGTGGAAATTTACTATTGTACAACCAAACTAGAAATGCATTTGGAGCGTTAGTATATTAACTGTGATATGAAAAAAGAAGGGGGGATGAAGGTCCTATAAAGATGAGGTAGCAGGATAGGAGAGCAAAATGTTAGTGGGTGGGATAATGAAAAATAAGACCATAAGAACAGTTCAATGAAAATTCACTAGTTAGTAAATTAATCCCAAAATATAACATAAAAAAAGAGTTTGAATGGGGTATGCTACATTAGCAGACAAAACAAAGTCCAAAAGACATGAGTTATTTAATTAACCTCACAACGCATAGCATAGGCTACCTATTCAAGAAAGGCCATACAGGTCTCCAAACAATGTAAGTAATTAGCGCTGTCCTCGGTTTTCTGCTAGAGCTACATTGTAAGATACAGTTGCTTTAGACAACACATATTTTGGCTATCAGTCATGAAAAGAAGATCAGTCTCAAGACAATTTGGAAACTTGCTCCCTCCTGGTTAGCTTTCACAGTACAGAAAGGTGCTATGTTGGGGGGGTGGGGGAAACTGTCAGTCATTTTAACTAGTCAACTAGTCCTCAACTCACATTGCCACGTGATTAACTATCCTGCCAGGAAAAATGTCCCCTCTGTACAATAGTAGCAGACATGTTCTGAGGTAACTGAATATATTATTGTGGACAAATGATTCACAAGATGAAATTTCATGACTTGCCAGTAGTACTGTTTGAAAATCTGTGCCCTAGGAGGTCAAGGATCTTTGGACAGAACTTGTTATTTTTATTTACCTAAATGTTAATACTATCATATTACATTCTAAATATTTATATTTATGCTAGTAGGTTTGAGCTTCTCTCATAGTTGGTCAAGGAAGTTAGATTTATTGTGGGCAGAAGTCAATGGAAAGATGCATAACCGGTGAAAATGAGAAGTATAAAACATCAAGATCTCAGTTGTAAATAGGTCGTGATCATCCCGTGCCTTCAAAATCAAGCCTCAGGAAACACCGTGAAGAAGGATGTGAAAAAATGTAAGATCTGGCTCCTGGGAAAGAGTATTGTGCTATGCATTCTTCAGGACATGATATGGCGATCATCCTTCTGAACTCACAGAACATGAGTTTGCTAGCACAGGTCACTGCGGTTTATCCCTTCCTAGGGAGATATTAAAAGTTATTAGCTGTTGAGAGAGGAAAAAGTCATTTTTCTCTCAGGGTGTGGCCACAGTTATGGGCATCACTGATTAGATATAGTGTAGTGTTCAAATTAAAAAAAAGAATACAAGAATTTGGGAAGAAGATGTTTTTAGGGGAAGAATACAGATAGAGCTTGAGGCAGAAAAATTAAGGGTATGTATATAATATTTTATATTTATATTATCAAACAAGATATATATTATGTATACAAATGCATATGAAAATAATTTAAGGATGAACCTGAATAAAATAGTAAAAGTACCTCAACATGGACTCTGAATCTCACTGACCAACACACTGACTTCAGTGTTGTAAGTGTGGCTTCAACGTTGGGAGATTTTAAAGCTATAAAAGTAAATCAGATTTTGTCAGATGTGTCAGTTAGTAAAACACCAAGTAAACATATGTGGGACATAAGTTTGAATTCCAAGAATTCACATGAAAACTAGAGAGTATCTTGAAGTTTATTCCAGGAGATGCTCATGACCCAGCTAAGCCCATGTCTGAAGTAGAGAGGAAAAGGAGATCCTGTCTTTACTAAAGTAGAAGGTGAGGGTAGATAGACAAGTAAGTTTTCTGACCTCCACTTGTGTGTACCATGAACTCTCTCTCTCTCTCTCTCTCTCTCTCTCTCTCTCTCTCTCTCTCTCTCTCTCCCTCCCTCCCTCCCTCCCTCCCTCCCTCCCTCCCTCCCTCCCTCCCTCCCTCCCTCCCTCTCTCTCTCTCTCTCTCTCTCTCTCTCTCTCTCTTACACACACACACACACACACACACACACACACACACACACACACACACACATTCACGCATGGATACTTCAAATAACCAACTCAGAGAATTCCTAAACCCAAGAAGCGTATTCTCATATAGAACACGGCATGGAAGACAGGAAGGCTAATTAAATCCTGTACAAGTGATCATCTGAGGGAGAGAGGCTGTTCTTCACTACTCAGCATAAGTTTTATAAAATATATATGTCAGCTTCCACTGCTGACACTCCATATGCTGAGGTGAAATCCTCAACTGAAACTAAAAGAAGTGTAAATCATAGGCAAATTCTCCCCGAGTCACACCACTGAAGTTTCATGGAGGATGGAAAGAGGAGAGAGTAGGCATATGGTACCGCTCCTTGAGAGCCCTATTAGAAAAATCCTTGATTTCACCCGAGTCTTCCATCTGACAGAACACGCAATTGATGGAGCATCAAGCATCCCAAAGACAGTGTTTGTACAAAAAAAAAAAAAAATGGAAATGCTGATTCAGTGAATATTCGGAAAGTAAAATGAACTTCCAACAAGTGCTGGCACTTGAGATTGCCACACAAAATGTGCTACTAAGCACATTATTGCTTTGGCTGCAATAAGAACTTCTCCAAAGTTCATCAAAATGACCTTGAGTGGAGGTTACAAAGAAAGTTTCTGATTCTTTGGAATAGACAGGTCCTTCATCTCTCTCTCTCTCTCTCTCTCTCTCTCTCTCTCTCTCTCTCTCTCTCTCTCTCTCTCTCTCTCTCCCCCTCTCTCTGTCTTTGTGTAGATATTTTCATATAAATTCTGGTGACCATTGAACCAGAGTAATCATATTCCAGATGGTTATAAACATTCTGAAGTGGTTGTTGGCATCTGAACTCTCAGATCTACTGCAAGAATAAGATACATTCTTCCCAGATAGCTGGGCTAGCTTTCATTACATTTATATAAGTGAACTTAGACACTGATAAGAAAAGGTGGTAGACTAACACACAGGTAAATAGTTTTACATCCTATTAGTTAACAGATTCCTGATAATCATAAATTTATGGACAATGTATTAGCATACATATTTTTGAGTAGGAACTTATAAATTTACATTGCAATATAATATACATATAGCTAAATATATGCAGTTTCCTTTCCTATGGTGTATTTAAAGAGTATATAAGACTACTAGACTGAAGGTCTTAAAGAACAGAGAGAACTGGTCTGATCAGCTCCCCTGAAATATCAATCTAAGCACAGTGGAGATTTGCACTCATTATTGCTCAAGACCCAACCTGCCCATGAAGGAATCTACATCAGCGGAATATAAGATGCAGCAGATTTTCTTTGAATGAGCCCATAATAAAACTACCTACAATTATTAGATTTTCTCCATGCCTAGGCTCTCCATTAATCAGTTAGTATGTTTATCTTACTCAATATTTAAAAGATATCTTAGAACTCGGAGACTGAGAGGGTTTTAAAGCTTATGAAAGATTATGCAGTCACTATGACAAGTGTGCAGCTCATTCCTAGGCAATGTGACTCCAATGATTTTTCAGGATGATAAATCGCATCCTGATACAGAAAAGGGTTTATAGCACACAGCATCTCCTTCTACCTTGAAAGTATGCAAGCTCAGTCTACAATCCTGGGAAAATGGAGTCAGAAGCAAAACCATTAAACTGTATAACTTACTTAGTTTTGAATACCCCTGCGCCAGACAATTCCTAACTAGAAATCCTTGGTCTTCAGCAGATAATATTTACCTTATAGATTCCCCTTCTATTAATTCTTAGAAAAAGTGTTTGGATATACATGCCGTTTAAAGATTTATTCAAGCATACAAATAAGATTATATTGATGAAAATGTATCTATGAATTGACTTGTCTCCACAAATATATCTCATAGTTGACCGAATAAATTTTGGCACTGATTAATGTCTATTATGCCAATAACTGGAATCAAGGGTGTTAAAAGACTGTGAGCAGTTCAGCCCATGAAGCTAATGATGCATTCTGATGAATTTGACACACTGGCACACAGATATGTTTAGCACTGTGGAATTCTATTCTAAACCTGAGCCTTGTGTTTAAATATATTGAAGTAATCCGTGTTAATTATTTAAAAGTAGAGATTCTGAACATTTGACAGTTAAAACCGTGCTTTCTTCTATGTACCTTGAAACTAAATCAGGGAGAGAAGTATGTTTGGCAGTGGGCTTTCTCCTCACATTTCCATGTCTGCTTTCAGGTCAAAAAGACCTATTTTTCTCTGTTAAGCCTTTAACAATGTTGACAGCTAAGACTCATATTGCAATACTGTGCCAATTATAATCATTTGGATCCTGCTATTTTTCTAATGACTTAATTTCATAGAAAATAAAGCTCTATTTGGACATAGTTAAAAGAATTCAAGATTAGAGATCAAGCAGAAAAATAACAGAGGCTGTTCTTGCCAAAGCCTTCTTGCCTTGGCATTAAAAGAATCTAGCTTAAATTTCGCTCTGAAATTTATTGGGCAAATAACCTTGGGCAAAATTTGAGTCCTCAGTTTCTATTATTAAATGAACACAGTGATATCTTCTTATGAGGAGTAGTCTGAATTAATCAATGTGTATGGCCTCATAAAAATGTAAGATGAACACAAATAAGTGATGGACAAAGATTATGGTCCTATCTTCTCAGCAGGACACCATGACTGTATATTTCTTGGTGTTACAGTTTCATAATTTTAAAAGAGCTGAAAATAAGAATCATATTGTTTAGAATTCTTCATAAAAGAAAATTACAGAAAATTGGTCAGATTAATCTATTTAAAGGTCATCAGTAAAATTCTCCTCTCTGCCTTCAAATGTAGGCTCTTCAGTGAAGAGGGAGGGTACTGTTATTTTCCATTCAAACTAGAAAAAAAAAACGTTTAATTAACAACTAAGATTGATGATTTAGAATCTTTTTTAAATAGAAATACATTTCATATAAAATACTAATTATTTATATTATATAATACGTGTAATATATAATTATAATTATATAGTATGTTATGAATATGTACTGTATAATTGATTCAAATGAGGCAGTCTTAAAGTGACTGGAAAACAAAGATGGAGGAAGAGCCAAGAAACTAAGAAAGGAGTTGAGAAAAATGAATTTCAGAATAGTGGGCAGGCAGAGCAGACTTACAGAAACATTCAGTTGCACAGCACATAGTTTAAACAGGAGCAAAGCCCTTAAAAGTTTGCACTTCTCTGCAAAGGTGGCATAAGAGAGACAGCCCTCCTATACATCTTCATAAGTAATATTTTGTCACATCTTTGTACACTCCCCATACTACCTCACAGCACCTGTAGTGTCAAACCCTGTTGGATTCTCTAGCTCAATGCTTCTGCTTATTGAAAACTTGGGACAATGGAGGTAAAGCTAAGAAAAATTAAATACATAGGAATGTGGGGATATTTTCAAACCTATTAAAAACAGTCAGAGATATCAGTGGACATATCCCAGAGCCACCTCCATCTGTCTTTTTATTTTTTCTCAACTGTTTTCAATAGGTTTGAAAATATCCCCACATAGGAAGAAGTTGTAGTTTATGTGTAATCTTGTAAATTGCAATAGAAGAATAGAAGTATCATCAGCACAAAATTGTTGTGGGACATTTTTTGCAAGGTAATATAATACTCACCAGTGGCCCAATATTCTTAAGACAGTTTTGGAGCCCCCTTTAACCTAGAGAAATAGACTATCCATAACCTAAAAATTAAATCATAGAAATAAAACAGTAGCAAACAACCACATCCATCAGAAACAGTCAAACCACACAACAAAGAATACTAGCCTAAGAAAACTGAAGTTTCTGATAAATAGTTCAAGCAAGTACAAAAATATTTTATTCTAATCACTAAATATAGGAGATACATGTTATGCATATGATATGTACATAATACATGGCAAAGCACAATATGTACATTGCTGTGGGAGTATGTTCTGGCATGTTGTAAATATTAGTCCCTCCTACTGGTTTAATAAAAAGTTGATTGGCCAGAGGCAGATGGGAAGTGTGGGCGGGGCTACCAGATTAAGAAAACTCTGGGAACAGGAAGAGCAGAGCAGAGACTCAGAGAAGCCAGAGAGACACCATGGAGAGAGCATGATGTGACACCAGCAGACACAGAGACACCAGCAAGTTAATGCTAACACATAAAATCAGTGTGTCTGTGTGTTTCTGTGGGACTGCGGGTCAGAACCTCAAGGCTTGGCTGGAAAGACTGGGTCAGAAAGCTCATAAAACAAATGGCGGCCCAACTTGGATGATATACACCCACATAAAGCTGGAGAAATATTAAAAAGTGTTTTAGAGCACAGACAGAGCCAAAAACAGCATCCAAGTTGTGTATTTCACATGAGCCATGGTACAGAAAAGCCCTTGTGAGGCACGTGGGCTTTTGGAGTACAGCTTAATAAGACTGGTTCCTAAAGTCTCACAGGAGCCTACATGTAAGAAACAAACTTTAAATGATGTATTTAAGCTTTCTGTTTATATAGACACAGAAGAAACAGAGTCAAAAACAGTTTATTAGTAGCTTTTTTATTTTATTTTTTTTTTATTTTTAGAAGCTTCCTGACTCAGTGTTAGCAGCAAAATACTTCTGAGTCTTTTAACAGGCCCTGCTGCCAAATACTTAAATGGAGTTCATGGGCAGCAGATGGCAGTGCTTTACTTGGGTGATTATATGGACCCTAAAATTCCCCAGAGTGGTAATTGTGGGTCCTGGCAGTAACTCTAGTAAAAAGCTAAATCACGTGTAGCTAGACTAGGAGCTGGGTGGAGCTAGCCAGCCATTTTAGTGAAGCCTTTAATCCTTAGCCACACCTTGGCATATTAAATGTCTGGTCAGAAACAGAAAGAAATAGAGGGAACTGGGTAGAGTCAGTCACTCTAACCAAGCAAAGGTGTGGTCAGAAACAGAAAAAGATAAGAAATAAGAGATATACAGTAAAGATAGACTAAAACAAACAAACAAAAAAAAAAACTCTAAATGGTTTAGAGTGTGTTTAAAAAATATATGTAGGCTTGAGAGAGAAAAGAAAAGAAGGGTAGAGAAAGTCCCTAAGAAAGAATAGAGGAAAAAATAATAAGACACGTAAAGATGGAAAATCAAAGTGTCTGGATACTGTATGTTACTGTCTTATCTTTAAGGTTTTTTTTTTTTTTTTTTTTTTTTTTTCCTACAAATGAAGTAGTAAAAGCTTCTAAAAGCCATTTGATTACAAACGCTGTTGGATTAATTCAACTTATATATTTGGTAAATGAGCTGACTTTAAAATTGAAATCAAAAGATATGCTATTTTGGAGAAGAGGATTTTGTTTTATTTCCACAGAAAATAAAAGGCTATAGATTTATTCCTGGTTAAAGAAGATAAAGTTTGATAGAGGAAGACTCCCTGAAAAGTCTCCAATGGAAATGGAAGGCCTAGATGCTCCAGCATTTCAGAGCACTTCTATTGTAGTTTGCTCTGGAGCTCTGCATCCAAAACAACTTCAAGGAGACTGGCTGAGATGATACAGCCTTTAGAGACTACTCCACTAAAGGCGTGTTCATAATCCTTAATTTTCCTTTTTGTTCCCATGGGATTGCTAGCACCTCCATTCAGAAGGAAATAGCCTAGAGAACTATTCCCACATTCACAAAAAAAAAATGGATTATGGATGTTTATCATTGTTTTCCATGTTAGTTATGAGTTGTTGTAGATAATAGGAAAAAAGGTTTATTAGATTTGGGGTTCTTATTTTAAAAAGAACAAAAGGTACATTGTAAATATTTGTCCCTCCTACTGGTTTAATAAAAAGCTGATTGGCCAGAGGCAGAAAGGAAGTATGGGTGGGGCTACCAGACTAAGAAAACTCTGGGTACAGGAAGAGCAGAGCAGAGACTCCAGAGAAGCCAGAGAGACACCACGGAGACAGCATGGTGTGACACCAGTAGATGCAGAGGAAAGGTACCGAGCCTCATGGCTGAACAAAACAAGAATAGTGGTTTAGTTTAAGAGTAAAGAGTTAGCAAGTTTTATGCCTGAGCCATAGGTCAATCAGCATAAAATTAATATAAATGTCCTTATGTTTCTGTGAGACAGTGGGTAAGAACCTCAAGCCTACAGAAAGACCAGGCCAGAAATTTCATACAACAGTATATAATATATTTGCCTACATGTTTGTGTGTAGGCTATCATCAAGAAATGAAGCATATGTTGTGGAGTATCTATGCACAATCATTCTTTATAACATTAAGTCTTTCTTTTGTAGAAAAATCAAGTTGCAGATAGAGCTATCTGAGTGCTTACTTGCAATGCATATTATACTAGTATAGAAGAATGCTTTTCTTGCCCCTTTCAAGGGTGTTGGAGCATTTGGAATACAGTCCTGAGACGAGTTTCAGTGAAGGATCAGTGATGATGGTGGACAAGAAACTAGAGACCTTGAACCAGAACAAATGAATGTTTTGGTGGGTGGGGCTGATTGGACAAAAGTGTATAACTGCATGACACACCTCAGCTCCTGATGCCATCAGGATGAATGAAGAGGTGTTAGAAAGATGGAGGAGTAGGCACTTTTCTTGTTTGTTTATTTTGTTTTTTAAATAATTTAGGAGGGACTTATATAGCAAAGGTAAGGGGGAAGATATGGAGGGACTCGGGTAATTGGAACTGGAGTGCATGATGAGAAATTTCCAATGAATCCACAAAGAATTATGTTTAAAAATAACCGAATCAAATATCAAACTTAAAGAATAACTTTTAAAAAGTGTAAGAAGCAAGGAACGAAATATATAATCTTTTAGTACTCTGTTGAAAATTATTTTTGTTGTGAGTTAGTATTATTTGCATGAGTAGCTTTATCATGAAATCTTAGGCAAGTTGTTTAAAAGCTTTGTCTTCATAGTAACATCTGTTCCAAGGAAATAGTAATAGCTCTTCAAAATGTTATTTAAGGAGTAAACTGAGCATGAGCTGTGCCTTAAAATAAAGTTCTGTCATGAATTAGGGATATTAACATGAGGCAAAGGCTGAAGCAGATACCGCGTGGTGAGAACATAGGTGTATATTCATTAAGAACAATGATTTTCAACCTTCCTTATGCTGTGATTGTAATACAGTTCCTCATGTAGTCATGACCCTGAACTATGAGATTATTTTGCTACTGCTTTATAACTGCAATTTTGCTGCCACCAAGAATAACAATATAAATATCTCTATATGTAGGATATTTGATATTCAGCTCACTAAGGGGTTGTGACACACAGGTTTAGCAGCACTGGTTTAGAACATGAAAACACACTGAGGGGAGGTTGTATGACAAGTCATCTTTATACAGAAATATTCCTGAATCGTTCGATGGAAGTAGGAATTCCATTCATTTACAAGAATATCTGGGATAGTTGGAACACTGTGCAGGATTCTGACTGAGATGAGTGGGTTTCAGATTTTATGAAGATGATTTATTTGTTTAACAATCTTGCCTGAAAAAGACTTAAGACTAAGCAGTATTTCTTAAACTGTTCATTGGGTTCTTTGGAATGAAATGAAGAAAACCCTTAGCCATACTGAAACAGAATTCTTTGGTGATAATCATTGTTTAATCATTGATTTTTTTCTTAATTTTTAAATATGGAATAAATAAAATAATCATGAACTAAGCTATTTATCATGGCGGATAACTTCTGAGAGACTGGAACTTTATTAAAAACTTTACTAATGAGGAAAAAATTGAAGAGGCTGAGAGAAGAAAAAAGTGTGAAAAATATTTTGTTATAAGGTCTGATTTCTGTTTCATAAAGCAATGTGAATGGTATTGAAAATTTTATCATCTTATATTTCATACAGGTTCTATGTATCATCTTGTCTAGATATTTTGTAGTCAAGACCATAAAAGTTGTAATTCTAAGATTTACACTTGAAATGGGTCCAAAATTTGCAATGTCCTTTAAAGCTAGTCTGATTTTCTCCCTTATTTTTTTATATCAACTTTTTGGCAATGTTGTACATAAATCATGCTTCAAGGTGTGTTTGCAGTTTGACTCACTAGAATTAGCCTGTATCCTTTAGTTATGTGAAAGTGTAAAAAGCCCAGCGTTTAATTAGAAACATGTCATATCAGATTTATGTAATGGGCTGTATCCTTGCCAATGCCTCCTTTACTGCTGGGGAGAAAAATCAACCATTCAGAAATGCACCTTTTCCCCCAATACACAATATAATTCTAAATCAGTGGGCTCCCTCTGCCCACTTTCGTTTTTCTTCTTTCCTGTTTTAATCTTACGTGTTTTCTCAGCATTTCATAATGAGTGCTTTAACTCTTCTTTCCTTGTTGACTACTTTTTAAAGTAGTAACAATAGAAAATATTGGGTGCTTTTTTCAGGCTACTGACATGTGTTAATGGGTGAAGGCACTTGCCTTTCAAACATATGTGCCCACACACACATGCATGCATACACACGTGCAAACATACACATGCACACACACATGCATGTACACAACACACACACACACACACACACACAATATTATTATTATTTTTTTCTGTTGGGAACCAAAAGACTGTCTCAGAATTCATGTTGAAATGTTGTACATGTAGCAGCCAAACATTTATAGGAAATTGAGATCCAACCTTTGCTTGTAAGTAAGCAAAGTCTTTTTGCAAAAATAAGCTGTTAGCAATCATCATTCCGTGTTTTTAAAAGCCTTAGGTGTGGGAAGAAGACATTACCTCTACATGGTTGATAGGTATATGTTCATAATTATAAAAGGTTCCCAGGTCATCCAAGATGGCATCGTAGACTTCTGAGTCATAGTTAAAGAGCTCGGTAGTTGGGGCAGTCAGTGTAGCATCAAAGATGATAAGTACCAGGACAAATCTTGCTAGCATTTTCATCTTTCAAGCTTTCCTAAACACAAAATACAAAATGGTACAAATATGTAATTTATAATAGCTCAGAAATAGGTTGCACTACATTGAAATGGTTGATCAATATCAGCATCAAGAAATTGAATCTGGTAGCTTTCTATATAGCAAAAATTTACAAACATAACATATGCAAACTAGTGATTTCAAACCAGTGGAGCCAAAGTTTCATTCACACGTATCTTCATAATTTTATAATGTAAATGCCAGTGAAATACATTTTATGTTATTCACTGGGAGAAAAACATTCTGATGTAAAATGTTTGTGATGTATTGATTCACAAAGCCTTTTGCCAGCTGATCATTGGGAGCAAGACAGCTGCCATTACCACTAAAGAAACAATAGAACTCTCATTAACTGTGGGATGTAGAGGTGCAATGAGGATAATGATGAAGACTGGAACTGATTATCTTGCTATGCTATAGACACGGAGTCTGAAACAGTTCACTACTGACACAACTGCCACTCATAGCTCTTCCTTTTGTATCTGAGTCTAAGACTTTGTCTTCCATTCCTTTTATCATTCTTGCTGACAGTTGGGCTCTGATTGTATATATAATTCAGTTTATTTCTAAATTTATACTTAATGCACTATTTTTGATTGTTTTAGCACAGTATAGAATTAACATTTATTCCTTAGTATTTTGTTTCAATGATCAATAAATGAGACTAAGACTCAAAAAACAAGAATACATATCATAAAAGCAATACTTACAAAATTAGAAGGAGATTTACACACACATAGAAACCATGTAATATTTTTGCGCTGTAATTTTTAGGAAGCATAATTTGTTTTCTCTGAAATGAAATGCTTTGAAGAAGTTCAAACACAGTCTCACCCTTGATTTTAAGTGTTTAGGTTGGAAATATCAAGACTATTAACTAAGAGTCAATTGTTCATCATGCAAAATATTATAGCCTCTTCTTTATTGTGTAATATGAAAAGATTTCATTTTAGACATTTGTTTTTGAGTTTGAGAAGAGTACCTGTGGTGTTAATACTCCTGGAGACACAAAGAAGGGAATTTATTACTCTTCTACTTAAATGCACTGTCAGTTTCTTAAAACAAGCCTTTACAAAGCTGATGAAGACAGAGGATCAGGTATTTATCTGGGAATAAGGACAAAATGAAGAGTTCCTTCCTATCCACTCCTGTGCTTCATTCAAATACTTGAGCTCTTTTCACGCTGGATGAACTTGGCTCTATTTCAGTTGCCTTTGGAAATAAATTGTAAGTTGTGAGTTTAGAATTGCTAGAAGAAATAACCAATGGCCTTTCTTAGTAGGACAACATGGTTCACAAATCCTCCATCAACCATGTTCCCACAGTCAAGTGTAAAGAAATATCAGAGATATAAATAAAAGTAAAGTTTTCTTTTACATTTCTAGCAAATTCCATCATTCAAAAAAATGTACTTACTAATTCTGTTTCTCACTTCATGCTCTCTGGAATTGCAAATGTCTGCATATGAGAATTCCCTAGCAGTTGGTTTTCCCAGTAAAGTAACCAGGACAAGGACAAGAAGCTCGTGTGAAATAAAATTAATGAGAGTATACATGTATGTTTTGTTACAAATATTATCTTTTTTCAAGTAATTATATTTGTATTAAATGTGGTTTCAGATGAAATTTTCACTTTGTTGTTGACTTTATGTAATATTAAAATGGTCTAAAAATGCAAACTTACTTTAAACTTTGAAATAATTATCACAAAAGACATCATAAAAACAAAATGACATATACTTATAATTATATTTTAAACACCTGAAGCATCACTTACTTCTACCTCTTAATAATATTCCAGTCATTATTAATCAATATTGTCTGTCTCTACTGCCTAAAGTTGTGATCAGTGTCAGGGCTATTGATTTAAAGCATATATTGGAAACAACTATAATTTTATTCACATCTGTTCCAACTATCAAGATTAGATATCTTGCTCAATGTTATTAATTCCTAAACTAATCCACAATGTTAGATTTTCCAAGAATAATATCAATATAAGGTCAGCAATAAAATTAAACCAAACACACTGGATGAAAGTTCAGCACGAGATCTTAAAGCAAGTTGAATTATTTTTCTAAGGTTTTTATAATAAGGTGAAAAAGAAGAACACATGTGTAAAACTTACCTTTGGCTCCAACTTGATGAAGTGCCACAAACTGACTGAGAATGCAGAGCTCCTGGTATTTGCCCTGACCAATGGGTATGAATTCTGGTCTGTGGGAGGTGGAATTTCTAACACTCAACTTTCTGTCTGGGAAATCTAACCTGAAGAATGCTTCTCTGTACTTAAAAACCGCACATTATTTTATAGTCACATAAGCTAAGCTACATAATCCCAATTACACAGCATACAAAGCTTGCAATAATGTTAATTAGAGTTATAATTGCCAACATGTCACCTTAAAATATTTAAGTAAAAATTGTTGGTTTTGCTACATTTCATCTACAACAAATTCACTAACTATGAGAGGGAGGGAATGAGCAGGAGACTATTGTGGATGAACGGTATTTAAGTAAATAGTCAAATAAGTAAGCCCTCTACACACTTTGCATGTATTGAATTACATTTATCACTTTTCACTAATGTTAAATGAAATCTCAAACGTTATGAAAGCCTTGCCCATTTAACTTTGTGTAAGAAAAGATATCCAAAATTATTCTGACTGCCTGGGTCTACTTTGATAACAGTGAACAATGAGCCTTTTGCATGAAAATTTTTTAAAGCCGTATTTCTAAAAATAATGCATACATGTGATCTGAGTGTTTCAGAAAGGTTCATTCTCCTCTTTTATCTAACAGAGCCAACCAAATCAAATTACATAAGAAAAAAAAGTCTCCAAACAAAAAAGTGTTTTATATTTGTCTTACAGGAAATGGTTTGTAAAGTTGAGTTTCATTACAGACATGGAGAGGGAAAAAAATGTGTGAGTTTTACATACCTTATTTTTCAAATATAGAAGTCCCAGAGAATGATAAAGTGGCATCTTTTATTCTGTTAACATTTTCAGACTTGTAGAAACCCTTCTCTTGTGCATCAAGAATCTTTCCTATATGACCAATGTAAATAGCTGTATTAGATTCTGAAACCATTTTGGTGCTGGGTAACTTATGTGGACTATAAAAGTCTGTTTTCAGGATCTATCCATTCTCTTTACACTACTTTTCCAACCATCTCTGCCCTCAAAATATTTTATCCACCTATCATGCTGAATGAATTTTAATACATCCTTCCCACTATCCAGACTTGATTCTAATTGATTAGTGTTTAGTTTGTTGTATATTCCTTTTGTTGAAACAAACTTTATTTAGAATGGAAATAATGATGTTGACTTTGACAGGAAGCCTGTGAAGATCATCTTGCTCCCCTAGAAAAGAGACTATCTTGCAGCAGGGAATTTCCCCTGATCTTTCATGTGGAGAAAACTTTTAAATTATGGGTTGAAGGCCAACCTCAGTTCCTGTACCAGCTCTGTTTAACAGCAAAGTCCAGCACTGAGTCAGACATTTCACAAGCTCTTAATTCTTCCAATGTACTGTTAAGCATCATGATTATCACTACTCACTGATGGGGACATTCAAAGTCAGTTGTGATCAATCCAACATGTTACATGTTGCACAAGAAAGAGACAACCAAATGTATTTCTCCTTGTTTAAGGACCTTGTGTCTTGAATGATACGGAACCTGTCTGTTGACTATGGGGTTGGGGGATACTGGCAATGGTAGCTCTCAGCTCCTTAGATTCACTATTAGACATGTTTTCTTATTCGTAGGTTTTAAGGCTTTTGGATTCTTTCGAATAATAAGTAGGTTAATAAAATCCATTTAACAAATAACATTTCTTTTTCTCTCTTATTATTTAAGTTCCGTGTACATGTTGCTAATAAATGGAAGCATTAGATAGAGAGTTTCCTTCAGGGTTCTGAAGTAATTTTGAGGGTTAATTCCGGAAATAATATTTCCATAATGTCCATTGGTAAACTGGTGTTTCAGAACACTTCTGTTTCAGAACATTAATTACTGAACTAGGAGAAGCTTCATTTTTATAACAATATAAAAGCCAAAACTAGCTGGAGATGTTGATAGAGCGCGTGGCAACACTATGCAAAACTCTGGATTTAAACTCTAGCACCTCCCAATCTGAGCACGGTGATGCAAGTTTGTAATCCCAATACTTGGAAAACAATGAAAGAGAATCAGAGGCTGAAGGCCGTCCTCTGGTACATGAGGTCAGTACCTTATTGGCATAAATGAGCATCTGTTAAAATAAAATAAAAGAAAGTAAAATAAAATGAAAGAAAAAAATAGACATTACTTGGTCAGAGTATAAAATTTAGGCAAAAAGCTAAAATTCCACAAACCTTTCAAATTAATCACACTTTCATTTCTTCTTATAAAAATTGATACTTTCTTGAATCACTTCCCTTGGTCTTATTTAGACTTCTTGCAAAGTTTCAAAATCTATTTTGGACTGCTAGTTCTCAAGTTTGTAACAGCCTCCTGGGAACCTAATCACCACTGAGCAGGGAGGAAGGATTAATTACCAGCTCCAGTCTGCTTTATCCTTAGTAAACATCTTTTAGTCTCCTGATAATTTTCCTAATAGAGACTAAGCTTGTTTATCAGAAACCCCGGGGAATCAGTTATTATGACAAGTTGCATTAGCTCATAACGGAGGAGGTTTTATGGAGCCTTTTCTCCTTCTAAGCTCAAAAAAAAAAAAAAAAAAAAAAAAAAAAAAAAAAAAAAAAAAAAAAGAACCTTTGGGCTACAAGTCTTTACAAAATTAAAAACTAGGCTGATTGCTTTAACAGCATTAGTGCTGGGGGAAAAAAAAAAGATTTCTAACATAATGATCCAAAAGCAGCAGTAACTCTGAGGGTAATCTATGTCACCCTCCTTTGCATTGCTTTTAAAAGGCTACATCAAAGTGCTACAAGCAAGGATGTATACATTGCACCCATAACGATAATCGATGAAGTCATTGCTCAAAGTTTTCAGTTTTCTTCTTATAAGGACCTATTAGCATAAATCCTCTACCGCCTTGGAGGCTTTCTCCCAGCTAGCAGAGGTGCAATACTCAAGTTCTGCCATGGTTCACATAAACCCACATGAACCTTTGCCTGCACCCACAATCCTTTGCAATTCCCTCCTAGGATCATCAATACCTGATCTATAGTCTACAAATGTGGTTCTTCTGATTCTTGTGGAAGATTTTTCTTTTGTTACTTTATCTCAAAAACTGTAGCTCCTAGCAAAGATTTTCTCTGGCAATCATTTCACTTCCATTTTCCTCACATTAGTGGAAGGATGTGGGAATTTCTTCCCGACATTTTTATCTTCCAAGAGATTTCTTCGCTTTGCACTGTTAACGGGTGCATCTACTCTGACTTTATAATAATTTGCTTATCTACCTACAACTTCTTTCCTTGACTTTCTAGGCAAGGTTTAGCACTAAACTTTGTTCCTGGCTCCCTCTACCTTTCATACACACCCATGCCACCATTCTCTGTGCCATGATGCTCCATATACATGCTTCATTTATCTTAGTGGCATGTTATTGGCTTCTCATGTATAACATACTCACTTTCCTAATGAGCAACATTGTTACAACCTACAACTATTAACTCTAGTTACTTCATCTTTTTAACAGAATACTCTTGAATGTACTTGTCTTCTGAGAAATACAGTCCACAGACCCCACCATTTTTTACTACCCTCCCTGCCTTCTAACACTTATAACAAACAATAGTCCTAACTCTCTGCACTTTAAGAAATCTTCCCACCTCTGCTTTCATCTATCATGAAAAGCTACAACTTTGCTACTAAAAATTACACAAAAGCAATGGCTGTTTTGATTTTAAGTCCACACAAATAAGCTTCAGTATTGACTGGGAGATAGTAGTTTTATGTTGCTTCTATTACTAATACCAAGAGGATTATGTTATAAGATGCATTTGTCACAAATTTCCTATATCAGCAATTCTTAACATATAAGTTAAAACTTAAAAAAAAAACATTTCACAGAGGTTTCCTAAGACCATTGGTAAACACCAATATTTATGTTATGATTCATAATAGTAGTAAAATTATAGTTATAAAGTAACAACAAAAATAATATCATGGTTTAGGGGTCACCAAAAATGAGGAATTGTGTTGAAAGGTTCAGCATTAGGAAGGTTGGGAACCCTTGTCATATATTCTTTATTTTATTACCAAAAGGAGATATACATCCATCCCACCTCGGCAACTTGAGACACTGAAGCTTCCCTCTCAGTCCACAGCTGACTAAGAGGTTAGTGGCATCCTGACCCTCAAGTCAAGCAGAGGGGTTGGTCTCTGAACCCCCAGCCTGGGAAAACAGCCCCTGACACCCCAGCCATACCCAGCTCCACCCTAAACCAAAGAAAGATGGGAGAGCCCCCAGAAGCCCAATCTCCAGCAAAACACAGCTAGAAGGACATCCCATGAGCCAAACCCACCCAAACCACAATCTGCATCACACACTGACAACTGGAGACCCCAAAGCCTACTGGTCCATAGCTGATTAAGAGACGACTAAGACTCAACTAAGAATGGCCCTTGTGACAACTGCAGACACACAGCTTCTTGGCCTACAGCCAACTAAGAGCAGTCCCCTGCAATAACTGGAGATGCTCAGCCCCCGGGGTCACAGCTGACTAAGAACTGACCAAGAGCTGACTAAGAGTGAACCAAGGAAGCAATGGGCAGATGCAGTGCAAGAATACATATAACAGTATAAAGAACAAGACACCACCAGAAGGAGCTGGAGGTTCTATAACATCAAGATCTGAGCATAGCAGTGAAGAGGAAACAGAAGGAAACAATCTTAAAAACAACTTTATGAAGATGACAGAAGCTTTAAAAGAGGATATATATATATATAAAAAAAAACTCCCTTAAAGAAACAGAAGACATTACAAACAAAAAAATTGGAAGAGATGAACAAATCCATGAAAGAAAAGGAAGAAAATCAAGAAAAAGAAAACAAACAGGTGAAAGAAAGGAGTCCAGGACTGAACAAACACTCTACTAGTGAGCTGTTTATCCAGCCATTTAGTATTTTTATTTTGAGGCAGCCTTACTAAGTTGACCAAGCTGGTCTTGTACTCCCTATTCAGCCAGACTGTACTTGAATTTCTAATGTTGGGAAGCTTCATCTCCCAACTACCTGAAATTACAGGTGTGTGCCACCATATCTAATTTCTTATTTTAATTATTAATTAAGCATGATAAATGTTAACAACTATTGGGAAAACTTAATGGATTATAAGCTAAACACAAAGCAGAACTTTGTAAACAGTGGCTCTCCCATTTCTCTTGGCATATTCCATCCCACTCACTTAAGGAGACAGATAAAAATCATAACTTCAGAGAATGAAGGGTAAAATCAGCCAAAAAAGCTTTCAGATTATGTCTCTGCTAAGATTAAAAGACTTTTTTTGTTCAAGATTCCTTCCCTCTTCTTTCATGAGTCACTAGTAAACACCATCCTTCATTTCCCTTTCAGCCCACCAAACATTTAGGGGAAATCTTTGGGGCCAAGGTCTAACTTAGCGCACTAGTAGAGTGCTTGTTCAGTCCTAGTCTTATTTCTTTGTAATAAAATCATAAATAGATAGTCAGATACATAGATATATACATAGCTAGAGAGATAGCTAGATAGATAGCTAGATAGCTAGATAGCTAGATGGATGGATGGATGGATGGATGGATGGATGGATGGATGGATGGATGGATGGATAGATAGACAGGTGGTTAACAATACATGAAGTTACTGTAATCAGACACCTCCTGTGTTCTTTGTGTTATTGTAACGTAATTGCCAGTTTCAAATATTTTTTATGTTGTATTTCCTGTAATTTGTTTTTTTAAAAAAAAACTTACTATAGAGCCTAAGAAATGGCTCAAGGATTGAGAATACTTGCTGCTTGTTCTTTTTTAAAATTAACCATTCTTTTTCATTTATTCATTGTGTCTTTTGCATTACGCATCTCCATTCTATTTGTTTTCCAATCTTTTGTATTCACCCGCTGCCTTTGCAACCAACCTCTGCACCAAAATAAAATAAAAATTATGAGAAAAAATAAAAAAGAGAAGGAAAAAGTCTCATTAAGGAAGGTGAAATGTGTGTCACAATGAGCCACACAGTAAACCTTTTATTCATATATCTTTTCTTGCAATTGTTCATTGCACAGTCGTTGTTCTGGTTCAAGGCCTCTAGTTTCTGCTACACTATCAATGCTGGACTCTCACTGGGACTCCTCTTGGATATCCTGTTGTTGCCCTGTGTCATGGAGATCCCTTAGCTTTGGGTCTGCAGCCCCGATGCCTTCATGTGATCCAGCAGATCATAGGTATGGTGGATACCATTAATATGGTCCACCTCATAACCCTGGTTCTGAGTTTGGGTAGTTGCAGAGCTGCTCAGCCTGCCAGATTTCCTCTGTCCTCACCAGTAAGTGAGCTGTCCAGCATTGTCACAGCTAGTGGCAGCTATTAAAAAGGTGTAGGAGGACCAATTCTGTTTTTATGCTCTCAGGGTTGCTCTCAAAGAATACCTATACCATCAGGGCCAGATCTTCTGCATTGTCCAGTCTAGGTGCACAAGCCATTCTCTTGAGTGCTGTAGCTAGTGAGAAGCAGCTCAGGCTCAGATATCATCATGGCACTGGGTGACAATCAAGCCACCTACCACAGCATGTTCCTTACACCTTTCATTTCTTCAGATATACCTCTTTCCATAGGAAATGAATCCCCCCTTTTCATATGACACCAAATATTTACTCACCATAATAGTGTCTGTCTGCCCCAATGGCCCCATGGGATATGTTGCCTACTTTAACTTCTGAGGACACCTGCTTGCAAGTACTCATATACACATTCCGACACATATACAAGCATACACACACATATAAGAAAAAGTCTTTTTAAAAAGGTTATTATTTTATAATATAAATTGTATATAGTCATTATCACAAAATTTAATGGCTGTAAATATTTTGGGAAAAAAAACCAAAACACAAATGATTATTACTCACAACATTATTATGTGTATCTCTAGAAGAAAAGACAGATAAAGATGATAGATTAATTTTACAGGATACTATAATAGCATTGCTGTTTTATTTTAACTGTTTAACTCTGCTTACATGACAATTAAAAAGAAACCTCAGTTGAAGGCATTGATAAAATATATTCATTTACCAGAAATATTAGTCTGAAATTATTCATTTGTCATATATTAGTGCACAGTTTGTTTTAACATATTTTAAGAATTCTAATGCTCAAGTTAATCTTCACAAAACATAAAATAATTACTAACACAAATTTTCTCAAGGTCATCTAACCAAAAGCTTCATAATGAACCTTAAAACATGGATTCAGACTTTTCACTTTGTTATCCTAGGAAAGCTGACCTTAAATATTGTCAACTTGACACAAGCCAAACCATCTGAGAGAAGGGAGCCTCAGTTAAGAAAATGCCTCCACAAAATGAAGCTATGAAGAAGCCTGTATTTCATTTTCTCAGTTGGTGATTGGTACAGGAGTCTACTCCATTGTGTGTGCCCTCCCCATGCTGGGAGTCATGGGTTATATAAGAAAAATCGGGCTAAGAAACCAAGGCAGACACGCAACTCAGTAAGTAGCAACCCCCCAGAGTGGCCTCTTTATTAGCTTTGGCCTCCAGGTTTCTGCCTTGTTTTGAGTTCTTCTCCTGACTCTATCAATAATGAATTGCGATGTGATACATCAAATAAATCCTTTTCCAGTCAGCGTTTAGTCATGGTGTTTCATCACAACAATAGGAACCCTAACTAAGTTGAATATACACAGTAGGCTATTTTGTAATAATGATCTCTTTGCATTTATAAATCAGCCTTATGTGTGAAATTCTTGGTTTTGAGAAAATTTTGTTTTCATTTCTAGATTTTTACCCCAGTCTCTTCTGTAATATGCTCCCCAGGTCTCTTTAGGAAGCACCTGCAAGTTTTCTATTATGAGGATAAATTATTTGGTAAGATATTCTTGAACTAAAATTTTCTTTAAATATTGGGTATTTACATCATTGTTTCTGGTACTAATGGTTGTTATGGAAAATCTGAAGTAAGTTGATTATTTTTCACTGTTTTAGTTACTTTTTTATTATTCTCTAGAGGCTCATAAGGTATTTCTTAAAAATTAAACTGAGGTAACATCTCCAAATGGTGACCTGGATTCTATGTTTCTGACTCATTGTTAGCTGAAAATAAAATACATTTTCCCCATTTTGTATTTGGGTCTTATTATTTTACTTTGGAGTGTATTTTCTATGTCATTTTTTTTTTCTTTTAAAGCTTATTGTGATCATTTCTCCCAAATATTAAATACATTGTTTTAAATTTAAATTTTATTTTATATATTCTTAAAAGATTTTTTATTTTGGTTGTTTTACTCCTTTTGTATGTATAACCTTGATTCTTCTATTCTGTTGCCTTTAAAAAACATTTTGACATGTTCCTAAAGAAGAGTAAAGGTTTGTTCTCTGTTGGAACCTACTCTAACTGAAGTCTAGTTGACTTGTGGTACAGAGATTCAGCAAATAACAGCCTTATTTTGTCTTCTTCTCCAACCTCAGAGGTGGAAAATAAAGTCTAAAGGCTTCTGAAGTCCACAAAAGCCCAGTCCACAAAAATTGAGATTTAGTCATAAAAGTTATAAAATACTGAATCTCTCCCTATGACTTTGAAACTGTATCAGTGGGATTTTGTTTTGAGAATATCAAGATACATTTGATGGAATAAATGGTTCATGAGAACTCAATGGAAGTACAAGGGCAAAGTTCAGCAATGAAATGGTCTCTTTCTCATCTATTGTGTGGACCGTTAGACAGAAGAAAAGCTTCAGCTACTCTACACTGAAGGCCTAGGATTTAGTAATTCATGCCAAGATTTCAACCAAAATTAATGATGAGAAGCTTTCCATTGAGTCACTAATCCTGTGAGCACAGCCAAGGAGGGCACCAAGACTCCTAGAGATGTATCTATTGAACCCCAAAGTGAAGCATCGATGGTAAGAGTTAAATTGATAGAATATTAAAAAACTGTGAAGCAATTACAAAATATATACTATATAAGCAATTGAAATACAAGAGATAATTAAAAAGCTGGAAAAGACAGTACGGGTATTTGGAGTAATAGTAGCAGAAAATATTTCTTTTAAAATCTGGTAATAGACTACAAGTTACAGATCCATGGTACTGAGAATGATCAGAAATGTTGATACAGAAGAATATGTACAAACTGTAGAAAACCAGAGACAAATATAGTCAATAAGAGATGCTGAAAGAAATCTAACACTATCTCCAGAGGAGAAAATAATAATTATATTAAACTCACTAGAAACTATGCAAGCAAAAAGATAATTTAATGGCATGTCCAGAAGATTATAAAAACTTTAAATTATATATTTATTAAAATTATGTTTCAAAGTAAAGAAAAATAATGAAGATTTTCTTTTTTCAAATTTATGGAAAATTCCAGGCAATTGTTATTTGTCTTTTGAGAGAAAGAAATGATATAGGCCACAAATATGGATCTAACATAAAATAAAGCAAAACCCTAAAAGATAAATAAATAAAGGTAATAGGCTATATTTCTCATATTCTTAATTTATTTAACAAAGAGCAATTTGCTCCAAGTATAATAGTCAGGGCATGTTAGGGGTCTACATTCTAGGAAGAAATGGAAAGAATGGCAGCTTTATGGGAACAGCCAAGAGGCATGCCTGGAATACAGCATATAAAACAGCTTTATTATTAAGAATTCAACACTGGAGTAAGATATTCTTCAATAGGTAACTATATAAATATTAGTGCTTCTATAGGGTGTACTTCATTCAGATAAGGTTTGATTATGAGTCATAGAGTAAAACTGACTATATTTTTTAGATATGAGAAGCCAGATGTGAAAAGCCTGTGTATTGCATAATTCTAACCAAATTCATTTTATAAAGGGGAAAACTACACAGATAATTATAAAAGAAAGAATATTAAGAAGTTTAAAAAAAGGACATAGAAAAGAGACAGGCCAACAAAGAAATTTCCGGGATAGCAAAGCTTCTCTGTCATCTACAGGAAACAAAGTGAGGAGGGTGGCCATGTCTGCTACACTGTATATTTACCAGAACTCACAAAATAGAATTCTGATATATAATGTCATAACTAGGAAATTTTAGTAAAAGATATTTGTAAGCCTTACCAAATAAAGATGTAGTAACACTAGCTTACCAGTATTGATGAATGTTGCATAGCAACACAGACATTATTGAGAGAATTGTGTGCTGGCTTTTTGTGTGGTCCTCTGCATTATGAACTTAGGTTTTCTGTAATTCTAACCTGGACTCTAAATTTGCAGCACTGTCCTTTAGTACCAGAGACATGGGGTAATACATTTATGTATGTACTGTTTTGTCTCATTTTTTAAGATATTATATATTTGCAGTATGCTTGGAGATTGAGCCTTTGGAGGATTCCCATGGACTAGTGAGAACAGACAAGGTCTTTAAATGAAGTGATTATTCTTAAGTCTCTCTCACTCCACACTGGATGAATGACTTCTAGTATGGGGCTGGACTCTTACAGTCATCAACAAGGTAACCACATACTATGTACATTATACACAGACTCGAGAAGTTTAATCTTCGTTAGTAAATATATCTTACTTTGAAAAACATTTGAAATCAATAGATGCTTTTACTAGAGTAGGAGAACTAAACACAGTACATTTATGAGGCTCTCAGTACAAATCTCTACTTGCACATATTAAGATCTGCACAAGCCTGCTGTGTTAGCAGTTTTAACACTTGGCTCTTGGATTCTACAGTGTGAGGTTAGTGATGATTCATACCGAGTCTTCTTCTGGCCATATTTGCTCTATGCTTGACTAACTTGTTTAACTCCGTTGGCCTGAAATAGAATACGTTAATTCATGGACTTATTTACAAAATGGTATAGTTTGAACCTTGGATTTCATAGACGTTGTATATGAATAGGCTATTGATTAAGAGCCCAAAACATTTTCTGAAGTTCACTCCTTTGCCTCAGTTATTAACGTTGTGCTACTCCTGGCAGCAGAGAGTGGCATACAGCACAGATTTTAAAATTTTGCTGTTTGCTTTCTCCTAATTTTGTAAATTACTTTATTTCAATTTTCTTATATCATGTTTTAAGACATGCATGACTGCCATGATTACTAATGAAAAAGTACTTAGATAATATAAACAAATTTACCTTAGATATAAAGCTTCAGAAATTTTAGTAACTATTATTGCATCTTTTACATTACATGTTTATATTATATACGAGTTTCATAAACACACACATATATAATTGAGTTGCACTAATCAATAGATTTCAAGATATTAATCTAGAGGTCAATTTTATACAATTTTATGTAATTAAAAAATAGTAATAGGTTTATCTAAGAGAACTGGAAAGATCCCAACTTTGAATTATTGACCAGATTTATAGTACCATATGTGTGTTCCTTCCCATGGAATGGATCTTAAATTGTATCAATAAGTGGTTGGTTACTCTCAAAAATTGTGCCACTATTGTACCTACAGGCATATCTTATCATGAATAAGTTCATTATTGTAGTTCATAGAATTCAAAGTTGGGTATGATTTCTGATGAATTATTAATTAATTAATCTATTTATTTATTTTACCTAGATAACCTACATAAAAGCTTCTGATGTTCTATAAGCTAGCCAGCAGGGACAAAGCTTCCTGATTATTACTGAGTTGATGTGCCTATATCCTGTGACTAATGTGTGTGATATCATTTATAATAAAGACTCATTCTTAAGTTCTGGTGGGCAATCACAGATAATAGGTGTCTTCTGGACATGGTAAGACTACTACCCTGATGACTTCATAAGTTCTGTACAGGATCAAGCCCATCAAGAATCTAGATTTGTAGGGTATGTCTAACATGCTCCTTCCTATTCTTAACCAAGGCACTATTGACAGTTAAAGGATTTTGGTAAAGGGAAATTGAGTTGTCTTTAGGGTATAGCTCCTGGTAGGTAGACTACTCTTCAAAAGATGGCTCTGCACTTAGAAGTATTTGAGTAACACAAATTGAAGTTGGTGAATTACTTTTATAAAAATTAGGACAAAGTTGAGAAAGAGTAAGAAGGTTGGTAGTACAGAATTGGGAAGAATTAGTAGGAAAAGCAGAAGAATAGGACTGGAACAAGAGGTTTCTGGCCCCAGCCAGCCAGAGTTCCAGAACCACAGACCTGGAATAGCAGGCACCTAGTGACCTACAGCTGCTTACCCCCCCCCCCCCCAATGACTCAAACATTTATATTAATTTCATGCTGTTTGGTCTATGGCTCAGGTATGTTGCTAGCTAGCTCTTTCATCTTAATTCAACCTGTTTCCATTATTTTGCCTTGCCATGTGGCCCGTGGCTTTCCTATTTTGTTATATCTTGCATCATGGATGGTTAGCTCACAACTCATTTGACTCCATCCTCCTTCTCCTACCTATGTTCCAGTTTCCCCGCTTACTTCTTCTGTGGTGTCTGCCATGGTCAAAATAGTCCTTTACTCACAGAATAAAGACATCTCACATCATATGACCATACTATCTTGTATGGAATTCTGAGATTCAACAAAATAGCACTAGAAATAATATTTCCCAAGATTTTCTTTTAGTAAGTATTTTTTTCATTGTAGGACCAGGAATGCTATAATGAGCACATACATTCCTTTATACAACACCATACAAAAAATATTAAGTACTAAAGAAAAACAAATTGCTTAAATAGTAAAAGCCAATAGGAATACAGAAGGACGCTTGTAATTATAACCTCCCATAAAAACAAACAAATAAATACAAAATACCACATAGCTGCAAGAAGGTGGCATCGTCCTAAAACCAAAAAGAACTATGGAAACAGTTGTACCTGTGCAGATGAGGGGAGCTTTTTTCTATATTATTTAATTTTGAGAAGAAATAAGATGGACAAAGATAAGTGAACGATACTATATGAAAATCACAATTGTACATTTTCTCAAGATGTTCTTCATATAGCTTTGTGCTGCCTGCCAGTTTTTTACCTCAATATTTTTGGAGAACTAAAAGCTAATAACTTCTCACATATGCCAACCTAGTTAATGAAAATTTTTCCCATCAGCCTTGGAATAAAACACTTAATCTTTGGAAAATTTTTTCTTCAAAAAATAAGCTTTTATACAAACATTAGATATCAAAATGGAGCCAAACAGAGCCAACTACAGTATCAAGTAACTCTAAGTTGCCTAAAGGATTCCAAACCACATATTCTAATCCTTGAAATAAACAAAAATGAAGGATGTTTATCCAAAAATCAAAGAAGTTAAAATAGAGACCCAAAACACAACAAATATATGTTGCTGAAAAGCAAAGAAAAATAAAGCAAAATAAAAATAAAACAAAAAAACCACAAAAGCAAACAAACAAAAACAGCCAGCCAACCAATCAACAAAAGAAACGAGAACAATAGTTAAGATCTTATGCTGAACATAGTGCCTATCAACAACTCCATTAAAAATTACAAGACTAACCAAACAAAAACAAAAAGAATTAGGAAGTCATTTTATAATTAACTCACAGATCAAAAGAAAATATCAGAGTACAGTGGAAAAATAATTTCCATTAAAATTAAAAGCAGTGCATGTCCAAGCACATTCAATGAAAAGTTATTTATTGAGGTAAATTAGTAGAATCAAGATTCAGTCTGAAGGCATGATAAATTACATTAATCTTGGTTTAAGACTCATTGTAATACATGTAAGAAAGGAAAGTCAACCAAAAGAGTGAAAAATAATGAAATTGCTAAACAAATTAAGATTATATAATAGGAAAGAAGCATAAACACAGTTCAGAAAATGAAGTTCAGTATTTGAATGATAGAGGCAGGGAAGGCAGGTAAGCAGCTAATTGTAGCCACTGTCACACCTTACAGTGTAAGCTGGATGCCTGAAACTGACAGGGTGGAAGGTGAGCCTTGACTGCTGCATGTTTTTCTCACTTCTATATGGTCACACACACACACACACACACACACACACACACACACACACACACACACACACACACACACACACACACACACACATGCACGCACGCACGCACACACGCACGCACAAAGTAAAATTTAATTAATTAAAGTGGTAAAATGTTTTAAAAGATCTTATAAATTGGTATAATCTTTATGACTGGCCAATAACTATTAATAGTTTCCCGGTTTATGCAAAAACTAAATAATGATGTTTTAGAGAAATTTTTGCAAATGAACTTCCTTCATTCATTGAACTCAATAATCATGGGTTTTTATATTTCTATAAAAATATTTTCAAAATAAATGAAGCAGTTGGATTAATAATCTGAAAATAAATAATATTTACTGAATGGTGGTGATATTGGCTCAAAATTTTTCCAAATTTTTGATTAATGTGATGGTTCATCTTTTCTGTCAACTTGATAGGACTAAATGACATTATATAGAAACGAAAAACAAAACGGCAAAAATGTGATGTGATTTGTCAATGGTTTAGAAAATTAACAAGAATAAAATAAATGCAGTATATCAAAGGCATAGAACATGAAACAAAAATCAAATGCTGTGATCAAGAAGGGAGCAGAGCTGAGGCTAACAGATGTGGATCATTGTATAACGATTGATTCTCCATTAAACGATGCTGTGCACTGTCAATGAAACGATGGATTTGGAGGAGTTAAGCAATTTTTCTGTTACCTGTTAAAAAACCAAACCACTTTCTGACAAGCTGTTAAAAACAAAAATAAAAACATCTCTACCTTTTCACTTCTAGTTTACAAGTCAAAAGAAGGTGGAAGTAACCGAGCAATGAGTACAGTATCTGTATCAATAAGTTAAAATATATTCTGGAATCTTCTGTATTTGACTTGATGACTTTTCATAGAATAAACATGGATGCCCTAGAAGCCAGAGAAAGTAGTCTTCTGTGACTGGGTGTGCAGATGGTTATGGTGTTTGTCTAATATGTTTGTTTACATGAAAACATTACTATACCAAAACCCTTGTGATTTTATTAGTGCTGATGCAGAGTGTGTACACAGGAACATAGATATTAAGTTAATGATTAAAATTAATAACACAGATATCTCTGGTGACAGCTGATGATAACCTGGTAAAAGACAGCTGCAGATGTGTTAGAATCAAGAACCAAAGTTCAGGAAATCTTTATACTTTAAGTAGAAAAGCATATAAAAAGAAAATAGTTACAAATTCAGTTCCAAAACAAAGTAGCTAGATTCCACACAGGGTGATTTATACACATTACACAATGTATTGGAATTGTATACATTTATTTTACTTTTCATATTTTGTAAGATTTTACTTTAATTTTGTTAAAAATTCTCAAAAAATGTTTTTCTGTGTTTCCAACCAAGAATGTAAATTTATGTAAAAGTATGTGTTAAACATAATAACTAGTGTTGAAAGTTATTTTTCTTAAATTGTAAGATAAAGAGATTAAACAAGACGTAGTGAAAATTGCTGTACTTGTGACCAGTAAACAGCCGAGGTAGCCTGTGAACCGAGGCCAATCAGTCTATGCAACATTATTACATTATTTTGCATTTCTCATTTTTGAAAGGCTGATATGTGAAGGACTAATAAGATACAATAGTTTTAAATCTTATATTTCAGAAGTCAAATAGTAGAAATTCTACAATTTCTGATTTCAAAGACTTTTGAAAGACAAAGTTAAAAATACCCTGGGTATTGTTTGTAGCAACCGTTTGATATTTTAGCTGCCATTGTTCAGTGATGGTGAAGACTATGAAGCATCTCAGACTGTGTCTTGAGATTGACAAGTAGAGCGGAATTTTATTAACTACAGGAAAGGACTGTGTTGATACAAGTGTTTGCAATAGGTAGATACATCTGCCATATCTCTTACAAAGAGGAATGGATGAAGAATCCAATCTGAGGAAATAAAATTTCCTTTTCAGTTTATTGGCAAAACCTTAGGATTATCAAATATTAAGTTTAGAATTCTAATTTCAAAGATGAGTCCCTCCAAGATGGAGAGATAGGATGGAAAGGAAAATTTCATTATGGAAGGGTTATGTTTTCTGGATAAAATGATACTTTTCATGTGGTTTGATAGTCAGTCATGCATGCTTCAGTCATACTGTAAATACTTTTCAGCAGAACGTGTGAGTTAGTATCACATTTTGTATTAGGAACAGATAACTGAGTATGTTGCTATTTCTCATTGATTTTCCTATGAGTTATCCTTCTGCTGTGCTATGGAAATTACTATGCTCCAGGTATGGGTATATTTAATAGACATTAAACTGATTCTACTCAAAGTTAACATATTTTGCTTTGAAAGGAAAATTATATAGTTCCAAACCGGTCATAAGTAGATAAAGTTTAACAGAATTAGTAAGAAAGACACCAGTTTGAATAACACTCAATCACTCAATAACTAATTATTATTCTGGAATCATATTACTTCTATGCAAGTAATTATAGTCAGGGTTTATATTGAAGTAATTAAATTTAACTGTTCTAAGCTTCATTTTACCTTTATCTCATTTTCATTAATTCTTTGAGAATTTCCTACAGTATATCTTCATTCTACTCATGTTGCTTGCATCCCAAATCTTCCAAAACCACCCTTTCTGACAATTTTGTGTCAGCTTTTTTTTTTCTTTCCCAAACCCACCAAGTATGATTTATACCTATCCCCATACACTGTGGTCTTCACTACCTACTGAAAGTCACAAACTTATGGCAAATTGACGGTTATCCCCTTCTAGCATCCATCCATTCCCTATGGGTCTGTAGGTAGGAATGGGATCTTGTATTCTTCTACACTATCAGCGCAGGGATTTTGTCTTGTTTGACCTTTAGCAGATGTAGTGCATGCTATCATAATCATCAAACATGCAACTTTTTCGACACTGTCTGGAGAATACTGTGTGCTTTCCATAATCTACTCTCCCTGGGTTTTACAATCTTATCTTCACAATGTTCCCTGGGCCTCATGCGAAGTGGTGTAACAAAGATGTCACATTTAAGACTGATCATTAAGAACTATTTCATTTTTACACCTAGACAAGTTGTGGGTCTTTGTGTTAATTGCCATATGCTACAAAAAGGAGCTTCTTTATTATGGTTGAGAGAGAAACTACTCTCTGGGCATAATGATAAGTCATTACACATTGATTTAATAGTATGACCATCTCCAAAAGTAATGATAGTAGTTTTTCTACTAGAGACTGACCACAAATACTCAACTCCAAAAACTGTGCAAAGTATGGGTTGGATAGCCCATGACATTTGGAGCACTATTGTATCAATGAGCGTGTCTTTCCAGCCTGGTCATGATCATTGCTCACTGGGTTCACATAACTTTTTCTCAAGTAATGTACATAGTGTATAGTACCTTATAGCCTCATGAAAAGTAGCCAATAAAAATGAAGATTTCAAGTGTGTACTAGCTTGATATTTTTTTTTTATGACGGATGATGTAAGTATATGGTACCTTTAAGTATCTAAGCTTACTATTAAGTTCTGAAGGTCACCAAGAACAATAGCAGTTTCTGATGATGTTTGGCAAGGTCTATGAGGCTCTGCTTGTCTACATCTAAAGGCAACCCATTCCTGGAACTTTTTTTATTAATATGCTAATCTGTGTGATCTAGGAGGAATATTGCAGCCCCAATATATGGTAGTTATGCCTATATATATACATATATACACATGTCTGTATAGTATACTTATACATTTAAATTTTATATATATGTTCTTGCATACTTAAGAAACTTCAACAATTTTCTTTTAACCTTTTTATTCTTAATAAATATATTCTGATCATATCCTCTCCCCCAAACACTAGAAATCTTTCAACTTCCTACCTACCCAATTTCAATTTTTTTCTAAAAAAAAGAATAAATAAACAATTACAATAATCCCTCAAACAAGAAAACAACAATAAAACACCAAAAAGAAAAAAAAATCAAAAGCCAGATAATAATAAACTAATTGTAAGTTCATATTAGTTTTCAATCTTCTTAAATATTAAGCTTTATCATGTATGTGCAAATCACACACCATATTATTTTATTTGTCGTCCTACTAGGAGTTAGGATATTGAAAAATTAGGTAGAAATTGAGGAAACACAATGATGAACCTGGGATCACTAATTATAAGCCTTCATCATCTGAAGCTGTAGATATTTACTATCGGTGACAAAATGTTTTAAAAAGTAAACTCCTCAGAGAGTCTATGACAGTGCTACCCGCCCACAGCTGTTTGTTTGGAATGCACTTCTACTCATAAGAGATTGTTTTCAAAATGTGATCCAAAGCTGCAGCTGAGGAAAGTGTAACTGACCAGCTATAACATGTCCCATGTAAAATATCGTGGGGCACAGCAAAACATTGTTATGATCTCTATTGGGAAGTATAAAATATAGTTGATGTCCTTTATTTTCTTTGAAAATCAGTAATATTTTGTATTATTTTGCAGAAACAGAATTATGTAATAATTAATATCTTGTTAGATATTATTCAACAAAGTTTAGTTCAGTCCTTACTTTCAATCCACAGGTATAAATATTGGCACAGAGACAGGCTATAAAGTGTTGAATCACTTAAAATTGTAAATTTGCTTATGGTTGTTTGGGGGGATGTTGCAGGATCCCAGTAAGTTATTCTTGGGGGAGGAGGCAAGCAGGCACAGAATGAACGACATAGAAACTTGGAGCAAGAGTAAAAGCAACAAGCTCAGTTTATTCAGGAACTAAGGGGGCAAACCTTACACACCCTCCTCCATGCCTAGGGGAAGGTCTGCTTTGCTGGCATCTGCTAGTGTGGCGTGGTCATCTCACACTGGTCCAGGTCATCTATTACCATTTCTCTGCCTCTGTTTCCAAGGCACTAAGGTAGACCTAGGGTGGCTCTCAGGCAGTATTTTAGTTTCTTATTCACATGTTCCTCATACTGGCCTAGACTGGTTTGGAGGGGCTAGCCCTCAGGCCTGTAAAGTCCCCTAGGGCATAGTTACCTAACAGTTAATATTTTGGGTCTACTACAGAATTTATTGCTTTCCACCAAGATCTCTACAGGGAAGGGAATATACAGATCTCATTGTCCCTCCTCAGATTTTGGTCAAGGTGAATGAGGTGAGTCATTTCACTTAACCTTCAAATTTCACATCAGAAAACTGAAATGCCTTCTGTAGTCCTTCAGAGCTAGGAGGCTTTCAAGAATTACGAGGAGGTACTTTCTCTATAGTATTATTATTTTACAGTATGACCATTCTTTGCTAGACTGGTCAGTAGTAGCCCATGCTTTCATTGTTCTTTGTAGCTGCTGTATTTTCTATTTCTATTTCTATCATTTGGGAGATTTTAGAATGGGAAGTAATAACCAAATGAGCACATGGATGATTGGATGAAAGATGCATTGTAGTCAATGGCTGAAAGAACTAACTCAAGGATACTGGTCCAGGCTCTTTACTTCATAATGCTTTGTCAAGACATCCTGTTTTCAACCTTTCAGGTCTTCTGTCTATGCACTTTTGCTTCCTGTGGTGTGCTTTTGTGGGTTTTCTCTGCAGGTGAATATAATCTCTGTGCGAGTTTGTGTTTCTCGTGCTTTTTTCTTGGCATTGTGTCTTTTTTGTTTGTTTCTTTGTTTTCTCTTCTTTTACTGTGTTTGTTTTATTTTTTATCTTATTTTGTTATTTTTAGATGGTTGCTTGTATTCCAATGTGAGAAAGAAAGGGTGTGGACTTGACTACCTGGAGAGGAGTAGGAAGTCAAAGATATACTGTATGAAAAACCCATTTTCAATAATGAAATAAAAATTAAGATGTATTTTTACTAAAAATAAAAAATACATTGTAAATGGAAAGAGAATTCAGCAAGATAAGAGAAAATTAGGAAAGCAAAGTTAAATTTAGGATGTTGAGTTTTTGGTACTAAAATAGAAGCTGTGTCAGGGTGCTACTCCCAAAATCCAGATTCAGAACTGTAACTACCGCTTACAAACTTGTTTAATATCAATGGGAGATAATTAAATATGCAAAAATAAAATCTCTCAGCAACCTCTTAAGTGGGTTTGTTTTGATCACATGCCTGCTGACCTCAAACTGTCTAAGGCTTTCCTTTTCAGAGTTATGCATTTTATCCTGAAAAAGAGATTTTGGCTATATAAAACACAAATATCTGTGGAAAAACGATTTACTGTGTCACTGAAGGCTGATTGCCTTTCCACATATGCTCCAGCTCCTTTCTTTTTCATAAGTTGACTTCCTACTGTTTAAAATGGAGACTTCTCCCCGATCACTTCTTTATCTTCTGCTTCCATGATTAACATCTGGCATCAATTGTAGAATAGTTTGCGAAGCAATTTTGATCATGAGGGTTATGGGAGGAGCTGGTTTGTTTATGATTGAACTTTTATTACTTGCACATGGTACCATTCTTTCCTGTTTTCTCTTTCTGTACAGAACTCAAAATTAAAAAACCTGGCAAAACATCTTGCCAGATTCTGAGAAAATGTTGCTGGTTCTGTGTGGAGCGTCATAAAGATATGGAAGCTTTCTCCAGATATTTTCTTTAGTCTTGCTAACTATTCACTTCACAGCTGGTTTTCTGGCATTGTTTTATCTTTAAGGAAAACAGTTAATGTGCCATAGAGGTTTTTTAGATTTGGATGAGGAGAGAGAGAGAGAGAGAGAGAGAGAGAGAGAGAGAGAGAGAGAGAGAGAGAGAGAGAGAGAGAGAGAGAGAGAGAGAGAGAGAGAGAGATTTTTTATAACACAAAATAGGTTTAATTAAGTACTCCTAGAGCTCAAATCAGAACAAGAGATACCTTTGATTGTTAAATATTCTTTTTTAAAATGGCAAATCTCCTGGTGAAGACAGAAACTGTTCCCCTTTGCCCTCATCCCATAACAGGATCAGGATGGGATAAAATCTACAGGAGCAGCTATGTGTTCTGCTTTGCAGTTCTGTGAATAAGCGCTGATAGTAAAACATGATTGCCATATATATAGATATATCAGGCCAGCTATCTTCTGGTGTACATCCTAGATTATTAATTTTTCACTTCTGTGAAGTTACCCCAAACCACAATTTTGTTAGATATGTGCTCTACCACTGAACTGTCTCAACAGCTCAGTACATATAATAAAAGGATTATTTTTCAAACTTCATCAAAAAATCTCAGGTTCCAGGCACATTCAGTTATCCATTTTATAGGGAAGAAAAGTCGATCAGTTAGAATGAAATGATTCTCTTATTTAAAGAAATCAATCAAACATACAAAATGTCTTCACTTAACACTGGATATTTTCGTGAGGTGTGCCAACTAGTCTGTCAGAGAGCCCTGGCCTAGTCTCATCTCGATAGTTCTGTTCTGTCCCAGTAATTGTTCACAATCCCATCCTTTGTTGGCTTTCCTGCCTCGCTTCATTAATTCCTTACTAGTGTAACTTCTAAAAAACATTAACTCCCAAATGCTTTCTGAAAATCTCTTGTGTGGATAGCTGAAATAGCAAAAAGGGAAGAACTGGATAGGGCCTAGCCTTTCCAGTCTTGTGGGTAAAATTAGTTGTAGGAGCAACCTATTGCTGCTTTAGAATATATATATAGTTGTGTTCTTTTTAAGTCAATAAAACTAAATCTGTGTATTTCCTGAAACCATATATAAAGTCAGCTGTATAGTTGACAAACAGGCCATCTAACTTCCCTAATCCCTGGGAGTGAGACCCTGCTGCTCATGGAAAGAGATAAAATAGAAGTAGAAAGGGTGCTGAACTTTTTCCTTGGCTTATTCTGCAGTCTCTTCTCTCTGCATTTCAGACTAGAAATACCATGCCTGTTATTTGAGCTATCATAATCCCTCCAGGTTGCTCATGGGATTAAAATTGCTTTTATTGGTCAATAATTATTACATGCATAGGTCAGTAAGTGCTATCTATGTATATATACCACGATTTACGCTGGTGAATAAAAGCCAATGTCATTGTCCTCTCTAAATGAATTTTTCTTCTTGGTCTTTCCTATAACTTTTAAGATGAGAATACCTGTTTGCCTACGAGGTTAATTGCTAATAGAAACAGGTCAACTACTATCTAGAGTCAGAAGTTTGATTCTAGAAGTCACCCTGTTCTGATTATACATGTATAAAAAAAAACATAACATTTAATATCTATATTTTTTTTCAAAATACACCAATTCATTCTTTGCTATACTTGACATGCTGGTTATATTTATAGATAGGTATTTCGACTCTTCCACACTTCCACAGAGAAATTACACAGCCCAGTAGATGCTATTTAAGCACTGCAAGTAAAGGCTGACTTCTCACTTAGAAAAAGATTCTAGCTGTCTCCATATCTTTATTGCTTTCCACGATCATCACCTTAAATAAAGAGATAGAGTAAAGTAGAAACTCCAAAACCATCATGCTTTTGTTTGCCAAAGTATTTTATGTTCTACGAGTTTTGCAACTTTTGATAGATGATACTATGTAATATATTCCATCTGGACTCAAAATGCTTGTCATTTAATAAGGCGGATGAAAAAAGAACATTTGGACATACTTACAGTATTATTGTAGAATAAGCAGTCTTCAGATTGTAGCAAATGAACTTTGAAAAAAAATTGCCAACTTTCCCTTGCTTGCATGAAATCTGAGAAATTAAATGTAAAGCTATTTTTCATGTGAACTTTTCCTTCGGGTTTGCCAATAAAGAGATGACATAATTCTTTCCAGATTTGTGTTGCTTTATGATTCAATGTGTATATTTGTGTGTGTGTGTGTGTGTGTGTGTGTGTGTGTGTGTGTGTGTGTGTATGTATACATGCGTGCATGCGCACTTTATGTGTGTAGAGAGGGACATGTTAAAATTTTAGGTTGTTCATCTTAATTTACCACTCTGCTCAATTTAAATTTAGCAGGATTCTGACATAGTTTTGGCATGGAGTAACATAACTAATTATGTAGTATTTAATTGCAAAATTGATTGTTATATATTTACATGGCATCTGCAAAGGTCATTTAAAATGTGTATGAGCTTATTACATTTTGTGAAGCATTCTCAGTTTCATAACTTAATTTAAAAATAACTGAATATTAATTCATTGACTTCAGGGTTCTTAGTCACGGCTGCTTTTTACATATGTCAGAGCTTTGATGTGGCAGTACCCATTTTATTATGCTGAGATCTTTTAGCGAACATTTGGAGTTATTGATTGGAACCAAATGAGTCTGTCAAATGACTTAGAAATTTTGAACTATCTTTGTTGTTGAGTTTTGCTGAGAATTGATACAATCACTCATTCCTTGTAAAGTTCATTTGCCCAGCTCTTCCCTCATAAAACAAGCCATCTCATGAGGAATGAAGTGATATAGACATTTCACTCATTAGTTTTATTACCAGCTGAAATTATACTTGTTTATATTTAAGGCTTTGCCTATTTTTAGGTTTGAAGACTAAAGGCCAGATATCTAAATAGGGGGTAGGTCCCTCTTTGTCCAAGATGTCTTATATTCAAACCTTTTTGAAAACCAGTGAAAACAGTCTTAAAGCTACAGCAATCATGCTGTCAAATTATCCTCAAAACTATGAAATTCTAAACATCCAGCATAAGTACATATCAAAAGCTGGTAGACCAATGGTTGAACTGTCAACAGGAAAAGAAGTATACATAAAGTCTATTATTGTATACATTTGTTTTAACAATAAATATAAGAAAATGAGACAATTATGTCTTCTGATGGTATTATGCATTATTTGGCAAAATATATATGACTGAATAATTGACATAAGAAAGGTACCCTATCACTGTCTTTGTGGTCTAAGACAATGATTAGGATGATAACTAAGGTTTTGATTTTAATAGGCTAAAATTCACAAAGAATGAATGTCTGCAACATGAGTGCATAATATTGTGTGTATCCTCTTTTATAAAGGTTTAAATTCCTTTTATCCCTGTCTTGGTTAATATCTTATTGCTGTGAAAAGACACTATGACCATGACAATACTTATAAAGGAAAACGTTTAGTTGGGGCTGGCTTACAGTTCAGAAATTTAGTTCATTATCATCATTGCAGGAATGCAGGCAGACATGGTGCTAGAGAATTAGCTGAAAGTTCTATATCTGGAAGTTCAGGCAGTAGGAAGAGTCAGTAAACCACTAGAGTCAGTAAACCTGGTTTGAACTTCTGTAACCTTAAAGCCTATCAGCCAGACACTTTTCTAACAAGGCCACACCCACTCTAGAAGTATTATACAACCAAAAATGTCACTCCCTACAAGCCTCTTGAGGCCATTTTTATTCAAATCAGCACAATTACGGAAATCTTATCATCCTTTATTACTGTCCTGACCTTTTAATACTGTCATCTGCCCAATAAATTTTAACACACAAACTGTAGAAAATGTATAATCAAACCACATCATATGCTTAATTTCGCAGATAGAGTGTGTGCACAAAAAAAAAAAAATCTCCCTCTTGAATCTATAATTATTATCCTTAGTACCTCAAACCATTAAACCATTCCCTTGGAAATAGAGGTTCATAAAGAATGATTACATTAAAATTAGATGCTTAAGGGAAATCCTAATCCAATCTGATCAGTATTCTTATAAGGGATTTATTGTAGGTTTGGAGAGAAATATAAGCCATGGGATTGAAAATACAGGGACTAAACTACAAGAAGATATGAGATTATTGTATGTGTAGATAACTCACCTGCCTACAATACCAATCAAATTTAGTTAGTGTCCTGGAAAGATAAATTTGTGAAAACTAGCTATAAGAATATGTTCCTTGGAATGGGATATCTGAAGATGAAAGTGGTAATATTTTGATTGTCAAACAAGTAAGAAAATGGTATGTTGCACGAATAAATGAGACTCAGGGACAGATCTCTGAGAAAGTCAGAGACATTAGAGAGAGTAAACACCAACTGAGATCTCATCCAGCTGTCTTCCAGCTTCCTCAGCCTGGCTTCTCTTGGCTTCCTCTCCTCCTTTCTATGCCTGCCTTAAGCCTTAAATACTCTCCTGGTAAATTAAGGTGTGGCCCCCACCACTGCCTGCCTGGGAGCCTGGAATTCCTTCTGTAAACTAAAATGACTTGAACTCAGTTGGGATTAAGGGCATAGGTCACCACTCCCAGGATATTCCCCTTGCTGGGATTAAAGGTGTGAATCACCATTCTCTGACCCTCCTAGACTCACTGTGGTTAGATCTCCAAAACTTCTGGAGCTTTTATTAAATCCCAAGAATGGTATCTGAATTGCTGAGAGTGTATATATAATATAGTATAAAAGGATTAATTTTAATGCATAACTGAAGAACAGAATCTTGGTCCTTTCTTGTTTATTTTTTGTTGTTGTATTTTGGGGTTTTTTGTTTGTTTGTTTGTTTTTTTTTTTTTTTTTTTTTTTTTGAAGAAGGATCTTCAATTTTACTCTGGGATACTTAGAGAAAGTCCAGGGAGGAGGGAGGCTGTAGGCTTTGTTGAGCTGTTCAAAATAGATGCATGAGCATGAGATTTAATTGGTAAAAGTTTATTAACTATAGAAACAAGATGACTGTTGTTAACATAGGGGAAATGAGTAATATGTGTATATATAACATATATATTTTTATGCTACATGATACTTCAAAACAGAATCTATGTAACTTATTTAAAGTTGCTAAGTCAAGAGAAGTTTAAAGCTGGCTATTCAGAGAAAATAAAGAAAAATAAACCCAGTAAATATTTAAAGTAGCTATCTCTAGACTTTCTGAATGGGATAGAAAAATTAAAAAATAAACTGTTTCTCCTACAGAGAAATTGTCTTAGATGTTGGAATTTTGCCAAGCTTATATATTATTTACAGAGAATTAAATGACAAATATCACAACATTTTGTAGCACTCAGTAATTTGGATTTTATTCATTTATTACATTGTAATGAGACATAAATTATAAATGAACTATTCATGATAGGCTGTTAGGCTGTAATTGCAAATGTCACAAATATCATCAGTAAACCAAAGTTTCTGTGTCCATTATCAAATCAGTTCTGCCCCGTATCTCTCTTCAGAAAAACTGATGGGATGGAGGCTCCGTTTCAGGATATAACCAGACACATTAAAGCTTGCCTTCCCCAAAACAATGCAAAAATGATCATGAAAGGAGTATCTGATGGTTCCACTCTTTACAATATGGCCACAACCTCTCTTATAACTTGCTTACTTATTTTATTTTCTCTTTTTTTTCATTTCATTTTATTTTCTTATAAAAGGTTTTTTTTATTCATATATCTGTTGCTTTCCCTCCCTTCTTCCCTCTTCCTAGTCCTTCCCAGTCAGCCTTCAGCCTCCCTCCTCCTCATCCTCCCTTCCTCTCCTTCAGAATGCAAGGAGTCCCAAGGTGGGTCAGCTCAGTGTGGCACATCCACTCTAGGCAAGTCCGATTTCCTCATCCGACTATTAAGACTGGGTTAGGTGTTCCTCTGCAGGGAATGGGCTCCAAGGCTCCAGCCCATGCACAGGAACAGTCTTATCTCACCTCTCAAGGCTCTACATACTGTCCATGCCAATTGACATTGCCAATTGTCCATGCCTACACTTGGAGGGCCTAGCTCCTTTTCCCGATGGTTCCACAGTGGCTGTTCTTGATTCAGTGAGCTCCCCAGAGCTCCAGCCAGCCATCACTGTGGGAGTTTCCCTCATAATCTCTATGCTCATAGAGATTATCCTCCGATCTCTCAGCTGGACCAAGGAGTTCGGCTCAGTGCTCAGCCATGGATCTCTGTCTCCATCTCTATTCATTGTTGGATGTAGGTTCTGTGATGACACATAAGGTGCTTATTCATTTGACTATAGGGAAATTCTTGTTTAGGCATCCCCTTCACTATTGCTTGGAGACATAGCCAGGGACATTCTGTGTAGTGGGATTATGTTACATTGTAACTAGTTGTCCTGCCTACTGGTTTTACAAAAATGTTGAAAGGCCAAAAGCAAACAGGAAGTGTGTGTGGGGGGGGGATCGGTTACCATATTAAGAAAACTCTGGGAACAGGAAGGACAGACAGAGATGACACAGAGAAGCCAGAGAAGCATATGCAGAGGACACCTATGTCTAAGAAAAGGTACCAAGCCACATGGCTGAATATGATAAGAGTCATGGATTATATTAAGGATAAAGAGTTAGCAAGTTATATGTCTGGGTCCCAGGTCGACCAGTGTACAATTAATGTAAGCGTCTGTGTGTCTCTGTGGGAATGTGAGTTTGTGGTCTGTAGGTCCAAACCTTGAGGCTAGGCTATCAAGTCCTGGCCTGAAGTTTCATACAATAATCCAGTGAGTTCTTGGAGGTTTTGCTAACACCCAGTCACTTTCCAACTCGACACTGGCTTCCTCCTTTTCTCATGACTTGTTCCCACCTCTACCTGGTTACAACCTGTTATGATCCCAATTTGCTAAGGTGATCTCTATGTTCTCTTCTGAGGTCAATCTTTGGATGTCTTCTTAAGTTCCTTCTGATCAAAGCTATTCGGGGTTGTGGTTTGCAGCTTGGGTATTCTTTGCTTTTGGTCTAACATCCACTTTTATGTGAGGACATCCCATGCCTATCTTTCTGGGCTTGTGATACCTTACTCAGGAGGATATTCTCCAATTTGCCTGCAAATTTTAAGATGTCTTTTTTTCACTGCTGAGTAGTACTCCATTGTGTAGAAGTACCACAGTTTGTTAATCCATTCTTCAGTTGAGGGGCATTTAGGTTGTTTATAAGTTCTTGCTATTACAAATAATGCTGCTATGAACATAGTTATGATAATGCCTTGGGGGTACAATGTGCATCCTTTGGGTATATGCCCAATAGAGGTGTTGCTGGATCTTTGGGGAGATTTATTCCCAGATTTTGGAGGAACTGCCATACTGCATTCCAGAGTGGCTATACAGGTTTACACTCCACCAACAATGGGGGAGTGTTCCCCTTGCTCTGCATCCTCTCCACCAACAATGGGGGAGTGTTTCCCTTGCTCTGCATCCTCTCCACCAACAATGGGGGAGTGTTTCCCTTGCTCTGCATCCTCTCCAGCATAGGCTGTCATCTGTGGTTTTGATCTTAGCCACACTGACAGGTGTAAGGTGGAATCTTAAAATTGTTTTGATTTTCATTTCTCTGATGGCTAAAGATGTTGAGCAATTTTTAAGTGCCTTTCAAGCATTTGTAATTCTTCTGTTGAGAATTCCTTTTTCAGCTCTGAACCCCATTTTTTAATTGTGTTACTTAATTTTGGGGTCCAGTTTCTTGAATTCTCTATATAATACACTTAAGAGATCAGTCGTCTGTCAGATGTAGGGTTGGTAAAGATCTTTTCCCATTCTGTAGGCTGTCATTTTGTCTTATTGACTGTGTCCTTTCCCTTACAGGGGCTTCTCAGTTTCAGAGGGTCTCAATTATTTTTTGTTTTTCTTAGTTTTTGTGCTACTGGTGTTATATTTAGGAAGTGGTACCAATGTGCTGGAAGGTATTTCCCAGTTTCTTTTCTGTCTAGTTCGGTGTAGCTGGGTTTATGTTGAGGTCTTTGATCCACTTAGATTTGAGTTTTGTGCAGAGTGATAGCTTTGGATCTATCTGCATTCTTCTACAAAGTAAATCCAGTTATGCCAACACCATTTGTTGAAGATATTATCTTTTTTTATATTGAATATTTTTGGCCTCTTTGTCAAAAGTCATGCGTTCATACATGTATGGGTTAAGATCAGGGTGTTCAGTTTGATTACATTGATTCACAAGTCTGTTTTTGTGCCAGTACCAGGCTGGTTTTACTACTGTAGCTCTATAGTACAGCTTGAAGTCAGGGATGGTGATTCCTCCTCAGGTTCTCTTATTGAGCTGCATTGTTTTGGCAATCCTGGGTTTCCTATTATTCCCTATGAAGCTAAGTATTGTTCTTTCAAGTTTTGAAAAAAAAATGTTGGCATTTTAAAGGAAATTGCATTGAATCTGCATATTGGTTTTTGTAAAATTGTCAATTTTACTATGCTGATCCTACCTGTCCAGGAGCATGGGAGATCTTTCCATTTTCTGATATTCTCTTCAATTTCTTCTTTAGTGACTTAAAGTTTTGTCAAAAGATCTGCTACTTCTTTGGTTAGAGTTATGCCAGGATATTTAATGCTGCTTCTCCATTATTCATTTTTAATTTTTTTCTTCCTTCTGTATTTTGGCAGGAAAATAAGAGATAGTGTAAGAATGATTGATTTCTGTTTTACAAATTCTTAATGAGTCTCCTATAAAGGGGCTCAAAATATATTCATTCAACTGCAACAAAAGATATTTAATGCTATTTGCAGCTATTATCAAGGTTATATTTCCCTTATTTCTTTTTTACTCCATTATCCTTAGTGTATAGAAGGTATTGATTTTTTGAGTTAATCCTGTACCCTGCTACCTTGCTGAAGGTGTTTATCAGCTTTTGGAGTTCCCTGGGAGAATTTTGGGGTCACATGCATATGATCATATCATCTGCAAATAGAGATAGTTTGAATTCTTCCTTTCCAATTTGTAATCCCTTTTGTTCTCTTACTGCTTTAGCTAAAACTTTGAGAATGATATTGAAGAGATAAGGAGAGAGAGGACAGCCATGTCTTGTTCCTGATTTTAGTGGGATTGCTTTGAGTGTTTCTCCATTTAGTGTGATGTTGGCTGTAGACTTGCTGTTTATCTTCTTTATTATATTTAGGTATTTTTCCCTGTATTCCTAATCTTCCTAGGACTTTTATCATGAAGGAGTGTTGGATTTTGTTAAAGCTTTCCCAGCATCTAGTGAGATGATTATGTTTTTTGTTTCAATTTGTTTATATGATGGATGACATTGACAGTTTTTTATATGTTGATCCATCCCTGTACCTCTGGGATGAAGCCTACATGATCATGGTGATCATGGTGGATGATTTTTTTTTTTGGTATGTTGTTGGATTCGGTTTGCCAGAATTTTATTGAGTATATTTGCATCAATGTTCATGGGTGCGTTTGGTCTTTAATTTTCTTTCTTTGTTGAATCTTTGAGTGGCTTGAGAATCACGGTGATTGTGGCTTCATAAAAAGAGTTTGTTCTTTCAGTTTCTAGTGTATGGAAATGTTTGAGGAGTATTGGTGTTAGTTCTTCTTTGGAGGTCTGGTAGATTTCTTTTTCACTGAAACATCTGGTCCTGGACTTTATTTACTTAGGAGACTTTTAATAACAGCTTTAGTTTCCTTTGAGGTTATAGATCTGTTTAAGTATTTAATCTAATCTCAACTTAATTTTGGTAAGTGGTACTTGTCCAAAAATTGTCCATTTCTTTTTGGCTTTGCATTTTAGTGTAGTATAAATTTTCAAAGTGTGACCTGGTAAGTCTCTGGATTTCCTGGGTATCTGTTTTTATGTCCCCTTTTTCATTTCTGATTCTGTTAATTTGGACTCTCTCTTTCTGATTTTTGCTTAGTTTGGATAAGGGCTTATCTATCTTGTTGACTTTCTCAAATAACCAACTCGTTGATTTATTTATTCTTTGTATTATTCTCTTTGTTTCTATTGTATTGATTATTTCCTGATGTCTACTCCTTCTAGATGAGTTTGTTTCTAATTGTTCTAAAGCCTTTATCTGTGCGGTTAGGTCTCTTGTATGAGATTTCTCTAGGTTTATCATATAGGCATCTAGTGCTATGAGTTTTCCTCTTAACACTGCTGGTATTGTGTCCCATAAATTTGGATATGTTGTTGATTCATTTTCATTAAATCCAGGAAGTCTTTGATTTCCTTCTTAACTTCTTGCTTGACCCAATTGAGAGATGGTTCAATTGAGAGATGTTCTGTTTCTGTGAATTTGTAGGCTTTCTGTGAATTTTGTTGAACTCTAACTTTAAACCATGTGATCTGTTATGATACAAAGAGTTTTTCCCATTTATTTTGTATCTATTGATATTTGCTTTATGAATGAGTATGTGGTCAATTTTAGAGAAAGTTCCATGGGGTGCTGAGAAATATGTATACTCCTTTGTGTTTGGGTGGAAGGTTCTGTATATATCTATTAAGTCAATTTGGGTCATAACATCTGTTAGATCCTTTATTTCTCTGTTGAGTTCCTGTCTAGTTGTCCTGTACAAGGGTAAAAGTGGAGTATTGACATTTCCCACTATTAGTAGTGTGTGTGGTTTATGTGAGGTTTAAGCTTTAGTCGCATTTCTATTACATATGTAGGTGCCCTTGTGTTGGGGATGTAAATGTTGAGGATTTCGACTTCATCTTGGTGGTTTACTCTTAGTCAGCTCTTGGTTGGCTCTTAGTCAGTTGAGAGCCTGGGGGCTGTGTGTCTGCAGTAACTGCAGGTGCTGTTTGTAGTTGACTGGAGGCCAAGAAACTGTGTGTCTACAGTTGTCACAAGAGTCATTCTTATTCAGGTCATAGGTGACTCTTAGTGGGCTCTTAGTCAGCTGTGGACCAGAAGGCTTCGGGATCTTCAGTTGTCCGTGAGTAATGATGCAGACGGCAGTTTGACTGCAGTTTGGTTCATGAGATGTCGCCTAAACTATGTTTTGGTGGAGTTTGGTCTTGTGGGGGCTCTCCCAGCTTTTTTGGTTTAGGTGGAGCTAGGTGTGCTTGGGGTGTCAAGGGCTGTGTACCTTGACCACGTTTCAGAGACCAAGGTCTCTGCTTGGGCTGAGGTTCAGGGTGCTACTCCCTTCTTAGTCAGCTGTGGATCTGGGGAGGCTTCTGCTTACTGTTTTCCTAGTAGATTAAAAATGTTACCTTTTTTATGTATTTCTTGAGCAGATGATAATGGCCATTTCCATATAAATCTATATTTCAAGCATTGAGGTTGGTACATTTGTATCTGATGCCATACTCTGAGGCTCTTTCTGATATTTCTCCCCATCTCCAATTTAAAGTAATTTAAATTAATTTCTTGTGTTTTTTTTTTCTCAGACTACTTTAGGGACTGTGTATATGCTCTAAATTTTCAGAAGTAACTTGTCTTACACAGATGTCAGTCTGGTTCATCTCTTTCCCTTGCTCCAAGGCAATATCTTCATATCTATATCAGATAGTGTTACCAGTCAGCTCAATTGTGCTTAACAGTTTTTGAGTTATTCCTTTGAATGTAGGCACAGGGGCCTGAAAATATAACTCCCCACTCCCACTGGAAAGAAAAACTGACACCCTATTGTATATTGTCTATAATATTTTTGACAGTTTTTGCAAAAAGAAAAAAAAAACAATAATAAGCATTCTTGGTAGACCTTTGACTATTCTGATCTTTCTCCAGGAAATTCTTAACTTGTCTTCTCTAACCTTTTAAATCTTAGACAAAGAACCTCTTTCTATACTTGTATTTTGTTTGCTCAGCTGAATGTCATCAGTTAAAAGAGATATTTTAAAGCCAGAACAATAAACAGAAATTTAAACGAAAATATCCTGCAGTTTTAGAATTCTGTGTTAAATTTCCTTATGTGATTTTAATTATATGTAAAAATCTTTTTCTCTGTATATTTAATACAGAGTCTCACTATGGCCCAAACTTCATTGTGATGACTACTCTTGATTGTCAACTTATCTAAATCTGGAATTAACTAAAATCCCCAATTAGAAGGCCCAACTGTGAGTCATTTCTTTCTTAATTTTAAGTAAGGCTATTCACTTCTAGCCTGGAACTTAATGGAAAACAACAACAAAATAAAGCTCACCTTTAATTCAGATTATTTGAGCTAGAAAAAGACACACATATTCCTAACCTTGAGTTAGAAAAACACATCTTTAGTCCAGATCATTTAAGACTGAAAAACCCACCACTAATCTGGGCCACGTATTCACTGGAAGCCTACATAAGGACTTGGAAGAAGGACAGCTTTGCTTTTTGCCTGCTTGCTCTAAACTTACTAACAAGTCTGTTTTTTCACCGGAATTGGAGCTACTTCTTTGGGATTGCAGTATATTCAAAAGAATGACTGAGACAGACATCTAGCATTAATAGCCAGCTGCTGTTGAATTATCTAGGATGCAGCCTGTAAATCATTTTAATAAATCTTATGTGTGAGTGTGTGTGTGTGTGTGTGTGTGTGTGTGTGTGTGTGTGTGTGTGTGTACCATATGCTATTATCAGTGTAATATTTTTGTATTCTCAAAATGGAATTATTTTTACCAAGATATCTTATTGTATAAGATGTATAGAGAATACACTCTTAAGAGCTTTTGGTAAATAAAACCTATTGCTACTTTTCTAAATCAGAAATTATATCTGACATAGGTAATCTTTCAAATGTTTTTCCGAAATTGATTAAAAGGAAACAGTTTAGACTAGTGGTTTAATAATTAGTTGCAGATACATATTGCTTTAGAATAATTTGGTAATTTTTACTTTTTGTATTTACACTAACATATTTATTATTAGAATAATTATAGATTAAGAAGATTCAATATTATCCATAATTTGACTTCAGTAGATTGTGCTGAGAGCATTTTTCATTGAATCTCATACCCTCAAATGAAATGCTGGCATAATTAGCACAATACATTAGTCACAAAGACTGGTACAACTATTAAATATAATATTTTTATTGATTCTTTAAAGATTGCACAACATTCATTTTGATTATCTTTGTCTTTCCCTCAACTACCTATAGATCCACACACATTCTCATGTATTTAAATAATCCAGCCATTCCTGTCTGTGCTACCTATTTATTCATATATGTTGGGCCATCCACTGGAACACAGTTGGACTACTAGGGATTACACTTCCATAAAAAAATAAATAAATAGCCAAATGCTCCCTCTCCCAGAAGTCATCCACTGTCAATAACTTCTTAGCTATGGGTAAGCATTGTAAGCACCTTCTCTCTTCATGACTAAATGTTAACTGCTTTGATCTTTTTCAAGTTCTGAGAAGACAGCCACAGCCAATGAGTTCATTAGCCAGCAATCCTGTTATGTTAGAAGATACTGTTCTGTTCTGGTCTTCCTGGACCTCTGGCTCTTATAATCTTCTGCCCTCTTATAAGTGATGGTCCCTGAACCTGGATAGGAGGAAGGTGTTATATTTGTTCAGTTTGTGGCTGAACATTCTATAGATACTTATTCTGTGTATTTTGACCATTTGTGATTTTCTGTATTAAGCACTGTCCACTTTATCATAGGACAACTTTCATGGAATCTGAGAACTGCATTGTGGGTATGGAGACAGACATTTAGAGAACAGATTGACACTATGTTTTTTTTAGGATAATAATAATATTAGTAGTCAACCCTGGGGTCTGTGAGTGTACCAGTAATAGTTGACCTCCTATAGAGTTGTCCTTAAATAAAATCAGAAAGTGGTAAGTTATCACCGTAACATCTATGCCACTATTGTATCTCTGGCCACATCTTTCCACCCTTGTCATTATAAATCAAAGGCTTCAGAACTTGATAAAACAGTTGATGGCTTTATTTTCTGGTAATGTAAAAGCTAGTCAGCATGGAGAAAGTTTCTCGGTCAGTACCAACATAAATTCTCCATGTCTTATTGTCCATATCTGGATCTACAGGCAATAGGAGGAAGGACCTGCTGGGTCTGTCTTGGGCTATTGGAACCTCAAAGCCTGCCCACATTGATATATTTTCTCCAACAAGGCCACATTCCCTCATCCCTTTAATAATGTCACTCCCTGGGGACTAAATATTCAAATCTATGAACCTATTGAGCCACTCTAATTCAAATCACCACATTTATGAATGAATTTTTTAGTGTTTTCAGTAATAATGTCTTTCCTGTGAATTCTGATAAGTGACCATGAGCAGTGAGAATAGAGCCATATGCGGCTCTAGGAACACCTTGATAAAAACTTCAGAGAAGGTCAGCAGAGCTCGTATTGGACTTTCATTTGGCCAACCTAAAGTTTCTAGGAAAAAAAAATTAAAAATCAAATGGCGATGTTTTATTAGAAGAAATATATAGCATATCTCCTGGCCAGAAGCTGGAGTGCTGAAGGCAGACTACTCAAGTTCAAGATTGGCTTGTTATTATGTAGGTTAATGGTAACTATGAGATACTTAAATATTCGTGTTATTCAAAAATTCATCACTTTATACCAATATTTCTGTTAACGTTTGTATCAAATTTTTAAACCGAGTTTGGTTGCTTGAGCTTCTGACCTCTGGAAATTGTTTCTCTGATCTCTTTTTATTTCTTAGCCTTGAGCCATTTAAGACTTTGTACATTATAATATCTAAGACTCAAATAACTTTCTTCTTGCTCATATGTCCCACAATCCTACCAACCTGTATTTAATTCCACAGAGCCTCAGAATTTTTCTCCAAATAATCTGTTCTCTGTTAAACAAACGCTTCTTTTATGATCCAACACAACCTCGTTGTCTTCCAGTAATCCAGCATCACCCTGGTCTTCCTTTCATCATAGTTTAAAACCTTTAATTTCAATCAGTTATATCACTTATATTTTTACTATTCTGGATTTCTACATTGGTAAAGTTTGGAAAGGAAAGTTCTTAAATTTTTATGCCAGAGTGCCAGGTAATAATAAAATTCTGACTTACTCTTTATTGGATGCTTTCCTCACATCAGGTGATAAAATATCAACATCTGTTCTCCTAATAGGGAAGAGAGATGTACTACTCCCTGTCTCATAGATGAGAACCCAGTGCCTAGAATCAGGCACGTACTTGACAAAGATCAAAGGCATGGTAAAAGCACTGGTTGGTTAAAAAATGTGTCCTTTTTCTCCAAAGCAGTCCACAATGTGCCACTTGCTTCTCCTAAAGGGCTTCTGCTGCGTTGCTAAGCTTCCTGTCCTGTGCTCCTTCATGGTTCCATAAATATTCTAAATTTATTATCTCTTTGCATTAGTTTGGAAGTTGCATAATATCTATGGCATGGTTAACTTTGGAAAAATAAAATGTATTCATGGGACACTAAGCTTTCTGTCTGCATACACAGTAGCTCTCCCAGCGCTTTTCAATTTAAAATGTCTTCTTATTTATCTGCTAATGAGATATCCATATGTGGCAACAGGGTCCCCATATTAACCTCTGTCTTTTGACTATGGCCTTTGTAGATGAGTACCCTAAGATAAACTTTGTACTTACAGTTGGTGTTTGGGTCTGGTTACTGACATAGTTTCTAAATCCTTCAGAATTTCCTTATTAAAAAAAAAAATCATTGTTCTTTCTAAATAGCTAATTCTAGTGGCTATGCCATGGGGCTGTATGATGAACAGATCAGCCTTGTGATCTAAGGATTGAACTTCTGATTCTCTTGCTTATATTTTCCAAAGGCTGGAATTGTAGGCATGCACCAAAACCCCTCTTCTAGAATCATGTATTGTTTAATGTCATCGAGTTTACATTCATTGCCATTCTAATATCTCTCTCTCTCTCTCTGTCTCTCTCTCTCTCTGTCTCTCTCTCTCTGTCTCTCTCTCTCTCGGTCTCTCACTCTCTTGCTCTCTCTCGCTCTATGTGTGTTAGTGTTTTTGCTCCTTGCACATTTGTGCTAAGTTCATGTACCTTACATGGGTAGACCATAGAACAAAGTAATACATTTTATTTTGTGCTTTCAATTATTAAATAAATAAGTATGTATTAAAACCTTTTGTTTCAAAAAAATGATATAACTCGATTTCCTAGTTAATACTGTACTTTTCCCCACGGTGGTTACATGTATTAACATCAGAGATGAGATCACCATGAAACTTTGACATTTGTTCAGATATTTCTGGGAACAAGATTACTCACTCTTCCATGTCTTCTTAGGTCAGAACTTGGAATAATATTTGTACCTTCAGCAGCTGCCCCTAACCAATCACATTTTATAAATATTTCAATACAGTTATTTACTCTAAAATCATCCAGATCTCTTCTTACATTTAACTCCTTTATATGACAAAAACATTTTCAAGCTGCCTAAATCTAAATGTTCTCTGAATATGTTTCTCTGAAAAAATATTTAATCATGATCATTCTTATTTGGGACAAAAAAAATGTTAACATCCTTTAAGTCCCTTCTGCATAAATCATCACCATTTCCTATGAATTTTGCTTCCAGATGTCCTCAAATCTGTAAGATGGGACATTCAACATCACTATCAATCTTCTATATTCTAAATCACCTTCGTTTTGTTTTTATTTGAACCAGCATACAGGAGGGAAATCTTAGCTGATTTCTTCATACACAATCTTAAGTTCCCTAAAATGCCACCTAACAGTATTGATAATATCACACAGCATTAACCATGCACCAGGAGCTTGTCTAGAATCTTCTGATGTTTACACTCCCTTAATCCTCACTGTAAGGGTATGTTATTTCTTTTCACTATTTGACAGGCGAAGAGAAACTGAAGAACAGAATTTGAAAATTCTACCCAGGAGTAAATGGCAAGATTGAGATGTGAACTCAGAGATTTCATTTTATGCCCAATGGTCTTCACTACTACATGATGGTATCCCTGATAAACACAATAAATACAGTCCTCTTCATATTAAAAATCTTCTGAATTCCAAAATTCTTTCAAGGATCACATGGACTTTTAGTTATGCCTGAAATATTCTCTTCTCTCACCTCAGTTATTAAGTATTTTCATTCTTTATGTGTTTCCGTAGTCATTATTTCTTTAGAAAGTGCTTCACTAAGTTAGTATTACTGATTACCTTTGTTACAAATAAAATTTGTCATGGTCTTGTGACATTTTATAACCTGCATGCTATGCACTAGAATATAAACTGAACAAAATTTGATCTTGCCTGTGTAAGGCAGTATGGTGCATTAGTGCCTAAACACACACAGAGAGACATGCACACACACACACACATACACACACACACACACACACACACACACACAGACATGAACACACACTCAGATACACACAGTGCATACACACACACACACATGACCAATAAATGCTTGAAATAAATACTAGAAGATATCTTAGAAAGACAGGTTGGAGGGAGGTATGGGAATAAAGAGGGAGATATTGAAGATGGAAAGAAAAGTGAGAGTAAGATACAGAGAGAGATGGTGGGAAGGAGGGAAGAAAGGAGACTGCTGGGGGGAGGGAGGGAGGGAGGGAGACTGCTGGGGGGAGGGAAGGAGTGAGTGAGGGAGTGAGGGAGGGAGGGAGACTGCTGGGGGGAGGGAGGGAGGGAGACTGCTGGGGGGAGGGAGGGAGGGAGACTGCTGGGGGGAGGGAGGGATGGAGACTGCTGGGGGGAGGGAGGGAGGGAGGGAGGGAGGGAGGGAGGGAGGGAGGGAGGGAGACTGCTGGGGGGAGGGAGGAAAGGAAGGAGGAAACAGCAAAGTTCACAATAAGCCTGAAAATCCCTAACTCTTTTATATCCTTTCTCTTGGATCGTTATGGGATCTCCATTTAAACAAAACTAATTGCCTCCAGGAAAAGGGTGGACAAATCCGAGTAAGCAGGTACTTACTTATCATCTATGAAAGATGCACTCAATGGTCCGTAGTGTGTAGCTAAAGCCATGGACAGCACTAAACCACAGGCATGTTCTCCTATCTCATCACATGCATCCCTATGACACAGCTGAATTTATTAATAAAGTATGGAAAGAGATCCACAGTAATGACTAATGACAAAGAAGAGGACAGAGTAATAGCCACAGTCTACTAAATGGGTTATCTGAAAATATCCCTTATTTAAACTACCATACTGCACCCTTTATGTGTGAGTTACCAGATGACAGCAGTGCCTACAGTGTAAGATAAAGTGAGATAAAGATGCAGGCCTTGTGGTGCATGCAGAGGGTAGTTGGACAGCAAGATCATGATCTTGGGGCAGCAGCTCATTTAATTCAGATGGCTATTATGTGACTAAAATCGAGTAAGGGTCACAGACTGGATTCATCGGAGAAAGGGATGGTTTATTTCCTTATAGGGGTGTACCAGGGCAGTGGAAACTGATCATTCTCAGAAAGCTGCGTAACTTAAAACCTATGGTGTCTTTAATTCTAAAATATTCTTTTAGTACTTTCAAACTACTGTGAACTCTAGTAATAAAAACTGCAGGAAACCAAATTGTGGGTAAAGAAGGATGGTTACATTAGAAAGTCTGCCTTTACCTAAAATTTGGTTTCTTACAAATTTTACCCATTCACTCTTCCCTTTGAATTTCCTAAAATACATTTTTAAATCATGATATTTGAAATACTTATAGGTATTGTGCTTCCCCATGTACTGTTTTTATCCAAGTTTGGTAACAGCTAATAACCTCTACATTATGACACAATTTTCAAATTAAGCACTTCATATAATTTTAAATTTTGAATTATACAATTAACTTTATTTATTACCTTAATAATATTTTCATTGGCCTCTCACTCCAAATAAATTTTAGTGTGAAAATAAATAGATAATACTTCACATATGTTTTGTTCATGAAAATTCATGTTACAAACATGATAAGTATCTTTGAAAGGCTTTGTAGTATAGGAACCTACTGAACTCTTTAGTGTTTCACAAATATGTATAGTCTGTTTTCTATGAAAATATACTTGGTTGCTGAGAAAATCATTTTGAAATAATACAAAAATTTCTATGTAAACCTTTCTATTATATAGTTCATATTATAGTATCTAAAATAAAACTCAAAGTTAGAATGCTACAGGAATATACCTAGCTGAATATTGAAATACTGAGTATTTAAAAACTCATCACAAACAAGTGTATGACATTATGTACTTAGAATATAATCTTTCTTATACTTATTGGAAGAAAAGTAAGATAGGAAAACATAATTGTTTGTATTCACTCTAGCAAAATAGTTGAGACTATAACTTTCTTATTAATGAAAATTGTAAATAGTGTCCTTACAACAAATATCACACTTCCATTTTGTTAGAAATCATTCGAAATTTTTATTTAGAAAATCAAAAAAATCATGCGCTAAATAAAATTTGAATAATTTCAAATTTGCGTGAATTTTGAAGGTTAACAGAGTGTGCTTCTATAAAAATTGTGTTAGGATAACTGTAAAATTTAGGGCTGGAAAATTGTGTATTAGATTTAATGAAAAATATAAGAAATGATAGTAAACCACAAAAATATCTTTATTCTTTTAATCGTAAGTGAATAGAAGATCTCTCTCCTGCTTTACTGTTCATCCTAATGACCAGATCGATCTCTCTCTCTTTAGATGGCGTTTCATTAGTAATTTCATGATAATTATGACAGAAGAATATTTCATTTATTAATTTTCTTCAGAGATTCTTACTGCTGTCTCATTGTTGTGCTTACAGGAAATACATACATACATACATATAGTACCAGCATACATAAATTTGGTCAATGACAAGTAAATAATTTTGAATATGAAACAATAAAAATTGCTTGATGTCAGTACTGCAAAAAGGCAAAAAAGCTTTGAGTTGAGAAATTATGTCAACTCTGTGTCTGCTTAGTTAATTAGAGAAAAGCAAATTAATACACACGGCACCTGCATGCCACTGACCAACGCATTTTCAAAGGAAAACAAATAAGCTGCACAGATGAGGTTAAGAACAATTGTAAATGTGCATCTGACCTAAACCTATGATAAACAATCTATTTCATATGACCGCACATATCTACTCTTAATCCAATTTGTATTCGGTGGCTGTTTATATAATGAAGGCCTGAAGAAGCTTGAAGCATGTCACTAAATCTATTGGGATTGGTGGCTTGATTTCATTTCCATCCAGACGCAGGTAGCTGAGTTGAGGTCCATGAATGAAGGCATCCTGTTCTGCACGCAGTGTGGTGGGACATATTACTGATATGTTCACATCTATGTAGGGAAGAAAGATATGGATGGTTAAATTGAAACACCAGAATGTCAAAAGATATATATGAAAATGAAATACAACAGTGGCACTAAGGGGTCAAATGACCTCATGTAACAAAAGCTGTAGAGGTACAGACCACTATAAAAGAAGCTATTGTGAATATCAGTTTCATAATAATATTCTTGGGAAAAGCTCAATATAACAGTATTCTCACTCTATGCCCTGCTATATTTTAGTATGAAATATTACATAGGTAATATTGTTGAAAATAGTGATAGATCCAAGGTAAATAAGATGTCTTAGTTATTTTCTAAGCTTTTAGCTGAGATGAAGCATGTCAAAATTGCCTTACTTTGCAAGAGGGAGAAGTACGTTTGGGGGATTCAAGGTAGAGGAGACCACAGTTAGACCTAGTTCAAAGATAAAAAAGTGATAAATGGATGGAAGAGTACTTGAAAGGAAAATATGTTGCAGTGTTACCATAAAATATTAAAATGATATATGGTACATTTATATAAAGTATTTGTCATAGTTTTGCATATAGTACTTAAAGCCATGAATCCTTCAACATGAATATATTTAGTTGGAGCAAAAGTATTTGGCAAGAGTTAAATTACAGAGGATTGAGGCCAAGAAATAACCCATCAACCTGTATGCCTCATATTGATGGGAGAGCAAACACCTGCCTTGGCTAGAACTCTCAGCATCAACAGCCACCCCAGGAGTCTTCTCCAGAATGAAGGGGTGTTATGTGCCGAAAATTCATGTAAACTTGGAGCAGATAATCTCAGGCACCATTCCATTTATTTTCTTTTTGCCAAAAAAAAAAAAAAAAAAAAAAATGAGCAAAAGCTTTTTTCAAGTACACCCACCTAATTTGGGAAAAGTCTCTTTTCCATGGCCTATTGGTACAAATTCACAATGTAATTTTAAATGGTTTTATACTTGGATCATGGCTATTTTGTCAAAAACCTTATCTTATATTGTGAATTAACTTGATATACACAATGGCTTGCATATGTAAATTAGCTTTGTGGTTATAGCTTTTTGCATAGATAATCACTTTAACCTTACATGGACTTTATCGGGAAATATGACTACCTTTTTCACCTCAGTATTGTATATAAAGTTGTTTCAGACTATTCCTTTCCCCTAACTTGAGATCCTTACTTACCAGGGATGCTATATTATATTCAAAGCCTTATTAGTTAGTATCCTGATCATTCCCATACCTCATATTCGGTATGCCAAAATAACTGGAATATGAGAAACAGAAGCTATATATTAATAATTTTACATTAGTTAGGATTATTCTCAGAGGATGTGGAGAAATAACTTATTGGAGTATACACATATTTTACATAAATATTCAAGTCCCTATGCTCAAAAATACATGTTTTTTCCAAAATTGCAAAAGAAAATTTTATTGGCCAATTAAATGGACCCTTCATATAAAAATTCTGTTTCTTGAAAATATTTTTTGACAACTAGATTTTGTGACAAGAACTAAGTACATTAACAATTATTATAACAGTGTGATTGATAAAAATTCTCATCTAGTGATTCTAATAGAGAAAATTCTTATTCTACATTTACCTCTTTAGTAAGCAGAATTAGGATCAATGTGTTAAATAAGTAGACATGGCTTCATTTTGATCAAGGTAAGAAACAGGAGCCTCTGCAGTTACTCTGTGTCACTGGACAGATACTAACACCTACTGGTGTTTCAGTTTCCTCTTTGAACTTACCAGCATCCCACAAAGGTCTTGGGAGGTTTCAGGTTTCTCCAACCATGGATCAGAAACAATGATTTAATTAAAGATTAGAACCTGATTGTTAGGCTCCACTTCAGACCCTGGATTATAAATATTGGGATGGGGGGACTCCTATAAGCTTTAACAAACTCAGTCAAGAGTGTGACACATGCTAATATATAAGACTGATTGAAATATTGGAATAAATTTCACAGCCGTTGAAGACCCTCTGTGAAATTTCAGTAGAAAACACCAGATTTACTTTTTAACCCTGTTTCCAGTGCTGACACCTCACTTCTGAAGACTTGATCTCAAGTTCCCAGCATCTGCACCTCCCAAACAAAAGTCTATGTTGAGTCACCTGAAGTTAACTTCCTATTCCAGTTATCTATGGGGTTTTCTTATAGATAAGGGATACAGCCATGGGAGCATAGACCTTTCATGAGGAAAAACTTAGAAACCTAGGGTCTTCCCTAGACATTATGCTGTTTGGCTCAACTAAACATACTCATCTAACAGTTTTTCTATTTTGCATTTTTCCCTTCTGACTGGAGTGTTAAACAATACATTTCTCACCACAGGGGGGGGGGAGGTTGAGGTGGAGTGGGGGAGGGAATAACTTCTGAGGTGACATCATGCCATTTAGTTCTAGAATTGTGTCCTCATGTACATGGCAACGATAATGAAAACAACAAAATAGGTGATGTCCAAGTAGTGCCCAGGGGAAAGTTGCTCTAGTCCTATAATGGAATGGTTATGTGATTATATGCTTAATGGCTTTTTAGCATATTATAACTAGGAAGCATAAACCTTTGGCATTTACCTGGTTTACTTTCTATAAAACATTTCCATCAACTCTCTCTTCAAGACTGCATTAAAAAAATAAAATAAAATAAAACAAAACAAAAAACCAAACCAAAACAAAAAACTTTATGGAAGAAATTTTCCCATGGTTATTCTCCAAAAGGGCTTATACACTGGAATTGAAGATGAATTGTAGGCTGTGTACCAGTGCCCAACCATGGAATATAAAACTGCTCTTTCACCACCAGAGACAGCCTGACATAATCATGAACAGGTTGAGTTTGTCTCAAATGTTTCCAAGCATGTACTTTTTGCAACCACTTCATCCTTCCAAAGCATCTTTGCTTTGAAACACAACAATCTGATCAATTCTCCACTCCATATCAAAAGCTGTTTTCAAGAAAGAATAGTGGTTTTCCTACTGTGGATACATCACTAAGTCCCAGCGAGTACCAGTTTCCAGGGCTCTTGTTTCCATTTAAAGTAACTAAATCCTTGAGTATCTGTAGTACTTTTTTCTATGTATGATTCTCCAAAGCATCAGGAGCAGCACCTAGGAACTTGTTGAGAATGAGAGGTCTCAGGTCCTACCCAAGATTGAGTGACTCAGAAAGTATGAGGTAGGGGGATACTATCATATGCACACTGAAATTCACTGAGTATAGGGAGGGAGGTTCACATATCAACTCTTCAGTAATCCCTTGTATCCTATTCTGTACATTATTCATGAGGTTGTGATTTACATATTTTCTTCAGCAAATTTGCCCCACAGAGTGCCAGGCAAAGTGTCACAATCCTATAATTCTGTTTCTCAGGACCCTGGAGACAGAAAGTTGATCTTGTGTTCAAGGCCACTCTGAAAGATTTATTGAGGTGTACGTGAGAAATACCAGACTCTCCCCATAACAAAGAAAACAGAAGTGTTTCTTTTTTCCCATATGCAAAAGTCCTGTATAGATGACTAAGATTATGTTTTCAATGGTGAACTTGAAGATTTTGGAATATTGGTTTATGAAAACTGAATCAACAAATTTTAGTAATACAAATTGAAAAGTATTTGTCAATTTCAAGAGCTCATTAGCTGCCGGCTTGTTGGTGGGGGTAGCCAACACAATTGCTATTCTTACAAGAGGCAGAGACTAGACTTCATAATAAACATTTTGGTCACAGGCATAACCTCGTGGCTACTTACTTTTAATTTTATTGTGGTCGAGGTGAAGGTGTTGCAGGTTGGCATTAATTCGGGGAAAGTTGGTGAGCTGGTTGTGAGACAATTGAAGATCTAGGATTGAGGACACATCGAAACCTCTTGATGGGAGGCCCACATCGGATAGCTTGTTGTGGTTGAGTCTCAGGAAGGCCACTTTAGGGATCACATTGAAATAATTTTCAGGTATTGCTTCAATGGAGTTGTTGTCCAGAAACAGTTGCATGGTGTTGGCTGGTAATCGTGGTGGCATGTTCCTCAGGGCATTCTTGGCCATGTTTAGCTGCATGAGGTTCTTAAGACCCTTGAAGGTATCTCTTTGAAAGGCATTGTCTAAAAGTTTGTTATGCTGAAGGTCAAGAAGGGTCAGGTTTTCTAGATTACTGAAGGTCCCCTGAGGAATTCTGGAAACCTTGTTTCTAGCTAACTGTAATTGTTCCAAACTTCTTGGCAATGGAGAAGGTACCTCCTCAAGCTCATTGTCTTCTAGAAACAGGAAAAGAAGTTTCTTTAGCTGGCTCAGGGCCCCCTTCTCGATCCCGTAATTGGTTATTTTGTTCTTATTTAAATTGATCCATCTTAGCTGGGTGGCATTCTCAAATGGTTTCTCCGGTATGGTTTCTATCTGGTTGTTTTCCAGGTAAAGGTACCATATCCTTGAAGGAATGGCAGGGATTTGTCTGAGTCCTCTGTTCTCACAGTATAAAGCAGTAGGGAAGCTGGGTGGACAGAAACATTCCCTGGGACAATAGAAGTCATCATGTACATCCCAGTCCTCTGGGTCCTGTACTTCATAGGTCTGTCTCATACTCTGTGTCCACACGGTATCTGCTATGAGTAACACCCAAATCATCAAACAGATTGAGGGTGCCATTACAATACCTGTAGGTAAGTAACACAAATATTAAATATTACATTAGCCTTTAGTTACTAGCTAGAGTCAACCTAGTAAGCATTGTTTCTTCAATGTAGGTCTAAAAATATCAACTTCTAATGCACATATATCAATTATTAGGCATGTAGTGAGTACCAATCACAGGCAAGGCACTTTACTGACATTGAAACAAATTCACAGTTCTTAAGCTTTCTGGGTTTAACTGAGTCATAGTGAAAGCTGAGAAATGGAAAGCAAAGTTTAGCAACTTTAAGTGCTTTTCCATTTCAAGCCATTAACTAGAGAAACTTTACTGAAACCTGTAGCTGAGTATAAAGGAACAAAATGTGATCTAATAAATGAAGTAAATGGTGACTGTGTGCTGTTCATAAGAGGTAGGCATCTGCATGTGCTTTTATTTTTACCCTTAAATGAGAATGACATCTGGAGATTTCCCAGGTTCTTTGGCCCTCAGACCAAATAAATACACAGATCAAAGGATAATTTAGAAGTTTATAGTAAAGGATGATTCTAGGATCTGAAGTAAAGTATATGATTCATCTCTGCTTCTGCCGCTGAACTTTTAAGGTAAGCTTTTACTTTTGGGAAAGAGTTGTGTAACTTTAAGAACAGATCAGAATCAAGATGTTCAGCCAAGAAGCAGAATCATAAATTTCTTATATAAACATTATCTCCTATATAATTGTTATAATCTCCATCATATGGACTATCTCTACTTTCTACAAATGGATATATATACTCATGCCTGTATATGACAGAGATTATATAGAGCTAACATATCAGTTACATGATTTTAATATATTTATTCCTATGTCATAATTAATCAGGATAAGAAAGAATAAAAGATTTAGAACATAAATAAAATAAACATTTCCTTATATTTTTAGATTCAGTATAGATATAACAAATACTAAGTTAATAGGTTCTGATATATGATGCTTTTAGAAGAAAGAAACTTTCCTCCTTTGAATAGCACCAAATATAACATTCACAAAAAATATCTACTCTTAGAGAAAAATATATGCATAGTACATTTTTAAATGTTAGCTTATAACATGTGTTACATATACATATATAAAATTTACAATGTACATTTAGCTAAACCAACTAATAATACACGCAAATACATTTCACTGGTTTCTAGGGACATAAACATAAAAGACTCATTAATGAGATGTCGGTTTTTCAATCCTCTCATTAAAGATCAGAATTGCTTCAGCAAGCTGTCATACTGCCTCTGACTGCAGAATGCTCCTCTGGACTGCTTCCAACTGAGACAAGTTATTTCTATTTTCAAAGTAGAGGTTTGCATTAGTTATTGAAATCCTAGCACTACATCTTTTGAATCAGAACTCTCAAAATCCAAACCAAAAGTTGTAAAAAAACAAAACAAAACAAAAAACCAAAAAGTTTACCTTGCTTTCCAGGAATGTACCGTTGAATCCCGTGGCTGGTCTGACACTAGGTGAAATAAGTTGGTGGGGGAGGGGCGATAAAAGGAAAGTAACTCTTGGTTTTAACTTTATGCTGTTAAATCTCCAATTAGAAAAACTGAAATGTATGGTGACTGGTCACCATGAAAATCGTTTGATGTATTGTTTCCACTCTGAAGGCTTCAGGATGGCTTACCTCAGCCTTCTTGGAGCCTCTCCTTTCTTTTCTATTGGTCACTGCTCCTCACAGGAATGGATTGACCCAATCATTGCTGTCCGGTTTTTAGTCTTCAGTAAGATGTATGCAGTGTTGGCTCCAGTTTCATCCCCTCCAACAACTGCAGCACCTTTACGTCTATGAAGCTCAGCAAAGAATTTTTTTTTCTTTTAATTCCAAGCATGGTTTGCAATAGTCAAGGAAATTTTCATCCTAACTTCACAGTTCCAGAGACATTAAAATGTACTGATGTATAGATCCGATCCACCAGCCAGCAGCTGAGGAGAAACTGTTAACTGTAACAGCAAAAATAATTTGAAATTTTTTTCTTTTCTTGATGGTCTTTTAAAACAATTACACAAAAAGTAAAGGCCAATGTATTCTGTTCATGTGGACATATTTTATTCATTTTTGATATAAAACAGATGCTGGAATGTTTTGATCAAGAGAAACACAGATTGAAAAAAATTAAAGTTCACTTTGAACATCTATAGTTGATTTACACACTAAGTATAGTAATCACCTTTGTTACACAGAATAAATTATTTTCTCTGTCTCCCAACTCCTTAATAATAACTTTCAGTAGTTATTAAAATAAAATGGTTGTTAATATTATACTGTAACACATGTTTTACATTCAGTGAATTATAAGTCATTCTGATGCATTGATTTTTTTTTTAACATATGCCTAGGCTAAGTTTTTTGTTTTAACATGTTTAAGGGAATGTGGTAATTATATTTACGGAGGAGGATGCAAACAAAAATCTGTTTTATTTCAGACTGTATTCTGTTGACTGTAGCCATTTTGTTTGAGAGATACATGTTATCGGGAGATGAAAGTCTTTAATGAGTATGACCAACAACACTCTTCACAAAAATTATGTCAAAGACAGAGGGCGCTGGTGGGAAGGGATCTTTCTGAATCATATCTTTATCTCTGAGGACTTACACGGGTCAATTAGGACTCAATTTTATCATCTACATAACATCATTGAACTACCTCCCAGGTTTAGACTTCTTTTTAATAAATGAATACCAAAATGCTAGTCTTTCTTTATAATTTGCACTATATACCCAGTTAGAAAAAACATGCATATTAATTAATGGTTATAGATATAACAGGTAATATGATTCACATCTTTTCATATTCCTACAGGCAACCTCAACACATATTTTTGGATAACAGTCTAGGTTTTCTTTATGTGTACATGTTTTTCATACCAACTCTCCTTTTTACATTATGTTTTGTTGGTGTTGGTGTTTTTCTAGTCTCTGTTTCTTGCTTCTTTTTTCTTCCCTCAAACCATGGTTCATAAGTGAAATGTGATATTCAAATCTTCACAGTTCTAAGTTTCTTTTTGAGGCAAACTGATTTAAGTCATTTCTGAAGTTATTACCCAAATATTTCTATGTGTTCACTAGAAAAATCAACGTATTCCACCTATTTCTTAAGTCTATTTTTCCATGCGTCATTCTGCTTGTGATCCACTCACCCAAATGTGATTTTCCTGTGTTATCACTTCTCTAAATTGCTCAGATCAAATGAGCTGTGGGCTCCATGTGTACTAATTTACTAAATCACCTACCTGCAATAGTACCAACTTACCTAGTTAATTAAATGTTCTTCTAACTTGAAGACATCACCCTTTGCTGAATTTTTGCCCTTTTTAGTAATTCCCTCGGACTTTGTCTTGAAGTTCTGTTTCTTTTTGCTTGTTTGTTTGTTCATCGAGTTAAGAGAATCTTTTCCCTTTTACATACTATTTACAAACCCTCCTTCCCTCTTGTTCCTCCACTCCCCTACCTATCCCCTCACTCCCCATCAATACTGCAAAGGAGGTAAGGCCTCTCTTGAGTAGTCAATATAAGATAGCATATCTGCATTTCTTAATTATGCCAAATGGTTTATAATAATAGCTTTCTAGGACTAAAACTTACATTGCATTTTTTAATGAGCTGCATGGGATACAATAGCTTAAACAAAAATAGAAACATATATATATATATATATATATATATAATTTTCCTTTAATTTTTTAAAGTTTAAAAAAGTTTTTAAAAAGTTATAAGTTTAAAAAAACTTAAAATTTTTATTTATATAAAAATACCTTAACAAGAGTAAAGCATACACAGAATATGTACTAACAAAAATAATTTTAAATTTTTATCATTATACAAAAATCCATACCAGTGTAAAATACTTGAGATTAATAGTTGCTTTATAGTTAAAAATAAATTCCATAATCTACTTTTTATCCTATCATTTCTTTTTTCTTTATTTTATTATTTTTTATAAAAAAATATCTTTTATCTCCATGTATCCCCCTGCTCCCCCTCCCTTCCCTCCTCCCAATCCCTCCCTGTCAATTTTCAGATTCTCCTTCCCTAAAAGGGCAAGAAGTACCAAGGTAGGTCAGCTCAATGTGGCATATCCACTCCAGGCAAGTCCGATTTCCTCATTCCAAAGTCAAGACTGGGTTAAGTGTTCCACAGGGAATGAGCTCCAAGGTGCCAGCCCACCCACGAGGTCTGATCCGACCCCTCGAGGCTCTATAGACTGCTCATGCCAGTCGACAGTCACCTACCCTTGGAGGGCTTAGCTCCTTTTCCCAGTGGATCTCTAATGGCTGCTCTTGATTCAATGAGCTCCTCAGCACTCTGGCTAACCATCGCTGTGAGACTTCTCTTCTTAAATTTTATCCCCCTTGCTCATACAGACTCTTCTCCCCTGGTCTCAGCTGGACCAGGAGCTCGGCCCAGTGCTCAGCCATGGACCTCTTCCTCTAATCATTGTTGACCTAGGTTCTGGTGATGACACTTTTTAAGACAATGTAAAATTTTAGAGATGTTTCTGCACCTTTGCAGGTTCCAAGTTTTAGACTACTTCCCCAGGCTTCTTCCTGTCATAGACGTGACTCTACTTTCCCAGCCTTCCCTTCTATTATAATGTCTTTTGAACAAATATCTTCAAAGTTGTCTTAGAACACTACCAGTACTCCAACATATATTTGTCTATGTTCTAGACAGAAATAATAACTGTGAATATTTCTTTTTTTCCTGTATTTTCCTTATGTGTAAATTAAAGCTAATACAATTATTGATTTCTAATAGTAAAATTATCCATCGGATGGAGTTGAAATGACCTGTAAATAAGTCAACATTTTTTAAATGTTCAGGATATTATAAGTTTACAGATCTATAAAATCAGCCATACTAAGTTTACTCTTTTGATATTTCCAGTGTATGGCTTTATCTTTCTACTTCAAAATAGTTTTATTGCTGTTTCAAACTGAGGATAATTTAGCTAACCACAGCATTCAAGATCTATATGTGTCAAAGAGATACTACATTCATTGTTGCTTCATTGTTGGCAGTGATAATTATAGGGTTTTCTCTTATAATATACGTAATGTGTCGTGTCTAAATTAAATTATCATTCAATTGAATCTCATATAATGGACCTTTATTTACAACTGGCTTTCAAATCAAAGGTGTGAAGTGTCTTAATTATGAAGGCTATTTAAATTTTCACTAAGTATACTAAATGCTTATTAAGACAAAAATAAAACATAGCCTCTGTTGAAATACTGTTGTTCTAGCTATATGTATGAGTACTTCAACCCTGTACCCTGGGCCTGTGTGAATAGCATACTCTTGGGATTTTTCTTACTTTCCCCCATGTTCTGTGCTTCCTTTTCCAGGCTAATTGCTTGGTTACTTACCTCCCTTTTTTCTCTCTTTAGAGAAACTTCCTGCTACTATGCATAGTCTTAAACATTTTCTTTTCCTCTGAAGAACTTACATCTTTAAAAAAGTACTTACTGGACCTACCTAATTCCCTGACCTTTTGAATGTTTAGAATTCTAGTTTGAAGTAACATGTAAGGTATTGAAGACGGTCTTAGGGTTTTCACTGATATGGAGAGACACCATGACCGCGACAAATATTATAAATGAAATATTTATTGTAATGGCTTAGCGTTTCAGAGATTCAGTCCATTATGATCATGAGGGGAACATGGGAGAGTGCAAGTGGATGTGGTTCTGGAGTTGAGAGTCCTACATCTTGACTCCAACACAATAGGAAGTTAACTTACTATCATATGAGGAAAGCTTGAAGCAAATACGTCAAAGTTCTCCCCCACAGTGATGCACTTCCTTCAACAAGGCCACACCTCCTAATAGTGCCACCCACATTGGAGACCATTTTCTTTTAAACCATCACAAAGATCTTTACAAAAGCCATTATCCAGAATGTCAATAGCTTTTTACAAAAACGATTGCTACAATTATGCTTTTTTTTTCTTTCTTCTAAATTTAGTCTTTTCTTTCTAAAAAATTTCAGGCTTTTTTCTTTATGTACTAGCTATTCAAGAGAATCTTTGAGCTCAAGGTTCATATTTATGCAAGCTAAATATTTTTTTTCTCTATTCTCTTTTCTGTAAGTACCAGAATGCAAACCTTCTGGCCAAAGTACATAGTTTTCTTATCTTGTAGTTTTAAATTGCCATCTTAATTTTTTTTAAATTTTTATTTAAAAAATGTACTTGTACAATATATTTTGATCATATCCTTTCATTTATACCAGTCTTTCCTACTTTTCCTTCATACCTCCTTACATACATAACTTAATTCTCTCTCTCAAGCAGGAAAGAAACCAGACAAACCAAAGACCTAAAATCAAAACATAGAAATGGAAAAAGTTCAATGTAAAAAAACAAACAAACAAACAAAAAAAAACCAACCACAAAAAATAAAACACCAAAACCCAAAAAACAAAACAAAACAACAACAACAAAAAAAGCAAAAAAGCACACAAAACAAATGACTTCTCTTGGGCATGGGATCTGCACTCCACCGTGTTTAACTACCCAGTGTCACCACATTAGAGAAACAGGATATGTCTTTCCCCAGTAACTCTCAGTTGCAAATAGCTTTTGGTTAGGAGTGAGATTTTGTGTGATCTCCCCTTCTTGGTGTTGGTTAGGGGTGAGATTGTGTGTGATCTCCCCTTCTTGGTGTTGGGACTTCGTCATTCTGAATCCTGTGCATGGCTTGTGCAGGTTTTAACAGTATCTGTGAGTTCATATGTGTATTAGTCCTGTGATGCCTAGAAACTTTTACTGGTTTCCATGTATTTTCTTAACTTTTCTAACAAATTGTGTTGTGAATACCACATTTACTATGGGAAATTGTTCCTTAGTGATCCTTTTTTAAAATAATTTTTTTCTATTTTCATGCAGTTACTTTTATTCTACTCAAGAAGTTAATTTGGAGTGTTTGATAATACTGTGACATTTTATTAGTAACTCACAATAGTTTTTTTTTTTACTCTTTACTTGTTTTGAATTTAGTATACACACATATACATGTGTGCATATTATATATACACATTTCTATATATGTGGTATAAATTAACAGAATGTTATTACATTTCTTCTTAGTATTTTTTGTAGCTATGAAATTTACAATTCTATTAACGTGAATTTTCATTACAATTATGAATATAAAGCATAGTTCAGCCTTTCTCTGTAAAATGACTTGAGGCTATGCTGACTTCTAAATAGATCCAAACACTGTAATATTTCTAACACTGTGTAATTTCTAAGTTGATGACATGGTATTTAATCATTTCAGTGGTGCCAGTTCCTCTGGAACTCAGAAAAGATTTTATTACTGGATTTCAAAATATAGATAACAGTAGCTTTGTAATTTCCTTGTCAGCTGTGGCCAGAATCATCTGCTCTGAGTTCTCAGATTCTCTACATTTTCATCAGTGAGACTTCACACCAGAACTCCTCAGTACCATCATATGATAGGCAGCTTAGGAACTAGTTAATATAAATCTCTTTCTGGTTACACTTCTGAGGAATTTATTAGAAGGTACTTTTCCATCACTGTGTGAAGACAATGTCATCTGGCTCCAATATTTTACTAGTGCTTAGAAAGAGGCCATCAAATCCTAGATACATCCTTAATGTCCTTGGCCTCTCACCCAAGGCTTATTCTTATCATCCCAAATCAAAACAATATCACCACAGCTCAATTTTGTCTTTGTAGTCTTCTCAATCTTTCGATTTAGAGATAGTTCTTACACCATCCAAAATCTCTCTAAAATGCATCAACATGTACCAGCAACTACTCCATCCTATGTCCATATATATTGTGAACTTGCTGATTTATGTATGCTAGGCAGCTCTTTATGAAAGATGAGGCAATAGTTCGTTTATGTGCTATGAGATATTGCTCTTGTACGCTGTAAAGGTTTGTTGATAATATTGGTTTGATAAAATGCTGGTTGGTCAATAGCTAGGCAGGAAGTAGAGGCAGGGCAATCAGACTAGGAAAATTCTGGGAAGAGAAAAAGCAGAGCAGCAGATGCCAGCCAGTGTCAGAGGAACCAAGATAAGAATGCAGCACAGAGAAAAAGGTACTAAGCCATGTGGCTAAACATAAAAAAGAGTCACGGGTTAATTTAAGTGCAAGAGCTAGATAGAAATATGCAAGAGCTACTGAACCAGTAGTTACTATAATATTTAGACTTTCAGATCAATTATTTTATAAGCGGCTATGAGACTGGCCAGGCAAGACAGTTTCTGACTATATTTATGAACATTAAATATCCAGTTGTAAATCAGTTTGATGCTAGGATATGGTTTCTCAAATTATTAATTTACTGGATTTAGTAAATCTTTGAATGGAAAATCAGAATTCTAAATCTCTTATTAATGCATATCAATGACCACATATAATGCCATCATCTATGGTAGAACCTCAAATATTTATAATAAATAAATGGCCTAGTAGGCTTTCTATACTAGAATGTATATATATATATATATATATATATATATATATATATACATATATATGTATATATATAATGTATCACTATATACATATATGTGCATGTATGTATATTTTAAAAAGCTTCTTACATACATATGAATATATATTATATATTATACTAAGAATATATATGAATATAACTATATAGATATATATCTCCAACCATAGCTTCTCCTCCAAATTCTCCCACCTACCCCACACCTATCCTATCCTCTTCCCTAGATCTACTCCCCCTTGGTTTCTTCTTCAGAAAAAAAATCAGGCCTCTAAGTCAAACAAGACAAAACAGGATACACTAATACAAGGCAAAATCTCTTATGTAGACTGTTAAAGATAATCCAATAGGCGGAGAAGTCCCATTGGCAGCCAAAGGAGTCAGTGATTTATTTGCTATCACTGTTGGGAGTTCCACAAAACTACCAGGCTACCAGCTACTGCATACGTGCAGAGTACTTGACATTCTAGTCTCTTTGGCATGAGAGGACACTTTGCAGGCTATGGAAATAAAAACCTGGACACCAATGAAGTGATTTTTACATAGTGCTATAGTGGATAACTCTAACTTTTAGTAGTAAGATTTAAATTTGTTTTTCCCCTACTTGACTTTTGACAATGGCTTATGTGTAGCCCACCTTGGATCCCTCTTCAGCACTCATTACTCACTTCTAGCCATTTCCAGTCACCTTTGCTCCTCTTGTATAATGTTCCTTCTCTCTTGCTTATGTGTCTTGTTGTTGTTTATTATATCTTGTGTGGGTAAACAAAACTGTTTCATGTTTATAAACACAATAATCATGGTACATTTTGAATGCAGTATTTCATAGCCTCACTCCCCGTTCTCCAGTCTCAATATTTTTGCCCATTCTTCCATGATGTTACCTGGACCAATGTCCAATGTAGGGATGAATATTCGGCAGCCATTTATTCACAAAGGCTTGACTATAGTGAGTCTCTACATCATGTATTATACCTCGGAAGAAGCAGTACAAAATAGTCTTTGTTTCATGATCCATAGAGACTATGTGAGAAATCAGCCATTCTTCCAGGTGATCTGTTCCAGCTGTGCTTGCAAGAACTTGAGAAGATCGTATCAGAAAGATAGAAGTTAAACAGAGGAAATCTTATGCTTGATACCAAAAATTCATATCTATGAAACTATGAAACGGCTGCTGTTTCAAGGTTAGTTGTGCTTAAAAGTTAAGCTTTCTTCTGCAGGGCACAATTATTCTGGCAAATTCATACTTGGTTCTATCAGGAAAAGAATAAGCTAAGACAAAAATCTAAAATATATGCTTGTGATCTCATGAAGGGTTAGTTTTTTTGTCTCAAAGTGCCCCTTCTTCATTCTGGAAAGTTTAAGTCTATGGTTTTAATGATGTACAGGTGAAGAATAGAAATTCTGCCCCATAGATCATATTAGTCCAATAAAATATTTGTAGGGGAAACTTCAACTTCTTGGTGTAAAATAATGAAGCCCATATTATTTAAATGTATTCCTATGACCAAATTGTCTCCGACAATCTAATTTACTCTAGTTTCTTGTCAGACTAGCCTAATATTTAGTAAGCATAAGTTAAACTCTTCAGCCTATTTAGAGTGATGCTTTTACTCTGAGATTTCTCTTTTGATTGGTAGCAGCCTTTCATTGTATATGGAGCAATGTCAAAGACTTAGAGGAAGAAGCATAAAAGAAATAATTTCCTTTTAATCCTTCAATCCCTGAGTTGAGGGAATAGAAAGCCCCTCAATCGAGTGGGAATTGATTTAACAGTGAAGCAGTGGCAATAGGGGTCACAGGCACTGCAGCCATCTGGATCCTTTTATATGATTCCAATTCCTATTCTAGAAGTTATTTCCAGAGAAATACTTAAACATTTTGCTAAGAGGCAAGATAAAGAGTATCTTCACTTCAAACCAGGTCACACTTTTTATTTTAGTTCTGCCATTCTGCAAGAGAAATTAATAAGCGATTTACACTTAAAAATAATTTCATGAAGTCCATAGACTTTAGTTCCTGAGTTTGAGCTGAGTATTTAGAAACTTGTTCTTCATTTTCATTTTCTCAGAAGTTTCATACACTCCTAGGCAGAACTATCTACCTTTAATCCTGCATCAAATCCTTCAAAGCCTCGTCTTCAAGCCAAGTACCAACAGATGATATCTCTCTTCCCTGGAAGTCATTTTCCAGGCATTCATTCTTATTTAATTTTCAGAGGCTCACTTTCATACTCATCAATTTTACACCTAGCCAACTGAGTTTGGCCTAGAATCTGATGCTAATAACATTAATTTTAATATCATCATTGAGCATGGATCTATGGTATACACACCCAAATGGTAACTGTGTGTGTTCTAAGCAAAAGGGAATTTCTTTGTAGAAGATTATAAGGAATAACGTAAAAGAAATACAGCTTATTACTTGATCTGGAAACAGACAGAAAGCATGAAGCTTCTGGAAAATTAAACTGATTTGGCAAGGGGGAATCTGTCATCACTGGTAAATGTCACTGGCAGCTGAGGGTCCTATTGATAGCTTGCAAAGGAGATTATTGCTGATGTATTTAATCTAAGAACCAGAAATTGCTTGGATATGGTTGCTCCATCTTGGTCATAAGAGAGTAGAGAAAAGAGAAATATGTGAAAACCTCAGAGTCTCAGGCTATAATCAAGGGGGCAGTCCCCTACCTATACAACCAGGCATTGGACTGGACTTTGGAGAGATAAAATAATTCTCTCTCTCTCTCTCTCTCTCTCTCTCTCTCTCTCTCTCTCTCTCTCTCTCTCTGTGTGTGTGTGTGTGTGTGTGTGTGTGTGTGTGTGTGTGTGTGTGTGTGTGTTTGCATGCGTGCATGCATGACACATCATATATGGAGGACTGGTCACACATTTGGGTGTCAGTCTTGCCTTCTACCATTTCCGCGTAGGAATGACTTGGTTGCTTACTGCTTTCTACATTAGACTAGCTTTCTAGTGCACTTCTGTGATTCCACTGTGTTTGCCTCCCACTTCACCATGACAACACCGAGATTGCAAACATGTACCACAGTGCCCAGATTTATGTGAATTCTAGAGATTCAAGTCAGATCCTCACACATATCCAATAAACACTATTACTGAAAGACACGCCAGCACCTGAACTGTCTGTCTTTAATCAAGCAATACACAATGCCCTGATTAGAAGCTTGATTTAGGATCTGTGTGGGGGACTCGATTATTCTTGACATAGTGTTCTGGAATTCTTCATCATATACCCTTAGGTCACCTGCTGCCATCTTCTCAATCCGCAATATCAGTATTTTTCAAACTTCATTTGCAATACTTTGGCTTTATGTGTTTGCATATCGAGCACTTTTTAAGCCACAAAGCTTTACCATATCATCCGTCTCCATTTAAGGGAAACTCATTTTCCAATGCTCCTGTCAGAAATGACTAGATACAGACAGACTCAATTCCTATGAAAAAAATTTGTGGTTCTTTCCATATCTGTTTCCAAAGCTGAAATCTCTTTGATGCCTGACACCCCCCCCTTCCTTCAATGATTGGAACTGTGCCAGAATATCATTGGTGATTTTTGAGAGCAACAAAAAATTAAATTTAGTCAGTCACTTTACACCTTTACCCTCCAAGATAAATGACTTTACACATTCTCTCTTTTCCTAACTTTAGGGTTTGTATTCATTTTGTTGTTCTAGGGACAGAAGTCAGGTCTTGTTTGTGCTGGGCAAATAATTTGCTACTGAGCTATAACTCCAACCCTCTTTTCAACTTAAGCTCTGATTTTCTGACTCTTTTGCATTGTAAAAGTGAGTCATGAAAAACACAATTACTTAATATTGATGATTTACATATTTGCCTTTATTGCAATGGAAACTTTCAATTCTAACACACATAATCATTATCTAGAATGAAATAATACAATCAACTTTTGTATAGATACTTTATTCCATTTACTTCTTTATTTTTATTGGTATGTGCTCTTAGCTATTAAAGTTTAAGGTAAAAATTATCATTGAAAAGCAGTTAGGATGTCATATATCATTTATATATTTACTTTCTTGTTGAAATAGTTGTTCACATTTCTGACTAGAGATAGTTACTACAATGGCCATGTTTATAATTTTTGGATATGATGTTACTTCTTTTTCTTCTAAGAGGAACCTATTCTTAGATGAGAAATGAAGACAGAAGCAACCTAAAAAGTCTTGAAAAAGACCCATTCTTGGGCTCTCCATGGTTCAATACAGGTGCTATTTACCAAGTGTAATACAGAAGGCCAATAAACTTCTACTTTTGTGCGTATAACTTTTAAATTTCTTGAACTAAATGAACAAAATGATGTTTCTCCCTCTGCGCTTGGTTTAAGGAGAGTAATGAGGATTCCAGAAACACTATGAACTTCATTTATTGAATTTTAGGGAATAAACTGCAGTGATATTAACACAGAGTACTGCCGTTTTGCCCTTTAAATTAGAAAAACAGATGCAAAGTGACTGCACTTTTGCTGTGAAGGTCTCTCCCTGAGGACTTCGTTCAAGATCCAGTTTTTAAAGCTATTTGTAAATAAAAAGAAAAAACTTCGGGATAAATACATGTCTTTATATATAATATAATGTAAAGTTCCTGTTAAAAATCTAACGTAATCACATTATGTACTAAGACAACATAAAAACAGGAATGAACAGCCCATAGAAGTTTTACTTTCTGGGAGAGAAGTAAAAATGAGAAGAATAAGAAGTTGAGAAAGTCTTCCAGTAAATTCAAGGAAGATAGTACATTTTAAATGCTCATTTATCACTTTAAGTATTTGATACTATATTTGATATTTAGCACTTGATAATAACCAGTGATAGATGTAATAGTCATTGATAAGAATAAGCGATGTGAAGTGTGGCAACTTGAGTAAAAACAAGTAGGAAGGTTTTATTATCTGGACAACATTTTTGGAAAACCAACTAATATTTTAGTTGTAAATTAAGTCTATTCAAGTTGATATTTCTTTTCGACATTTTTTTATCTTTAATGATTTTATTTAATATTTTTAAAAATATAACAATCATTGTTCTCCCTCCCTCCTAATCATGCCCCCTCCCCAGCTTTCTCCAACCCCACTCTCCCATCCAAGAGGTTAGAGACTCCCAGGGAGACTTGAAACAGTCTGGCATATCCAGTTAAGGTAGGACCAAGCCCCTTTCCCTGGTTTCAAGTATCAAGGCTGAGAAAGGTATCCTTTTATAGAGAATGGGCTCCAAAAAGCCAGTTCATGCACTAGGGATAAATTTTGGTCCCATTGTCAGAGATCTCACCCCCCCCCCCCCACACACACACACATAGCTTCATCCACATTCAGAGGATCTTGTTCAGTCCCATGCAGGTTTCCCAGCTGTCAATCCAGAGTTAGTGAGCTCACAATAGCTCAAGTCAGTTATTTCTGTGGATCTCCTCTTCATGATCTTGACCCCTATACTCTTATAATCTCTTCAGCTGGACCAGGTCAAATTGATATCCCTTTACAAATAACTATTACTAATCTCCCCTGAATTCACCAAATGATGGAGACTCTGAAAGTCATGGTTACAAGAATCAGATCATGGTACAAGCTACTTCCACATTCACACTATGATTCACTTGCTCTCTCAGAAAAATCTGCATTCAAAAGCCCACTCAAAGTCATACTGCCATAGTTACTATTAAGAAAATTAAGAAATAATTCTATGGCTAAGTGCAAAAAACATGCTAGGACATCAAGTGAGCTAATAGTATAACTTCTCTTAGACTATTCTTACTTTGTAAAAAATTCACTTTATTATTTGTGTTTGTGTATGGGGGAGGCAGTGCGTGTTCATGTGTGCCTGTATGTGTAGTGTAGAACAGGTACTATCACCTTGACCTAGAGGTGTGGCCTCTGACCATTGTAGATTTTAGAATCACTTATAACTATGGGATATCATTTTTGGTTGGTGACCAGGGGACCAATTTAAAATTAGGGCATACAATCACAGATTGTCCTTGTCCTGAGATGGAGGACCTGACCTGCTGAGTAAAACTGCTTAGAACCAGTCCAAGAACTGCAATATGGCTTAATCCCTCTTGTATCAGTGAGTACTCCCCTCTGAACCCTTTAATAAATAATAATCTTTTAATATCAGTGGCCCATAATTATTATCGTAGCATAATATGCATGTGTGTGTATGTATGTGTGCATGTGTGTATATGTGTATGTGTGTGCATGTGTGTGTGTGTGTGTGTGTGTGTGTGTGTGTGTGTGTGTGTGTGCATTAGAACTTGAGTGCAACATCTGTACAGGCCAGAAAAGTTGATAGATTCCCTGGAGCTGGAGTTAAAGATCATTGTCAGTGATCTTTAACCCAATGTGACTGGGAATCAAATTCAAGATTTTTGCAAGAACAACTGCTTTCTCAACTGCTGAGTCATCTCTCTATCCTGGAAGTTTACTGTTTTAACCTTGTGATATTTCACAATCTAAACTTTTCTTGAAATTCATCACAAATCATAGGATTTTGCCAAGTGATGTCCATACTGTGAAAGTTCTATAGACTGTTACCTACTATGTCCTTTTAATTAGATCTATTGATTCTGAGGTTCTTATTCGCATTCTTATTATTTCATGAATACTATGAACAGACTTTGTGGGAATGAGTATAAGAGAAAGTGCTAAACCATGCTATCTTTCTGAACTACCATGGTAGGACCAATAACAAATCAAATTTAATATATTTACACACTCCAGTTCTTTCTGGAGAGCAACCTGACCAGCCATGCCACGTGAGATATCACAGTAGCAACAGCTGCCTGAGACTTTGAAGTGGCCTATGTATAAGAAAACTCAACATTCCAGGGAAAAAACTGACAGAGTAGCTTTCCAAAGATATATTTTTCTGCCCCTAAAACCTCAGAATATATTCTTCCCATTGGGTTGAAATGTAGTGACCTCAGTCATTTATTTATTTACAGAGAGGCCTTTACAGAAATGGCATGATTGTTTTGTTCATGTATGTGTATTTTGCATTGTTATCAGTTATTCTTAGTATCTGCTTGCAATGTCACTGTATATTATTAAGGTAGAGAAAGTGTGGAGATTGACAAGAGAGAAATTGACCAAGCCCTACACACTTTATAGAAAAGAATTCTCGTAAAATAGAACGACTCTGCTGGAATCTGAAGTGAACTGGCAGGGGATTGTGCCACCAAATATTTATTTTCCCCTTGCGTAGAGAATCATCGGTTTTATTTGAAGGGTCAGAGATTTAGAAAAAAACTATCCACATGAAGTGCTATGTGTTTCTCATGTTACTCCCAAGCCAGCAACTTCATTTTAAATGCTTCCAGCCAAAAGACTGCAAATATTCTGTTAAATCCATCCCTCCTCTTCCAAGAAAGCTTTAGCCTGCTGGCTTCCTAGTTACAAATTCCCCCTCTCTCTCCTCATTTCTAAAATTTCAGCCCAGCAGCATAAACTTTCTTCAAAATATGGGAATTATTTCACTTTTCAAGTCTCTAATGTGAAATGAATCGCATCAGTTTTGACAAGTGTATCCTATGAATTTTAGGGAGAGCAACCCAAAGTACCTCTCAACATATACCTTAATTTTTCCTTCTAATTCTTTTAGAAGAAAGAGTCATATAAACTAAAATTGCAAGGAGTATCTTTTACAGATAATCGGAATACTCCAATAAGGTTATTTTTATTTATTAAAATAAGTACTTTAGTGCATAAACATCTCTTCTAGATTTTTCTCTATCCTTTTAATACCCTTATCTCAGAGATTCTTAAAATCTGGACTCACCCGTTTCATGTTATCAATCCCTGATTTTAGAAATCTCAGTTATTAAAGGCAAGAGGAAGCGCAGCCATTTGCCTTTCCATTGGGGCTCCAGTGTGAGCTGATTCAGAGTGGCCAAACACAACTCTGTATAGCTTGCTTAATTTTTTATTAAGTTGTAATTGTCTCTCCTAATCATTTTCTTTTCCACTGTGCATTTTCGGCAAGTAGTTCCTAGGGCAAGCATATTCAAAGTCCATCTGCAATATTATAATTGCCTAGATGGCACCTTTGGTGTATAGAAAGTTATGAACGCTGCTCTGTCCTTTACCTCTGAAATGCTGCCCTATTGCCCTCGGACATTTATAATTTTTCCTGGCCTGAGAAGGAGAAAAGAAGACATGGAGAAATCTTGAGTTAGCACGGTTGCCAGTTGGCTGCAACGCTGATACGAGATTGAAACAAAAAACCTGTTTTTTTTTTTTTTTTCTTGCTATTTTACCAGATGGAATCTATCATAAAAATCCACCTCTAAAAGGCTCTTGGGCTGGGTAGGGTAGAGTGTGTATACAAAGTGTCAGCTCTAGAGATGACAGGAACCTTGTTTCTAGGCATCACATCTGTATCTGGGGACAATGGATAAATAAAACTGCAAAAAAGGACTAATTAGCTGTTACCATTGACCCGTGTTGCTCATATATTTGCTTGCATGAGCTTATTCCCTGGACACGGGGGAAGGAAACTCCCCTCTTTTTCCAACTGGCCCAGCACAGCAGATGTGCTGGCATATTTAGAAGATTACTGTTTTAGGTAGGAAGGTGCTTTGTGTCTGCTAATCTGGCACATATAGTTTTTTAAGTATTATTCTTGATTACCACCTAACTAAAGGAAGAAAAACACCTCTTCCGTAGAATTAACGTTTTAAACTGGTTGCTAAGAGACACGAGACTGAAACAAACAAATCAAAGTAAGCCAAGTTTTGTCTTTTTTCCTTTTCTTTTTTCATAAAACACTCCTATTTCCTCTACCTAAGTATTTAGGACACCAAATAATTAGGTTTTTCTTCCAATCTTGTTTTTAAAAGATTTTTTTAAAGTATGTGTTTGTTTGTGGCCTGTGTTTGATACGTACTGTGAAGTTTTATGTCTATGAGAGTTACTGTGTAGGCTCAGAACAACTTTGGACTATAGTATTCCCCTTTCAGCTCGTTTGTAGAAATGGTTGTTGAATGCTATGGATAACTGACAAGCTAGCCTGAGAGCCTGAAGATTCTGGTCTCCAATGCCCATATCATATTAAGAGCAAGTTGACAGATGTGTATCACAACACCTGGCTTTAAGTTACTTCTGGAATCTGATATCTATTCCTCAAGTTTGCCCTGCAAGTGCATTATCCACTGAGTCATTTCCCAAGCCCCAGTTAACTAGTTGTAAAATAGGCTTTCAAGGAGGTATTATAGTTGTGACATTTTTCTGAGTTTATTTGTAGGCACACATCTTAGTAATATTGTCTTAAATATCAAATTGTATTAATTGTATTGTGATAGCAGTGAGGAACAAGAAAAAGTGGCATTCCAAATTATCTAACAAAATTACAATAACAAAGAAATATATTACATTAGAGAATGTGAAATTTATATTTTGATGATACTTGTTGTATACTTTTCAAAAATTAAAAGCAAACATAATGTATCGTACATGAGACAAAGAATCTGCTTTTCACCAATTCTTTTTAATTTGTTATATTCCCTTGATATTTTTCTGTTATTTTTTTTAAAAAAATATTTTAACATAACCACCACTGTTCTACCTCCATTCCCCCTTCCCAGTCCTTCCCTAGCTTCCCCCTCCACCATCTCTTCATTCATTCCTCAGAGAGGGTAAGGACTCCCAGGGGGAGTCAATGCAGTCTGGTCTGTCCAGTTTAGTTAGAACCAAGCCCCTCCCCCGTGATCAAAATTGAACAAAGTGTCCAACTATAAGGAGTGGGCTCCAAGAATCCAGTTCAAGCACTGGGAATAAATTCTGGTCCCACTGCCAGAAGCTTCACAAACTGCCACATGCTATTATCTATCAGCCACATTCAGAGGACTTAGTTCAGTGCCATAGAGGTTTTCCAGCTGTCATTTCAGAGTTAGTGGCTCTCAATAGCTTGAGTCAGCTGTCTCTGTGCATTTCTTCCCCATGATCTCAAGATCTTTGACTCACATGATCTCTCCTACCTCTCTTCAGATAGACTGGAAGCTTGACCAGGGCTTATCTATGGATCTCTGTATCTTCTTCCAAAGGTTGCGGATTAAAGAGTCTATGACAATTAGGGTGGTTATTAATTTGATTTAATGGAAAGGCCAATTTAGTAACAGATTTTTCTGTAACCCCACAGTGGCTCTCTCTATCAAGGTATTAATTTGTTCTCTGTTGCTTGCCCAACTCAACCATCCATTTCTTCATGCTCTCTTCCTAATACCCCTTGTCACCTACTCTTTGTGGTCCATAATTACTCAGGGTATCTTATTTATTTCCCCTTCCCAGAAGGATCCATGAATGTGTCAATATACCACAGTTTTTTTTGTTTTGTTTTGTTTTGTTTTGTTTTTTTAATCCAGTCTTTAGTTGGGGGCATTAGGGTTGTTTCCAGGTCTGGCTATTATGAACATAGTTGAGCTAATTTCCTTGTGGTAGGAATATGCATATTTTGGGCATATGCTAAAGAGTGGTATTGCTGGATAATTGGGAAAACTGATTCCCAGTCTGCTGAGAAACCACCATACTGACTGCAAAGTCTCTGTATAAGTTTATGTTCCCATCAGCAATGGAGGGTGTTTCCCTTACTCCACATCCTCTCCACCATAGGCTGTCACCTGTGTTTGTCATCTTAGCCATTCTGACAAGTGTATATATAAGTATATATAAAATCTCAAGAAACGAAAGATCAGAAGACCAAATAATCCAGTTGAAAAATGAGATGTATAGCTAAATAGAGAATTCTCAACAGAAGAATTTCAAATGGCTGAAAGACCCTTAAAGAACTGCTCAACATCTTTAGTCATCAGAAAAATGCGAATCAAAACAACTCTGAGATAGCATCTTAATACCTGTCCAAATGACTAAGACCAAAAACACATGATTTTCTTGATATTTAATTTCCCCTTGACTCTGAAATTGCCTTTATCCAGAATGAATATTAGTCTACATAAGAGGATGAACATGACCGTCTCATGTCTTGATGCTATTCTTCATTCTTCTTCACCTCAAGAACAAAAATTAATAATGGTTAGTAATGAAAGAAGCACCAATCTGGTTTAAGTCACCATAAAGTCAATGATATTGAAGTGAAGTAAGGCAGAGGAAGTGCATTTCAGGAGCAAGAGGTTCTTCAGAAATGAGGTGTTTTGCAGAAGGTATTCTTCTGGAGTTGAGGCTTCTGCAGGATTGGGAGATTTTGCATGAGTGGGGGACTCTGAGGAGTGGGGGATTATGCAGGATTTGGGGGTTCTACAGGAGTCTTGGGTTCTGAAGAATTAAGAGTTCTGCAGGGGTGGTGTGCTCTGCAGGACTGAGAGTTTACATCATGAGTGGGGGTTTCTGCAGGAGTGAGTCACCAGGAGAAAAGTGGTAGCAAAGTCTAACATGGTGGTAAACAAGCAAATTGTGTCTAGAATTTCTGATCTTCTTGTTTCTTACTAAAAAGAATAAAGAGCATCTAAGATGAAAATGCTCTGTGTAGGACTTGCTGCTTGGAATCGATGCTCTGAAAAGTCCTAGGGTAGGATTTTCCTGGAGGTTGACTGGATGGCCTGGAAGTCATAAGCTGCAAAATGGTGGAGAAATAAGAAATGGTACAGAATGAGGCTCAGGTAAACCCTGCTTGTGCAGGACAATACATGTCTAAACTTACCTGTGATTCCTAGTGTGTGTCTGCCTATATTTTCTACATATGGATGGATGGAACTGAATACAAAGACTAAAGAGATACACAGTGAAGAGAGCCCTGAAGACCTATATGTCTATCACGGTGGCCCTACATAAAGTAAATGCAGGATATCATAGCCCAAGGACTGTGGGATAGCCTAGACCAATGTTCTTTTATTTTTCCAGATAATTACTTAACCACATGGGAATGGCAAAATAATGACAGTTACCTCTTTGCTCCCCACTAACATTTTTGTTTCCTATTCCCAAATTGCAAATTTTCCTTTGGATAAAACTCATTAAAGTTTAAATATAAGCCACAGAATTACTATCCTTCTGAATTCTGGTTAGTTAATTTAACTAGTTTAAACCATAGACTTCTTGGTTGTTCACTGGAGATAGAGAAAGCTTCCTATGAATTGTGTGGTTATTAAAATGTTGGCTATATGTGTATTAATTTTTATTTTGTGTCCAAATGTTGATGATAAAAATAAACTAAATGTTTCTCTTGAATCGAATTATTTTATCAGTGTTCTTTGAGTTTATTCTCATGTTTTATATTGTGTAGCCCTGGATTAGAGAAGATGGAGACACAATGAAAGAAATAAGTGTGAAGAAAAGGAGATGATGAAACAGGAAGAGATGGAAGGGAAGGAGAGGTCCCAAGAAGACAGTGAGAAGGAAGCCTTCAAAGACAAAGGTTCCATGTAGAACAAATAGCCAAACTTTCAAGCTGTGTCCTCATTCCAAACAGACAGAAAGCTACCAATGGACTCTACCTTAGCTAAGTGTTTCTGCCCTCTCAGGAGGAAGACTGACCTACGCTGCTGGACTTGAGTATCAGCTCAGCAACTGCTGGATGTATTGGCAGAGAAAACAAAGAAAGCATTGAACTTCTATGGTTAAAGAATTATCTGGAACCAGGCAGACTGCTGCTGTCTAAAATTTCATATCTGAATAGAAAATTGGATGCAGTTTTAAAAGAGGCACAAAAATGAAAGACATTTCTGGTGCTGGGTGTGAGACATCTATCATGTGGTAACGAATAGCTCTGAAATGTCTCCTGAAATCTAAATGACACCAAACTGCACTTAGCTTTTGTTCCTGGAAAGAGATAAAGGGTCTAGAGATAAGAGTGAACTCAGAAACTCTGTTTGAAAGTGAGAATATTCCAAATATATCTGTTACATAAAGATAGGCTACAGTTACTTAGGAGTTACCTTTTTGGCACTCATAAAGTTTATTTTCAGGTTTATTTGAATTGATCATCTTTGTAGTTTAATAAATCAAGTAGTTTAATAGAAAATTGAAGGTAAAAATGGAGCTTCGTTTTTTTGGCTGTGTTTTTGTCTGCATTTGTTTTGGAAGGAAAGTACATTTGAAAATGACCAGAACTATAGCCATCATGCAGCTAAGGTTAGCCTAGAAATATAGCTATTATCATAAAGGCAAGGTTAGCTCATGAGAGCTAAGACCTTTACAAAAACAATCCTGAACCAGGACTCAGAAATTGTCTTAAATCTAATCTCCAAGAAATTCTCTCCCAAGGGTCCTTTAAAATATATGTTAAGAAAAATCTATAAAAACATGATCCAGCCTCTGAGATAGTGGTGATCTATCTCTTGGTGCCTATGACACCTTCTTTTGATGATGTATTAAATACGCATTTACTGATCAATCTCTCTCTCATACATGTTTGTACAGGAGTTTATATGTGACTACATGTGTTGTAATCAAATTTAGCCACTGGATGTCTTTCCTCTGTCACACTCTACCTTTTATTGAAAGATAAGATCTCATATTCAGCTACGCTGGCAGCCTCGTGATCTCTGGAATTCTTCCTGCCTCCATTCCTTCCTTGCTGGAGATACTGATATACAAATGAGCATAGCTTTCAAATGTGTACAGAAGTTCCAAACATAGTTTCTCATTCTTGTGGCTCAGGCACTTTATTCGCAAGCCATTTTTCTAAGTGCACTCTCACATTTTCTAAGTCATGATTTTTTTAAACCATGACCAGAAAGTTTAGCAAATACCATTTGTTTTGCTATTGTTTTCATCTTTAAAATATCCTTCTTGAAACCATTCTTGGCAAAGCAATCAGGCAACTCATTTTCAAGGCTATGACATATGAACATCCCCATATGTCCTGATAGCCATGAAATCATAGACCTTGCAATTGCTGTCTTGAGCAAATAAAGGTCATTGTTTTCTCATAACAGTGAAAGCTGAAAAAATAAACCTAAAATTAAAATGATTTTACTCAGGACTCAAGGCCATTAAAACACAGAGAAAGAAAGTTAAAATGAGACATTTATCCCAGATGGTTTCTGGGAAAGTGCCAACCAACAGAAACGGGAGACAGATGGAAGATTTTGGCAAGAAAGTTGACAATCTTGGGTAAGGACTATGAAATCTGGGACAATTCCAAGTTAACTAACTCCACAAAGGGGATCATGCTCCTGGAAACAAAATTCACAGCTCTTGTAAAAAGGAGCTGGTGTGTTTTTCTGTATCTGTCTGGGAGACAGAGCTGTTGGAAGAGTGGGCACTGGCAATAAGCAGTAGGGAAATAAGTGAAGCCCACAGTTCTCCACATTAATACCCACAGAAACCTTTGAGACCGAACTGAAGTAGATGAGGAATCTATGGGACTCCAAAAGGAGAATGGAAATCAAGACAGTTTCTGACTCAAAAGCTTTGTTTGTTGACAAAAGAATTTTTTTAAAAAGTTCTGTTCAAATTGTTCAGTCATTTCTTTCAGTTGTGATAATTCCTTATTCATGACACAAACTAATTTACTAAAGGTCCTGTCCCCAGACTAATTTTAAACTGAATATTTATGTTTGTTTTTCATTTTTATGTTTGTTTGTTTGCTTGTTTTTGGTTTGTTACTATTGATTGAATTGGCCTTTTTTTGTTTTGCAAATAATTAAAATTCAGGTTTTAGACCTTATTTCTACCTAGTCCCACAAATAATATGCTTCTAATTTAGGAAAGGTTGAACTTAAAGATGGGGGTATTTAAGAGATATGTTCAACTCAGAATGTGATTTAGAAAGATAAAGAAAAGACTAGTTAGAAAACCTTGAAGTCATTCAGGTCAGATTAACTCAACTTACCCTTGGAGGCTAGTAAGAGAAACAGAGAGAGGTAGGGTTTAGATACACTTTGGTCAACAGTCACTAAGGTATTGTTGATGTGATTTGAAAGTATGGCTCAAAGTCTAAGAAGCTCTGGACCACAACTTTCACCTAAGTATTTTCTCACACTTATGCTATTCATCTGTTGGATACCCCATTATCAAAAGCATTATTTGAATTTTGTGTTTATTATGGTTTTACTTTGTTTTTATAATTGTATCCTAACAAGAAAAAATATACCTTTCCATCTTATGTTCATGACTTAAAAAACTTCAATAGTAAGCTATTGAATAGCCCATAAACCCAGTTGGATTTTGGAATAGTTGTTACTTTGTTCTGTTATGGATTCTCTCTCTGGTGTGAGTAAGCATGTGTTATGCATGTCCTTGGAAGATGTTTTGCAAGAGACATTACAAGAATGATATCATTATTCAATCATATGTTTTAATATCATTAAATGTTAGTAGCAAGATCACTAATATTAGAAAACAAAAGTTGATAGACAAGAGCAATCAGTAAAAGCTTATGTTTGCAAATGATATTATCTTAACTTCTATTTGAAAATATTATGACCCACATTTTTTTGAAGAAAAAAAAAGTTAATGAGAAAAAATGTTGGAGAAGACCAGCAGGAAAGGGAACTCCTATCCGCTGTCAAAGTGAATAAATATTAAATTCACTCTAGGCTGTAGTATAAAAGTACCTCAAAATTAAGAACAGAGCTAATGTATGATCATCCAACTTCTGGGAATTTGCCTAAATATGTAAAGAAATTTCAATCTGTGTTTCACAGGATATTGGCATTCCTATATTCACTGCATCATTATTTATAATATCCAGATGTTCTTTGATGGACACATGAATTTTTAAAGTAGTTAAAGATACATATTGAAATGCTAACTAAACTCATAAAAAGCAGAGAAATACTGCAGTCTGTAATATAATGGATGAACCTGGAGAACACTTTATTAAGTGAAGTGTGATGTATTTACAGAATCTTAAAAAGAAAAAGTTAAGAACGAAGAGAGTAGAATAGTGATTTTTAAGATCAGATATTAGACAAGGGTCACATTTCTAGAGAGACAGAATAAATAAACATGGGGATCTCTAGAACAACATAGCAACTGTTTTCTCAATATAGAAACATTTAAGAATGTGAACTGATATGAGTGTTAGTTGTCTTGATTAAATCATGGCACATTTTATATGCTAGTATGTATGTACAGGTTATCTATTATCAATACATATAATTTTATCAGTTATTCCCAAAATAAATTTAATGGAAATGAATGGCCCCAAGAGTTAAAGTAATTTCAAGCATTTGTTCAAGTTAATGAAAATGAGCAAAGGGCCTTGTTGGACTCGTGGGAAGAGACCCTGTACACGGCAGACTCTGATGGTTTGGTCTTCTCTAACACTGTTTAGCAACTAACTCCATTTAACAACCTCATCTTAAGATCTCACCAGCAAGCTGTGTGCTTTGTTAGAGCTTGAAAGGGGAAATTTACAGACAGAGTTGTAAGCTCATTGGAGCCACCTTTGTGCCATAGGAGCTTGTTGAATAAAAATCTTCAGGCTGAAAATAGAGGTGTAGTTACAAAGGAAGTTGACCCTATATATTTGTGTTACTTCCTTGACTGTTAAAATGTATCTTCTTTTATTTTTGAGAACATATCATAATCACAGCATTTCTCCCTCCACACCTTTCCATAAAGCCTTCTTCACTCTTTCAGATATATGACCTCTGTTTTCACTAATTTTTTTCTACACGTAGAAATATTCCTTCTCTTATTTCAAACTTCATAATATGTAAGATAATTATAATTTATTTTCCCAGTCATCCCAATAAAATAATTACCTATATCTCTTCCCTCTTACAGCTTAGGTAATTTTTCTTCAAAGTATTTGTAACTGCCAGATTCTTTACAAAAATAGTGCTTAACCCCTTAGAATATAAACTTGGTACGATAAGGTTTTGTTATTCATGTTCAAAAAAGTACCCTAGCAGGCAAACTATTCCTGAAATTGGGAAGAAGTTTACTGAAAATGATTATTACATGAATTAATTAAAACATATCTACAGAAGGACACACACCGAATTACTATTAGAAGAAACAAATCTGATAATAAATTTTAATCTTATAAAAAAAAGAATTTTCCTGTTATGATAAAAGATATTAATGCCATCTTATATGACATTACTGGCCTTGCAAAATGTGACAAAAGATGTCTAGAGAAAATAACTAGAACCAGAACACAAAGGACTTTGATATCCCTGTGTTCTCTGAGGACCATATCATATACAGAAAGCAATGATATATCTCAGGCTAGTTTTGAACAGTAAATAACCAAAAAGCAGCTTTGTGTGAATAATGGAGTGAGTCAAAGCAGGAGCTGCTTCCTTTGTATGGATGAAATCTGAGAACGTTTTGAAAGAAAGCAATGGCTGTGGAAATGCACGGATGATACAAATAATGCTAAAGCCTTCAGGACTCACAGAAGTCTTCAAATCCTGGAGAATGTATTATTTCAGTAATACACAGACTACCAGATATATTTTAAAGACACAAGGCATAGATTTATTCAATTTAGTCAATATTTAAGGAAACAAAATAAGAGAGGCACTGCCGCACAGAGGTCCAATTATAAAGTTAGATTAATATGCATAAGATGTAATCTAGTTATATCACCTAAACTTCAGATTTTTTTCATGCATTATGTTTCCACCTCGTAGTTTTTAATCGAGAAAATCTATTGAATGTATGAGTTAGCAAACTAATATAATTCACTGCATATTTTAAAATATATTTCTCTTCACTGTATATATTTTCAACCTATCTAAATTAATGTCACTTTTTTGTACATTCTAAGCTCTGGTACTGAAGTTGACTTCGGGCCCCTTTAAAATAATAAGACCATTTCTTTCTTATTGCAAATAAATGTTAAGCATGTATGCTGGGTGTGTCCAACCAAAGAAAAATCTAAGGCCATCATTATGACAAAATCATAGCTGTGGAAAGACTGAACCCCAAACTTAAAAGACTATAAACAAAAAAATTCCGTTCTTAGTAAATTCAATCTTTTAAACCCTTCAGTATTTCTAAAAACCTAGCTATTACCAGCAAAAGAACTTTTAGCTAAGAAATCAGCATTCCTCTGGTTCACTTAGTGGTCTGTTACTCATGTATCTTCTTATACTTAATAGAGCATTAGGGATCTTCTCAAACCTCAAAACCAGAGAATATTATAGTTCCCTGTACTGTAGAAGTCCAATTTTCAAATGGTCAGTTTGAGAACAAAGGGGGACTTTTTCAGTTTTCTGCTTTCCATTTAATTAAGGGACCACAGTTAAGAGTTTATGTAAATCCATCTTAGAAGAAAAATCTTTATGCATCAGACATTTGCTCCATTCATAGGAAAAATTTTTCCAAGAGAGATGAAATCAAAACCATTGCTTGAGTCTGCTTAGGGACTCTACATACATTCATCCTGATTTTGATAAATTTGCCTCATATTGTTGAAAATCCAATTAAAATGAACTTGAATCCATCTTTCTTACAAGAGTCTAAATTGTACCATTCTAAAAAAGAAAAGCTGCCTAGAAGTTTCTGAGTGTCTTAGGTCATGATAGCTTTTAGAAATTGAAAGTTCTTTCTGTGTGATTATTTGTGGATGTTGGGAACAACAGAGGTTTTTTTTCTGTCATATTTTTCTAGGAAACAAAGATGTCTGTCTTTCACTGTTTGAAACTTTACTAGCTTAACCATGATGCCACATTGAATGATTATGTTGAGACTAATAATCACAGAGATGCTGTTTCAGTATGCTGAACACTATGCTGTGAATACTTCTCTGTCTGCATCTGAGGCCTTTATGATGGTTGACATTGGACATTTTGAAAAGCGCTATCCTACCTGGGGCCATAAGGAAAGAATGCATTTGTCATTGTGGAGCTTTTCCATCCTATCTACCTACCTAAAACTGGGCCATGAAGTAGGGAAGACTGCCAGAGTCTCTGTCCATCTCTGCACTGAGAAAATGACAGCCAGGCCATGCCCTATTAGCTCTGCCAGAGGCTTCAACAAAGAAATATTTCCATGTCTTTTAATTGTCTTTGTCTTTTTTACCCAACTCCAGAGAAGATCGTTGCTTATCTTATATTGTAGACTTAAGAATAATATTAAACTTTTTATAGAGGAATGTATGAGGCTTTGAAGGATGTAGACACACTCCCAGCCAAGACAGTGCCTTAAGCTCTATAAAGACAAAGCTTATTTAATGCCACATACGTTTACTTCTATCTACTTTGAGAACAGGTTTCCAAAAACTAGTAATCAATTTCATGGGGCAAGTAAGAAATTTTCATTTTGTTTCTTCTACAAAATAAATTTATTGGGAAATATACTTTTTTAAGTGTATATGAAGAAAGGAATTGAATGATCACAGTTTAAGAAACTTGATTCTAGAAAGAAAACACATGAGACCAACAAGTAGCTAGTTGGCACAATATTCTTCCCATGCTAATTAATCTTAGTGGGTTCAGACTCATTGGATAGGTCTTCCGTGACTGGACACTTATACATAGAGTAAATTCCTTAAACTTGTTCTATAAAAACGTTGTGCTTTAAAGACAACTTCCTCTCTGGTGCGTGCATATGAACTGGGTACTGAATGAATGCAATTTTGACTATATAACATTTGTTAAGAAACAAGCTTTAAACTGAGAAACAGAAGTAGACACAAGTTTTCATCTCTAACCATGAAGCTATTTATGACTGGTAACCATTCATGAAGGAAACCATGTCTCTTTGGGTCTACACCCCACAGTTAAGGGCTATCCCAATACCCAGCCATAAATGGCCAACACAAAACAAGTTCAACGTTATTTTTTAAGATTTGCTTTGGTTGCAGTGTTTTGTCTGGGCATTTTTTACCTTGCTGGTCTTGTCTTTTGCTTGTGTGTTATTGTTTCTGATTCTGTGCTTTGTGGGTTGTCTGTGTAGGTGTGTCTGCGTGTGTCTGTACTTCTTGGGTCTTTACTAATTTTTTATAGTTTGTTTGTTTTGTTCTTTTTAAAATTTTATTCGTTTGTTTTCTAAGGGGAGAGAGAGAGAGAGAGAGAGAGAGAGAGAGAGAGAGAGAGAGAGAGAGAGAGAGAGAGAGAGAGAGAGAAATAGGTATGGAGTTTGATATGTGGGACGGTAAGGAGAATCTGTGAGGAGATAAGAGGACACCGTGATCAGAATATACTAAATGGAAAAAATATATTTTTTCAATTTTAAAAACTCAAATTCATAAATTTCAAGAAGTGTGGGTATGTGAGCTGAATATTCCTGAGAGAATATGATCCGAATAAATTATAAAGAATTCTTTAAGAATAAAATATCTAATTATATTAAAATATTGGGAAAGCTTCTAATTGTGAAGAAAATGGAACAAAAGTAACAAAAGCTTTAATGTTTACTGAACAGAAGCATTTATTTTCCTTAATGATATTTTCTACTATTTCCTGTTTTGAAAAACTGTGAAATTCCATAATATGGAACACTGAAATCTAATATTACTGATATATTAAATCAATACCTATATTTCAAAAAACAATGAATTTAGGAAATAATAACTTATATTTTAAAATAGTTTTCATAATGTTTTAAATTTAATTATCTGTATCTCATAATTTTCATTTAAAAATTCAGCGATGGTATCTAAGATTTTCCACACCTCCTTCATTAGGTTTTCAATGCACAAATTTGAGAAAAAAAACAGAAATGGAAATATCAAAAATATTCAAGAAGTTGTAAGATCTAACTGCATACTATGAAATTAATTTAGTAATTCAACACACACATATATATGTATATATATATGCATATATACATATATATGTGTGTGTGTGTGTGTGTGTGTGTGTGTGTGTGTGTGTGTGTGTGTGTATAGAATCAGCCAAAATGTGAGAAATCCTATGATCACACAAGTAAAATATTACAGGTTAGAGCTGTCTTTGAATGTAACTGGAGTCCTTTATGTGTTTTATAAGAGATACGATTTTCATAAAAATTCACACCATGATGCTATTTGCAATGTTTTATTTTGCTATTAGCTTGTTAACCATAGCATGCAAATAATCAAAAAGAAACATACAAATGACTAAGAAAAATGTTTCAAGAAAAGTTTCATTAAGTAACTATGAAAATGTTTAGTACTAAATAAATTTCTTTAAGTAGCTGCAGCTTCACAAATTTTCTTTGATTCAATGCAAAATTATTGGTCTCAAAAGATAGAATCTATATTTCCATAAAAAAATTTGAACATATCAAGATAATTTGGATTAGGATAACAAACATCCATGCATATGCATTATTTCTTGTTTTTGTAGTCACTAAATTTAAATGTAGAGACCAAAAAAACTTGGCTGAGTAAAGAGGTTTCCTAATCATTTGAACATAGAGATTTAGAAAACAGAAATTTTACAAATAAGGAACTAAATTTAATGTTTTTGTGTGTCTGTTCTCATGATGAAATAGGCCTGCTTTTCATCTTTTATTAAAAAGTAATAAATGTTCACAAAACATTTTCTTCATTAATTAAACTTCATGAAGAAATAGAAAGAACAATATCAAAAGAATACTGTGAGAACTTTACGCACATCCCCCAAATAATTAACCAGGAAGTTTTGCTCCAGAACACACTTCCATATATTGGAATTAGAAGATGTTAATTAACGGTGATTTCATTTGCTACACGTAGACACTCATACATGTCAGGGGGAAGACTGCTTTGGGTGAGGCGATTGCCATCCAATCGCAAATGCTGGATTTTGGAATAAGACAGTGGTCCCAGGATCTTACAGAAACTCTTGACTTCAAACTCTGTGGATGGAAAATAGAAAAAAAATCAATCGTCTTTCATTGTACTGTCTTGAAATTATTATTTTTTTAAAAAAATACACTGTCTGATTTGTTATAATTTAGGATGTGCCACTTAGAAAACTATCTTTACTATGTATTTGTGAAATAAAGACCACTGAGTTTATATTTGGGCTGATAAAGTGGCACCTCAATATTTAATAACCACTAACGAAGATAAACCAAGAGGCCCAATAAAACTTCTCAAAATACAATTTATTTATTTTTAATTATAAGGCTTAGAAATGCATTCAACTAATATAAATTAGTAAGAACTGTCTTGAGAAATCTATTCTGACATGGTGGAATTTGAATTGTATGAATAATCTCATCAATGAAAAGCTCACATTTTGAATATTTCCAGCTGAAAGTGACAGACTTGACTACATGATTAATGAAGAATTTTCCATTACCAAATACACTATGGCAAAGAACCAAAAGGTGGAAGCCAACTCATGAATATGTAGTTAACCATGGTAGTTAAGGAGCTGTCATGAACCAAAACTCCTTTAGGATTTTAGTAAAAACCAAGAGCATCACTATAACTACCTATGTTTACCCTGGCCAATTTGTACTTTACCTTTTCTGGTCCTTAGAATGCTGACTCCTTTCATTTTCAAACTCTAGTTAGCAATAACGAGGAAAACTCTAACACTCTCCATAGAAGAACGCCATTCTTTTATGATGTTTATTTGAATTACATTTCAGTGTAACTCCATGATCTTTTTGTCTGTAACATGGATCTCCGAGAAAGTATGATGTGCAAAGAAAGAAAACACTTTAGGGCTGTGTTTGGGTGCTATCTCTGCTCCATATTTTGGGCACTTGAAACTTTTCCCTGCCCCCTCTACCTGATATAATGTATTGCTTTCATGGAGTTGCATTAAAATTATTAACTTGTTCAAAGTACCTCACAGTATAACAACATACATAATGACCTCAGTAGTTACTGATACCTTCTTTTTCTCATTCTCAAATCACTTCACCTGAAGAAGATAACATTTATTTATCTGAGTCTTAGTCATGTGACTGGAATAGGGATAATTGTTTATGATTATATATTGGAGTGTTGTATTTGTTTTGGAGGAGAGAATGTTCCTCATGTTTAGATGAGAAAACCCACAGGCCAAAAATACTTTAAAATTTGCATACATAAGCAATACAGAAAGTTATAATTGCTTTTGTCCCTGACAATATAACACATAGCCATGTAGAAAGCATCTTCATTTTATTGAACATCTTAATGGAAATGTTGGAAAGATATCAATGTAGTCACAATGTCCAATGTAATTTTTCTGAAACCAATATATTTATTGTGACAAGAGAAGTAAACTTTACACTTGATAAACCAGCTCAATTGAAATAGATAAACCAGTTCAATGTGTACATAATTGCTTTATATGTAAAAGAGTGTTTTCCACCTGAATGTATCACATATTGATGAACTGATACACTCCTGACCCAAACTATTACATAGTAAGCTTGGGATGGAATATTTTTATCTCATGTCTAATTCTATATTGTCTAAACTGAAGTAAGACAAGGAGGATGGAAACCTGCAAAAAGCAGATCAAGTTCAGCTCCATCACAGAGATAAATAAAAAAAGACATGGAGACAAGTGAAGAGAAGGGCGACTCTGGGGAAACTGAAGAGCTGTACAAAAGGTAAGGGCCCCAGAAGGTTATGTTTTTATTAAGGAGTCATTTGAAACCTTTCCACCTTACTCTTTCTTAGATCTTTGTGAAAATACTATGAAGACCACATACACCGTGGCAGAAAAGCCAGGTGATATTGGCCATGTTCACAGGGCAACACACTGAATCTCAAGAAGTTAGCAATGATGAGGCTATACATGTGTGGCCTGAGTCATGGGAGGATACTTGAGAGTTTGTGGTTACCACATCGCTTCTGAACTTTGCCCCCCCCCCTTTCCTCAGCTGAATCTTGCCAAATAATTAAGTTAGCACATGGATCTACATTAGGAACAAACTAAGCGATAACAGATAAGTATTAAGAGTTAAAAGAGTAATGTTAGTTAACCTCAAATATTAAATCCTGAAAAGTTGAATGTAAAATTCTGTGACCTCAACACTAGTAGGAAAGGCTAAGAAGAATTCAGTGTTTGACTGAGCTCAAGTCCCATGTTTGAATTTTGTTTGTTTTTATTTAATTTATCCTTATTATGTGAAGCTCAAGTATTTTAACACTTGATATATCAATCAAACAAAAGGCTGGCTCTATACTTACTTTCAAGTTCATTGACCTCCAGGTAATAGTTTTCAAGGTTTTCATTAACAGTTGGTATGCTTTTAAGCTTGTTATAGGAGAGATCCAGTTCAAGTAGGGATGATATATTAAATGAGTTCCCAGGTACTCCGCTATCAGCCAGTTGATTGTGAGATAAACGCAGGTACTGAAGCCCAGTAAAGCGTTTGAAATACTCATCAGGGATGTTGCTGATCTTATTATTGTCTAGGTAGAGAGTTAGAAGAGATGCTGGGAGACCAGACGGAAGCTTTGAAATCTGATTGAAGCTCAAGTCAAGGTACTCGAGTGATTTCAGACCTTTCAGAGAAGCTGACACAGCATCCTCTTTGAGCTGGTTGTATTGAAGGTGAAGGAAGGTCAGGTTTGCTAGCCCTTCAAAGGAACTGAGCTTGCTGATTTTGTTATTCGTGAGCTGCAGGTCTTGGAGGGACTTTGGAAGTGGACCCACTGACTCTGTTAAGTTATTGTAGTTTATATGCAACTTCTTCAGTTGTTTCAGCCTAGAGAAAACTTTCCCTTTTATCTTGGAGTTTTCTAGAAGGTTGTGATCGAGAATGAGCCACTGCAGATCAGTTACATTCTCAAAAGCCTTTTCATCAATATGATCGATCTGGTTATTCCTCAGGTAAAGGTACTGGATGCCAGGAGGCACCATGGGGACACTTTTCAGCTTCAGGTCATCACAGTACATGGCAGTTGGGTAGTTGTGGGGACAGTTACATTCTGGTGCACAGTTGGGTGAAAACTGCCCATACATGAAGAGAGGGGCATCATAATCATAGTAATGGGTGCTGACACCACTGGCTAATGCCAAGACAAGAGCAAACGCACATAGATTCATTTTCCAGCAAGTGCTTTGAATCCTAAATAAAGGGGAAACAAATTATTATAAAATAATATAATTCTAAGAAAAAGTTTGATTCATGTTAAAATTATCCTCAAAGTTCATTTTGTTATTGTATTTGCGCTGTCTCTTAAAATAGTGTCTTCTTTGTGCTTGAACTTTTATATTTAAGCATAAGGATAGGGTGTGCTATGTTTATACCTTTGGGAGGAAACAGGTTGGAGGTTATGTACACATGCGCCCCCTTCTGGGTGTAGCTAACATAACCATTTTAGTCCTTATGACCCTCCCTTAATTTGAAGACTCCCTCCAAGCCTGGTGGATCCTATCACCAACCATGTTAGGACACTACTTATGAACTTTTTTCTAAACCAGAAAAAAATGAAAATTAAAAGATCACTGTGAATTCCTCTATGTACTCTGCCATCAACGTCATTAAAATGTTCCATTAGAAAGATCCTAACTGGGAACAGGAACAATCTGCCTCCTCCCACATCCCCTCTCCACCCTCCACCCCCTCCCCCCCCCCTGAAAATCAGCTCTTGTTGCATGTGAAGAAGAAGAGACAGCAAAGTACATTCTTTTCAAAGAGCCTTGTTATCCTTGTGGATTTAGAGGGATGGGGGTGGTGAATTCCTACGTGGATATTTACATTATGTTCAGCTTAACATTCCATACTTTAAAATCTACTGCAGTGCTGGACTGTGACGCTAGTGTTTAGTAAACTAATTTTAGAAGAACAAATGTTTACCCAACAGGAAACCCAAACTCAAAAGGATCCCAGCTACAGAAAATTGCTTTTTTCCAACTTTAAAAAATTATTCTTCTCCATTTTTGATACATTATAAGTTCATCTTCTTTGTGCCAAAGTATAGTGTTTTATAATTTGCTAATCCAAATTTTAGTTTCCTCATAAAGTGTAAATAAGAGAGAATAGAGAAAGGAGACAAAACAATAGTAATAAGAATCACTATTATTATTATTGTTATTATTATTATTATTATTATTATTATACGAAGAATAAGGGTAATAGAAATAACAAAGATAGCATCATAAGCAGCATATAAGGTATTAAGTTGAGAGTGTCAATTTGAAATATTCCTGGTAGTTAATTTTACATAACATGTTTCTGAGAGAAAGCTCAATAATGTTTCAACTTCCAGGGGAAAGCTAGCAGTTTACATAAAAAGCTACATAGAAAGCTAGAATCTAAGAGTTGGCATTCACAGAATGCATTATAGAAAGTTGGTATTTCTTTGAGAAAAATGGTGTGAAGAGAATTTGCACTCAAACTGGTATTTTATGTGAATAGTATAAGCCAAGATTTTGCATCAGGTAGCATGGAGTGAGTAGGAGTTGGGAGACCATGGTTTTTAAACATATAGCTTAGACTCTTAACAAACTTCGTCAATGAGGCATTGAAGAATATTTTATGAAAGAAACAAAATTCTAAAATTAGATATAGTCACAGTGCTAATAAATTGTGTCCCCCCCCCATGATTCTGATGGAATTTTAAACAGAGTAGACAGGATTTTCCCATAGCTAAGCACTAGAACACAAAGCATAGTAATAGAATTCCTCATACATTTCAACACATTAATGATGAATAATGTTTTATTGGTTTATTTATAAGCTTTGACTTTTTTAGTTGAGTAAGTAATGAAAATGTCTTCCCCAGTTTTGGCAAAGTATAAGCTAATACTCTGAATTCAACATGAGCTTGTAAACATACAGTGCCTCCACTGTGAGGAAAAGTCACACTGTACTTTACCCGTATTTTTCAAATATTTCTGGCCATAAAAGAAAAATACTCTTTTCAAAAAAAAAGAAAAGTATTTCCCAGAATTTTCTTAAAACATTTTCATGAAGGTATACATCCCAAACCACAAGTCTTTAAAATGAATTAAAGCCTGAAGAAGCAATCCATACAAATATCTGAGTTGTTTATCTAATGTTTTATAACACAGAATGTTTATTGTAACCTGTAGCAACATACTTTATTGCAAAATATTTGAAATGTTGGTAGCAGCGACCTTCCTCTGCTCCAGTACGAGGTTTCAACAATATTAGCATATGTATCTAATTAGTATAGATGCTTAGCATTATAATTTCTGTACTTTTTAAATGTATAGTTTAACTGTTTTCTCACTGTGACCTCAGAACATTTTAAATTTCCCTTGCCAATCAGTCCTGCACACACTGCGAAATTATCCAGAAGTGATGGAAAGCCTATTAAGAAAAATGTGAAAATACATGTTCAAAACTGCCATTGAATAGCAAATTGGCGAAATTCCTCTAGATTTTTTTTTTCTGTTCCTGTTAAAATTAAACACTATCCCAAAGAGTCAGCATCCCCTGGGCTAGAGTTAAAACAGCACTTACCTTACTCTTGACACTGCTTCCGTTAATTCCTTAAGCAGACGAATTGAGAACAAGGATCCACTAATATATGCTGTGAACTCTGTCAGGGTGGAACTGGCTGCCAGACTCCCAGTGATACAAGAGCTGAGGAGGGTGGGGGGACCAGCCCAGTCACGCCAGTCTCTGGATGGAGTTATGTCACTGTAGGTTCTTGTGGTGCAGCATGTGAAGACTCTGCTCACTAATGAAGTACAGGTGGACAGAACAGACCCTATCCTATGGAATGGGGGGTGGGGAGAGAGAGAGAGAGAGAGAGAGAGAGAGAGAGAGAGAGAGAGAGAGAGAGAGAGAGAGAGAGAGAGAGAGAGAGAGAGAGAGAGAGAGAGAGAGCCTAACTGTATCCAATCCCCTGAGAATTCAGCCTGCTGCACATAAGACAGTTTGATGTGAGAATGTTTCTCCTACAAACCCCTGGACTTGTGTGTGTGTGTGGCTGGAGATAAGTGTGAGCTGTTCAGCCAACTGCTGTGCTCATGTAAAGACTCATAAATAACAAACAGAGCAAAGGATCTCAGAAAATTCAAAGGAATTGAACCTTCTTGTCCCTCTCTCTTGGATTATACATTTGATTGCTTGGACTAGCTTTCTTCTCATCCTGAAGTTAAATTCATTTCTATACTAAGAACAGTATTTCACATATACTTTGATACCAGTGATAGCATGAACATTTCATTTCATTTCTCATGCTGAGGAATCTCTTTTATGTTCCTCAGATCTGGAACCACTCAGCAATGTCCAACCTGTTTCTCATTTATGGATTTCCCCCAGGAACTCACTCAAAACCCTACTTTCAGATACTATTCTATAGCTTAAAGCCAAAAAAAAGAACTAAGAGTTCATAAATATATTCCAAAAATATCTTAAGTCACTAATCTTTCATTTTGTCACCACATGCTCCTGGCTTTTATCCAAGGTGGAAGTCTCCCAAATTTGTGGTTGCTCCAAAGGCCTGGCTTGATAGATGTTTCCAAGTCACTTTCTTGTGTGCACTTTAGCAAATGAGCAAGGTATTCAATTCTTTACCTCTTTAATTACTTAATTATATCAGCTGATTCTGTGGGGTCTTTTTGATTCAAAAATATTTATTTTTATACTTAGAAAAACTCTTTGATTAAATGTTTCAATATGGATTGGTAAAGTATTTGCCTTTTATTCATAAAACTTTAGGTTCAATCCCCAGCACCACATGTTACAGCAGGAATGATGACACACACCATTCTTTCCAGCTGGAGGATAAGTAATTCAAGGTCATCCTCAGCTACATAGTGAATTTGAGTTCACCCTGGGACACATGAGATTCGATCTCAACATAACAAAAATCAAACAAAAACCTGAGTCCATTCCATAGTTTTGATATTTTAATAGTGAGACCCAAGAAATGTTCTCTATCACTACTTTACTCATCTAAAAATGATGCTAGAATACTTTATGCTCATTAGACTGTTGAAATAAAAAAGATGTATGTTGTTTTTGCATGTAACAGAGAGAAACCTGGTACAAAAAAAATACCCAAGAACCCACAAAGATGACTCCAGCTAAGACTCCAAGCAGTAGTGGAAAGGATGCCTAAACTGATCTTCCCCTACAATCAAATTGATGACCACCCTAATTGTCATTATAGAAACTTCATCCAGCAACTGATGGAAACAGATGCAGAGATCCACAGCTAAGTTCTGGGTTGAGCTCCCCAGTTTAGGCAAAGACAGGGAGGAGAAACTATTCAAGCAAATATAGTTTTGATATATTTGATTATGGTGAGGAATTCCATAGAGAGAGTTGACTCGAGCTATTGGGAGCTCACTGACTTCAAACTAACAGCTGGGGAATCTCCATGAGACTAAACTAGGCCTCCTGATTGTGGGTGATTGCTGAATGGTGTGGGCAATTTATGGAGCCTCTGGCTGTGGGACCAAAACTTATTCGTAGAACACAAACTTGATTCTTGGAGCCCATTCCCTATAGAGGAACAACATGCTCAGTTTTGATACTGGGGAAGAGCCTTGATTCTACCGCAACTTAATATACCAGACTGTATTAACTCACCCTGGACCTCCTTACCCTCTCTGAGGAATGGATAAGAGGGTAGATGGGAGGAATGGCTGGGGATGACTGGGAGGAGAGGAGGGAAGAGGAACAATAGTGGGTATAAAAATATTAAAAAGAAAGATTTATAAATGTAGCATTATTACTATTACTAGTACTATTAATATAAGACTATTGTGGGAAAGTGTCAGGATTAAACTAAAACAAATGAATAAATTATTAGAAAAAGACAAATAAAGTAGAATTAAATGAATTTGCAATAAGACATTTGAAAACTCTAAATATTACCTGTATACATTTTAAAATTTAGAATCTTGGGTAGTCTTTGACCTATCATTGATTTATACTTTAAGACTTTATAAAGAAAAATGTATTTTTGTATCTAATAGAATTTAAGTGAATCATATTTGATTTTGTTCTACAAAACTAATATGGTCAATGTATACTTTTTAATAAAATTGTGTATGTGCACATAATTAAGTTAACAATTGCACTTTAAATTTTAACTAATTGTAGAGTTTATAGGTTTTACTATGATAATTTCATAGAGGTCCACCATAACTTGACTTATTTTAATTCCCCATTAATTTATCTCATTTTTCCTTGTCCCACCAAAACAGCTAAAAAGAAAATGCTATCAGATGAAAATATCAGAAAGTTTAAGTATGATAAATTTTCAATCAAAATGGTGGCCAAGAGCCAGCTCCCCTGAGCATCACAAGAGGCACATAAGCATCTACCCTTCAAAACTCCTTGGAAAGTGGACATTCATAGGATGTGACACTGAGTGATGAGGTTTGAATGGGTTTCATCTGAACATAACTGACAGACTAGAGTGACAGTGACCATCTCGAATTACCAGATCTCCAATTTTCTGAGACCAGCAAATATTCTTAGGAAGGTGGTAAATATTTCTCTGAAAGTAAAGCCCTAAGGTGAACACAGTCAGGTCACTCCCTTGTCAAAAAAAGTTCTGGTGGGAGATCCTGCTTGCTGTTGAACTGAAAGGCAGTCCTGGAAGACCAGTAGAAAAGCAGATGAAACCAATTCTTCACAAGTAACATATAAACTGCCAACAAGAAAAGGTTTTGTTTGTCTATCTGTTTTTTTGAGACAATATTAAACTAGGTAACTCTGAGTTGCCTGGAACTTGCTATGTAAACCAAACTGTCTTGACTTCACAGAAAATAATCTTATCTCTTCTCTTTTTAGATTTTAAAAAACAATGTTTCTTACAATTGAATAGGAACTAATTACACATATAAAATGGAATCTAATATTATACTTCACTATATATGTATTTGATGTGCCCTGACCATGTGGCTTTACTACATGTATTAGCATTGACAAGACCCCTCATGTAGATCAGATAATCTTGAAATCACAGAGATCTGCCTTTCTCTACCTCTTAAGTGATGTGATTAAAGGCATTCACCACCAGTCACACCTCCTTATTATTTTTTTATTCTTACTATTTTACCTCCTATAGTCTAGATTTTTATAAAATCTTTAATGAAATTCTCTCTCTCTCTCTCTCTCTCTCTCTCTCTCTCTCTCTCTCTCTTTCTCTCTCTCTCTTGTGTGGGTGTGTAAAGCATTTTTATTAAATATGGAATGATAACTAATGCTTGATACCAGAGGGCTTGTTAACTCAGCTACTATAGAAGCCTAAGCAAGAAGATCACAAGTTCAAGGTCAACCTGGACTGTCGAGTAAGTTCAAGGTTAGCCTAGAGAAAGTAATTAAACCTTATCTTAAAATGTAATGAAAAACTATGTTTAAAATATGGCTTAAAAGGAAACCACTAGGTGGTTAATAACAAAGATTAGTTACAAATTCTACATGGGGATACCTGAGGATTTTTTAATGGGAATGGTTATAAATACACCACTGCTACCCAGACCTGCAATTTAGGATGCTTAAAGACACAGAAGGACACAAAAGGCATCACATAACAGCACAAGGATAACAGATTTCCTGAAGTGAATCATCATGATCTTTTCTGTCTTTTGATTCAAAGCCTCCCCCCTCGTGTGTGTGTGTGTGTGTGTGTGTGTGTGTGTGTGTGTGTGTGTGTGTGTGTGTGTGTTGCTCTCTCATTCTCCTTCCTTCCCTTCCTCTCTCACCCATTTTCCCTGATATGACCAATGATCTCTATCTTGAGAATATACGCTAAAGTACTTAGAACACTGTAACAATATTGTGGTATACTTTAAGCTAAATCACTGAGAACTTCAATCAAATGTACAATGTATGCCTAACAACTATATTAACATTTATATATTAAAAATCAATATCTAGTAAAATTGTGAATTATTGTAAATGGTATGCAATAGAGCAATGAGTAAACTAAAGAAAACATTGAAATTGTTCTGTCATGGTTCAAATTACTATTGCTTTACTGTATAGTAAATTGTACTTCATATGATAGTTTGTAAGTTAAGTATAGTTCTTAGTAACACAATCAAGAGAGTAAATATTCAATTTTTTAATAAGTAGTTGTGAAGATAGGCTCACTGAGTATCTTTGGTTTCAACTACTATAACAAAGTAACTGACGCTACATACTTTATGATAATAAAAATGTTTTTTACTGAAAGTCCTGAAGGCTAAAAGTTCAAGTTTTGTCATTCTTTACAATTCAGTTTCTAGTAAGTAACACCCTTGTCTAGGTAACAACATAAAATGGCAACAATGTGTTTAAGAGGCCAAGTACATGGGCTGGACTCAGTCTGTATAAATTCCCTCTCTTGAGTACTAACCAGCCTGTAATAAGGGCATTAATCTCTTCTGAAGATTGCACCTTAATGGTCTCCCAAACACAATGGTGATATTCCTCAACATGAATGTCAAGTAATAATCATCAAAACCTTGTGAGTGTTACCTTTACAATCTGAAATATTCTCCAAGGCTCATGTTTTGAACACCAATTCCCTTGACTGTGGTACTGTTTTGAGGATGACAGTCTTTAAAAAGTGGAGTCTGGCTATTATAAGGGTGGAATTAGGTTAGACCTTTGAAGGTTATACTCACTTCTGGTTCTTGCTTTACTCTCTGGGTCCACTGCCTCCCTCCCACCACCATGGACAGAGTTACTCTTCCACTTCTTCTCTGCCGTGATGTATTGGAAGTCTGAATGACACCGAGTCAACATAGCACTTCTGCACGCAAGTGATTTTCCCCAGCATTTCATCACAGATGGAAAAGGAACTATGCAAAAGTCCCAGGTGTCTTTCAAAATTTGCATTAAAACTTAATAATTCAGTCATCAGTCCACATGTAAACACAGAGTAATTCTATAACCTGAGAAACACAAGACTTAGCTAAAAAGTGTGCAAATAACATGCAGTTTTGCTACCCTATGAACATATCTTTCTCAGGAGGAAGATATTATTCTCTGAGATAAAGAACAGCTGGTCAGTCCCAGATCTTTGTCATAGGATGAGATTTTATATGATGGAAGGAAGACAAAGAGATGTTTTGGGGTAAAGACTGAGCTGATGTTTCCCCTGAGAGAAAAGTCCAGACCACCCCATTGAGAAGAAGGCTCTATAAACGACCAGGAGAATATAGGGTTCTACAGTAGGGAAAATGACTGATTTTCATGGCTGAATGCATGAGCATAACATTTATGGAGATACTGGAGTATAGAAATCCATCTGTTTTCTTTAGAGGACATTTATGATCATTCAGAACCCAACATTGTCTGAGAGACTAAGCCTGAATGAATCATGTGTAAGTTAACAGAATTTCAAATCTGCTTACAAATGAATTTTTCTGAGCAGTCTAATAGGCACATCCTCATAAAAGTATCAAGTTTTCAAGACATAGCTAGCCCTCCCTTGCATTTTCAACACCAAAACCACAGAGCATGTTTGGAAACTGACATAATGTTGACTGGTCATCAAATAGTTTTCACTAGAAATAGATTAGTTGGCCCAGCATTTGGTAGTTCTTAGGATTTTAGTGTAAATAGTTGGAGTTCTGAAATGAATGTGAAAGTATCAATCCAGACACCCTTCTCTCTGTGTTGGCAAGGGTATGTTTGTGTTATAAGATGTACTCATTAATATACATTAGATAACATGCTTTTCCAGAGAAATGCCGTTGCCTCTACAAAGGGGAGACTCAGGAAATAGCTATGGGGTTTTAAAATACAAAGTATGGTTGACTTATTCATAAGCCACAATTGTGTTTTTACAACAATTATTTCAATATTGAAAACACTGATGTTTCTAAGCCTCCCTTGTGCCTTGTGTGGAACATGGTTTTGCATGGTTACAGACTTCTCATGTTCCAGCCAATCCTAATGCTTTCCTTTGTACAACAGTGGAATTACCTTGATGTCCAGAATTCTTTCTGAACTTTCCAACAAGACAGTTCTGTGGCTTTAGTATCTTAATCCTAGCAATGATTTGTTTATTTAAATATCTTTTTTTACAGAAAAACAATTCTTTTTATTTCTTTAGCTGTGATTGGCAATATCTCAGATTTTTGAAGAAAGTCTATGTGCTTTTAAAAGTTGATATCCACAAATGTCCTTTAAAGTTTCAGGGTAAATGTGAGTGGCCATGATATTTACGTCTTTAACAAATGTTCTAGGTGACTAAAATAGTTGGGATGTGCATTTAAGTTATGTTCTTTCTTTCTTAATTGGTTGGTTGGTTGGGTGGGTGGTGGTTGATTTTTGCTTCTATGTGTGGCAGCAAATCCCTTTATCAATGTCTTGAATTCCCAAGTTCGAAAGTCTTCAGTTGAATATGATGGACATCTCTATTGTACATAGTTAAAATTTTTGCTCCCTCAGAATATCATATTCTAAATCTCAAATCTCTTTTGCTGTTTGACACAATTCATAAGTACTTTACAGTGTACTGTATCATCAGTTTTCATCTTCAGATATTGTTTCTGCCTTATTTATTTATTTGTTAATAAGAATATAAGTACAATGGAGGAGATTCACAGTTTTCCTCACATAGGCTGGAGAACAAATTCTCTCCACAAATAACATAAATGTATGCAAAGATTTACAAAGTATCAGGATCCTTTAGAATATTTCCCTATTCAGCCATGTGCTCAGGAACCTGGACGCTAGTTAGTCCTATTTATGTTTTCTAGAAATAAATATTTGTCCATAGACACTAAATAGCTTTCATTTTTATGTTAATGTACTCTTTCTTCCTTGAAGTGTAGCTGGTAGGAAATTTAGACCAATTGACATTTTGTTCACCTATACTTAAGATCACTTTCAAAATGTAAAGTAACTTTAGGACTCCCTATATCAATAATCTATCATTGACTTCTGCAAGATGGAGTTTGAAAATCAGGAAACTGAGTTAACATTACTGGTGGACAGAAATTGGGAAAGGCCCAGATGTGGGAGTCTGTTTCATTGTTCTGTTGACCTCTGAGTTTCTTTATTGACTAGTTTCTGAGCTGTCTAAAGGAACATATTTTTCTACAGCCTTGTCTTGTGTCAGCCACATGCCTATTACTGTTCTCTTGTTTGCAATCACATCTGTGTTTAGCAGTGATTCTGCAGTGAAGACTCAAGTATAAGGTGCCTAGAGTATAGTGAGGGAAGGGGACAGCATCTCAGGAAAAACCCTGTGCATTCTATCACCCCTATAACAAATTGATTTATTTGTGTGAAAAACTAAAATTTACCATCTTTTAGCTCTGAAGCCATCCCGAAAATCCCAAAATGAATTTCTGTGTATGGGTTAAAAATCAATATATCTGTCAAACAGCATTGTGTCATTCATATACATGCAAACACACACGTGTGTGTGTGTGTGTGTGTGTGTGTGTGTGTGTGTGTGTGTGTGTGTGTGTGTATAGCTTGTCTAAGGTATGGTGTCCCTATTCCTCATATTGGATTGCCTTGCCCAACCTTGACACAGGTGAGGTTTTGCTGGTAGCAAGGTAGGCTTTCCCCCTCTCTGAACATAAACAGAGGAGGAGTGGATGGGGGTTGGGATGGGGATGAAGGCAGGGGCAGAAGAGTGGGAAAAGGAAACGTAGGTCTGAATGTAAACAAATAGAAACATTTACTTAATGTAAAAAGAGAATGAGAAAACCCCCTTTTTTATTTTTAAATTTCTGCTACCAATGTGATTCCTTAGCTCTTGCACCCAATCAATTTCAAAGACAATTGAGGCCTTGGAATCTTCTTTATATCACCCATTTTGACAATGAATCTCCCAGTGCTTTTCTGTTTAAGAATTGTGTGATTGCATTGGGTTTACACAGAAAATCCCTGATTAACTCAAATTTTAAGGTCAATTGTGTCACCCTTAATCCCACCATCTATCTTAATTCTTTCTGAGTATAGAATGTAAGTTCCTGAGAATTAAAATGTGGACATATATCAATCCACACACACATACACACACATACATATTGTGTGTATGTGTATACATATATGTGCTTATTTAGAGAAACTATACTTTTTAGATTAATGACTAAAAGTGTACTTATTAATACTTTAAAAATAATTATTGACATACTTATGAAATTTTATAATTCATACCATTATCTGAGAATTGGACATTTTATCTTTTATGTTTTAACATCTAGTAGGGATGGTGAATAGAGATGTGATCTTCAGAAGAGTCATTCAGTAACTATATGTCCCGTTGGAAGCCAAGGAAAGTAACATAGTGTATTTAGTCTGGATCTGATTAATGTCCTTTCTGGGAATAGAATTTGGAATAATCTTAAAAGTACCCTGGGAATGTACTTGTGGGTATGTGGATTGCTCTTCCCAGAAGTGGTGTTGCAGTGTAGATGGGCCAGTAAAAATGAGGGTGTGAGGGCTCGCCAGCCTTCTTGTATTTGTGACTGCCGTGACCATGACTCAGTGGAACCTTGAAATGAATCACAATTTCATTTTGCTACTTTGGAAAAGCAGAATGAAGAAAAGACTCTAAAAAGGAAAACATACCATCCCACACTTGTTCTGGAGCATCGGTAACGCCCAGTGACAATTCTCCCCCAAGGTCCTAATGTCATTTTGACCCTGAACACTTTCTGGTTCTCTGTTGATCTCAATACCCTCAGCCCACACTCCCTGAATTTCATTCATTTTCTTCTGCTTCCATCCTTCTAATCTCCTGCACCACTTTCTACCATCCTGTTAATGTGTTTCTGCTACACAAATGTCCTTTCTTCTTAACTTGCAATTGAACAGGATAACAAAGCGTAGAAGCAGGAGACTGACCCATTACTTTTAGATAAACTCACTGCTTTGATATTAAAATTTTATACAGTATTTTTATTTATATCCACTCTGACAAAAGGAATACCTCCTTAAAAAAGACATACAACCATGGAGACAAAGTAAATACTCCTGAGCAACGATTAATATTTCATACTTTGAAAGCCGTATGCCGCTTCTTCAATTCTAAGTGCCATTTTCTTCCTGTGAATGAGTATTAGTGTGGAAAAATAAAAGTGACTCTGACCAATGAGAGTCCAAAGTCTCATGAGCCCACCAATTCACAAGCCTTTTGGAAGCAGCTGGCTTGGTGTCCAGAGGCTGTGAGTCCAATGATCTAGACTCGATATGATTATTCTTAACAAGCTTCTGTTTCTAAACAGTGCTTCACACAGCTCTTATTTTAGTCCTGAATTCCTTAAATGACACTTGTAGCAGTGATGAGCTTTTGACAGGGAAACTAATGAACATTGGCATTTAATTGATAGTTTATAATATAAAAAATTATTTTCTTGACTGGTCAGATGGCTCATCCTGGAGACCTTATGGAAAAGAAGAATCAACTCCACAAATTCATTCCCCGGACCTCATACAGTCAGTATAGCACCCACACCCAGAGCAGTACATCTTGTGCTTTTGCTTGCATTTATGAGTACACACATACAAACCCACTATATTAATTATTTAAAAGAAAATTATTGCACTTAATACTTGCTAAATTCTAGTAATATCAAAACTATACCTGCATGAGATAAAGCCTCAGAACTGAGTTTTGTTTCATGTTGCCTGTTTTGTTTTGTTTTGTTGTGTGTGTGTGTGTGTGTGTGTGTGTGTGTGTGTGTGTGTGTGTGTGTGTGTGTGTGTGTGTGTGTGTGTGTGTTGCTTTAGCAGCTTTCTTTGCTGTACCTGTGTCGAGGGTCCCCAAAGACCACCAGGGAGCTGGGTATGATGCAAACACATGAGTGTCTGTGTATTGTTACGGACAGGTTCAAATGAACCTGGGTCAAAACCCTTTGTTTTGGCCCACCAGAGGGTGTCAGCCCCCCCCCCCCAGCCCAGAGGTGAGAGAGTTTTTAAAGAAAAGCATACGTAAGCAGGCTGTTACACATCTGGGCATTCCAAGATTGGGCAAAGTTGTATGGGGTACAGCCGCATTGGCTACCCTTTCCGGAGCAAACCCAAGCCCTGAGTCTGTTGGATGAACTTTCAGTACAAGCCTAACCTTTGAATCTATTGGCTGTCAGGGGCACTCCCAGACGTGGGCTCCGCCCTCAGGCACCAAATTCCGGGCTTTCTCCCATACAAAAGTCATTTAAGATGCACTTTCAGCAAAGCCAGATATGCAGCCCAGCTGTTTTTGACAGAGCATCTATCATGCTTCATTGTTGACTTTTCTACCTGCTTTTCCCACACACACAAATGTAAGAATGACTCTCTATTTTGGTTTCTTTGGTTGGATTTTTGGCCAGACCTTTACTTTTTCTTCAAGGTTATTGTTTTACTTGTTAATAATATGTATATGTGTGTGTATGATATATGCACAATGTATTGTGATCATATTCACCACCTCTTTTCTCCCCCCAACACACCCCACATTCCTGCCAAACTCTTTCTATCAACAAATCTTGCTCATGTGCAAGTTGTCGCATTCCTTGTGTTTCTGAATACAGCACCCTTTTCATATCCAAAAGAAACTTTCCAAAATGCTCGTATGTACTCTCTGATTTTTACATTTTTTTCTGCTGCCTCTCCCATACTGTTCCATGGACTTTAGATATCTTGTTTAGAGCTCAGCACTCAGCAGTCACTTAATCTCAGTACTTGAGTCAGTTATAAGTCCCCTTATTAACTTCTACCCACTGTGAACCTTCTCTGGGCTTCTACAGAATGCCTTTAGGCAATTGCTTTTAGACTGGGGCCTCCAGGATATAATGCAGTGTTAGACACAGGGCAGAAGTTTGCATATACATGCATACATATGAACATTAATGTCTTGGATGAAAGCATTACATACAGCAAATGATGTAGAGTTTATTAAGTACATTTTAAAAATTCCTTTAAGAATTATACCATTGTTTACCACTCTAGTTGGCAGTGATTGCTGAGAGAATGGAGCCTATAAATTCTCATGTAATAGCCAACTTTATTTAGAGCACTAACCAGTTTAGATTCTGAAGACTAAGAGGAGTCACCTGAGTTACGTGTACAACAATAAGGACAAGCCATGTTGTGAACAAGACTCACTCAGCAAAAACATGTTTTTCCATAGAGACAAATAAATAACGGCAGCCAGTTGTAATAAACAATCTGAAGTAAACTCACTCCTATCTGTTAAACCTTGCAGGGGCACAAACGGGCATTCCAAGAACAATTTCATGTTCTTGAGGAAACTGATGTCACAAGACTCTTGCCTAGGCTGGAGGGCCTGGCTGCTGCTGCTGCTTTTCACTGATCTGTCTGACTTTTCAGGAAGATAAGTCACCTGACTCTTTACCTATCTTTACCATTTAAATGGCATTGGGAAAGTGTAAATAAGCAGTGTGTCTGGAGAGATTCTGGCTCTGAGAATCAGACATGCTGGCATGTGTTTATAACCCAGCTCTATAGAAGCAGAAACCCTGCTGACCAGCTAGTCTTAATCCAATCCATGAGCTCAAGCTTCAGTGAAAGATGCTGTCTCAAAAATAAAAAATGAGACAAAGAAAAAAATGAGAAATGCATCAGAAGTCTTTGTACACACACAAACACACACACATACATACACATATATGCACACACATACACATGCACACAAACACACACATACAAACACATATACACACACATACACACACATACATATAAACACACACACATATATACAACACATGCATGTTCACACGCATCTGCACACACATACACACATGTATACACACATACACACATATTCACATACATACAATCACACATATACACACACACATATAAACACACATACACACATGCATGCACACACAGGTCTACACACACATACACACAAATACACACATATATACACATACATGCACAAACACAGAGTAAACACACAAACACACACATATACACACATACACACACATTCACAAGCATACAATCACACATATACACACACATATAAACACACATACATGCATGCACACACAGGTCTACACACACATACACACAAATACATATACAAATTCACATGCACACACATGTATATACACACATGCGTGTGCACACACAGGTGCACACACACATACACACATGTATACAGACACATACAAACACACATACTCACACACATATATACACACACATGCACACACATGCACAAAAGCAGAATACACACACAGACATACACACACATATGCACATACATACACACACATATGCACATACACACACATGCACAGATGCACATACACATAAAACACATATGTAATTAAGCAAATACCAATACCTAAAGCAACAGCAAAAATAGAATATATCTGTTAAATTAGGGTACTGTTTTGGAAATAAAGAAATAACATATTTAAGTACACATACTTTATATTATAGTGATGATAATTTTAGAACACCTTAAACTGACATTGTGAACCAAAATTTATATAACCTTTAATCTAATGATGGCACTATGTTGACTTAAAAATGTTAAGTAATTGTATTTGTCAGTGTTATCCACAGAAACAGAACTTATAGAGTGAATCTCTATACGCATACACATATATATGCATATACATACGTGTGTGAGAGAGAGCTTATGTATTTCTCTTTTAAATATACTTTATATTCATTTTACATATCAACCACAGTTCTCCCTTCTCCCCCCTCCCAAACCCACCTTAAAAAAGGTAAGGCCTCCCATGGGAAGCCAACAAGGCCTGGCACTAACACTTTAAGATGAGGCAGCAGCAAGGCCCTCCCCTCCACACACATCAAGACTGAGCAAGGCATCCCACCATATGGAATGATCTTTAAAAAGCCAGATCAAATATAGATGAGGGGTCCTACAAACATACCAGGGGGTAAAACTGTTGCCCACATGTAACAGGAGATAGTTTGGACCTATGCAGGTTCCCAGCTGTTGTTCTAGTATCTGTGAGCTTCCACAAATTTGGGTATCTGTTTCTGTGGGTTTTCCTGTAATCGTCTTGACCCCCCTTGCTTCTATAATCCCTCTTCCCTCTCTTCGATTAGGCTCCTGTAGCTCAGCTAAGGGTCTCTCTCTCTCCCTCCCTTCCTCCCTCCTCCCTCCTCTCTCTCTCCCTCATTCTTTCACACATGGACTCTTTCTTTCCCTCTCTATGCATGTATATGCATTTTAATAAATCCCATATGGAGAGAATATATATTATATATATATATATATATATATATATATATATATATATATATATACAGATACGCATTATACATATATTATATCCTCTCTATTTGAAATGTATTACAATGACTTACAGGCTGTGGTCCAGCTAATCCAACAATAGGTGACTATAAATGGAACATCCAAGAATCCAGAAGTTGCTTTGTCCACAAGAAATATGTCTCAGCTGGTCTTCTGTAAATGTTAGAATCCTAAAGAAGTAGCTTACAGTGCCAGTGAAGAGACGGACTAGCAAGGCAAGACCAAGCATGTGAGGAACAAAACCTTGTGTCTTCCTTGTCCGTATCTAGGCGTCTGGCAGAAGTTGTGGCTCAGACATAAAGGTTTATATTTCTGCTTCAAGATCCAAATCAAAGGTCTGTGTCTCTCCTGAAGATCTAAATCAATGTTGTGTGTCTTCCTACTTCAAAGGTCTGAACTAGAAACTATGCAAATATTTTACAAGTGTGCCCTTCTCTTTTAGAATTAGTTCATTCCAGACATAGCCAAGTTATCAAGAATATCAATCACAGTGATCTATGATCAGAACACTATTTCAATATTATATAATAATTGAACTTTAAAATTTTAAGAGGAATAAAAACATACACAAATGACTACATGAATAATTAACATTATGAAACATGATTGCAATTATGTTTTTCTAAGGTAATAAATTATAAACAATTCCAGACAAGGAAAATAGATCAGCACATATGCCATTCAAAATTTTATAATTCATGACTTAGTATAAATACGTGGGCAGTTCAATATACCAAAGTGACATCTTGACCTTTCCATTCTTAGTTGATGTCAGTCTGGGTTTTCTTTAATGATTCTATTTTGTAGTAGAAGGTTTCTGGCCCTGACTTTTGGGCCTATAGCCTCAAGGTTTGGGCCCACAGACCTGCAGACGCGCAGACCCGCAGACCTGCAGAGACACACAGATGTTTTCAATAGTTTTCAGCTGATCGGCCTCAGGCCCAGGCATATAACTTGCTACCTCTTTACCATTAAACTAACCCAAGGCTCATCCTGTTCAGCCATGGGGCTTGGTACCTTTTCTCACAGCAGCATGGTCGTCCTCTGCTTCTTCCAGCTTCTCGCTGGCATTCTGCTCTGTGCTTCCTGTTCTCAGAGTTTTCTTAGTCTGGTAGCCCCACCCACACCTCCTGCCTGCCTTTGGCCAATCAGCGCTTTTTATTAAATCAGTAGATGGGACAATTATTTACAATGTAACAACACAATCTCCTACACTATTTCTTTGTTAAATAGAAATGTAAAATCTACTTTCATTCTTTGGATTGTCTTCATCATTTCATTCGACTGCTGTTTGCATTTTTACAGTCTTTATTAAGGCATTATTTATATCCTCTTTGAGATCATTGGACATACTCATAATTGCTATTTTTAAGTTGCTATCTTGGGCTTCAACTCAACTAGTTTTCTCAGAGCCTATTGCAATAAGGTTTCTAGCTTCTGGAGAAAGCATATTGTCACAGTACTGTCATGCCAGTGTTTCTACCTGGGGATATACATAATTGGAGTTACGATGTTTGTCGTGCTTCTTGGTATAGAGATATCCAATCTTAAACTTGTTGAGTGGGTGTTTTATTCTATAATTACTGTTGTCCATATTTAGTCCTAACCAAGTGTAGAAGAGGTTCCTGGCAGAGTGGTACTTCTGGTCAGCTGAGTTACACAGGAATGGAGATGGGTTAGAAGGGAGGGGAGTGATGGGAAATAGATAAGAAGACCCTGGATCCACACAAAGAGACAGAATCCTCAGCACAGTGGCTTTCAACCTTCCTAATGCTATGAACCTTTAATACAGCTCCTCATGGTGTGGTAATCCCCAACCAGGAAATTATTTTCATTATTACATCATAACTGTAATCTTTTTATTGTTATAAATTGGAACGTAAATATTTCTGTTTTTTGATGGCCTTAGGAAACCTTATGTAGAGATGAGGTTGCAACCACAGTTTGAGAACCACTGTACTGGTGGAAGGATGAGGGCTAGGAGGAGGTCCTGACAAAGGTTGGAGTAGAACTAAGGTTAGTTTGGAGATAATGGAATGGACGACACGAAGTATCACTCAACATTTGCAAGACCATACTACCTGAATACAGTCTAGTTTGACTTCTGTGGGTCCCCTGTAAAGGCTTGTTCCAGCAGGAGACTCTGAGGAATTCAGATGGGCTAAAGGGAGAAGCTAAAATGAATGCCTAGGAAAAAGTAAGGAAGGATATGGGTCAGCACCAAAACCCTAAGTCCCTAATTATTAAACAAAATAAAATAAAATGAAATGAAAACAGAGACATAATGGTTTACTTCAGATACTTGAAATGAAAATCCACCAGCATCATGAGTTTAAACAGCTTGAAACCACATGAAGCTTGTAATGATGTTCAATAAATACATCTAAAGGCAATCTTACAGGCTGTTTTGTAATTATGGTTTTACTAACTCTTTCTGTTCATATATTCCTATTTAAACTAAAGGTAAAGTGAATGCTTTAAATGTCCAATTTTTTCTGTGCATTTTGTATCTTTGCAAATTTATTTTCAACATCTGTGGCTAGTAGAGTAGTTTGATGAAATGCAATTATACTTTCTCATTCAAATATGAAAACAACTCAGTGGAAAATCTAAAGTGTGCATTCTAAAATGCCTATGGCATTTTCATACAGAGTGTTAAGTTCTGTGGGGCACCCTGGCCAGAATTTTGCAAATATTTATGCCTGTGTTTATTTTAAAGAACATAACTGCGTTGCTCAGGATTTCTTATCTTGCCTTCAAAATTTACTGTTATAAGTAAATACACAGTTGAATGATCAAAGAAAGATTTCCAAATATTTGATCAATGGCAGATTCAAACAAGAACTGCAGCAAAAGATCTTTACTGTCCCTCTTCTTAAATTTACTGTCCACATCATCAGAGATTTCACTGCATTTTTTTCCAAAGACTAAATAACCCACCAGCACACAGTCTACTTATTGCTGACAGGATGGGTTTCTCCCTCCAGCATCTGCCAAGAAGAATGTGCTTCACCACAACAGCAGGGTTCTGAGTTCAGTCACATGTGGCATCTGATTATTCTCTCTCTCTCTCTCTCTCTCTCTCTCTCTCTCTCTCTCTCTCTCTCTCTCTCTCTCTCTCTCTCCTGTCTTTCTCTTTTATCTTCCCTCCTGCCTCCCTCTTTCCTTCCCTCCATGCCTCTCTTCATTCTCTGTCCTCTCTTCTCTTTCTAGTGACTAACCCTTTGACACTATAGTAAAACGGAAGTAATTTTGTTGAAAGTATAAGTTTCCATTGGGAAATGATGAAGAGCAGTCTGCTTCACTGGTATTGTGTCACCTTGAAAGAACTCTCTCTCTCTCTCTCTCTCTCTCTCTCTCTCTCTCTCTCTCTCTCTCTCTCTCTCTCTCTCTCCTCTAGTATTACACTCTTTCCTATACTCCCCCCCTCAGAACCTAAGTAACAAACATCTCTTTAAGTCAATTTCACAACTCCACTATCCCAGAGGTACTGAAGGTGAATAGTTCACCCAGTTTTGAGTAATAGTTCCATACATGTTGAGTTCTTGTCAGAGTAAGTGTATTGAATAAAAATAATCCTCTTATTGTTTCATAATTCCTTTATTTTAACATTTAAAACATTTAAACTTTTATTTGTTTATTGAACAACATAGAATTTCTATCTAGAATCACCCTACTTTTTCCAGTGCAACTACCAAAACAGAAATACTCTGTTCTCAAAAGATTATGTACTTAGAAATGAAAGGACAATTAGGCAGTAGACAATATATCTTGAGAAAATAATAAATAATGTTATGAAAAATAAAATATAATAGAATGATTGAGTGATGCTACTCAATTTATCTTTTACAATGGAATTAAGACTATTTGGTAAAAAATGGAAGGTGAAAAACTAGAGAATAGAAACAATAATACTGCATACTTCATATCCTAGATGAGAGATCATAGTGTTAGACAAAATAGTGGCAGAGATAATAAAGCAAAAAAAAAAAAACAGTAGAGAAATGTTTTGGATGTTGCATGAATAGGATTTACTAATGGAGTACTTAAAAAAGCTTCTCTGGTTACAGATAATTAAATAAATTATATTGTATTGCATACATAAGCAAGAATTTTTGGTTATTTCTATAATTTGGGGTAGGAAAATGCTTATTTGATTTACACTCTTGCATCACAGTCCATCACGAGGGAAACCAGGTCATGAACACAAGCAGGACCCCAGAGGAAGGAACAAAAGCAGACGCCATTGAGGAATTATTCTTACTGGCTTGTTCTTCCTGCTGTCTACATCCAACCCAGAACCACCTATCCAGAGATGGAACTCCCTTGGTGAACGGGCCCTTTCATACTAATGATTAATATAGAAAATGCTGCACAGACATGCTCACCAACTCCAAAAGAGACAACTTCCTCATTGAGATTTCTTCTTTCCAGGTTTGTCTACATTTGCATCAAGTTGGCAAAACAATTTAGCCACATAACCTGTTTCTGCTCTCGTGTCATGGCATCTGATCATTCATTTCTGCTTTATTTCACAAGCAACATTGGGAATAACACTGAAATAGCTTTGAAATCTTCAGTTACTCCTGGAGTAGCTCGAAGCATATTTTTTTCATTAATCAAATTAAGATTATTCAGCCTGCGGTGGCCCTCTATTTTGTCACTTCATGTACCATTCAGCATTTAGTGGAACAAAGTGTAAGGTTGCTTTGCAAAGTCTGCATCTCATAAGATAATCACTTTTGAAGTTCTGCTTTCTTTTCACAGTTTTGTTGTTTATTGTGTGTGACAAGATCTTTGTAGAAAGACTGTGGCTATTTTTAAAATATTTCTTTAAACTTGAATGACTCCTATCCTTACTGACATTTTGCTCATAACTGAAATTTACAGGTCTTGGGTTTTTTTTTTTTCTCTCAGATTGTTAAACACCAACCCTGCTATATAAGACAATGTGGCACTTCATGGTTTATAAATTTAGAATCCTTTCTTGGATGCTAATATGGTAAGATGAAATTTCTGATTCTATCATTGGTTATTGTTCTTACTTACCAGTGACATAAAAATGAAATTTGACAAATTAAAGACACAAAAAGACAAAATTGTGTGTCTTTCAGGTAACAAAATCAAGTTGTGTGTGTGTGTGTGTGTGTGTGTGTGTGTGTGTGTGTGTGTGTTATAATAAATTGCACCACTGTATCCAACCTCAACTTGACATTATAAGGCAGGAAATGTTATTCATTTTCTCAATTGCCATGTGACCTTTATTTTTCTTTTAGTTTTGAGATGGTAGTGTAATTACATTATTTCTTCCTTTCCTTTCTGTTGCAGAATATTTAATCACACTGCAAACACCAAGACTGCTTATTTATGGGGAAATAAAAAGCTTGTTTCTAGTTGTGGTGTGATTCAGTACTAGTATACACCCTTAATCTAAAGGCTTCCTGCTTTTTGTATACAGGATAAAATAAAAATATTCTGTAGCTCAATAGGTGAGCAAGCAACCAGTTGAATGAAAGTAACCATAGAGAGTAAGGGGAAGTCAGGAGGTTGGGGAGTATTACATGAATTCGGCTTAGTCTTATAATAAAAACCTGGAGCCAGATACTGGGGAAAGCTGAAAAATCAGAGAGACAGAGGAACAAGCCACAGTGTCAGCCCAGTGGAGGCAGCTGAAGAAAACAAGAAGATAGGAATGAGTTGAGAGGGCTGGCAATTAGAAATTGTAACAACCCCAATTTAATGCTGAGAATGCTTACATACATATTGAAAGTCAAGAGTAAAACAATGCATAGTACAGGCAGTCAGGCACTATCTTAAGAAGTCCCTGTGCTATCTTTGAATCAAGCAACAGGCAGCTTCATTATTACATCATGTGCTTTCTGCTAGTGCAAGCAGCTTATATTAACAAGATATTGAATTCCTTCCTAGGGGCTAATCAGACTAGTCACATGATATTCAAGGATAAAGCAAGCTGAACCTCTTAAACTCCTGAGTATGGTGAATCACTGTGACTCTATTATTCTGTGAATCAGAAAGGACTCTTCCATAACTATGGGAAACTGAGTCACTGGATGGGCTTTCACAACACAACCACTTCTCAACTAGCCAAATTCTCAAGTCAAAAGGAGAAGATCTTGTTACCACAAATTCTCAGTCTTAATTGAAGAGGCAAACTCTGTCTCCTATTGCCTTATAAACCTTTTCTGCTTAGCCATATCATTTCCTGGTTCAAACTTCCTAGTGCTGGAATTAAAAGCGTGTGTGATTTTCAAGTACTGGGAGCAGAGGCATGGTATCCAAGGTACTGGGGTTAAAGGTGTTTGTCACCACCTCTTAGATCTGTTTGGCCTTGAACTCACAGAAACCCAGATGAATCTCTGCTTCTGCCTCCCTAGTCCTAAAATTGAAGGTGTATGTCACCGCTTCCTGAGCTCCATGATTTACTCTCTGGCTGGCTTTGTCCTCTGATCTTCAGGCAAACTTTATTTATTTATTAGATACATATCAGAGAGAGAGAGAGAGAGAGAGAGAGAGAGAGAGTAGAAGAGAGGGAGATAGAGTTGGAAAGTTTGAGACAGAATAGGAAAACTCTCTCTACAAGATGACAGCGAAGAAGGAAAGTAGGGTGCCTAACTTCTCTAATTCTCTAAACTTGCAGACTTACACCCACCATCTGGCTCCTGTGCCTTTATTGATAAAATAAATTTAGTTAAAAACAACAGTTGGCTCCCAAGATGACTGACAGGTGACAGCAGTAGAGGCAGTGGTGTGGTGGGACACTTGTCTTCCCCCCACACCGCCCATATACCTCTTCTAGCTCTTTTCTGTGACCTTTTTCATAAATATTGCTGCATATATACACATACACACATACATACATACATACATACATACATACGCATATATATATATATATATATATATATATATATATATATATATATATATATATATATATATATACTAAGTATGACCTGTTCACTCTTTATGATATTACTTGTATGTAGGTTTTAGTGCTCACCGTTTGGTATCGGATATAACCAAGAGGTGTGCTCTTCTCTGATTACTTCTCCCACTTCATTATTCCTCAGTGGTGTGTAGTTCTTGTGTAGCACTTAGGCCTTCTGGGCTTTGTCCATGTTGCCAGTCTTGTTCAGCTCATGCTTGAGCAGCTGTATCAGTGAGAGTTTATGGATGTATATTCTGACATGAGGAGGACCCACAGCAAACTCCTGAATCCTCTAGCTGCTAACAATTTAATGCTTTCTGTAACAACAAGATTATTTCTGAAAGAAAAGCTTAACTAAAACCCAATTAGGCATCTGAAAGAGTTTTACTACCCCAGAAATTAATCAAATTTTTTTTTTTTTACTTATTCTTCTAGTAACCCGTATAGTGATGGTAAAATATGTCAGTGATAAGTACGAACCCTTAAATTAAATGTTTCATGTCTCCCTCTGGTTTCACAAAATGCTGATCTACAGTTTCTCTCAAACATCTTTATAAACATGAGTCTGGATAGGGGAAAAATTTCTGGAATTTGACAAGCTGTTCATCAATAACATAATTTATGATGTTGTTGGAAACTTGAAGCTTCTGGTAAAGATCACCCAAATTTATGTTTCTTCAGAAATTCCTTTTCTATTCTTGCCTTCAGCAAAGAAGATGCTACAACTAAAATCCATCGGAAGAACATGAATGGCAAGAGTAGCTGCCTTGTCCACACTTAGACTTGTAGATGAGGTAGTTAAATTTCTCACTTTGTCACCAGTTGGCTGGGTATAAACTACGCAAGTCCTTTAAGACATAGTCTAGGTCTTTACTTTCACTAGGGGGGAAAGTGATACATCTCTCTGGAATATCTGTATTCCAGTACTTCGTGAGCAAGACATGTACATTTATTACATCAAATAAAGCCTGGAAGACTTCCTTTTTAAACTTCTAAAGGAGCTGTTACCTTGTTTAGCATTTGAAGGTTAAATTGAGTGCTTTTTACTCTAGAATGACTTTCAAATATACCTCAGAATGTAGTGCAAGCACCTGAAGTCATTCCCATTCTTTCAGCATTTTACCCATAGATTGAGACATAAAACCTTTGGATAATTTTTTGAATAACATAACATTCTTTGACTAAATGTCTCTAGGAATCTACATGATCATCTTACACTTCCCTTTATAAATTTTCCCCCAAGTCCTCTTCTTTTTTAAGTAGTTAATGTTGGTTTCACGTGTGAGATCAGACACACACTACCAGATGCCATAGAGTTTATTCACGGGAATTGCTGAGCAGACACAAAGGCGAGAAGCAGAAGAGAAAACAGACAGACTTTGATATGGCAGCTCCTTCTAAGAGATTGGGTGGGCACAGATTTACATAGCCACTCCTAGGGGCTTGACCTCCATATGTGCAGTGTTCTCCTGGCGCCATGTTGGGTTTACCACGTGGCTGCTAAGTGCCAGGAATCCTTACAGTTAATACTACTTATGAATCCAAGCTATGCCATATTTGACAGGGATGTTTCTCTTAAGGCTACAAAGCACACATTATTTGTATTTGGATATGAAGAAAATATGGGTGGGCATGGAGAAATGTCTCAGTTGTTAGGTACACTGATTTTCCAGAGGACCTGGCTTTGATTCCCAGCAACCACGTAGCAGCTCATAACTGTAACTCGAGTTCCAGGACACCTGAAATCCTCACATAAACATATATAAAGGCAAAAATAACAATGCATATATAAAGTAAAAATACATAATTTTTTTAGAGAAAAGAACCCCCCTTAAAAAAGAAATAAAACAGCAATACCAATAACAAATACCAAGAAATCTACATGAAAAAAGAAGGACTCTTTACTCTTTCTGGCGTACTCTTTTAGAAGTTTGGCTCTCAGGTAAGAAGGGCTATTGTTTAAGATCTTCAGAAGTACATTTCTACATCTGAAGTTCATGGTGGAAGACAAGGATTGTGCACCTGTTCCAAGAGACAGGAGGAAGGAAACCCCTCAAGACATATTCCCAATGATCTGAAGATCTTCTATTATTCCCAATCTAGTGAAAGTTCTACCCATGGAAATTCCACCTGAGGTTGAGGACAGACAAGTCAACTTTTAGGAGACAGGACAGATCTAAACTATAGCAACATAGAAGAGACAAATTTACAATAAGTATCACTTGTCACTGCTTTCATAGCCTCTGATAGCATGCGCTTGTCTCTCTCTGTACCTCCCATACACTTCTCGTATGGTGCACGCCAATGAAAAACTGTCACCTCTGGTGTCATATCGCCCGTGTCTTATTTTCTTATCTCGGTAACACAGGAACCCTTCGAACACCTTTAAAGTGTCTAATTTTATTCCACACGGTAGATGTTTATACCTCTGAAACATTTTCCCTTAATCATCATGTGGAATGTAACACATCATTATCACTGAAAGTTTCCTCTTTCCCATTCACAGTCTATCCTTCAACTGACCCTCTTTTTGTGATTATTGTTCTATTTTATTAGTGAAATACTTCCTATAAAAATATCTGTGCGTATATCAATGAATATTCCAAAGATTTCTATCTTTTGTCATCACATACAAGTATTCACATGAACATAGATTCTCTGGTAAATACTTTGACATAAAATTGCTGGAATACACAGTAAGTTTACACTTAACCATATATTATTTGTGCTCATTAATTTTAACTGTCCATTTTGCCCAACCCAAAAATCATCAAGAAAGACAGTCTCACATGAGTGATATCCTAGATCAACTTACCTAGGGACTGTCTTGATCAGTAATTGGGTGGAAAGAATGTGAACAGTAACGTTTCATGATCCAGGCCCTGAACTGTGTAAGGCTGAAGAAGCAACACAGGTAGCAAACAACATGGGTGCATGAATTTCTCTCTGCTCTTGACTGTGAATATCTATGACCAGTTCTACAAGTTTCTACCCTATCACTTGCCTATACTTAGGGACTGTCACCATGAATTATAAACCAAACAAACCTTTCTTCTATAAATCGCTTCATTTTTCAGGGTGTTTGTCATAGTAATAGATGCGGAACTAGCGAAGAAGACAGAGAAGCGAGGTATAGTTGTGGTCTACCTAACCTTATGGCTTTTGTTCCTCAGACTAATTTCTTTGGAACTTAGGGGTGGAGAAGATTTTGAGTGCTGGAGGCAAAGTTTAGCAGGTCCTTGTAGTTCAAACTTGGAATGCAATAATATGGAAAGAATTTGGACTATGGATACTTGTCTTGTGAGGGATTAAAAGCTTTATCAGAATTAAGACAAGACAGAAGCCGTACAGGTGACTTTGGCTAAGAATATGAGCTTGCTGGTCATACAGGAACATTAGGTTGGCACTGAAGAAGCAGCTTTGATTAATAAAAAATTATCATTACTGAGGTGAAACTTTCAGTGCTGCACTTGCATATAGTAAAATGGTTTGTCTTGGTGAGCACACAGAATCTACAATCTACATCTTTTTTCCTCCTCATCTTCCTCCTTCCATTACATATTTTTATTTATTTGTTTTTTGCATACCAACTGAGTTTCCCCTCACTCTTGTTTCTCATTCTCTCTCCTGACCTCTTACTTACTTCTTTCAGGAAAGGGCAGACCTCCTATGGGAATCAAGAAAGCATGTCATATCAAGTTTAGGCAGGACCAAGCTTCTCTCCCTGCATCACGGCATCCCCAAATGGAAAATAGGTTCTAAAAAGTCAGCTCGTGCACCAGGAAAGGTACTGATTCAACTGATAGGGGACCCACAAACAGAGAAAGCTATAATACTGCCAACCACATGCAGAGGGTCTAGGTCAGTCCCATGCAGGCATGCTAGTTGTTGGTCCAGAATCTGTGTTCCTACTAGCTCAGATCAGCTATCTCTGTGGGTTCCTCCATCATGAACTTGACTCCCTTGCTTATTCAATCCCTTCTTCTCTTCAAATGGACTCTGGAGCTTGACCTGGTGTTTGGCTGTGAATCTTTGCTCATGCTTCCATCAGTTACTTGATGAAGGCTCGCTGATGACAATTAGGGTAGTCACCAATCTGATTACAGGGGAAAGCCAGTTCAGGCACCCTCTCCACTATTTCTAGGAGTCTTAACTGGGATCATCCTTGTGGATTCCTGGGAGTTTCCCTGACATCAGGCATTAAGATTCTGTTCTAGCCTCTGAACTAAGTTCTACCCTGAGTTCTGATGTCAAGCCCCATTTAAGAAGAATTCTCACCATCCCATGCTCTCTTGCTTTTTTCCTCCCAGAAGCACTTATATTCTCTCTCTCTCTCCCTCCCTCCCTCCCTCCCTCCTTCCCTCCTTTTTTCCTCCTCTCTCTCCTCTCTCCCTGTTATTATAATAATAAAGTTCTTCTATGTCAAAACAGTCTGAGTGTCTCCTTCCCACAGCCCAACTCTTGGCCATCATGCCTCGTCTATGGGGCATGAGGCCTCTCCATTCACAGACATCTGCCTACTAAATGGGTAAAAAGTATTATCGAATCATACCAGAACAAACATGATCCCAACACTGGTGGCAAAACCCAGGAAAGATTCTTGTGGTTTTTACACAGCTATGATTCCCTGAAAGATCCTTCAAAACAGTAAGAGACCCCTCTGAAAGGATTCAACTGCCATCCACATTTTATTTCTGGCAATAATTGAGGTCTTGATTGTTCAGGTCACAGGACTCCTGAGTCGCTTATCAGTTGTGAACCCCTCCATGCCCCCAGACCTCTGTGTGCTGACAGCTTGGTCATTTCCTCCAGCTCGTGCTTTTCTCTTTGGGATGCCAAGAGTTAAACTGTGTGGGCTATACTGAGATCTCACATGGAAACATAGCTTCACCTAACCTGTCTTAGTCCCGCTCATCCCCCATCAGAGTCTTGGACTGACTACCCATACTTTTAGACTAGACAGTTGTTTTTCTGCCAGAGGCTATCTGCTCAAAGCAGCAAGACAGAGAGAAACATTCACTCTGCCCCAATGCTGAGTTGAAAAAAATAAGGGGAGGGGGGCGTGTTACATGGTCGGGAGTCAGGTGATTGCCATCTTAGATTATTTGGGCAAAAGCAAGCTTTTAGTTTTGGCAATAGCCACTGATCACCATTTTTTATTTTAGTGAAAGTAAGACAACCTCCATCTGCTCTGGGTCCACTGCAGTCAGTCTATCGCACCTCGAGGAAAAAAATCATTCAGCGGCCACTCCTGCAATCTGCTCTACCCCTTTTTAAGCTCTTATTATGACAACACTATGGTCCTATCCTCCTGCTCCACCGCAAATCTTCAAAGACAGAAAATTCTGTGTCCCCATTCATCGCCGTCAATAGCGCAACCTTAAAAATAAAAATAAAAAATAAAGCATGAGGGATGTTAAGAATCTGTTCTAGCTTCTAAGGTCACACCCCGCCCTGAGTTCTGATGTCAAGGCCCATTTAAAAAGAATTCCTACTGCCCACACTCCACACTCTCTCTTGCTTTCCTCTTGGGAACACTCTTTAATTACCCCCACCCCTTATCTTCTCTCCGATATTATAATAATAAATTCCTTCTACATAGACACAGTCTGAGTGTTCCCTTCCTGCAGCCTTTTTTCAGCCACCATCCGAGTCTATGGGGCATGAGGCCTCTCCATTCACAAACATCTGCTGCCAGCTAAATAGTAAAGCATTATCATATCATGTCGGATCAAACACATGATCCCAACCCCAGGTTTCTTCATAGCCCCTAAATGGTCCCCTATCAAGATATGTCTTTCATTATTCTCCCCCTCCATGCTGCCCCCAACTCAACCAACCTGATCCTTCATGTTTCATCCCTTCATTTCCTCCCCTGCACCCCACCCAGGTCCTCAGTTTACCCAGGATATCTATTTCCTCTTCCCAGAGAAATTCATGTGTCCCTCTTAGGACTTTCTTAGGGTCCTCCTTGTTACCTAACTTCACTGAGGCTGTGGATTGTTGCCTGGCTATCTTTTGCTTTGCATCTAATACTCACTCATAGTGAGTAAATACCATGACTGTCTTTCTGGGTCTGGATTACCTCACTTAAGATGATTCTTTTCTAGTTCCATTATTTGTCTGCATTGTTTTTTTTTTTTACAGCTGAGTAATACCACATTGTGTAAGTATGCAACATTTTCTTTATCCGGCCTTTGATTGAGGAGCATCTAGGTTGTATCCAGTTCCAGCTATTATAAATAATAACACTGCTATGAACATAGTTGAGCAGGTCTTTGTGCTATGTTGGAGCATCGTTTAGGTATGTGCTCAGGATTGGTATAGCTGGGTCATGAAGTAGATTGGTTCCCAATTTTCTGAGTAACTGTCATACTGAGTAAAATAAAAATGGTATATCACATCTTGTCTCCTTCATATGTACTATCTTCTGTTTTGATACATCCATCAAAAAAAAAACAAAAACAAAAACATAAAACATAAAACACACCGAAGACAAAGCTAAAGGTCACTAGCAACTCACAAAACACTCTTTTTTACATTTTTTTTTTAACCACAGGAGTCCAAGCAGCGTTGAAAGTAGTTTCTGCAAAAGAAATTTAGAAATAGACATTAACATCTGGAGAAAACATCTGCTCTAGGAAAGTCACAACTGTGAGCTAAATCCCAGTCACTCACAGGAAGGATCTCCATTAACTTCTGCTTCAGGAAAGCCACTGCTTTAGGAGTATCTATGCAAAATAAAACTCTCACCAGAGAGAGCTGCAGGATCCCTGCAAGTCACCTATCAACCCAGATGATGTGAGAAAAGTGTTAGTTTTAATAAGCAACACCCAGAAATAACTAGAGCTATGGCTTTGTCATTTCATGGATCAAAGTGAATGCTGTTCCTTGACTTGTAGGTTGCCTGGCATTTGTTATAGTGTTCCAGATGACTTTGCTCAAGTGGGAAAATCCACAGGAAATTTATATAGCATTATACTTTTTAATCGCCAATGACTATGCAATATTTTTGACTTTCATTTCCTCTGAGGAGCTTTGTAGATCTTGTCACTTCATTCATATTTTAGTATTTGCTGCAGTCACATGTGGTGCTACAGACCTGTCACTCAAGTACTAGGAATGTAGGGGTTCATAAGTTCAAGATCAGTTTCAGCTACATAGCAAAATGCCTGTCTAAGGAGAGAAAGAAATGGAAAAAAGGAAAGAAGGAAGGGAGGGAGGAAATGTGTTTACATAATAATCTCACATTGCAAATTTGTTTATTAATCCAAAGAAAAGAGACATATTTTGTTTTTATGTTCTTGAAATCTAGCATACTTGAAATCTAGCATATATTTACAATATCCTAGCTCCTCAATAAAGATTCGAATTAATTAAATAAAAGAATAAGTTGTCAGACTAAGATTTTACTTCCATTTTCTGTCATAAAACCATGTTCAGATTAGAAAAGCTTGCAGCTCTACTATACACAGGTATCCATTCCTTTATAAAAAGAGAAAGAAAATAAATTATTTTGAAATTTCTCTTTATTTATTTCTGTTGCTAGATCAAGTGATCATGAGTTTCTTGAAAACCAAAGAGTCATGCAAGTTTTAAATGAAGTGTCTAAGTGTTCCTCTTGGCTTTCCGTTTGAAATTGCTTCATTATGAAATTCACACATCTTTATGGTTTTATCGTTACATGCACTTGTATTGTTAGTGCCTGGGACCACCTACAGTTTCAAGAATGTGCTTTTATCCTTTGATACGGTTTCTTTGTGACTGTGAAACCACTAGCAAGTTATCAAGCAGCTTTTGAGGCAGCTCCAGGATGCTTTTGTTCATGGAAACTCTTGAAGAAACAGAAACCAGAGTACCTTTATATAATTTTAAATCCACAAGAGAGGACCACTTGGTATTAAAACAAACAGCAAAAGCCTTCATCAGGAAGCTTTTTGTTCCTGGTGTGATCCACCAAGGCCAGTTTGGGAAGTGGTGACATGTTGAGAGCAAAGTCATCCAGAGGGACATGTATACTGTTTATTTATCTTAGCAACCACAAGGAACATAGCAGACAGCCAAACTGGCCCTGTAAAATGTGTTACTAACATGGACAGAAAATGATTGCTTAGTTTGAATAAAGTCAATTTGTTTCTGTGCTGATAAAGAACAATCACAGTTTCTATATTATCTTCACCGGGATTTATGTCTATAGCAAAAGTCCAACATCCGAGTTCCCCTTGATAAATCCACAGGCAATTTGAACGTATGCCTTCAAAAGTATAGATTCCAAAGCAAACATTTGCTTTTTAATCTTTCTAGATTGACTGGAGCTGTTCAGTCTTTTCCATCTCTGCCCATGGTTACTCCATCCTTCCAGTGACTCAGGCCAGAACATGGAGTCATTTATTATTTTTTTCTCAGGCCCCTTCTCATACGTCAGCCAAAACTGTCATCTTCATTTTCCTAACAGATCTGTGTGCTGACCTCTCTCACATTCATTTGTGCATATCCAAGCCAAAGTCTTGCTTGACAATTTCAACAACAATCTGAATATTCTTTCTTTGCCCATCCCTATGATCCTAGAGTCTGTACAGCTAAAGTATTTTGTCAAATGCAGCTTAATCACGTCATCTCCCTGTAGACCACTTTAATAGCTTTCCATCTTGCTGAAAGTAAATGTGAATCATGTGGAGAGATAGCTCTGCTGTTAAGCATGCTTGCTGCTCCTGAAATGGGGAAGGAATTTGATTACCAGTACTTAAGTTAGGTGGCTCATAACTGTCTGAAAACTTCATTTGCAAAAAATCTTATACACACGGGGGGAGGGGAGCAACCAGCTATTTTTTTAAAGACTAGGTTCTACGTAGTATGGATTAGCCAAATTTGCTTTGGTCTTTAATAAGTGATAAAATTTGTATATGTACCAAAGTATTATTTATATTTCTTCATGACTTATTATCAGTGAATGTTAGCTCTGTATATATCTATGTTATGTGCCTCTATACCCACTCTTTTGTCAAAATGCCTCTGGTATAAAGAGTTCCTAAGTGGGAAAGCTAAGGAAGTTCTGCCATGCCGAAATGGCTTCCCTGATCTCTTTGGCCTTGTGTCCTGTCTCTTGCTCACTTAGCTGGAATCACAGTTGCCTTCTCTGCTGTTTATGGAGCCTGACATGCATCTTCCTAAACTGAGTCTCTCTGTCTCAAGATACCCTTTCCATCTCCCATACCCTTGCTCCAATGTCACTGCCAATGAAAAGACAGTTCTCAGACATTGAACTAATACATAAAACAGAGAGCCTGTCATCTCTCAACTCTCACCACTCAACCTTTCTTTACTCCATCCATTTCATATGTCATGCCATACAATGTCTCTTCCTTATGCCTTGTCCCCTGAATGAAAAAAGACATTCATCACCAAAGAATCTCAGACAGGAGAATAGTGTCCAGAACCCAGCAGGTCTGTTAGAGATATTGTTGAATTAATGCAGCAACAATTTTGACAAGCATTTCAACAAAATACCAGGGAGATAGGATGGCTTTACATTTTTGTATATTTTTCAAACTGATTTGTTCTCTTACGCTTGTTGCTGATGACTTGGGAATATTAATGAGGTTCTTACAGTCCCTGTTGAAGTAACCGAGGAGATAACTTGATTTCCTTACCAGGTCCTATCCTGGTTATTTATTATTGGACTAAGGGACATAATATATCTTTGCCTTTCCCCTGAGAGCATTCTATGCCATTGAAAGTTATTTAACTTTCCAAAATATTTATGATTGGATCTGGATTTGCTAATAATGTGTTTTCTATCCTTTGATTATGGTTTGTTCTCGGTCTTTATGCACGATAGTTTAAAAGTAGCTCTTATAAGCCTGTGTAGTATTTGTGGCAGATGGTATGTGCGTACATAAACAGATCCACTAGAAGTATTTTAGCTATAAGTGTAGGAATCTTGAAATGACCGCAGTGGCCCGTAATCCCTGTGCTATAGAGATTGGCATCTGATAGACACAGATTTCTTATAAAGGTCCAGCGTGGCAGCCTAGGAACTGGTTTGCCTGCAGTTATAGATAAATGAGAAACAGCTGGGTAGAATGCTTTTCGTTTACTTGAGGGATTAGGTGTTTCTCCGTTTACTCAAAGATAAGATAGCTATGTCCTGTGTCTGCAGCAGCAATAAAATTGTGGGTGGGAAGGAGTTCCTTGGCACAGTGTTATGAAGGAAAGAAGGAGGAAAGAGTGAAAGATGATAAAGATGATTCAGACAAATGACCTCTCCAGGTGGAACACAGAGACCTGGCTTATAGTGACTTTTGTGATGAATATGACATAGCAGCATCCATTGCCAGGTCAAGGTCATGGATGAAAAATGCATTAACAGACTGTGTGAGATGTTTTCTGGAAAGTGTGGGTCATTCGAAAACGACAAGAGGTTCTGAAGAATAGTACAGGACCTATGTGAGAACCACAGAAGGTCAGAGGCAATTCATGGTTTTCAGTTTTTCATAAACAAAAAATTATCTTATAAAATTAAAATCTTTGATAAGAGTAGGTTTGTGTGTCTGCCTAAAAATATTTAAGATTAAGCAACAGTAGCTTTAAGAAAGACATCGGTGGAAGATAGAGTCTGCAGATGTTATCAAGTCACAGGGAGTTTACAGAGCCAGAGTGATCTGCAGTGATGCTGCTCATAGGACTATGTGAGCCACAGACAAACTAGCCAGTGACAGCCACATGAAGACATACAAAGAGATTGCCATCAAGTTGCTCCACAAGCCCTAGAATTAACAAGGATGGGTTATTTAGAAGCTTTAGAGGGAGCACAGCTAAGTTTTTCAGGGTTCCATTACTATAACAAACTACCTGAGAAAATCAGTTTATAAAGAAATAAAAGCCTGTTCTTATAGACCTGGTAGAGAATATCAAAGGATTGGACTAGAGCAATGGTTCTCAACCTTCTTAGTACTGTGACAGTTTAACACATTTCCTCGTGTTGTCGTGATCCCTCCTCCAACCATAAAATTATCTTGTTCATATACCATAACTAAAAATCTATTACCATTTTGAATCGAAAGGTAAATATTTGCATTTTCTGATGGTCTTAAGCGATCCCTGTGAAAGAGTCCTTTGACCCCTCAAAGGAGCTGCAGCCCATGAGAACTGTCAGCCTAGAGCATCAGCAAATTCCTCCTCTTATCTCAAATGCAGAAGCTCAGACTCCAGCTAAGCCTGAGCTATGTGTCTGGAGAAGGAGAGCTGCCACCTCAGCACAGCGATCTGAGTTTCCCTCATCTTTCGGACTTCGGTTCTTGTTTAAACACAGCATTAACTTGGTTACCCTCATACCACACTATAAACAACTGAGAAATGAAATGCAAACATATTTGCTTCCCTTACATGTGCAAATGGTGAGTTTTGGAGAGATGATAATGAGCTACACGGATCTGAAAGAACAGGAAAAAAAAAGTTGTGCCGCATATAAAGATGAGCTTCAAGAGCCAGACTTGACCCTCCCCTTTGAGTAATACAATTATAAATAATTACACTTGTAGGTATAATCTGTTAAGTTTAAATGCAAATTCCAATCCGAAGTCTTTTCCCCTTCATTCTATATCAAAGAATCTCTTACTTAGCTTTTAGTCAAACAACAGGGTAACCCTAAACTTCCCCTTTATAAGAGACAGGCTACAGCATGGTACAGCATGCAGAGAAGGTCGTTCAGTTCTAGCATACAACGGAAGCATCCATCTGTGACAAATACGGCTTTGAGCTGAATGTCCTCAAAGGAAATCTTCTCTTGAACATACTGTGATATTGAGAGAAAGAAGGCAAGTGGCAGCCTCTCCTAGCACCATGGGATCAAACATGTATGCAAATGTATGTCTGTACGTCTCTTTAAGAGGATGGAGAAGTTGAGCATGGCTTCTGTATTAGTTAGTATTCTCATAGCTGTGACCAAATGACTGAAACAGAAATGAAGGGATTGTCTGGCTCACACTTGGAAGACTAAAGACAATGAGTCTACCTGTTCCCGTCAGGGAAGGTGATCAGGAACGCATTCAGAATAAAGACTTCAAGGACTCTTTCTCAAACTGTACCCATCTCCCAAAGGACAAGACCACTTCAAACAGCTACTAGCTGGCAAGTGTTTATGACATGTGCCAGCAGAGGACATTTAACACCCAAGCTTGACAGCTTCCTTAGGCCTACCTGTCAGAGGGACTTTGTCAGGCACAGCACTTTCTCTTCATGCTGACTTTAAGCTCTGACTAGCCTTTCCACACCCAAATTCCTTGATGAGCCAATGTCATCTGCCAATTATCTCTCTGACTACCTGCTTCTCCTTGTCATCCTTCATGTTCCTTTGCACTTCTATGACTGGTAGGATTCACCCAGCCCTTCTCGGTCACTGCTGTGAGTGGGTAGATCTCTATGATGAGATATTTTCTGACGTATTTAAGTTCCTTTCTGTATGTCAAATAACTAATAAATTTTAAAAATTGTCCTGTTTTATTTCAAGTATTGTATCTTCTATTTTACTACTATGACTTTAAATTTAAGTGTCACATTTTACTCAATATGTATCATGTGTCTGACGTTAACATCCTAAAATGCAAGGTCCCAGGTCACTGAGACATTCTGGGAGGGGGGAGAAAAAGAAATCCATCATTATCTCTTGCCTTCCATGTGTATACACAAAGGTAAGTACATTGCCATTTGGAGGTTCCCTTGAAATGAGTATGTACTTTACTAAAGTACCAGAAAGAAATGTCATGAGAAGTTTGCCTTCCATGTTTATATATGCATCCCGTGGGTTTATTAATTGATGTCATTGGAATTTTACTGTTTCATAGGTTAAAAGAATGATAAATACTAACCTGTGGCCCACGCAGTCTTTCAAGTGTTGAATATGACATTGCTAGTAAATATTTAAGATGTTGTATTTAGTAAATAATCATTATCATTGCATCACTTATGCTTTAAGACTCTAATGTAGCCATAAAAAATAAAGAATCATCAATATTGGGGTCAATGGGATGCTTCAGCAGGAAAAGATATTTGTCACCTAAGCCTGGTGACCTTAGATCAACCCCAAAAACTCATGAAAATTTGGAAGAAGGGAACACTCATAAAATTATTAATACAAATCTTTAGTCCATTCACTGTTGCTTGCATGTACATGATTTCAAGGTTGATCACATGGTCATGGATATTCAGTGGGCTTATCCATGGAGGGATATGACTTTTTTCACTCTTAGAATCTCTTAGTTGTCTATAGATTTTGTTTGAGGAGCCCATGAGATTTTCTCCCTTCTGCGCTATCATGTCTATTGGTGTTGCTATTGCTCAGCTCTTGTTTAGGTTGAAGTATCTTGGGCGACATTTCTATTAGTCCTAGTAGACTCAGTCTTCATAGAAGTTTCCCTAGGACCTCTGGCTTCAACAGTCTTTCAGACCTCTCTTATGCAATATTTTCCAAGCATTAGGAACAGGAATGGTAACATTGATTTATCCCCTGGTACTGGGCTCCCCTTAATCAGTTGATCTCTGCAGTGTGACTGTCCTGGTTTTCTGTCTTGGTCTTACTCTTTGTTGCAAATAAAAGCTTTTTCCCTTTAGAATCTACACTTCTCTGTGGGGATAAATATTTAGAATGAAGCGAGGAATTATGCTGGTTTAGTATATTGGTGGTAGTAGAATTCTCCTCTAAGATCCATGACCTCACAAGTGCTAGGCTTCCAGTACTCGGCACGATTTCCCTCCTATTATTATATATTTTTTAACACCAATCAGACAGATGTTGGTTACTTCTGAGAGTTAATGCCAACATTACACATTAGAGACACCTTGGAATAATGGTTACCTTGGTCCATGGGTTCACAGTTGGGTGGAATATTTGGTTGCTTCCTTCCCCTGGTATCTCCCATTAGGGTCTTCTGGGACTATGAAAGTTAATACACAGGCAAGAGGCTTTGATGTCAGTTAGAGCTCTGAGCCTCCAAGTCCTGTGTCTGAGTACATGAATTCTTCATAAACAGGAATTTTCTTTCAACTTCTGGGAGAAAACTAAGGCAAGACATTGTTTTGGGAGTCTCATGAATTCTCCTAACCAACAACTTTAAGGAGTTTCTCATGCCTAGTACTAGGATTTTTATTAGATAGTTTATGACTCTTGAGGAGATCAATGGAGTATAACTTCATTTAAATATATGTGCATGCCCCTTTACTTATATATTATATATATATAAAATATATATATAATATATATATATTACTAAGTCTGTTAACAACATTAATGTAAATCCTAAAATACAAACATCTAGAATAAAACCTAGGCAGGACTCTGATGAGATATAGGTTATGAAAAGAGTTTCTGTATGGAACTTCATTTGCCTGGGAATAAAGGCCAATAATAAGCAAGAGGGAACCTCAAAAAAAAATATTTAAGTTTCCATACAGCTGCACAAACAATTGGATGAAGAGTAAGCTCACACAGCGAGACCAACCTCACTAGCTCTACTTCTGATAGTGGATCAATGCTCAGCATATATAAATAAGTAAAAAAAAAAAAAAATAGTGAAACACTAGATGACCCACCAGCCAAATGCACTATGGATTTGAACAAAGAGCTCTCAGAATAAAAATAAAATATCTGGCAGGATGTCATAATCACATCTGTACCCTTGCCATTTCCTCTCACATGGCCTGTTCTTGCATATTGTCTAGAAAATGAAGAAGAAATGAATAGCATGTGAAGTTTGAATGGAAAGACATGGAGGAGGGGTATATTTATACTGATGATGTCTATTCCCTCCACTCTTACTGGGGAAGTAGATTCTGTTATCATCATAGGTGTGCCTTGGTGATCTTTGCTGAATGGACAGGGAATCATGAGGCTGATCACTGGCCTGCTCTGTTGTCATCTAGACAAGAGAACCATCTATGTCTTTGGATTCTTTCTGCTTGAAACTTGGAATATAAATTCAAAGTTGGTGATGGTAGCATACACCTGTAACCTTAGCTTGTAGAAAGCTTGCAGCCATAGTCACAACCTAAGCACGCTCTAGGCTTGAGATGTAGCTCCATTGTACACTGTTTGTAAAGCATATTAAAAATACTATAACCATGGCAAAGTCACATGCACACACAGCAACTACCGCCACCACCTCCTCCTCTTCTTCCTCTAGAAAAAAAAGAGAGGGAGGAAAGAAGGAAAAGGAAAGAAAAGAAAAAATAAGCAAAATGGCTAAGAGATTTTTCAAAAAGTTACCTTTAGCAATTAAGGAAATGAAAATCCAAACAACTTTGAAAGTTCTTCTTCCCACAGTCAGAATGGCTGAGATCAACAGAACAGCTGAGAGCAGATGCCAGAGAGAAGGGGACCCTTCCTCACTGGTGATGGGATTGCAAACAGGTGCTGCCACTCTGAAAATCAGTGTGTAACCTTCTCAGAATCCTGAAATTATTTCTACTACGTGATCCAGCTATACTACTTCTTCATACCTTCTTACATGACTCAACATTCCACTTTACAGATGTCACAGAACATTGACCAATCAAGTTCATTGGCACTCTATTTGCAATAGCTAGAAAATGAAAATGATCTATATATCCTTGTGCTAATGAATGGATAAAAATGGAGTACATAAAAACATTATTCATCTGAAAAGAAATATTAGATCATGAAATTCTCAGATAAATGGATGCAACTAGAGAAGGTCATATAAGTGAAGTAACCCAGATATAGAAAGACTAGGAGCATCTGTTGTTCCTAGATCCAAATCTTCATATGCAAGTGCAGAACTCAGAACCTAGAGGAGAGTACAAAAAAGTTAAAGGGACTGTGGCAGGGTATGGGGAGAAGTACTCAAAAGAGGAATAACAGGTTACAAGTATTTTGAAGAGGAAAATGGAAAATATTGTGGGGGACCATCAGGGAGAGACAGAAGTATGGAAAGAGAGAAAGGGAAGAGAAAAATAATACTCAGGATGTCTAGAAGAGACAAAAGGAGCCAAAAAGATCGTCATTTTGATGAGAAAGCTTTCAAGTCTTAACCTCAGTGTTTCTTCTCTAAAAGCTGGTATTAATATTCACTCTATAGCGATTTGGAACTGCGGTGTAAGAATTAGAAATAAATTTTCACTGACTTTTAGACATTCTGAGATAATATGCTTGTCTGTTTGAGAAGGGAAAACAGCAGGCAGCGTTCATACTTTACAGTCATAGAGGAAGCCAGCCTGGGAATGTAAGGAAGGGACTTAGAGCTGAGGGAGCAAGGATGGAAAGCTGGTCAGATCTCTGACTGAAGAGACCCTGAAGGGACATCCCAAATAATGGGTACCCACCCCCATCTTTAAAACCAGGCTTAATTTGCTATCTTATGATTGCTTATAAGACCTCTACTTTTACAGCAGAACCAGACTGTTTTCAAATTCTTCCCCACTAGGTATTGATGGCCCAAACATTCCAAGTCATAAATGCTATAAGCCCAGGAGCACAGTCTTGAAACATGCTTGATTGCCAGATTCAGTAGCTGTTTCATAATCCAACTCCAGAATGTTTTCCTAAAGTCGGTGGCTAACTAAAGGCAATATTAATTTCCAGTAAATACAGTAAATCAGTAAATACAGAAGTGTCTAGACAAGTGGCCTGATTGTGCACATAGAGTGGAGGAAATGCTAAGAATTTGAAAATATAAACTATTATTGTCAGTTGCCCAGAAATTTCAGGAATGTTTAGAACTAAATATATATAAAGTATACATTTTGAATGCATTTAAAAAATTTTATTTTTTTCAATATAATGACAGTGAAAATTTTACACAGCCTGTATTGAATTTACATATTCAAATGAGGCCTCACCAATAATAATAAAGTGGATTAATATATTGTTAGAGTTTGGCCTTTGACTTTATGTCAAAATAGTTAATTTAGCTCTATGAATTACAAAAGACTTTGCATTTGGTTCTTTTTAAAGCTTTACTAAATGATTGACTTCTATAGTTACATCAGATTTTGATAGCTCAGTTCACATCTACCTTTAAAAATGATTCTGAATATTGCAGGCAAAGTATTTTTATTGTAGGCAATTATTCAATCTGCATATTTGGCTTGATGAAAAACACGTCATGTAGAAGAAGCATCCACAATATTCTTGAGTTTCCAGCATCTAGCTTCCTTTTCTTTCTTTTTTTAATTTTTGTAATAATATTGACTGATTCTTTATGCCAGATTATAAAAATGAGGCTGCTTAGAAGTTACTTGTAGTTTCCGAGTTGAATGGCAGAGCGCACATAGACACATCTAAAGGTGGATGGTTGGATCTCCCAGTACTGGACAGGGTTGCTGAAAAGACTCACACCAGAATAAGAAGCCTTTTTAGTGTTGTAGCCTGGTGGGCAGAAGTCATTTGACCCAACTGCAGAGATGTTGTTGTTGTGAAGGTAGACGACCTACAACAGGAAATAGTGCGGGATGATTATTCTCCATATATGCATTGAGGTTCTTCATGTAAAGATTATTTTTAATTTGGACCTTTTAACATGAATACATTATGACTCCTCAAACCAAATTTTGTGTTCTACCTTTCTTTCCAAGGTTGTTCTTCCTTCATCAGTATGCCCTGTCTGTAAGTTGGACTTCAGTCCTTCTAGATACTCTGGATAGAAACATGACTATTACACTTGCATTCAGCTTCCTTGTATATTCTCTACCTCATCATGCAATTCTGCTCTCTAATCTTAAAGCACATTCATATGGTATTCATCATGTTTGCTCTCACAGGCCAGCATAAGTCTCCAGGGCCTCTTACTTAACTATTAAAACTGTTAGTTGCTCCATTAACATAAACTTTAAAAATATTGAGCTTTAATCCATCAAAATATTTTATAAAATACATTTGGTTGTCATGCTTAATACAATTGTAATTCCTTCATTTTTTAAGTGTTACTCAACACCAGATTTATTTAGAAACTATAGATCTCAACCAGACATAATGAGGCACTTAGGGGTTGGGACAAGAGGCTCTTGCGTTTGAGGGCAGTCTAGACTATATAGTGAGATATTGTAATAAATAAATAAATAAATAAATAAATAAATAAATAAATAAATAAATAAATAAATAAATAAATAAATAAATAAATAAATAAATGAATGAATGAATGAATGAATGAATGAATGAATGAATGAATGAATGAATGAATGAATGAATGAATGAATAAATAAATAAATAAATAAATAAATTTGTAGTTAAGTCCTTAAAAATAGATTTTCCAGTGATGATTTGCAATCTGTTACCTACTGGAAAATCCATATCAATGTAGTGTCTAAAATACTTTTATTTGAGTAATTACTTAAAGGGACAATGGTATATAGCGTTAAAAACCAGAAAGGAGAAAGGAGTACTGTTAAAATCAAAGCAATCATTTTGATAATTCTTTTAGGATTCTTACATTTTGAAAATGCTGTGTTGTTATTACTACCCTCAATTCTAGCAGAACTTGTCGAGAAAAGCAAGTAATGCTTAGTAAGAATCGACAGCTCATGTCAAAAGTGAGAGAAGAATGTGTCAAGGAGCATGACAAGCAAGAGAATGTGAGCAAGAAGTGAATCCCACTTCCCATCAGGCTGGTGTTTTCTAGAACCAAAGCCAGACAAAAACTATAAAAGAAAATTGTATTCAAATAAGAATAATATTGAATGAAATATTAATAAGTTTTATTTCACAATATACAGGAGGATTATATATTATTTCCAAAAGTGATTTATCTAAAAGATTTAAAACAGATCTAAAAACTTATAATAAATTAACTTAATACACTATGTTAATATAAAATATAACACATCATCTCAACAGGCATGGACAATTTTTGCAAAGAAGAAAGTGTTCAAAATTTCAGCTAAGTTAGGAAAGAAGGGTGCTTCCTCATACGGTAAAGAACATTTGCAAACAGCTGCAGCTAGTGTCTTCCTTAGTAGTAAATGTGAAAAGCCTGCCCCTTCTTAAGACAAATGCAAAATACGTTGCATCAGTGCATAAAATTTTCAAAGAATTAGTAATATATATAAAGTAAATAGAGATCTATAAATTTTGCAAAATAATTGAAAAAGAAATAACATGTATGAAGGAAAGAAATAAATAGGATACAGGTACTAAAAATTAAGGAGAAAAAGCTGAGAAATGTTACTTTCCAAATATGTGTTAGTGCAGAATTATTCTTTAAATTCAACAGACTCCAAAACATCACACCTAATTATCTTTCTTTGTGACTCACAAAAAATGTGTGCTACATCTTGAAGCTTAGAAAGCAAATATATAAAGCAAAATTGCAGGAAGGCATAAAAACAAACAATTGCTTCCTATTGCATTCCATTCCTTAATGTTTCTAATGAAGCAATTCCATGATCTCTCTAGTGTGTGCTGGTTTGATAAGAACACAAATAAGGAAAGTGAAAGTGGTACCAGCCTCAAATGGGATTACAGCCCTTATAGGAAGACACTCTCTTTCTAAGAACTGACATCAAGAGTTCAATATCTGAGTCAGGCCCTCACCAGAACCTAGCCATGCTAGCGTTCTGATCTTAGGCCAATAATGTTTTTCAAGCTCACGGGATTTTGTTATAGTAGAGGGATATGACATTAAAAACTATTCCTGAGAAGACTTCACTTTTTCCCAGAATCACAGGAGGAGATTCTTCTCCCTATGGTCCTCATACATAGAATGTCTTTGCATTACCTGGATGTACTTATGCTCCGCCAGCCCACCAGGCACTTTGATGAGTTTGTTGTTGTCCAAGTGGAGTTCCCTCAGGTGAGGAGTGTTGGCTAGGGTACCATTGTCTACTGCAGAGATGCTGTTGAAACTCAACCCCAACCTTCAGAAGAGAGCACAAAAACTTAGTGTGCACAGTAGCCAAGTATCTCTTTCTTATAAACTGCAGGTAATGGAACAATAGGTGATGCATTCCTTGCTTTTGCATGGAGTGTTCCTATCAAGTGTTCAGAGGCCAGATAAGAAAACTACTGATCCTCTTCCATAATTTCAGTCTTTTACTGAACCTGGAACCTGCCAGGTTTGTCAAAACTATCCAGTCAGCAAGCTCCAGAAATCTTCTTGCTACTTTCTTCCAGGGTAAGTCTACTATCCTGAGGTTTATATATATATATAATCTGCACTCAGGTACTCATGATTGCACGACAGTGACTTGACTAACACAATCATCTGGAACACCCCAAAAGCCAATAATTAACATTTCAGCTCTATATGACCTTTATCGAGACTCCTGATAGATACTTGTAGTAACGATTCTTCCGTTGCTTTCTGAGATTATCTTGGAAAATATAAAGGGTAGTGTTATGACTTGACTACTTATATTCTTCTCCTTTGAAATAGTAACTTTCTTGCAGTAAATCCAGTCCTAACAGAATTAATGTAGAATTTTGCATAGGCATCAAATAACCATGAACTGATTTCTGCATGTAATAAACACGCAAATTCATTCGGTAAGGAACAAAAATAAATAGTAGGATGTTATCAGTCGTTTTTGAAATAAAGTCACTGTTCACTTATCATATACATTTACTAATGGAAAATTAAAGGTAATACATTCTAAAATGTCCATAAGTCTACCCTCTGAACAACAAATTGAATTAGTGTGTTGTAAAGGATAAAAAAATAAGTCCTTTAGTGACCCTTTAATGGCACTGGATCAGCACGGGGTAAGTGTCACTTCCTCCCACTCAGACGCTTGACTCATTTCTCTATGTTTTCTAAGTCTCATTTGGTTGAGGTCTTGCTTCATATTTTTTAAATTAAAGGCATAACAAATGAGGACTCTATAATAATGGGATTCCAAGCCAGAAGAATTTGCCTTGGAGACATGACTAATCCATTAAACATTCTAGGGATAAAACCACCCAAAACAGAGAGATGTTAATCCATAGATCAGGCACCAGGATGAGGACACAGAATAATGAACGAGATCTCACAGCTGCAAGGAAAGAGAAGAATGTTGTTCAAGTGTCTTCACATGCAAAGGAGTAATCTGGAGATGGCTGAATGATTTCCCTAGCCTTGAGGCAGGTCCAAGGCTTGAACCCACTGGAACGTAGATGCTGGACTTTTGTAAATGAAGCCTCCCATGCATGGTTTTGGATTTATTTTGAAATAATGTTTATAATGTGAAGTTTTGGAGCATGAATAGTATCACTGATTACCTTAACTACTGATTATTAACTTGGCAGTGTAGCTGAGAATGTTTAGACTTTCTCTCCTTCTTAGATGCCCATTTATTTTTTATGGCCCTCTTTTTTACTTGAGAAATGTGTCTCCCCTACCTGTGACACTCTAAATCCCTATTATAAATTTTGAGCTAGACTATTTTTAGACTATCCAATTCTAGCAACTTTTTCAAGATTAGTGTTATTTCAAAGTATTTGTTTATATATTTAATGAACAAGTGTTTTGAGATTCAATATTTCTAAGTGATCAGAAGTAACACATAAATACAGAAAAAGGTACCTTATGTATTGACTTGGTCACTAGTATTTCTCAAGGATAAAGAGATTTTTTTTCTGTGTATTCATTTATATACTGTGTGGACTTAGCATAATGTGACAGTGGGTACACACACTGTAAGAATATTCTGTATATGTATTCTTTGAAGACTCTTAAATAAGCCTATAAGATTCATTTTTCTTATATGATCAAGTTTTAAATTCAGAGGGGGTATGAAATCAAGTTAGAAAGTGAAGCCTCATGGTATATAATGAAAAACATACAGGTAGGCAGGGCCATAGAAAAAGAAATTTATCATTTGTAAGCTTGCAGTAAATGTGCAATGGTACTTTCTTTTAAGCCTTTAGAGAATAGGGGATAAAGAATTTCCTTGCAGTCATTCTGAAAGTAAAATCTCTATGTCCATGTAGACACAATTTGAATACATTCTCAAATCTGGACTAACTTGTTACAATTTTCTTAACTTTCTTTTTGGTAATACTCAATTAGAGTATATTAAATGGACATTTAAAATCTGTTTTAATTTAACACCTTTATAAAAGATTTATAAAGAACAAAATATGTTACCACACTTCTTGTATATAGTAAAGAATTTTCTTACTTAGCCAAATTAGTCAGTCCTTTCAGGCTGGATGCATCAACTTTGGTGATTTTGTTTCCATCCAGATGTAATTCAGTGAGAGAAGGAGGAAGACCTGGAATATGGGAGAGATGCTAAATTAGCCAAGAAGAATTATACGCACAGTGTCTTTCAGTGGGGATATGTACAGCCCATTTCTAAAATCCATTTCAAATAATTTTGGTCTTCATATGTTTTAGTGGGATTGTGTTACATTGCAAATAATTGTCCTGCCTACTGGTTTAATAAAAATGCTGACTGACCTGGGGCCCAGGCATATGACTTGCTAGCTCTTGCTTGTAAACTAACCCATGATTCTTATCCTACTCAGCCATGCAGCTCAGTGCCTTTTTCAGAGCAGCATAGGGGTCCTCTGCATCTACTTCTCTGATGTGTCTGTGGCATCTCTGCTCTGTTCTTCCTGTTTCCAGAATTTTCCCAGTCTGTTAGCTCTTCCCACTCTTCCTGTCTGCCTTTAGCCAACCAGTGTTTTTATTAAACCAGTAGGCAGGACAACTATTTGAAATGTAATGTAATCCTACTACAATCTTTTTCCTTTTTTCTTTTTATAATAACAATGAACAGTTTAAAGTGACTTTACTGCTTTTATCTCAGAAGGACTTAGGTAAAATTATGAACTCTTTACATCATGTGTAAGATTTTTATGCTGGTATCCGTAGAATGGAAGTCAAACACCCAACTCCTCACTACTCTTCCCACCTGTGTCAGTGGGCTTACATTGCTGTTGTTTTATAAGTAATTTGTGATATAAAGACAAAGTGAGTTGATAAATATTGGAACTATAATGGAAAGTTTGTGTATTTGTGTATCAGTTAAGTCTGTATATCATTTTAAGCGTGTGTTTCATTTACAAGAATTAATCATAATTAGCTCTAGTGTATTGTGCTTGTGTTGGCTTTTAGACTTGACTTCTCTGTGAGAGCATTTGATGTCTCTGCACCATGGCTGTGCAGCAATAGCAAATAGCAGAATCTTAACACAGTTCCTCATGTTGTGGTGACCCTCAACCATAAAATTATTTTCATCACTACTTCATAACTGTAATATTGCTACTGTTATAAGTTGTAATAAATATTTGTGTTTTCTGAAGGACTTAGGTGACCCCCATGAAAGGGGTATTGCAAACTACAGGTTGAAAACCTCTGGCTTAAAGGGCCCTATCAAATCGAGGCTATTTCTTTGTAAGAAGAGTGTGAAGAGCCCTATAATCAAGTAGCTTGACATATGTAGAACACCTGGATAGATAATCTATAATCCCAACAGCCTTCTGAACTCTCCACAGTACTTCTTAAGTGATTGTGATTTCCAAAACCTTAGTAATGTAAATAGTAAGCAATATTCAAATTTATTTTTATTTCTCTGTGTTTCTATGTGTTTCTATAGGACTATGTGTTTATATGACTGTTAATAACTCAGTGTTTCACTGTAAAGAATAACAACAGTTACAAAAAAAAAAACACAATACATGGATGCATGTATATCTAGTACCTTGTTGGAACAAGTGTTAATTTCTTTGTCTATAAACATGCATAATTAGAAAATAACATTTCATTGCCTTGAAATTTGCTTTACACTAGCCAAATTATGTTAATGATTTTATTTAATGTAATAATTTTCATATCTTGGTTTTAAACTTATTATTGTAGATGACTGTGTTGAATAGTAAATACTATGAAAACGTAAGTAAATAAATAAACTTATTTCTCTGTTTCTGTTATGTACCAAACACTGATTCTGTTACTTTTCTCAATTACATTAATTTTCTCAATGTGAAAAAATGTTGAAAATACCTTTGAACATTTGAATAATGAAAATTTCCATTCTTAATAAGAAAGCAGAGATTAAAGTTATAGATTTATAAGTTTCACACGGGAAGTTTTTGATGCTTCCATCTGGAAAGGGTAATCTAAAATAACATTTTCTAAGCCAGAGAAAATTAAATAATAATTAAATTTTCTATTGAATAAATATTAGAAAATCACATATTTCAATAATTGCTTCTAGAGATAAGTAAAATTTAAAAGTTTGACAAGGGTGTATTTAAATAAGCAAATTGAGAGTTTCCCCTTCCAGCTCTAACTCAACAAAGTTTTGTCATTGTTTTGAAAGCAGTACCAGTAGAATACCAAGAAACAATTTCTCTCTTACTACTTCCTGGCTGATAAATGTCTATCTTTCCAGGAGCTCAGTTTCCAAAAAAATTAATGCAGGCATAAAATTCCCACTAAAAGAATGACGGACACACATTATATAATAAGAAAAAAGACAAGTCAAATAATTGATCCTGTGAACTCTATGATCTTCCACCAAAATCTCAGCTTCATCGGTTCTCGTTTCTAAGATCCTGCTATTTGCACACAAAATATGTTTGACACAAAATCTAGCAGTTTTGGTGCTTAATTAATTGTGCTTGCAAGTTTTGTGTGATTAAGAGGAAATCGAGAAAAGGAAGCCAGACGTGATGATAACTTGTTCACAGGGCAAAAAGGACAGAAAGGAAAACAGACACTGCATGATGACATTTGTCACTGATATACATTTTGGAGGAAGTGTCTGTCATTAGGAAAGACTGTAAAGTTGAAGCAAAAATTTGCAAGTAATATAGAGTCCTAACAGCAGGAAGCAACAGAAAAATTTAACTATTCATTTCCTAAAGCTTTAGGATATTACGGATATATTAAGTATAGACCATAACATATATGTACAGTATATAGTATATATAATATGGGTAAACACTTCTCAGTGTGTGTAGGTATACATATGTGCATTTGTCTCTCTGTATCCAGAGGATTTTGTACAATCCTTATATATGCCAAAAATCTCAAATTTCCAGCTCAGCTCCATTGTATAAATATTTGCACAAAACCTATTCACAAACCTATGCTTTTATCCTCTAAATTACCTCTACTTATAATTTCTCATACAATTTAAATTCCTTGTAATTTCTTGCATTATACTTTTGGGAGGGAATAATGGCAAGGATAGTTTGTCACTAGAAAAGAAAAAAATCTTTTAAGTATTTTTAATCCATAATTAATTGAATATATGTGAACATATATAGTGAATTTTCCTTTATTTCACATAAGTAGAGCATTTGTTGCATGCAAGAAATTAAAGACTCAAAACAAATATACCTTTAAAGTTCTGAATAAATATATGCTATTTAGTTAGAAATCTTACTCATTAATCTATCATTTAACAAATACCTATGTAGGTATACATGTAAGTACTTATCTTTTCCAATTTGTATTTCCCAGGACACCCAAACCACCCTCTGTATAAAAAGCCTTGTGTAGGCAGGAGTTGTAAGAAAACTTCCTACGGTCTGAAAATAACCAGTGTTTTTTCTGTAGATGAAAATTTGTGCCAATTACCCAGTTCCATAGAAAGGCACCTGTGTTGGAGAGGGATATGTGGGAAATACGGAGTGAATTTTGTGAGGCTGAACTTTGAGGTAGAAGAAAAGTGAGATTCATGACACTTCTTTTACACATTTAGCTGCCTTTCCTGGTTCACCGGGACAGGATCCCTTATGGCCGCAGAAACAAGGCTGATGGCAATGACCACCCTTCAATGTCTGGCTCTGGCTGATGTGGGAAATAGTACCTCCCACTCACTTGTATGTCTTCAGTGTTCCCTGTGTAAGATTAAACCTTTAACACATTTCCCAAACAATAACAGAAGACAAAATTAGTTTCCTATCACTTATACCAATATTTTCTACTTAATTTTGAGACCCTAATCCTAAGAATTTGGGAGTCATTGAGCCAATCAATGACAACTTGAGTATAAGCAAAGATACTGAGGCCTACATTCTTTATGATGACAGAGATTAAATCAGGAGTATGATCTTCTTATTGAGATACTGATGAGTGGAAAGTTTTGCAGTGAAAATAATTCTCTATAGGATTAGAAAATCAAAGTAAAATTTGGCTCAGTTTCAGAGATATCACCACATATGAGTGTTGTTTTTTTCATTTTATTATTTTTAGCAAAATACTAATGAACTATTATTAACTGCATGGCTTCTTTAGGAAATTGTAAACTGAGAACACACACTTGTTATGTCTTAATTTGCACCTTAAAAGAATTTTATAGGGGGGTCTATCTGTGTCTGCATGGCCCTATAGTCAACTAGGCTTGCTGCATATATCTTAATTTAAACCTCCACAACCATTTTTTTTAAATGCCAAAACAGATGGAGCTTAGTTTCTCAAAATATTTTGGGGGATTTCCTGTCACCTTGAGGAATGGCAGTGATGTTGGTGTCTGCGATGCGGATGTATGAAAGTCTCTTCATTCCTTGGAAGGCTCCATTTTCAATTCCAGAGCTTTTCAGTGGGTTGGTGCCCAGTTCTACAAAGACAAAAAGTGTGAGGTTCTTGGAAGACATTTTAGGATGTCTGTATCTGCTTTTGTGAAGATTCTAAAAAATATACATTAGCATTTAATAACTTCTAGACTGAGAAACAAGTGGAAAAGATGAGAGAAAAGACTATAACCTTGAGGGAAATATCAAAATAAAATGAAACTTTATCCTACTAAGACAGAGGCTGGTATGATGACTTGAGCCCCAACATTCAGGGGCCTTAGGCAGAAAGATCACTTCCTTTTCAAGAACAGACTGTGTTATACAATGAAACCCTGTATGAATGAATGAATGGATGGATGAATGGATGGATGGATGGATGGATGGATGGATGGATGGATGGATGGATGGGTGGGTGGGAAGATATTGATGAGCTAACAATAGCCATGGCACTAGTAATTTCCCCAGAAAAGCTAAGCATATATTAATAAATCACACGTTAGGCTATAAATTTCTTAAATGTTGTTCAAAATTTAAACATATCATTTGCAAACCTATTGTAAAAATCACATTTAATAATCAAAATCTTATAAAACATTTCTCAAAGAAAATTATCTACTGATGGTCATAACAAAGGAAAACTCTGCTATAGAAAGGTTTCCTCAAATTTCTCTGATAAAGCACTGCCCATCCTAATCCTGATCACGTGACTGGGTATGCCAACTTCCCTTCACATTCCCAGATCTCCAAAGTCAAAGAATGTCCCCTTTCTCCTGAAGCTGAGTCTGCTTTACACATAGCTTACAGACTCTCCTGTCTCTGGCTCATCCCCTTTCTGTATCTAAGGATTACTTGAAATCCCTTCATGACCTCTAAGGCCTGACCCTCAAGCTATAATCAAATCTATACCTATGACAATCATCTGGTTCAGTCCATTGAACACGGTTTTCCGCACTTTGCTGATCTCATTCTCGTGGGCTCGAAGCTCCTGGAGTGTTTTGGGCATTTTTTCGGGCAGTTCTTTCAGCTGGTTCTTAGACAGATAAAGCCTTTCCAATCTCATTAGAGGTGCAAAAGCCCCGGAGCTGATCTTGTTGATTTTGTTGTTGACAAGAATCAAGGTCTGCAGAAATTAAACACAACTCCTGAAATCCAAAAGCATTTATGCAATATACATATAACATCTATGTAATCAACTCATTTTTTTCATGAAACTAGAACATAAATTTGGAAAATCAAAAGAAGTCAGGAGAAATGTGTAAATGTCCTCTGTGTAGACATGTGGGTACATATGCTTATAAATTTGAAAAATAAATGATGCTAAAGAAATCATTTAAGAACACCAGATTCCTAGAAACCACCAATGCCATAAATTTCATCCTCACATCAACTTTTCTGCCTAAGGCCCAGCTTCACTGCCTGCCATGATGTGATCTTAGGGTATACTGTCACCAAAATTGAGAATTAGAATGCCGCTGAAGTAGGAAACTCTTCAGAGAGTTCAGAGAGAGGAGACCCGGCTACCACCCCTACAGTGGAAGCCTTTGGGGAGACATGCTTACATTTCCTTGTCTTTGGTTTGCTTTATTACTGCTGTGCCCTGTGTAGAAGATGCCTGCCAGATCTAGAGGGAAGCTTGGCTTGACCTCAGTGACAATTCCTAAAGGAGAAAGCCCATAATCTACCAGTGATAACATTTATACTCACTCACTTCCCAGTCCTCTCACAACTGCCACCCTGATGATCGTTCCCCCCCCCCAAAAAAAAGAAAAGAAGAAAAAGGATTCATTTTGTGTTATTTAAAGGAAAAGAAACCGTACTCAAGTATATCCTTGACATACTTATTTAAACTAATTGAAATGGTAATTTTAAATTTTTCCTTAAAATGACTTGAGTTCAGTGATTTTAAATGTTAATTATTATTTAACTCTGGCTGAGAAAAAAATATGATTGTAAAACTTAAGATAGATAATGTAAAGGTAGATAAGTATATACCTGTATTATATGCTCATAAAATGTGAACTGCTTTTGCTAGACAAAACTAAAATGTAAAGATATAAAAACTAATTTATATAAAAAAACAAACCAATTTACAGTAAGCCCATAGCCAACATCTTCATAAACAAAAAGAAACCCAAAACATTTCTACTAAAATCAGAATAAGTAGATGTCCTCTCTCTTCATATCAAACTTTGAATTTGATGTCTTAGCTGAAGTCACAAGCAACTGCATAAGATCAGTGGGATATGAATAGGAAGACAAGTATCTTTATCTGCAAATGATAAGAATTTATGCATAAAAACAACAAAGACCCATCAAGAAAGTTCTACGGTTGACAAACATTTTCAGCATAGCTACAGAACACTAAATTAACACACAGATATGAAGTACCTCCCAATATGTGACAAACATACTGAGAAATAAATCATGAAAATAATACCTTTCATAATAACTCAAACCAAGGAAATGAAAGGCTTGCATAATAAAAACCTAGAGAACATTGGAAAGGAAGATATTAGAAGATGAGAAAAATCTCTCTTGCTCATGGTTTGGTAAGATTATGGCTATGAAAATGGCCATTCTACCAAAAGTCACCTTTAAATTCTAAACATCCGTTATCAAAATTTCAATACCATTCTTCACTGATTGAAAAAAATCTTAAACTTTATATGAAAATGCACACACATACATACATACACACACAATAGCTAAAATAATCTTTAATAATAAAAAAAATATTGAAGAAGCTATTGCCATTCAAGATTTCAAGTTGTATTTCAGAGCTATATAAATGAACACAGCATGATACTGGCATAAACATAGACACATTCATCAATAGAAAAAAAAATGAAGTACCAAACATAATCCCACATACCTACAGACACTGATTTTTATAAAAGAAGGCAAAAATAGACTATGTAGAAAAGACAGCATCTTTAACAAATGATGCTTATCCAACTGGATGACTGTGTACAAAAGAATAAAAATAAATCTATATTCATAACCCTATACAAATTTAACTAAATGGGCCAAAGACCTTAACACAAGACCAGATACCCTAAATGTGATAGAAGACAAATTTAAAAATAGATTTAAAATTATTCTTCCCAAAAAATACTATATGAAAGGACCCCCACAGGGCCCAATAAGTCCTGTTGAAGCATTAAGATAAATAATTAATAAATAATACCTTATGAAACTAAATAACTTCTGTACAGCAAAAGAAATAATTAGATGAGCAAAGTGGAACACTACAAAGTAGAAAAAAATTTCTTACCAATTATACATTAGACAGAACATTAATGTCATACTATTAGGATATAATACTATATTCTAGTAGACATAGTAGGATACACAATGAACTTTTAAAAAACCTGAACATAAAGAAAACAAACAACTCAACTAAAAACGGGTTTGGAGCTGAGAATCTTGATTCATGTCTTTAATGCCCACACTTAGGAAGCAGAGGCAGGTAGATCTCTGACTTTAAGGCTGGTCTACAGAGAATGAGAGATTTTAAGGAATTAAGTCTTATTAGGGATGTCTTTATTAACCAGAACCCTCTCTCAGGAATCTGTGTCATAGAGGAGGAAAGACTATAAAGGCCAGAGGTGCTTGATGATTCCAAGGGAATAGCATATTCCAGACACAACAGGACTTTCTCACAAATGAAGTCACAGAGACTGTGATAGTACTCACAAGACCTGTACAGTTTTAAACTAGACAAAATCTCAGAACTGAAAGTAGCAAAGACAAAACCCCCCACACCCTAAATAAGAAGTTATTTGTGGGTGAAAGCTATTGGGAAAGGGAAAAAAAACAGTTTTGTTCAATGAGGGGGATAATGTTGTTATATTGTAAATAATTGTCCTTCCTACTGGTTTAATAAAAATTCTGGTTGGCAGGAGGCAGACAGGAAGTGTGGGCAGGGCTACCAGACTAAGAAAACTCTGGGAACAGGAAGAACAGAGCAGAGATACCACATACACACCAGAGAAGCAGATGCAGAGGACAACTATGCCGCTCTGAGAAAAGGTACCGAGCCGCACAGCTGAACAAGATAAAGAGTCATGTGTTAGATTAAAAGCAAGAGCTAGCAAGTTATATACCTGGGCCCCAGGTCAATCAGTGTACAATTCATGTAAGTGTCTGTGTGTTTCAATGGGACTGTGGGTCTGAGGATATGGTCCACAGAATAGGCTGGAAAGTCCGGGCTAGAAACCTCATACAACAGTCCAATAGGTGGTCACCGGAAAAATCAATCACTCTCCATGCCAGACCCCACACCCAGTAGTAGCTGGCCACAACAAAAATGGATTTTTTACCTCTTGTTATATTTTGTTTCTCTTGTCATATTGTTGTTTCTGTTTGTGTATTCTTACTGGTCACTGCTATTTTGTTAGTGTGTTTGATTTTAAGAGAGGGGAGAAAAAACATGAAGCTGGGTGAAAGTGAAATGAGGGAGATTTTGGAGGAGTTGTTGGAGGGTAAAGAACATAATCAAAATATATTATATATTTTTTTAAAAAAAAGTTATATCTTAAAAGAAAATAATCAGTGAAGGCTTGAGCTAGAAGAATACAGAATAAAGAGTACTACAGCATTTGTAGGCATGCAAGATTGTAGAACCTTAATTTAAGATGAAACAGAAATCCTTAATGCCAGCATAGAGAATTGTAATGAAATCTCGTCATTGTTATATGTGTGAAATACAGTTCAGAATGTTTTACTCTGTTGAATGGTCAACTATGACTTTTAATATAGCATGCATTTTTTCTCAAAAGATGTTCATGTAGGGGATCCACTGTCCCAAGTATTGTTCTGTGAGTCAAATTGGAGTCACTCACATATTTGTAAACAATAATTAGTGCTCATGATCACACAGGATGCTGATGACCTTCTATGCTTAAGGTCTGCAATCAACCTCTCTGCCTGTTTTCTCATCCATAAAAATGTATATTAGTGTGAGAATAGCCAGGAGGATTAAAATAAGATTTCCTGAATTTGTAAACTACAACCATCGTACCACGAGTGTTAACAGATATTTGTTAGTATTCAGTGGCTGACATTTTTGTTGATTTTTATTTTAAAAACCTATTTTTTTTACTGTTTATTAAGCTGCAGTTTCAATCAAGCCTATAAAATCTGGATCTATTATTATATAAAGGTGATGAATACATATACATCTGTATATATATATATATATATATACATACACACATATGTACGCATATACATACATACATATATGTACACATACACACACACACACACACACACACACACACACACACACACACACACACACATATATATATGGACTATGAAACTGCTCATGAAATAACCCACAGAGTCGTAAATGCACATAATAACTGAAGAATAAAGGACTTTTGTTTCCCTCTTAAACCTTTTCTATTTTAATCCTTATAAAACTTTTGTTCATTCCTTCCTTGTCATTGTGCTACAGTTTTCCCAACCAAAATTATACTGTCTCTTTACATAATGACAAGGAAGGAAGAAATAGCGAATAAAAGGCAGAGAGAAAAAGAGTTGTTTGGTATCCCGTCGGTGATCACAGGCTCTAATGAATGCTCCTCTTCTTCCGATGGACCACTTTGAAGTAGAAACAGGGGTTTGACAAAATGAAGGCTATTTCACAAACCTTCCAGAAGGAAATTTATGGATAGAAATAACTTCTGTTTCCTATAGCAGAGTTGAAGAGAGCCTTGCAGAAACTGGATGTCTCTATAAATTTTTTCCAAAATTATCCAGATTATACTTAAATGTCTAAGAAATTGTAGCTACTGAAAGGGAACTTTACTTCCCTAAAGCATAGATTTGGAATAAAATTTATGAAAGAAAATTTACATTTTAAAGTGTTTCAGTTAATTGAAATGATACTTGCTCTTTATCTTCACTTAATGGAATTCTTTTAGCAATGACTTGGGCAGTAAAGGACACATACTGCTGGGTTTTCCATCAACTCTGTGGCAAAGCCTCAAGAGGAAAGCTGTGCACTGGAGAGTGAGAACTGGGCTTGGCCTAGCAGAGGAAAGCTGCAGGACTCCTGGCTTCTGCTTAGGTCCTTTCCGCAAGCACAGAAGCCTGCAATATTCATTCGGCAATCTTCTTATTGACAGTCATTCATTTTCTACTGACTCTAATCTCCTCTTACACAGTAAACCCTCATTTCTCTGCCTTTCTACAAACAAGCTAATCCTTTAAAGCTGTTATGTCCCTTTGTTTTCGAAGTTGTCCATTAATTGGGTATACAATAGACTGTGATTTTTCTCTTAATATTCACTATTTACATGTTTATGCTGGGACATATTTACAAACTGAATTCATTTTCATATATAATACTATTTTACCTTCCTGATGGAGATTTTTTTTAATAGTTTCATCCTAGAATCTTATTTTTAACTTTCAATTTACATATTAGTTATAAAATCCATAGTTTGAGAAAATATTTGAATTCTTTTGCAAATTTAGTACATTGTCTTATGAATATTTATGGCTGCAGTCAACTTAGCTGTCAAGTAATTCACTATAAATCTTTTCTTGACTATATTAACTCTGTAATGGTTTTAGACCAGCTTATTCTACTTTGCATATCATTGTTGTTTTATATCTTTAATGCCTATTCTAACATGTAACAGCTGGATGGCACATTTTACACTTGTATTCTGTCATAATGCCTATTTTATTATGTGTTTCCTCAATTAGTTCTACATTGGGTATAATAAATAAATACACATGAATTAAATGTTTTAAGCCTCAGAATTCTGTCTCTATGGCATCCATTATTAATATATCATTTCTATGAACTATTATTACCACAGTTGGGGCCATATCACTAGAAGTTCTATTTTATGGAAATACTCTTTAAATTAGATTTTAATATGGACTAAGAATGTGCTCCCTTTAAGTTTCTCCCACTAGGGAAATTTTGTTGTCCTACTATTTATCAAGTAATTGTAGTCCCTCTCCCTCACAGAGGCCTCTCAAATAAGTTATGCCACCTTTCATTCAGTGTAGACATAGACATCTCTACCAATTGTGTTGAAGATACAACAGTCATATTCTTTCTCCCCATGGTTTCTCCTCTGAGGTTTTAAGGATATCATGATTTGCTTTGTCAAGGATCATACTCAGTATTTGAAGAGCTGCTCTTCAGTAAGAGTATAAAAATTGAGATTTTCATAGTGCAATATATTTAGACATTGATTCCTGACTTACATATATTAAATGTGCTCTGATATTATGAAAGGAATCAAACTTACCCTACAGGAATCAAACTGAAAACTGATAAGCTTCATGGAGACTCCTGTGACTTCTTTAGTTGACTGTCTTCAAGCTAGAGACTGTGTGAGTTGATCCTGACACACTCCCCACTATGATGATGTGCATTCTTCAATGTTTTTGTACTACACTGTGTTTGTGGAAGGTGACCTCTGCCTCGATCTGGTACCTTTACAGTTCTCTAAGAAGATTCAGCAACATAGACAATTGTGTGAAGTCAGGGATGAGACTTTCTAGTGTTGTGCCCATAATTCTCCTACCCCTTATGCTCTTCTGATTCCAATGCTTCACAGTCCCTTGCTGCTTTGTGAAATATTCTCATGAAACATTTGAAAGTGTCTTCTTTTTCTGATATACTTCTGTCTGGTGATATATTATGTATCTAGAAAGTTTGCTTGAAGTTCCGAGGACACAGCCAGCCACAGATTTAGCCTTAGAGGTCGGGGAATGGTGGCACACACCTTCAATTCCAGCAACCAGGACAGAGATCTCTTTGATCTCTGTGAGTTCAAGGTAAAACAGAGCCAGATAGTGGTGGCGCACACCTATAATTCCAGCACTTTTCATCTCAAGCCTCTGCTCCCAGTACTTAGAAACTCACATGCCTTTAATCCCAGCACTAGGAAAGATGAACCAAAAAGTAAGAGGACTGGGAAGACAAAAAAAAAAATAAAAGGCTGGAGGAGACAGGAGTATAGCCTTCAAACTTCTTCCCTTTTGGATAAGGACTCCAAAACATTCGGTCTGAAGATTCTTGAAGAGCGACTAAATGAGAAGGGGTTGCAGCTCTGTCTCTCATCTTTCAGTTTTTCCTCAATATCTGACTCTTGGTTTTTATTATGAGATAAATTAGGATTCCTATAACATGCTTGACAATCATATTGGATATTTCAGTAGAATAGAGATAAGTAAAAACACACATACAAGCAGCAGCATGTATAATCTAAAATAAAATATAATAATTACATGTGTGTGTAGAATTTACATTTACTAAACAATGTGTGGATTATTCCTTACTTTACAGCCAGGAAGAGGATTTCAAAGGTTAGTCACACCTCTTTAGAGAATGAATCACAGAAAATAAAAGAAACAAAAGCATAAAATAACACTAAAATTGAGGTGTTTGTGCGTTATTCTGACTGAGATGCAATCTACTTGAGGCAATACATACATTTGCTCACAGAAACATGGACAGAGATTAAGGTATAATGGTCTTTGGTGTTCTTAAGATGATATAGAAACAGTGATTTTTCTTTTTTAATAGCTGCTTAATATATTGCTCTGCTTATTTATCAACACTAGGAAGAGTTAGATAAACACATACATGAGAACTATTTTATTCCCACATCTAGATTTCGTCTTATTGTAGGTTTGTTTGGAAAAGACAATTCAAGTCTGCTCTTACAACCAATGAAAAGGTAAAATAGTCCTTACATGCAGATTTTTCAGGCTCTTGAAGTCCCCATCTTTGATCTCCGTTATTTTGTTATTTTGCAGATCTAGCAATGTTGTGTCAGGTGGAAGGTCCTTAGGCACTTTATCCAAACCTAGAATAAAAAACAGATATATATATATATATATATATATATATATATATATATATATATATTCTATATGAAGGAATTCCCAACTACAGAATCACAAAAGATCTTTATTCTTAATTTTTTGAAACAATTATTTCACATTGTATTGCCTCCTGCCTCAGGCTACTAAGTGCTGGAATTAAAACTGCTTCTAACTTATAAAGTGTGTTCTCACAAAGAAATTAAAATTTCAATGATAGGTATCTCTGCAACATGTTTTTCTCCAAGACTTATTGTGGTGGGATTAAGGTGTCATCTGATAAGGTCCAAAGACGCTTATTCAGGATCCCGGTCCACTGAAGGGGGTGTGAAAACCCCTTTGAGAAGGGGCTTCTGGGACACGAGGACTCCCTGCCTGGTTCCTGGCTACTGGAGAGACAGGATCGGAATCCATCATCTGTCCATCGCTCGTCCACCGTTCCAGACTCCAGTCCCTGTTCAGGTGCTACTATAAACTATTACCTGTACCGTGAGTGTTGGTTTATATTTTAATAAATATCTATCCTGCACTGGTGCCTTCTAAGTAAACTTTGCCTACAACTTATATCTATTAAATGTTTCCCAACCAAGACACAGAATGTTTTTCTTAGTCGTAAACTGAAAAATGTTTCCTGTATAATTATTTTTCTGCATAGAGTAAAATTGTGTTTCATTTAGGATATTGCTCAAATCACTCACTACAAGTTTCATCTTAACAAGAGTTTTGGAAATATTCAATAGAAGTGCATTGTCAACCTGTACTAGCCATACACATATCTTATCAATTGAGTGTTCCAGCCAAATTACCATCTCATTTTTTATTACATCTAACACTGACATGGATTTACATTCAAACTTAAATTTGGTTGAACTTGCAGCCATGGTAGTGTTTGTACAATGAAAACATATTTAAGCTTTAGGGAGAGTAATTCTTTTCATTTTAATTAGAATGTCATGACAATATCAATTTTTAATAGTCATTTTACAGCCAATATATCTATGGTATAGTAATATCAATTGGGGCAAATTTGGTGGTGTACTTACTGTGGAATTAATTTTTGAAGTTATTATTTTGAAATTTAGATTTTCAGCATATAGATGTAGAAACTTAATGACCAAGTGGTCTGGGATTTTAAATAATGTGTTTCACAAGTCATTCAACCAATTTTATTGAAGATTTTTATTTTTATTTTGGGTAGTGTAGGAAATAAAATAAAAACTGGATATCTGAGTCCAGAGAAATGCTTCAGTGTTTAAGACTGTGTACTGCTTTTGCAGGGTAGCTGGGTTCACTTTCCACCACCTATATCAGGAGATCAAAACAGTCTGTAAATCCAGCTGCAGGGAATCTAATGTCCTCTTTTGGCCCCATGGACACTTACATACACATAATGAAATTTCATATGAATAGGTGTGCATACGTGCACCCTAACTACCTAAAGAAAGAGAAAGAACACTTTGGAAATTCTACTTTTACATAATATATCAATCTCTAGGTTTTAATATACCATAACAAAATTCTATGGTTTGGAGGGTTTTATAGAAACAAGTTTTCCATCTTCATACAACTTGAAGTACTAACGACCTCTGACTAATTTGACCTTTTTCTGTTTGTTTGTTTCATCGACAAGAGGCTGGATATACAAGAGCAAACGGATCCTACCCACTTGGGAATAGAACTAATAACATACATAATTCACTACAGTTAAAACTAAGATCACAACAAAATATAATAACTACTATATTGGGTAGATAGCTTTCCAGTTCTGAGTCTGTAATGAACATGTACTCAAAAACCACATGGCATTCACATTTCAAATCTCCTTATTTCTTCCATGAAAATTACATAAATTTAGAATAATCATTTCTGTGTCTCTTTTGTTATTATTGTTGGTCTTGTCCACAGACTACCACTCCAATGACAATGGAAGAAAGCATTGTTTATATCAAGGACCAGTGTCTTAATAAAGTTCAGTAGTAAATGCAGTTGGAACTCAATTGACATGTGTTCTATAAACATAGAACTCATTGCAGGCATTGTTCCCATGGAAATGTAAGATTGAAGTGCTTTTAGCACTGAGAAGTAAACTACAAAACAGCTACCTTGTGTGAGGGTACCCCACAATTATAATCACTGCAGTTTTCAGAAATGTCAGTTCTCTAATTGCATTCAATTAGAGGAAGTACACTTTTGCCAAGTCTTTGATAATTAGTATGATCCAACTATGAAAAGACATGATTTCCTCTCATTTGGAATATAATTCCATGTCTCATTATTACTTGTTTTCTGTTAGGGATTTAATTTCCATTTAAGATGACTTTTGTATAATTGTGAACTAAAATTCTAGAGGCTGTCTTAACATTTGGACAATGCCACACTGATATGAAATCTCACATATGTAAGGAAAGAATGTCACCTCTGCATGACTGACTCTTTTACTCATACTATCATCCTTTAAAATAACAGAAACTGTTTGACTTTAGTTATATACTTTATAGCAGAATATGTAGCATAACAATACCCTTTCAGGCTTATGATATTTGCAGATCAGCTCTTGGAAGTCCACATTAGTGGTAAAAATGATAATGCTTATGTATCTGCTCTGAATTACTAATGGACTCATACCCATTTTGTTAACCTCAATTGTTTATCGTTGTTACTTTAAACTAGCAATATTTAATTATTTGAGACTTTTAGTTAAAACTATGTTCTACTATTCCCTTCACAGCAGTACTATCATAACACACCAAACTGCTTTGTGAATGATTTTAATAGCATCTGAACATAAAGCAATATGATAACTTTCTTTCACCAAAAGACTTTCAGAAAGGTTTAATGGTATGAACAAAATTCTAGTTAAGAGTAAAGGGCATAGCTAAAGGACAACCCTCCAGGCTTTCAATCTGATATTTGTATGTCAAATTTAACTGTACTCTCAAGAAAAAATTGTTCTCATACCAGATTCGCCCAAAACTTTAAACATTTCATGTGTAGATGATGTGGAAGAACATTAATTAGCATTTTCAAAGATTTAGGAAAGGCATAATAGAGGTTAAATTAGACTAAAACATGAGTTCTTAGAATGTCCCAAAGGGAATGAGTCTTAATTGTCATCTAGTCTATTGTTTTGTGTATACTCTATGATAAAGTTTTTATCAATTAAATTAAGAAAACATATAGGTTAATCTGACTAGTTTTAATATAAGTTCATACATACATACACACACACACACACACACACACACACACACACACACAATTCTGAGACTATTTTCTTAATTCTTTCTTCTAAATACATCTCCTTTAAAATTGAATTGATAGCTGCTAAAATATTGTGTTATATTTAAGATTTGTTTTAACTATATTAAGTGATAGACTTTTAAAAAATTCAAAGAAAAGAATATTTATTTGACTGGGCTTTGTGATGGATACATTTAATCCCAGAATTTGGAGGCAGAAACAAGAATCTCCAAGAGTGAAGAATAGTCTGGTCTACATAACAAGACCCAGACCAGCCAGTGTTAAATAGTGTGTCTTTGCCTAAAAGAAAAAGAATTTTCCCAGAAACAAAAAGTGGGGAGGGTAAATTGTAACCTAACTGAATTCTTTCCTTTTATTTTCTGAAGAAAGAAACAAGGCCAGAGAAGTAAAATTTCCAAGAGAGGTTATAGCTAAACTAGGCAATAACCAAAATGGTCTGAGTCCTCACTCCAGAAGTACATGAATACTGTTTATACATGTGACAATACTGCACTTTGAGCACTGACAGTCACCCCTAGAAATTCATTTATACCTCGGATATTTTAAGAAACTCCAGCTCTTCTGAAGTGGGATTATGTTCTGATACATTGTAAATATTAGTTCCTCCTATCGGTTAATAAAATGCTGATTGGCCAGAAGGCAGACAGGAAGTGTACGAAAGTGTAGGCAGGGCACCAAATTGAGAAAACCCTGGGAGCAGGAAGAACAGAGCAGAGACACCAGCAGATGCAGAGGAAAGAAGTAAAAATATTGCTCTGAGAAAAGGTACTAAGCCACTTGGCCAATGGGTTACTTTAAAAGTTAAAAGTTAGCAAGCTATATGACTGAGCAATAGGCTAATCAACATGAAATTATTATTATAAGTCTTTGTATGATTATTTGGGGCCAGGCAGCAGCTGGGTTGTGAACAGGTCTAAACCTCAGAGATAGCACAGAAAGGCAGGGCCAGAAACACCATACTACAGTTGCCCCATCATCTTTCTGCTATAAAAAACTCATCCACATCAAACTATGGAGCAGTGATACCTTAAGCCTAAACTTTTTTACATATTATAGACACGTATACATTCCTATCTTTAACATGTTTTCCTGGTCACCTGTAAATTTAATACAAACAGAGAAGTGATTTTTTTTTAAATTTTTTCTGTTGGTTTTGCTTATTTTTTTTGTTTTCCATTATGAAGTTGTTCTGGCTATTTACGGGTTTCTTTCTGACATCTCAATTAAAGCACCAAGCTGCCTTTTGGTCCTGTTGTTAATAGTTCATCAGTATGGTCTTGAAATTTTTTTGCATTATAAAATCTCCCCAGATCCTATTTTCATTAAGGTTTTATTTTTCATCCAATGTATTATGACAAAACTGGTTGTAGGAACCTGCATCTTATTTCTAATTTTCAGTTATCAAATGCCTCTTCCCATCAATTCTGACATCTCCTTGGTTTTTACCTATTAACTGCTCTCTCTTCTTTGACTATGATGCATTTTAAGGCATCTTTAGTCACATGTGTACCTGAAGAAGATGCTTTATTCTCTCTGTTTTACATGATCCTGGCTCAGGGTTAATAACCTCTTCATGGCACATATTTCTCTTGGAGGAGGAGAAACAGTAAGCCACTAGATGGAGAAACAGAAAGGCATTCATGGACAGAAACTAACTAAAACCAACACACACACACACACACACACACACACACACACACACACAACTAATCAGAATTGAGCAATAGACTTATTTCTTCTCTTGAAACGAGCCACGTTAATATAATAAATTTGGAACCAATAAAAATTCTTTCAGGAAATGGTTTAGAAAATTCATTGAACTTCATTTTAAAGAGCACTTAAGAGTGACCTCTCCATAGATCAGTAGACAAGTATGTGCTTTCACATATGGAACTTCACTGATAACATAAACCTCTCCCCAGAACTACTCAATGTATGTACTACATTGAACATGGATTATACTACATGGATTATAATAAACATTAATAAGGTGTGTAATGACCATTTCAATATTTATAGAATCATTGAAAATATACACATTTAGAGATGTGATTTTAGATAATAACTAGTTGTGAATATTTTGTTTAGTTTTCTTTATTGATTCAATTGTATATTACAAATATATATTTACTTGATATGTATTTTATGAAATATCTGAAATTTAACTCAAAGTTACTTGACAGAGGAGTAATATAGTAATTAGTGTATTTCCTTTAGACTACCTGAAGTTCTATGTAGTTTTTAAAAATCTCATAAATATTTTTTAAAGTTTATTGATTGGATTTGTATGCATGTGGAAGTTTTGCCTGCATATATGTTTTTGGACTACATGTGTTCCTGGTACTGATAGAGCTCACAAGTGAACATTGTATCAACTAGGCCCTCAGATAGTTCTGCACTACTATGTGAGGGCTGGAAATTATACATTACTTTCTCAAGAGCAAGTGATCTTAACCTCTGAGCTATTTTATCTTGTAGAATTTGTATATTTAAAGAAATTTACATAATTTCATTCTTATAATTTCAATTTCAATAATTACATTTATCTTGGTCATTTTATGGCTACAAATCAAGCTCCATAAGCTGTACGTATTCTGAAAAGTATTCTTGATAACTTTCACAGGATTTTTGTAAGAAATCAGCAAACTGTACTATAAGTGAGTTTTCTATTACAGTATAGATACAGTCTCAAGTTTTGTTATCTATGATTAGTGTCAATAAGAAAGAGTTTAGGTTAATTCTTCTGCTGATGATAGGAGTATTAATCTCTGTTTTATTATCCTTATTATAATTATTAATAAATTATTCTGAATATTACAGTCTATTTTTTTACAGGTATGCTAAATATAGATTTTTCATGTAAACATCTTAGCCCTGAGTTGGTTCTTCTTGTCAGTAAAGACTAATGTTGTATTCATCATTGTTCCATGAAGAACAGGATCTTCAGAGTTTATCTACATAGGTCCATGTGTGGACAGGAAACCTTCAGTTCAGTTAAAATATGCTTCTGCAAAATGATAACACCACAAATCTTCCCCTAATCAACTTCATCCTATTTAGTAGGGACAAAGACAGGCCCCAAATTTTTGTAAGTCAATAGAATATCAGATACTTTAAAACCACTTAGGCTCCAGAAAGATTTGATTTAAAATTAATCCATCAATGAATTAGAGATGAATGAACCCCAACTTAGCACATTTAAGCCTCTCCGTTTTCATTTGAAGCACTGAGGTAAAAATACCTTAGAACTGAGTTTCAATCTGATGGCTAAACATTGTCAGTTTGAGCTAAAAGTAGGTGATAGGTCATGGGAATATAATATCTTCACAATTTATTTTGATATCTCCAATTTTGCCTAGGATGAACACTGATGTTCTCCATCCCATCTCTCTTTGTAGAATCCTTACAGATATTGTAATTGCAAACTCATCTTCGTCAGTCACCTGAGTATCTGGGGATATTGGCTTTTGTCACCATACATGGCTTTGTACAGTTTCAGAGCCATGCACATATGAGACAATCAATGATTGCTTTTCTATGAGATAGTACCCTGAATACAAAGTTACTATTGTAAGAATGTTTACATGTATTTTCAATTACTGTCTAGAAAAATAAAATGCGTGTTTATTCGTTAAATGAGAAAACAGAACTTTTGAAACTATCATTACACATGGGGGACAAAGTAGATTTGAATTCAAGGCTGTATTTCTGTATATATAAAATTCTTTACACTCTAGATCATTTTAAAGATATTAAAATACCTTTTAAACATCAATAATTATGTGCTTAATTTAACAAAAGCTAGAAATAAGACAATGATTGTGTTTATATGACTTTTTAGGAGTCATGTATGTTGATCAATGAGATGAAAGTTAGAACCAAATCATACTCCTTGGTGACCCCTGGCTCCAAGATGAATAGCTGAACCAAGTCCATAAGCAAGAGAAACTATCTTATTTCAAGATATTATGAACACAAAACAGAGCATCTGCTCAAGATCAAAATTGGACAACTTTCAAAGTGTGGGAAAAAATGAGCTGCATTCACCCTCATACTTTCTGTTAGCTGCTCTGTGTTTTGTGGCGCTGTAGATCGGGATACAGTGAACATGGTTATGAAGGTGCTTTTCTAGCACATGTCCAGAAGTAGGACAGCTACTGGTATTGTGCTACTTTTAATTCTTTGAGGACCCTCCATACTGCCTTCCATAAGGGCTATACTTCTTTTTAATTCTTTCCCACAGAGTTCAATTACTGCCTTTTCTGACACCTTCCTAAGCCTTGGGTAGTCTTAGTATCCTTGATAAAATAATTTTTAAAGCTGTCAGGCAATAGAGTATCAATTAACATTTCCCTGATAATAAGTAATCTTCAGCATTTTTCATGTTTTGGTGGATCACTTATAAGAATATATATTTAGATTTATTTTTCATTTTAAAACATAAATTGACATTGGTGAATGCCCCTCACATATGGCAGCTTTTAAACATCTTCAGTTGGTTTGTGACCTAAAATAAGAAATATAGCAAAGGCATCTCAAGCAGGGTTGCCCATTCATTTGTAACCAAATATTAACAGGAGTAATGGTCATGGAAATCTAGGCTGGACTGGGTCCCCCAAGACTCTGTCTTATGAATAGCCATCTGTGCTGCTATGTTCTCAGAGCTGGCACTGTCTAGACTACCAGAGACTGGCTTTCTAGGCACAGTCTCAGTACCAATATATTTATTCTTGGTTTTGTTTATGTTTTTGGTAGTGGATCATTGGAATTCCTTATATATTCTGAAAAATAAAAAAAAATAAGTTTAGCGTTGTATCACTAGTAAATACGTGTCCCACTGTATAGACTGCCTCTCACATCTGTTGTTCCATTTTCTATGTCAAGACTTTGTAATTTGTTATTATACTCTTTCCAGTATGTATTAAATGATAAGTGGTTGGAAAAATTGTGGTGTGCATATACAAGGGACTACCACTTAGTAAAATTTATGAGGTGCTGTGCTTTGCAACATGAATGAATTTGAGGAGAGTTACTTTCAGTGGAACAAACAAAAAATAGGAAGACAAGAATTGAATGATCTCATTCCCATGTGGAATAATATGAGAAAGCTGATCTTACAGAAGTTGAGGATAGAGCAATGATGACCAGGTCCTGGGTAAAATAGGTTAGTGAGGAAACTCTGATGATCCATGGTTACTAAGTTAAGTTATAGAAAGATGCTTTACTTGAGGTTCACAGTCGGGCAACTCTAGATAGCTACATTGTACTATATATTTCAGAATGCTAGAGTTTAAAAAGAGCTTTTATTTTATGTAGTAAATGTTTGAGAAGATGAACATGCTTAACAGACTTACAATTTACTCAATGTATATGCGCATCAAAATACTATGTAGTACCCACAATATATGCACATTTTACAAAATCATGTATCTGTTAAGGAACAATTTGTGCTTTGAACTTTTTGTTTCCTGCTTAAGATAACAAGTGGACTTCTTAATTAGTTCAGACTACATGTGATACTTGGCTTTTCAATAAAAGGTTCTTTGCCTGTTACAGGCAGAAGAGAAGCTATGAGTCTCACCCTGGGTTCTGGTTCAACTAAAATACCAAATTGCAACAGAATCTGAAAAAAAAAAAATGGCCACTATCTATGGCCAGTTCATGTTTACTTTCTCATTCCTCTGTGCTCTAGATAAGCATACCATGATGGTACCCTGAAGAATGATTACTAGGGCCAAACATTCTATGCACTTTCCAGAAGCATTTACATTTCTCAATGACAAATAACAGGGCTTTAGGTTCTTGATTTTTAATGTCTTGTCTCTGAAAAAGGACTGCTTAAGAGTCAATGTTGTTTAACATCAGCATAAATAGTTCTTAGTGGAAAACACAGATTCAAGCAATTAAATACAAAACAAATGCGTAAAATCATTAGTATATAGGTAATACTGACTAAAGATTGGGCATTGTGCCTTCTCTGCCTTGTGGAAAACTCTGACAAGGATAATCCTATGGAAAACTTCTGCCATGGAAACTGATAATTCACATTTCCACCCCTAAAATGCAACTGATACATCACAGAGTTTAATATGCCAGATAAATGAATGGATCAACGAACTACCTGTAGCCTTAAGAAAGCATCCATACATACTTCCACTGGACTTTTAAACTGAGGTAGAGTTTGTGTTAGCACTGAAGAAGACTAGTTATTGATGTTTAATTTTTGTTTTTATTAGCGGGAGTGGGGCTACTTTGTACAGTGTATTTCTTTGGTTACTATTAGTGGCCATTTCTCTGCAAAATATGGCTAGAAATTGGCCGGAAAGTATATGGGGTTTCTCAGAGAAGAATCTTCTTATGTTGCAATATTCCTTCCATAATGAAAGACATGCAGCAAAATGCTATTCCGGTGATCATTCCTTCTCTTTCCTCTACGAACATATACAAGAAGGGGGAAGAGGGGAAAAGCAGCTGCCCTGGGAACCAAGCTCATTGACCTTTGGCGCAATACTGAGCCTTCAAACTTTGTGATGATTTATCTTCTAAGCATGTGGCTTTTGGGATTCCAGGCCAATATTTACTTTTAAAAGGATCGAGTCAGCTGTCTTTAATGTATTAGACTAGACTTTTATGCTCCAAGATTATACCAGATATTTACATTGTATTTTAGTTGTAATTATTTCTTTTGAAATTTTCTAAAGCCCGTAATCATCTCGGCTGAAAACTGCCAAAGGGAAGAAGAAAACCAAGACAGGAGGATAAATGGAGTATTTATGTATCTGGAAGATAAATTTCTCTTGCACAATCTAACTTGCTTTGTTCTGATAACTGCATATTTGGCAAGTTTGTGATGTTTAATCTCTAGTGCCTGGACCCTGAAAGAGGAGAGGGGCTATCCAAACTTTCTTAGTTTTAACATCTTAAGAAAACAAATAAAGAATTTACAAAAAAAAAAAAAAAAAGCAACAAAGAAGTCCTGGGAACAAACCTACTAGATGAGGCGTTGGTAGACATTTTACTTTGTGAAAACAGCTATATTAAAATCAGGGAGACTTTTTACTTTTAAGTGATTCATTGCAAACTTCAGAGTGTATGGAACGAACTTAAGAAAGGCTTGGGGGCGGGGGTTGCAGTGTGGAGCAAAAAGCAGAAGGAGTTCAAGCCTCCCTTAGTTCTCTCTCCTTGGCTGCTTCCCTTACCTCTCGTTAGGTGGCGCTGTCCCTTGCTTCTGGAATCGGAGATAAAATCCTGAAAATACCAAAGACACAAAGAATCCACTTCCAGGAAGAAGATGCACAGGTTTGGCCCAACTCACTTACCCAGATCGGAACACTGGACCACTCGAAGATGACATTGGCAACGAAAGGGACACACAGGTCCCCTGGGCTCCAGGTGTGGGAGATCAGGAGGAAAGCCAGAATCTTCAGGACCTGCTCCAGAAGCCTCATCTTCTAGCATGAAGTCGAATAAGCCTCTTTGTTCAAATGGTCCAGCCCAAGAGACTTGTGCCAGAAGGAGTAAGATGAGTGTTGCCTTCATGATTATCTCATGTATTATCACAACCTGGGAACCTGAAAAACAAAAAGAAGTCTTTAGGAGTGCCATCCTCATTTAATTCATGTAGTGTTTCTTACACAATAGTTCATAGCAGAGTGAGTACAGAGGAAAATATAGAAAATAGCTACATATATCATATAGGTATTGCATAACACCATGTTATGCAGAAGTCAGGCATTCCAAGGAGTCTGTGGAAGGGGGTAATGGTGATTACAGCACACTTAAGCCATTTGCTTATTAGTAGCAATCCAAATAGTACTAAATTTCTTATTTCATCTTGGAACCTGAATTATGATGAGGTGTCACATCATTAGGCAGTTGATTTTGAATAAAAAATCATGCTGGCATTTCCCATGCTCACTCAGCAGTGCTGTACCACAATCAAATAAGTCTCTGCCTACACACTGAGACATCTCCAACTTCTACCTGAGACACCTCATCAAGCCATATTCATTTCCAGATACCCCTGTAGTCTCCATGATTTAGGGTTCCTCACCCCCTCCACAAGTTGTAGTAAGAGATTCCTGCTCATTTACCCTCTGATGATTTCTGTTACTCCAGACCAATTTCTACATTGCTGCCCAACTCATTGTCTAAACCTTTTGTTCAATACTACTGGACCATGTTGACAACTCATGACTTCAATAACAACCGTGTTTCCTGAGTTGTATGTGAAGCCATTTATTATTTAGTACCAATTTATGCTTTTTTCTGTTCTCTCTCTCTCTCTCTCTCTCTCTCTCTCTCTCTCTCTCTCTCTCTCTCCCTCTCTCTCTCTCTCTCTCTCTCTCTCTCTCTCTCTCTCTCTCTCTCTCTCTCTCTCTCTCTCTCTCTCTCTCTCTCTCAGACTTCAACCTTGACACTCAGACCCCATTTCCATTTGGTTACCTACCTTCCAAGGATCTTTAAAGATTTTGAGATTCTTGGTTTTCCTCCTGTATTTCCTGACTCATCCAAGTAGGGTGCTGCTTACTGCCTCTTCTATGATCCCAAACGCTCTTCTCTGACCTCTTTTAGTAAACTTATCACATATTATAATGTGTTTTGTGTGTTCATCCTGTCCCCCCATTAGCGGACGTTGTTCAGGGCGTGCCTTATTTTTCCTTGTTCTGTACCCAGGCCTTGCACAATATTTTGAACACAAATGACTCAGCTGACCGTCAGTTTATTAGTAATATAGTGTATTCATTTATTCCAAGAAACCAAACAGGACTGATGCTTTAAAACACAAAGTGTATATTTATAGTAAATGTCAAGTTAATTAGATATTAATTACGTAACTCAAAATGAAAAGTCTAAATGATGAAGGACATTTGACTACATGGAGATCAAGCAATATATTTTTGAGGTAGCATGGTATGGCTTAATATCTCTCTGCAGCTCTTATAAATAGTTGCCAAGTATATTACAAGTGTTACTTTTACTCACAATCCCAACTTAGATTAAAATTAGATCTCAACTTAGATTAAAATACACTTATTCTTGTACATCTGCACCTCTGAAAACACACATACAATGCTCTCTGAGTCACACTTTCTCATCATAGTTGCCAAATAAGAGAAAACAGCATCTCTGAACAGATACGAAATGTATATTCAAGAAGCTTTTGCCACATCCACAAGAAAAGAAGGAAATGTTTTGTCATTTAGGAAATACGTTTTTATTCTTATTTTACAATTAGTACTAGGGTGTGTCTAAAAGAGCACATAGCATTTAGGATTGTGATTTTTATTTCAAAAAGTCATAAAGACTGGGATCCACTCAGCTGCCCCAAGTTCAATAAGAAGTGTCCTCAAGCAGCTCATTCTCACTGAGTTACTGGCTCTCTCTAAAGAGAGGTTATTATTTTGCCAAGAAGTTCACTTGGATTCTTGTACAGGAGAAGCTTTTTAGCTGTTTCACATTAGCATACAATGTTTATGGTTTACCACAAGTTTGCTGGCCTTGCATATTTAATGCCTTGTAATTTTAGGAGACAGAAAAAAAGAAAAATGAATCAAACTAATCTCAGCTTTAGTAAAGGGTAAGGAGAGCTAGAGCAGATGTCTCTTGATAATCCCTTCTCCAAGCAGAAATGCCTGGTGATGCCTGGTGACTTTCCTAACAACCCAAAAAAGGAAATGGTGAGCACTGACTGGTTCAAAGGAACACTCATCATTTATATTTGTTTACCCTTGTTAAAATAGTGCGAATTCTCTGCACAATCTTCCTTTAGATTAAAGCTGGGTACAGACAGACTGCATACCAGTTAAGCTTCTCTCTCTCTCTCTCTCTCTCTCTCTCTCTCTCTCTCTCTCTCTCTCTCTCTCCCCCTCTCTCTCCCCTCTTAACTTTACTATTCCAGAGAAGAAAAGAAAAATATGTCTATAAATTTTAAATTCCCCCATCAAATTTCTATTTATAATTTTTTAGATAATGCTCAATACTCAAAGATGCAGTATGATAGATCAATTATTATTTGCCAAGGTTCCTCATGAGTTCTTCAGTTTGTTTCTTTTCTTTTGTGATAAATAGCAAATAGAACAGCAAAAAAATAAAAATAAAAAATAAAAAACGGGGGCGGGTTGTCCTTATACAAAGAATGAAGACTGTAACAGAGGTGAAACTTTTTATGTCTCTTGGAAATTGTTACTCTCAAATACTTGTAAATTGCTCTTCTACTAATAATGATTTCTGTAGTTTAGAAATGTCTCAGCAAATGTATACTGTTGGTTCCTACTTGGTTAGCTATATTAGCATTTGTATAAACATGTCTATACTTTTGGTGGTTGTTTCAAGTCAAAACTTAGCATTTAAGTATCAAGAGAATCTAAATACAGAAAAAACATCAAATCCCCCAGTATTTGGTGAATTCAAAAACTTCAATAACAATAGAAATAATTAAAAAGATTAGCAGCAGGAGTAGCATTTGTCCATAAATTAGAGCTACTATAAAACTCACATTTTATTATTTTTCTTTTTTTTTTTCTGGTAAAATAAACAGCAACAGGAAGAAAAAGCCATAGGCAATGAGATTGCTTAACTTGCCTGCTTAACATTAAAATGAGAATCAACCCCCACCTTCACCTCATAGTCAATGCACCTCTTCTGAAAATTTGGATTGAATATATTGACAAGAACATTTATTTATATCCAAGAAAGCATACGGCTGTCCTGTCTCATATCTTTGACACAATAATTATTTTCAGTGTTGGTTTTCCCCTTTCTGGTAATAATTTCTATTCATTTCTGGTGTTGCAGAAATACACAGTATATCTCTATAATGTGTATTTATACACAACTGTCCACTTACTGTGGTTTTAAAGATTTGTGAAGTACGCAAGAATCCAGGAGGGGAATAAATCTTTAAACAGATAATCTAGACAGAGTAGTAGACTAGTTTAGAATGCTTTTCTGTTAGCAGTTTATAAAGAGTGAATCATTTTATCAGTACAAATGCAAAAACATCAGTATATCCAGACATGGTGTTAAGTTACAGGTTTGTAATAAGTATCTTTGCAAGAATAAAAGAGAAAACACCAAAACAATGCATTCAAACACTTATTTTACTGAGTATATAACTCCTGTTTTCCAGCAACTCTTGTTTCTAATATTGCAGAATTATTAAAAGTTTAGCACAATTTCTTTCTTGTTTCTTTCTTTCTCTAGGTATTTCTTTCTGCCCTCCACTTAACTGAAGTTTCATTAGCCTATAGTAGAGTTCAGGACAATTAATGAAAGTCATACCTTTTAATCCGGGTATTTGCCACTGGAGCCCTCTGAGCTGAGATGTAATTACACTAAATATTCAGCCCAAGCAAAGGAGTTTGCAGGTGTGGAAAGGAGGAGGGGGTAGTGCTGCTCTGTGACTGTCACTAGGTTGAAAACCTCCAGCTTCTACTCCATAGCACAGTTAAAAACGAAGGTTTCACTGAATGAGCTCAGCCAGCTGACACCCGCATTAGATCATATGGTAATGATACGTCTCTTGTATTGTAGCCAGAAACTTTATCGGCCTCCTTTTCCCCCCTCCACATTTGCTTTATTCCTTTTGAATCCGCCTAACATTCCAAACTGCTTTTGTAGTCTGGTGGAGCAACTTGGTTTGAAATTTGTCTTATTTTTCTTTCCTCCGAAAAGATTGTAACTGAAGAGTCTTTCTCCCCACCCCCAACCCTATTCCACTCTCCACCCTGTCCAGCCCTGTTTGTGAGTAGTATTTATTATCCTTTTTAAATAACACTCTTTTTGTGCCTTGGAGATGTGTGGGTCTGGAAAATTGAGTGAAAGGAATCTTGTAGCTGTTTTAAATGTGGTCTTTAGAGTAGCCTCACATGGAAGTCCTCATGGGCTCTGAAGTTCAAATGCTGCACACTTTAAATGTATTTCTAGGGTGTTCTGGAAGAAAGCCAGAATCTAATCTGGAAAAATGTGTCATTTATTATTTTCATTACCCACTATTTAAACATCTTTCTTGTTGTCTATCCTTGGCTTTTGCTAAACAAAGCGGGTAGAAACTAGAAACTGACTATAATATAATTTAGCTTGAAGGTTAAAAATAATAATTTTTATAGATGGTACCTCTATGCAGTCGGGGCTCTCTGTGGCTGTTTCCAAATTTTGGTAAATAGGAAAAAAAGGAGGGGGGGAGAGAAAGTGCAAATAGAGGAAATGATGTTTATTTAGCCACTGGAAAAAGTTTTAGAGATTTATAATTTTGTCTCTGAATGCTGTGGGTTGCTCTGTTTGCCTCTCTGGCTTTTGATCTGATTCTTTATGCTCAGGGCCCTGGGCTCTTCCCAGGTGGAAAATCTAAATCAACTTCTGTAAAAAGTAAGAAGATGACCCTGCACGTCTCCTTTGTCTTCCCTTTGGCCATCTAAGGATACACTTTTACAGTAAATATTCTTTAGCTGTATGAAGCTCAAAGGGATTAAATTTTTGAGAGGAAATCTGAAGGAGGGGGAGGATGTAGCTACACTTACTTTGACTCTGTTCCCAAGTATAACTGTCAGTCTGTTAACTCTTTATTTCACCCATGCGTTTCTTGCAGTGAGTGACACATACAGGGTTATTCTGGTGCCTTAGGAAGAGGCAAGTATATGCATGAGTTGACATGGATGTCAAGAGCAGGACTTTTCATCTGGCATTAATTTATTTGCTCCTCTGAAGGCTCCTTGTGTTTATATCTTTCTCTTTGAATGTGATGACTCCTTATCCAAACACTTATTTATGTACTTGTCTTCATCCCAAAGAGCACGCAGAATTACTCTAACTATGTGAATTATCAAAGACAGTCAAATATCGACCACTGGCTGCAGTGTGACCATTATTTTTCTTAATCTCTGATATGTTCCTTAGCAATAATGCTGAGCATCCCTAGAGAGGAACACAGCAAATTATGACAGCACTTGTTACCTATTATAGAAGCAAGACAGAAGAAAGGCAAAGGAATAGAAAAGTAGAACACAGCTGACAAAAGGAAGAGAAAGAGATATACACACAATTTCATTTTTACTAGTGGAGTCACTTGGCTCAAGGTTCATATCTGGGTTCTTCCCTATGATAACAGGGCTATGAATTAAACAGCTCCCATAACCTCTCTGCTCTTTAGTTTCTGCACCTGTGGAATGCAGAGAGATCATTAATCATTTCAGAGCCTTTGATGGAAGATGGAAGAAGACAAGAGATAGAAAATATTACTTAAGGTCTGGCCCTTTCAGTGTAAGATGTCTGTGAACATCACCTTCTTTTATTTATTCTGGTATGTTATATAGCTTTCCCTTCAGTTAGGCCTGAAAAAGAGTATTAACTGTTTCCATTACACAAAAATAAAAACCGGAGACCAGTGGCCTTCCCAAATCTATGCAGCTAGTAAAAAGCAAAGTGAAAAGCAATTCCCAAGTGTTCTCATTCTGAATCTAGGTTACAAAGCTAACTACATCACAAGGGGAATAAATATTTACCCAAAGAGAGTTGGTACTGAATCTCTAAGATAGCATACCTTCTCATTTTAAAAACTGTGCTGAAGCTCAACTCTGGGGTCAGAAACAGCTTAGAAGGTAGAGGTATTCACTTCTCCAGCCTTTCAATGTAAAATTAGTATCTAGAACCCAGGTAAAGGTGAAAATGGAGAATCAATTCCTCAAGTACACATTACACACACACACACACACACACACACACACACAAACACATACATACACACATACACCCACACACACACATACACACAAATACACACAACCACATGTTTTAATCATCATAACTTATTATCTTAAAAGTCTTAAGAAGCTATAATACTGCATAAACTTTGTTCTACATTATGTAGAAACATTTTTTCAATCATTATCACGATTTTTTTAGTTATAAATTTAAATTCCCACACATTTATCAAACTTTGTTATTTTCACAAATTACATATTATACCAAATGAACTGTTTTGTCCCTTTTGAGATGCAAGAACCTAGATTATCCCAAAGTCATACACAGTTAAGTGAATGAAAGAAAGCTAACTAGATCATCAATGGGTTTTATGTCACTGCATCCTGACATAAAGAGTCATGCCAAGGCTGGAAATGGCACTTTGTAGGGATTACTTAAGCCACCCTTGGTCTGCAGGGTTGAGCATTGGATTCTCTAAAGCCTTGGCTATCATGTAGATATGTGAACTATTCTGGCTCAGAGTGAATACCAGAGCTGTTGCTAAGTCTGTTCACACTGTGATTGGCTGACACTGACTGTTGGGCACCTCTTACAATTACAGTCCATGCTGTCAAGGTCCTTTTTAAGGCTCGTCACTCTGCCTCATCAAATTCACATCAAGCAGGTTAAGTTACATCCTGAACATCACACACCTGAAGAGTTCTGGAACCCAGAAAAGCCTCCCAACAACCTTTCGTTTCCTAAAAGGTAACTGAAAACAGGTAACTATCTTCAGAAACAGATAAGACTGCCTTGCTTATAGACTGGTTGTCCAAAATGAAGTCAGTACTTTAGGGATTTACATCACTCTACATCTTAGTAATGTACATGGATTTCTTTCTCAGCAAAGGAAAATAGGTAGGATAAGATTTAGTGAAGCCTGAGATTAAGTTTCACAAAAAAATATGTGTGTAGAGAATTTTCACTTTGACTTTCTTCTGCCTCTATGTCCCCACCCCACCGCCACTGTGCTTTGTACACTTTCACCCTTTATAAGTTAGCAAAACTTTTCCATTCCCCAGGGATTCAGCATCCATTGTACTGCCTGAGTGAGAGGCTGGTGAGCTCAAAAGAAGGCTAATATTAAAGTAAGACACAAAGAGCTCTGCCTGACCTTCCCCAATAACACACACTTGTCCTTTGCTCTGTTGCTGTGGCCTTTATGCACATTGTTCCCTAAGCCTTTCTTTGGACACTCAGGTTCAAAAACAAGAACTGCATCCCCTCTGTAGCCCAGAAACTCTCATTTCTAAACAACTCTAAAGCACTGACACCATATCACAATATCTTCCTTAACATTTAAGATAGATAAGCCTAGCTCCAATGTTTCACTTCATATTATTAATGACACAGCCTTTTGTTTTGTTTTGTTTTGTTTGTTTTGGTTTTTTTTTTTCCTTTTGTCTTATTTTGTTTTGAGAAATAGTCTCTCTCCTGGAACTCACTCTATAGACCAAGCTGGCCTTGAACTCACAGAAATATGCCTACTGCTGCCTCTTGAATGCTGGGATTAAAGGAGTACACTAATGTAGCCTGGGGACACAGCTTTCTTGATGTCTTAACTTTTACTTGCCTTTGGAGATGCTAAGATGCATTTAGGCCCTTTGCAAACCTTTATAGGTTAAAAATCTGTACTCTGAGCCATGACACAGAAACAGAGAGTAGCCCAGGCTGATATACACATTTATATATATTTATATATAAAGAAATAGCCTTTCTCTGCAGGGCCATGTGCTATCACTTAAGTGTATGACTATCTGGTGCTGAAGAACATCTTTTTTCTCAGTTTCTGTCAAAATATTTAGTTTCTTTCTGTATTACTAATAAATATGTCCTTGAACAATCAAACAACATTTGCTGAATATTTGGGGGGGGGGGAGGTAGGGAAAGCTATTAAGAAGAAAATGTCTAGTAACCTAACCATCAATCAATGAGCAAATACCCTTTCAGGAACAACTATAGAAGAACCATTTGTTTCAGGCATGAGATGGGCACAAGAAATACAGAGAACAGCTCAAAGGCCATGGCATCAAAGGGTTTATATGGCATAAAGATGTAAGAGGTAGCTACTTATTTATATGAGAGAATCTCAGCATTAACATGCCAGAAAACCTACATATAAAGCACAATCCAGTAATAAAATATGATATAGTTAACAAAAATTGTCTTAGCAAGCCAGAGGAGGAATAAAGTAGAGATCATTTTACACTTGAGTGGTTCGATAGTTGTTTATGAAGAACAAGGTAAAATTTGAGCTGAATCATGGGAGAATCATAAGGGATAAAAAATGCATTTGGCATGCATGGGAGAGAATAGCTTAATTGAGGCAGACAGAATAGCACCAATAAAATCTTGAATGCAAAAATGCAAAAGATAATATGTAATTGAATGGAAGATTGATAGATGTTTTCTTTAACAAGCTGGAAGTCTTTTCTCTTCCCTTGAATGCTCAGCAGTTGTCAGGAAGGTTCAGTGCTTAGGCTGTTACAGAAGAGAGGGTAGAGCCAAACTACAGAAGGACTTTGAAAGTCTCCCATGAGGCACTTGTCCAAGTATTCATTCATTTCTTCAGCAAATATTCAGATAGTGATTAACATATTCCAGCTACCATGTAGAAGCTAGATTTTATCAAAGGCAATTGAAGGGCAATAAGAAGAGAAAAACATTACCTCAGCAGGTCATACCCACCCGTTTTGTCCACCAAGAGAAAATAAGTCAAATTCAGACTATGATTATAATTGCAGGCCCTTGCTTTAGTCTCGACAATAATATCTTGGCAACACGATAAGCTTGCCAGACATGGGGCTGCTGCTCAGGAAGCTGATATGATATCGTAAAGATAAATGTTTGGATTGCCAATAGCCCAGGTCTTGTGGTGTGTTCTTTAAAGGAATCATTCCAGTCAAAGCTCGTTTTGATCAGCTTTAAAAGTGAAGAACTAATGCGTAAGGCATCCATATATCCTGGTGTTTCTGTGACCACAACTGGTTGTACCATGCTGATAGCCACAGAGGAGTGCCTGCTTTGCTTGTGTTACCAAGAATGTGAACACAAAGTGGAGAACAGTATTAGCAAAGAATGAGTGAGTTGGCTGAAGCTCTTGATGCTTGTGAAAATCTTAAGCAAGTAAGCATTCTATACGGGCTCAATTCTTAGGACAGCAAAACAGTGTGTATTCTCAATAGTGGTGCTGACATTACAGTGAAATGATAATTCAGCCTGAAATGTACAGAATGAAAAAAGAATTAACATAATGTTGTCGTTCCCTCTCCTGAACTCATCAACAGGGAAGGCTTTATTCTGAATGAAGGTTTCTCTTGCAAAATGCTACAAATGCTGACATTTCACAGATGAAACTACTTTGGGAACTACAAATATTAGAAATGAGTATAAACTTTAATGGAAAGGGCTGAAAACCAGGTCTTACCTGGAAGAGGGTATCAACTCCTTGTCATACCTATTCATAGATGAACTGATGTGTGCTCTGGAAATAAGGTCTGCCTCCAAAGGCCTTCTACTTTCGTAGTGTTCACAAAAGACAAATGTCCCATGTAAAGATTAAATTTGAGGCTAAGCATGGAAAAGATATAATAGAACAGTCTTTGAAACCCGGCCTTGGGACACTGCTCAGGGGCGGAGTAGCCACAAAGTATATGCAAGGCCCTTTGTTCAATGTTCAAACTGGTCACTATATTATTTTTAGTTAGAATACTTAATTATGGAAATCAAAAGAAGTACTGTGTTTGGACTGTCCTCGAACAAATATTTCTCCTTTGCAGTATGCTGTAGAGAGTTAGCAACATGGAGGGGGTGAGTACACAGACGCCATAGCCAGGTTGTTGGTGTTTGATTGTGTTCTGCCCTTGAGAATCTGTATAACTGTACACAGTTTCTCCATGAATCAGATGAGCACTCTCATATATGGATAAAAATGAGTCAAGGATGTAACAGAGGTCTGAACAAACCTATCAGAGTTGACATGACAGGTTTATGACAAGTACCTGATTTGGGGATGGACCAGGATTTAAGGAATTTCTGTTTCCTCCTGGCTTTTCTCTCATACCCTCCCCTGAAAGCTAACATCCTGTTGACTTTGGAGCACACAGATGCAGGTCATGTCTGCACTGTGTGCTTAATTCAGGGCACCTATTTGGTTTGTAAATATTCTCCTTTTAGTTCACACTGTAGGGTAGCAAAAGTAAATTCCCTGTCACCAAAGCAGCCTTGCAGAGTTTACAAAAGCAAATGAATGGAGAGTTTTATTCTAAACTCAGCACTGCAGAATATGACTTCATTTAGGGGCTTTCTCTGCAGCCGCTTGAGAACTATTCCTTAGAATAAACATGTCCTGCCATATCCCCTATTGAAGGTATTGCTTTGTAATTTATGGAAGGAATTTGATGCAGATGGATATTAACACCACAAAATGAAACAACTTCTGATTTGAATTTTATGACAGTTTTAGTTTGGACACAATTCTGTATCTTGAATAAATCTGTTTCAAACACCTAATCAAATATTATCTCTTGGAAACCATTTTATGTGCCCATTTTTTTTTAATTTTTTTTATTTTTTATTTTTTTAGAAAGCAACCTGAATTTATCGTATTTATTAAGGCACTAAATCACCAACACACAAGCTTCCTTTATAATTAGGAGCCCGTGAGAACAACAAAAGAAATTTGGTGCATGATCACATTTGGCACAGCGCTTCAGTTCTAAATCTCTTTGGTTCTTTCTTCATCAAAAGATTGGCTTCTCATGAAACATCTTTCCCCCTGGAGGCCAGTTTCAATCACTTCTGCAGCATTACTAATGGTCTATGATAATGAAAAACCCAACTAGAAAGAGAATGCTTGATTCTTCCCACAGGCTAAAAATTATAGAGGTTTCCACCATCAAAACATTCTCCACGTAGGTGATTTGTCTACTCTCCAGAAGATAAGAATGCCGTGTGCCTGCCGCAAAGTGAAAGCTAGTGAGAGAGCTTAGGAAATGTGGAGATTCATTTTGTTTTTAATTTTGCTTCCTCTAGTCACACATCTTTACTGTTAGCAGCTAGTAATTAAAATGTAATGGCACCAGGATTATGCCAGGACGTTTAAGTATTACAGATCTTGTGGCTTTGAAAGCGTCTCTTTCTATTTTGTTTGTTTCCCCTTTATTGTGGCAAAATATGCACAGCATAAATGTACTTATTTTACATTTGAGGTGGCTATTCTAGCAGAATAAAGTACATTTCCAGTGTCCTGCATCCATTACTGTGGTCCATTTTCAAAGCTTTTTCATTTCCAATGCAGAAGTGTATCAATATTTTTCCTTCTTTTCCCCAATAGCTTAGAGTCTCCATTCTCCTTCTGTACTCCTGAATCCATCCATATAAGGCCAAATAAGAGGATATAACGAGTTTTCAATTTGGGGGTAACACAGGCTGTCTACTTTGTAAGGGAGAGGCTAGATTTTCTCACAATTTTAAACAGGAGGAGGATGGAATGGTAAATAACCAAAGGAAAGGAGCTGATACTCTATTGCTTTGGGTATAGGCATTTCCAGAAGGTAATCCTAAAGTTAGCTAATACACCCCAAATGACCAGAGGCCTCAGAGCTTGGCTCCTCATACCAAAGGTGAAATTTGGAAGTGGTTATCAATCTTTATTAAAATAAATGGTAAAACAAATGTAAAACTCAATGTACAGATTTTCTGGCAGAAAGGAAAAAAAAAACACCTCAAGGAAGCATTAAATGCATCAACTGTGTATTTATGAAATGTCTGTCATGGACCAGCTGACGCACATTGAGAACAGTGATAATTCTTTATTTTCAGGTTAATTGTCTAAGCTCTCTCTGTACAGAGAGCAGAGCTTCAGGAATAGACCTGCCTTGTCTCAGTGGATCTGGAAAATGGGAAAAGAATGTATTTTATGATTATATAGAACAACTAAACATAATAAAATGAAAGATTCAATCTTTGACTCATTAGAAACATTTTCTACACAAATTAGCATTTTACAGAAATATTACAGAGTTAGGTCTTACTAAGAAAATAATATCTTCTAAGGCTTTAAAATTATCAACCCTTAGCTTGAGTATTTCTGGTCATTTCAGCATGCATTCTCTGTAAAGGTGGTGTTTATCTCTTCTGTTCCTGTGATATTCATTCTGCTATTCAGGCATTGACACACAGTGAACTGGGTAAATTAAATGTTTCTTGCCTATAACCTTGTGTGACCTAAGGTTTTGCAAACCCAAGGCATGGGCATTTGGCTTTTCTGTGTTTTATTCTTCAAGATGCTAAATGACTGTATTCACAGGCAGCTACACGCTCCATTGGCATACCATCAAGTTCAAGTTTGATCCTAGATGAATGCTGTTTTCAGAGTGTTAATGTTGGACATCTTAGCTCTGGTTTTCCTGTCTCATTCCAGAGCTGAAACTTCTTCATCCAGGAATGCTCAAAAAAGACTCCAAAATGACCCAGTCAGCTATTTTACAAATCCTGTCCTGCCTGTTCTTCCTTACCACCTCTCCATTTTCACCCTGCATCTTCTCAATCACACACTACCATTTTGCCCCAAATTGGGACTATGATTAAGCAGTTATGAGGATCTGAGTTTAGCTCCCATTACACACATCTTGGAATTCACATCCACCTGTAACCCCAACTAATAGGAAACAAATGTCTTCTAAACACCACAGACACCTGCCTTCACATGCATATATTCCTACAAAATCACAAGTGTACATAAAGATAAAAAATAAATCTTTAAAAATTTAGTCCATTGATTGCTAGCTTTATAACATATATATCCTCCTCTTTTTTACTTAATTCTTCTTTTAAAAAAAAGTCTTTAAGATGCCACTTTGTGGCAGCTATATTTTCTATCATGCATAAAAGAGCTACATCACCATTATGATTACATATAACCGTCTGTTCCTAAGACCAACTTCCAAGATGTTTTGATACCACTTAACTCCTAAGAAATTTCAGTCATGTAGACACATGGAAGATTTCCATCTGAAAAACCTTTAATTGTTTGATAGACTTACATTCAACATCATTCTCAACACTTGGGAGGTCATTCACAGTGATGCCCCTTTGAAGGCCAAAGGAACCTTGTATCCTCTGTTTTATCATCTTTCTCCAAAGATCGTCCAGACTGACCCTACTAAGAGAAGTTATTCCCAACACTGTTAAGTGAGTCCCACATTAGTGCTTTCATGAAAGATTTCCTCACTTTGTGCTTTGGTCTACTCTTAGAATCCCCAGTCTCATATTATCCTTGGTACTTTGGAGTCTTAAGTGGATGCTGAATCAGAGATGTTGAGTTCATGATGAAATAGACTCCAGGGTAATACTATCACATAGGAGATCAACTGAAGATAATTTGAAAGTGGTGTTTACCACAGAGCAAATAAGAATGTTATCAGAATGTGATATATTACATTGACATCACAAATCCCCAGCTGAAGCCAGGAAGCTTTGAAGCTCAAATAAATTTAGGGGTTATCTGAATGTAGAAAAGAATATGATATTCATTGTTCCATAAGTTGCACCTTGAGGTATAAATTGCCCCAAGGAAAGAGTTACAATCTTGCACAAGGGAGCTCTCTTGATCCAAGAGACAAAGCTATAAAATCTCAGAGATTAATTATTCTGGCATCTAGAGAACGTTCTTGATCCTGAAGATGGAATTAGATAGTTACATCCACCAGAAGAGTTTCCTGTACTGTCATTGAGATAACATAAAACCAAGCTTCCACAAAACTGTAGTGAAATATCTTTGTTAATCTTTGTCTCCTCAAAATCAATTTTGGGGGAGGCATGCACCAAGCTACTGAACAGTTTGTGTCTGATATTTGGATAAAAGTGATACAGTTATTCTACAATGCCTTGCTAAATAATCAAGCTAAAATTAGGCAAACATGTAAACACTTGAAACTTGTGACAAGAATATAAGCTCTGAGACAAATTACATGGTAATTTCTAGACATAGTAGTGCACATATATAATTTCAGCACTTTGGAGGTGGGGGCAGAAAGATGCTGAATCCAAGGTGAGCCTGCAGACACAAGTGAAAAATGGACAGCATGTTGTTATGAATTGTGACACCTTATTGTCTAGTCAATAAGGTTGTAATCATGATACCACTTGAAAGAGACACAATTCTCCAAATCCCTCTGTTAACCACAACAACACAGATACTTTCTGTCATTGATGAACCACTAAGAAAAAGTCCATAAAATAGTTCTGCAGCCATCTAAAAAATACACTTCTTTTTATGGTTTATTATACTTATAAGTACACATAAAGTAATTAAAACAATGTACAAATAGATACACTTTATTAAAATATTTTGTTTTCTAATCAGAAGCTGATGCCCATGCCCCCGTTTTTATATATTTCTTATCATATATGTATTCATACAGCTCATTTCCCACAGCCCGGTTTTACAACATTCTACAGATTTTGATAAGTTGGATTTTCATTTTTATGTGTCTTCTTCAATATTTAAAATTTGCTATCTAATATCAAATATTCCAAATTAGAGGTCTTTCTGTTTTACTTGTGTTTGAGTTCTGTTGAGACTGAGAACATTTGTGAATGTGTTCTGTTCTTTTCGATTTGTTAAGGCTTATTCAGTGGGCCTGAATGTGGTCAGTCTCACGGAACACTCCATGTTAGACTGAGACATATGTGTTGTTGTTGGACACGGTCCTCTATGAGTGTTAGTTAGATCAAATTGATTGATAGTAATATAGGGACTAAATATAACTTTCTGCCTGATGATCTGCCAGTGAATGAAGGAGAAGTGTGAAAGCCATCAGCTATGTTGTGGGTTAATTTTTATTCTTTTCAGTTTGGTTAGCTTTTGCTTCATATTTATTGATGTTTTAGGCAGGACTTTCCACATGTAAGGATTTTTAAAACTGACTGTTATCAATGTATAGGATTTCATTTTCCCTAAAAGGCTCCTGTTTTGATGTATGATGTATATGTCTTCCTTGATCAAACCTTATTTTCTTTAACCAGGAATAAATCCATACCCTCTCATTTTCTGTGGAGGGGGGTACATCTTCTCCAAAGTAACATATCTTTTGATTTAAACTTTAAAGTCAACTCATTTACAAAATATATAGATTGAGTTAATGCAACAGCATTTGTAATAAAATGTCTTTTAGCAGCTTTTACTACTTCATTTGTAGTCAAAAAACTTAAAGACAGGACAACAACATACAGTATCCAGGAACTCTTGATATTTTCATCTTTATATCACTTTTTTTTTATTTCTATTTTAAGGACTTTCTCTATCCTTTTTCCTTTTCCATTTCTCTCTGAAGCCTATGTAAATGTATATTTTTAGCATATTCTAAACCATTTAGAGTATTTTTTTTAAAATATGTCTTTACTGTATATCTCTTATTTCTTATCTTATTCTGTTTATGATCACACCTTGCTTGATTAGGGTGGCTGACTACCTAGCTCTCTCTATTTCTTTCTGTTTCTAACTTTTAATCTGCCAAGGTGTGGCTAAGGATTAAAGGCTTCACTAGGGTGGCTGATTGGTTCCACCGAGCTCCTAGTCTAGCTTCATAGGATTTATCTTTTTAGCAGAGATACTGGTAGAACCCACAATTACTCCTCTCAGGAATGTTAGGGTCCATATAACCACCAAGTAAAGCACTGCCATCTGTTGCTCATTAACTCCATTTAAGTAGTTGGCAGCAGGGCCTCTTAAAAGACTCACAAGTGTTTTGCCTCTAAGGCTTAACCAGGAAGCTTCTCTGAAAAAGGCCAAACCTCTGCTTGTCTCCAGAAAACAGAGCTGATCGAAGAAAACACCGCCACTAAAAAGCAGCCTTTTTTTTTACTCTGTTTCCTTTTTGTCCTTATGAAGAGAAACCTTAAATGCATCATATACAGCTCCTTGCTTACATCTAAGCTCCTGTGAGACTCAAGGAACTGGGCTTTTTGCAGCTCATCTGTACTTCGGAAGCCTGCCATTTTGAAATTCAAATCCACACACCACTCCAGGTAATCTCTGAATGAAGGCTCATGTGAGAGACACAAATCGGAAGCTGTTTTTGGCTCTGATTCTGTGCTCTTGAACCCTTTTTAATCTTTCTCCAGCTTTATACAGGTTTATGTCACCCATGTCGGGCTGCCATTTGTTGTATCAAGTTTCTGACCCAGTCTTTTCAGCCTCCTGGCCCAGATGTTCCAGCCTAGCCTAGTGGCCCAGACTTTCAGACCCACAGTCCCATAGTCCCACTGAAATACACAGACACTTGTATTTATTGTATGCTGATTGACCTGGGGCCCAGGCATATAACTTGCTAGCTCTTGCTCTTAATCTAACCCATGACTCTTATCTTGTTCAGCCATGCGGCTCGGTACCTTTTCTCAGAGCAGCATTTCAACTTCTTTTCTCTGCATCTGCTGGCATCTCATTGTGGTGTCTGTGTGGCTTCTCTGTGGCATCTCTGCTTTGTGCTTCCTGTTCCCAGAGTTTTCTTAATCTGGTAGCCCCACCCACACTTCCTGTCTGCCTTTGGCCAATCAGCGTTTTGATTAAACCAGTAGGTGAGACTATTACTTCCAATGTAACATCATAAATCCAGTACAGCAGGGAGAAAAGGGAGGTGTGATGTGGGAATGCCTTTCTGTATGCTGTGAATCTCAATCTTTAAATAAAGGAGCTGTTTTGGGCCATGACAGGCACCATAGAAAAAGTAGGAGGAGAAATCAGAGCATAGGTAGAAGCAGGGCAGAGTCAGGCAGACCAAGCTGAAGCCCAAAGGAGCAACATGTAAGGAACACAGGTGAGCCATGGGCCATGTGGCAGACAGACTAATAGAAATGGGTTGATTTAAGATGTAAGAGCTAGCTAGCAATGTGCCTGAGCCATAGGCCAAACAGCATGAAGTTAATATAAGCGTCTGAGTCATTTCTAAGGGCCTGAGCAGCAGCAGCAGGCAGCTAAGGGGTCTGGTGTGGCAGGGTCTGGGCCTCTGGCCACTAGGGACCAAGAAACCCCATTGCAACAGATGGTGTTTTATGTGGATTGAATATCCATTTAATACCTGGAGACTGACCAAACCTGCCTAGACAGGATAAGACAGTCCCTCCAAAATTGCCCTGCTTGTGAAAAGATCTGTCAGATACCATAGGCCTGTAGCCAATATGATAGATGTTCCAACATCGCACAAATCCAGAGGTGACTGTCCAGGTAGCTGTGTTGCTGTCCTCTCCCAAATTTTGGAAGCCACTACTTCCATGTACTTCTGACTTTCAGGTGATACATCTTCCTTCTCAGGTCTTAAAGGGGTTAAAGAATAGGTGTTTAAGGTTACTACCCTATTATCCCTTAGAAAGGAACATTCAGGTGTTGAATTTTCACTTTCCCAGATGAACCTTTTTTATACACCCTACCATCTACCAATATTCTATCTTTCCCTCTCTCTCTCTCTCTCTCTCTCTCTCTCTCTCTCTCTCTCTCTATATATATATATATATATATATATATATATATATATATATATATATATATATATATGATGTACTTTATATAGGTTTTGGTTGTAATTGTACTTTATCCTCTCCTAGATACTACCTCATAATAACTCCGATTGTACATAGCCTTAGTTTGGAACCTTCTTAGTTAGACAAAAGGAGGAGATGTGGTGGGATTCAGGTGTCAGCTGATAAGATCTGAGAATGCTTACCCAGGATCCCAGGCCCCTGAAGGGGGAGTGGCCAGCCCCATTGATAAGGGGCTGCTGGGACCCTGGGAGGCCCATTTTCCTGGTTCCTGGCTGTTGGAGAGACCGGTTTGGAATCCATCGTCCATTGTTCAGATACTCCAGTCCCTGTTTAGGCGCCACTATAAGCTGTTACCTGTATCATGAGTGTTTATTTATATTTTAGTAAATATTAATCTTGGACTGGTGGTGCCTTGTAAGTAAAACTCGGCCTACAGAGGTGAGAAGAGAACCCAAGAGAATGAAATTGGGGGACACAGAGAGGAAGAACAAAGAAGTGGATATCCTGGTAGAGGAAGCCATTGTGAGATTAGAGAGAAACCTGGTGCTAGAGAACAATCAAGAACCCACAAGAAGAGCCCATTTATGACTCTGAGCTTTAGTGGAGAGAGAGGGCGCCTAAATTGGCCTTTTCCTATTATCATATGAATGGCCACCCTAATTGCCATTATACATTCAACATCTAATGGAGGCAGATGCTAAAATCCACAGCTAAACATCAGGATGAGCTACTGGTCCAGCTGAGGAGAGAGAGGAGACACTGCATGAGCAGAGGGATCCGATTATGATGAGGCGACTCATGGAGTAGGTAGTTCTGTGCTGTTGGGAGCTCACAGACTCTGAAATAATAGCTGATGAACCTTCATGAAACGGGATTTGGACCCTCTGAATATAGATGACAGTCAAAAGGCATAGGCAGTTTCTGTAGCCTCTTGCAGTCAGTCCAGAGTCTACCCCAGGTCCATGAACTGGCTTCTCGAAGCTCATGCATAGTGGGAAAACACTGTCTCCAGCCTTGATACATGGGGAGAGATTGGTTCTTGCCTTAACTGGATACGCCAGACCAAATTGACTCACCTTGGGATTCCTTGCATTCTCTGGGGAACAATCAGGGTGGGAGAGCATAGAGGAGGGCTAGGAGAAGGGATCAGAAGGGAAGCAATAATGGGTATGGGAAATTTTTAAATAAAATAAAAAACAAAAATAGTCATTTAATTCCTTTACCAATTGAAGACTTAACAATGAACTAATAGTCATATACTTTAACTGTAAAATGTTTTTAACTCTTAAGACTATGTACTCAACCCAGAGTTCTCTCCCTTAAAAATATTACTAATCTGGTCTCTTCATTGAACTTTAGGGTATTTTACAAAATTTAATAAAGCTTCATATGCTGTCCTATATAGTTGATATTTATACCTCCTGAGTGGTGATCACTAGCAACATCTAGTTACTGAGCCTCTGAAATGCAGCTCAGATGATTGTGGAGGTTAACATTTATTATATTTAATTAGGACAATTAACATTTTAATTTACAAGGCCACATATTTCTGTGGTTATCTGTTACATGAATTCTAATTGTAATAAAGGAAACTCAGAGCCAGATATCGGGGAAAGACTGAAATATCAAAGAGAAGAGACCCCACAGTCAGATCTCACTCAGCTATTATCCAACTTCCTCAGCCTCACTCTTCATGGCTTCTACTGCCTCTCTGTCTTTCTATGCCTGCCTTAAATACCTTCTTTGCCCAGTTTTTTTACATCCAGGTTAAGATTAAAGGCATGAACTACTACTATTTGGTAGTTAGCCTTGAATTCACAGAAATACAGAAAGATCTCTGTCTCTGGAGTTACGGGATTAAAGACATGGCACCAACACTGCCTGCCTGGGAGCCTGGAACTTCCTGTATAACCAAACTGGCCTCAAACTCAGATCTGCTGAGATTACAGGCATAGGTCACCATTCCTGGTCAGACGTAGGTAACCAGCTATCTTTCCATACAAAACTAAAGCAAACTATATTATCTCAAATATGAGATTAATGTTATATTCATGTTTAGGTTTCCTGCCTCTTATTCTTTCTTTTATGTTGTCTATAAATATCAGTTAGATTGAACAATTGAACAGTCCCAAATATGTTGGTCACAGTCCTTCCTGTCTCCTGGTTTATGTTTATAGTTTGCTTACACCAATGCATAAAATATACTTATGTCTAAGTGTATATCTTATATATAACCTTAAATATTCAAAATTTTTACTTTTAATTTTTCTAAGTTACTAGCTTTATTGTTATTTACACTATCATGTGATTAGGGCAGACTTTTCTCAGATAAACTGTATCATAAAACTATGATTGTTTATATGCTTATTTGTGCTACCAAATAATGCTTCTAGTATATTTCTTGAGAATAAAGATAATATAGTATTTATTAAAAGTAGATATTTGAAATAGAATAAATAAATATATGCTGAATAAATGAATTAATGAACATTTGGGTCTTTGATATTAGTCAGTTTCAAAACTTATTATCTAAACATAGAAATTTATATTATGTAAATACATTTGAGTTTAGGTCTTTGGGCTGCTCAGTAATCACATTTACCTACAGAGCCAACTCATTAGCCCAATATAACTTCCTTTTTAACTTTATCAATTTAGCTCTCTTTCTACATATTATAGTATTACACTGAGACAGTGATAAAGTTGAGATTTGAGAAACTATAAATGTCAAATCTAGTGCCAAGTAGTTCTGCTACAGCTTGCCTCTATGACAGCCCTGATTATCATGCATTAAATACAGAGAGGCAAGGGAAAAATAGCTCATGAACACGTGCCAATGTCTCATTTTACAGGTTTTAACTGTAGAAAAACATAGTAATTTTAGGATTAAGAAATCTTATTATATAGTTCTGAACAATCAAAATTGTTATATCAAGTTTTCCAAATTTCTTTAATATTTACTTGTCCAGTTATTTATCATCCTCACTTTTTATAAGTAATTATTGACTAAAGTTGGTTTGTCTCATAAAGAAACTTATTTTTCATGTTTGTATGAGAAATATAGCTATGAATCATATAAGCACATAATTTATGCATTCAGAGTAATCCATTATTACATGTTTTACTTGCATTAATTTATTTCATGAAGATAATTGCAAACTATTCCTAACAACTTTTTCCTTAGTTGACATGCAAACATGAAATTTCTTATTTATAGTGTGAGTAAATATTAAAATTTAGAAGTTATTTTTCATTCCAAAGAAAAGAATATTAGCTTGAAAAAAGCAATTTATTTGCCTCATGAAAAATGTTATTAAGAAATGAAATTGCAGTAGGCTTAAAACTGCTTTGGCAGATAATCAATTAAATATACTGTGTAGAAATTCATTTCTTCCAAGTCTAATCATGATCACAGTAATAACTAAAAAACAGAATCTGATGGTGACTGCTATTGCATATTTTCTGTGGCATGGACAATATTACAAACATGCAGATTTGGTCAAGATGACTTCCTGAGGAAATGATATTAATTAGTAAATTATTGGATTCATCAGTGGCATAATGAATTGGAACACTTTAGTTCCAATCAACTCCCAAACAACATAAGGAATATAAATATTTTTTAAAAATTATATGTGCCATTTACAGAGTACATCAAAATCACATTCTACTATAATTCTCTATGAAGGTAGCATCTTCTTTAGGCATTATCATTATTTTATCTCAAAATCAAAAACAACAAATTTGATATATTTTATGCCTTTGTGATTTTTACCTTTAACTAGTTTTCTATGGGATATTATGGGTTAGATATGAAGCATATTCTGAATGACTCAGAATTGAAAGTTTGATTCCTGTGTGTTGTCCGTACAGAGAGAAGACTAGAGTGTGAGGGCACTAGATTAAAGTCTTTGCTTTTACTTTTCAGGACATATAATCAATCAGAAATCAGTTTTCTATTCTGACCATAAAATACAACAATAACAAGAATGGCAGGATAGACCCAGAGGTGCAGAACTGAGTGGCACTTACATCTTGGTAGCAATCAGAGGATTTCTAATTAGACTCAAGACCAGCTTACTAGGAGGGTATCATCTTTCCTACTGGAAACACAGCCCATGACTAGTGAAGCCATGGGTCTTAAAGGAGAACCTAATTACACCACTTTCCTAAACCAGTATAATTTCTAACTGCATTCTAAACACTGGTCTTTATATTCATAGATAAGTGTATACCTAATTTCTCATTAAAAAAAAAAAAAGACCAAAGCATCAAATTTTTTTTTCTGTAAAAGAAGTCCATTACATAAAGCTTTAGTGAGCCAAAATGTAGAGAACAACAAACTTTGGGGTGCCCAGCCTCAACTAAAAATATCTTAAAATCAATTCCTACACCTACAGCTCAGGGAACAATGATGAAGAACAAAAGACAGAGGCAGATTATAACAGCTAGAGAATCAGGAAGTCTGCCATAACATTGTGCCCTAGCTATGACACGACAGTTACAACTCCTGAAATCTCAACATGGCTGCTGAACAATTCAAGTCTCAGGGGATCTCAGCCCTAGATTAAGAGCTACAAGCAATTAGCTGCAAAAAGAGGGAGAATTAGTCTTCTTTAGGAATTGGTGATCTGATAGTCAGACCTAGAAACATATAACTACAGGCAACTTTGGTGGAAAAGACTCAGCAGGTCTTATTTGTATGTTTCTTAATATATAGGCATATGTATGTATAATAACAGTAAAAGAAGAGGTGATGAATTTGGAAGGGATCAGGAGGGACAGATATGAAGGGATAAAAGGAAGGAAAGGTAGGAAACGCTGTAATCATGTTCTAATTAAATATCTTTTTATAAAAATATCTGTATTTTATGCCTGTCAAAATGGCTAATATTAAAAACACACTGATGACAGCCTATGCTGGATGGGATGTTCAGTAAGGGTAACACTCTTCCATTGTTGGTAGGAATGCAAATTTGTACAGCCACTTTGGAAATCAACATGGTGGTTTCTCAGAAAACTGGGAATCAATCTACTTAAGGATCCAGCAATACCACTCTTGGTCATATACCCAAAAGATGAAAATTCTTTTCACAAGGACATTAGCTTAACTACGTATATAGCAGCATTGTTTGTAACATCCAGAACTTGGAAACAACATAGATGTCCCTCAACTGAAGAATAAATTCAAAAACCGGTACATTTACAATGGAGAACCTCTCAGCAGTTAAAAAAAAAATAATAACATCCTGAATTTGCAAGTAAATTGATAGAACTAGAAAATATTATCCTGAGTGAGGTAACACAGACCCTAAAGATGGCAAGTATTCACCATAAGTGGATTTTAGACTCAAAGCAAGGAAAACCAGGTTACAATCTACAACACCAGAGCTACTCAGTAACAAGGAGGAACCTAAGACATAAATCCATGGATCCCTCTCAGAAGGGGAAATAGATAAGTTCTCCTAAGTAAATTACAACCAGAGACAGGAAGCTAGGGGAGGTCGGAACAACATGAGGGAATGGGATAGCCGAGATGGGGGAGTGGCAGAGAGGGAAAACAGCTAAATAGATATATTGATAGAGGAAGCCACTGTATGGTTAGAGAGAAGCCTGGATCTAGGGAAACACCCAAGAACTCACAAAGATGACTCTGGCCAAGATTCCAAGCAATTGGCATGGATGCCTAAACTGGCCCTCCTTTATAATCAAACCAGTGACTAGCTTAATATTCATTATAGAAGTTTCATCCAGCAACTTATGGAAGCAGATGCAGAGATCCAAGCTATATGCTAGGTAGAATTCCCGGTCTAGCTGAAGAGAGGGAGGAGGGATTATATGAGCAAAGGGGTCAAGATCATGTTGAGGAAACCCACATAGATATCTGACCTGCGCTTTTGGGAGCTCACTAATTCTGTAGTGATAGCTGGGGAACCAAATGGAACTGAACTAAGCCCTCTGACCATGGATGGCAGTAGACTAGTGTGGGCAGCTTATGGGGCCTTTGGCAGTGGGACAAGAATTTATTCATAGTGCTTGAACTGGCTTCTTGGAGCCCATTGCCTACATAAGAACACCTTGTTCAACCTTGATACTAGGGGGAGGTGCTTGGTCCCACGTCAACTGGGTGTCCCAGACTGCATTGACTCACCCTGGGAGTCCTTACTCTCTAGGAGGAATGGATGGAGGAATGGAGAGAGGGTAAGCTGGGAGAGGATTGGGAAGAGGACAGGGAGGTGGAACAGTGATGGGTGTGTTTAAAATTTTTAAATAAAAACAAATGAGGAAAAAAATTGTAAAATCTTCCAGATTAGAGATAAAAGACTGTATTGCTCAATATTTATAAAAGGTCTTGTTGGCAGTGGAGTTAGTGACTAGTTAAAAAAATTACATTTGCATATAAAAAACAGGTTACATGTACATAAATTAAGAGCTTTAATATGTGATATCCATGATAGAAAAGTTTCACATCCCTATGTGTGATTAGAGTGAGATATTCCCAAGCCAGGAAGCCATACTTATATTTCCAATCTTCAGAAAGAGGAGCTTCCTACTCGTTAATATTTTACTTATGGATACCATCTTTATTTAAACTGCTTTTTTAAAACTGTTTTTTGTTGTCTTTGAGTTTTGTTTTCCTGGATGATCAGCTAAAATTCTGAAGCAAGTTTATGAATGATATATAAATATTTATCTCTGACATAGGTGCAATTTCTGGGGAATTTGCATTTCATTACAGAATGCCTTCCAGATGTTTTCTGAAAACTACTTCTGGCATAATTATTAGTAGTCAAAGAAACTCAGCTTCATCCCCGAACTTCATGTCTTCTTGCACAGAACCCACAATCGTTTTATAGAGCAGAAGCCCTATGGAATGCTTTCTAAATTCTAGCCTCCAAACTCTAAAGAAAGATCAGGACTGTAGGAACGAGTGAGTCAGAAAACGAAATGTGTCCTGAGGCTTCAGAATTCTGGTCAAAGCACTGCCCATCTTTCTAAAGTGGCTATTATATAGCAAGAGAAAATGTTGCAAGGAAAAAAATTATACAGAGAAATACTTTATCATGGAAAACACAGAGGAGATAGGCATTCCAATGCTGACCTACCCAAAGTCCAGAGCACTTCATGTTCTCTGATTATGACTACTACCCTTCCTCAATTAGATCACAAATAAAACATCAGAGTTTGACTAGCTAGCATGGGATGAAACAGCTCCACTCAAAAGAGCTACTTGTATCCCCAAAGCCATAATTAACCAAAAGTACTAATAACCATTTTTACTAGTTCCTGAAATAGTCAGTCTTCATGATGGATATTTTTTTCTTCACAAACTGCTTTGGTTTCCTGTTAGATTAAAAGGTAGGGTTAAATACACATGATACATTGTTTCGGAGTCCTTTAGCTTTGGTGTAATCTGTATTTTTGTAACTGGTTTTTACAGAAGTAGCCACAGAATGACAGTGTGGCTTAAAACAGCTGAGAAAGCACAATCTGTTGCTGGAAGCCTGCCATTAAAATGCTTTTTATTCACCACCTTGTTCGATTTTCCCCTGCAGTAGGCAGTTAGTTCCCCAAAGTAAGGAAGTGTTCCATACTCCATTCTCAGGGTCCTTCTGTAAGATATCCCTAAAGGACATCAGTAGTCAAGATCTCATCTGCGTGACACTGAAGTGCATCAGGATTTCCCACAGCTGTGCTTTCTAAGCCTTTTAGTCAACCTTGATGCCCTGGATTTTAACACCGGGGGTGTTTTGTTGTGGTCTACATTTGTTTCATATTGTTGTTGACATTTTCTCTATTTCCTGGAGACTCACTGAATTGTCCTAAGATGCAGAAGCTTGAAACAATGTAAAATAGTAGACCCTGCCACTAAAATTTTGAAATGAATTCCAGTGAATTGGCTAAACTGAGAGCAAGGGACAGGCAGGAGTGCATTTGTTTATGGAGACTCTGGGTAAAATCTGTCTTCATCCCTGTATTTCTAGGCTGCCTATGATTGTGGCTGATGGTCTATTTCCATCTTCAAATCAAAGAAGGCTGACCAAGTCTTCCATCAATGCCTCTGTGACAGTGACTCTCCTACCTCCTTTCTTCCACATTTGAAGATCCTTATAATTACATTAAGCACATCTGGACATCCCCAGAGAAACTCCATATTTTGAGGTCAACTAAATGCACATTAATTCCCATTTGTTGAGTAATGTGTTCTCAGGTTCATAGCTTAGGACATGGGGTTTTCCTGAAGTACTCTCTGCCTGCCATAGAGTCTGACCCAACTTCAAGCTTCTCCAATACTCAGACTTATAGTATTATCAACTGTAGAGAAGAACATTTTGCTTCATTTCCCTTAATAAGTACAAAATATTTGACACTATCTTCTAGAGACTCTATTCAATCAACTGGAATTGAGTACTTTCAGTTTTTTAAAAGTGGAAAATACTGTGTTTAATTTTTTTGTCTCTGTTTCATACAGTTGTGAGTGACAGTGAGCATGGCAAAAAAGGCTTGACATTTGCAGACCTTGAATTTCTTTTCCTGTGCTATACAAATGCATGAAGTGGGCATGGGGATAGATTAAAAAAAAATGAACCATTTTCAGACACACTAACCCAAAATTAAGTCAAATACATCCTCCAGTAAGTTTTATTGGCAATAAAGTTGATATTTTATACCACAGTGAATCATCTTTGTCCAAAATAAGGTTTTTTTACTACTTCCAAAATTAAATACCCTTTCTCTATAGAAATATTAGATCCCTTCAGCATCCAGTAGAAACTCACACAAGCTTGATGCCAAGACTTCTTTCTTATCTGTTAATTACTTGGGCCTGTTTGATTCCACTTTTCTAAAGTTTAAATAACATCATAAATCTGTGTGAAACACTTTGCATTGCTGTGATAAAATATACAACAAGCAACATCAAGTTAGAAATGCTATATTTTCAATCACAGGGTCAGAGATTTCAACACATAATCTCTTGGCCCTCTATTACTAGGCCTCTAGTGAGACAGAATTACGGTGGAGAGAGCAGAGCACTGTACTTATGGAACTCAGAAAGCAGGGTATAGGACTAGGTATTCCCATAAGAAACAGGCAGTCAGTCAGTTCCCACTTCCAACCTCCTACTCTAGTCCACTGGGGTACAAATTCATGAGTGTATCAATCATTTGTTGAGGACACAGTGCTTATTATCCAATTGCCTCTTGAAAATCCCATTATCTGGAAACTAAGCTCTTAATATAACATTAATAATTAGTTAAGCATATCAAAGTTAAGCAAATTCATATATAGTAAATACTGAAAAAAGAATCCAAACTTAACTTGATAAGCTTGCTAATTTGATTGTGTGTGTGTATGTGGGGGGGTTGTTTTTTATGTTTCTTGTCAAATAGTTAAAAATAGTGTTTCAAATAATTTGATTGACAACAGCAAATGATGCTATAATATGTCATTAGTGTAAGTTTTAAACATTTTTCCTCCTCACAGAACAAAGAGGGATGTAATATGGGGAAGGGTGGAAATACACTGACGCTTAATGCTCAGGAATGCAAATAAAATGGCAATATAATAATATGGTGCAGCTGTGCTCTTGGCTCCCGAGAGGCTCTAGTCATAATATGACATCTGAATAATTCTATTCAATTGTTTTCCCAGTTGAAATTTGTCATGTCCAGATATAAGATGTCAAGTTTCTTAGGGATGAATATAAGTGGGTTCTTGGGATAATCTTATTTTCATCTGTAATACATAAAATGTTTAATCATTTAAGAAATATGAAAAGCATGATTTTTTTTACTTATATTCACTGTAATCATTCACTTGAAAAGCAGAATATATCCACATTGTAATTTTTGTATTGCTTGAAAGATTATGCTGGGTATATAAGCTGTAAGGGTAGGAATACAGGTAGAGTTAAATGAGTTAGGAGAAAAACTTCAAGAAGGAGAGAAGTAGAAGGAACATATCAAGAATAAGAGAGTTTGAAGGAATTAGAAGGATAACATCAAACATAAATATTGAGTAATAAGGAAAAAATCAAGAAAGAGAGAAGGAAATCACCAGAAAAATTAAAACTAGATGGTTCAAAAGAGGAATAATGAAACTGTCTGAAGGAAGTCAAGTGAGTGCGCTCTTTTTCCCTTAATCCCCTTAGATGGAGAAGTCAGTATAAACCGACTCCACAGATTCCATTTGAACCCTGCACTGCTGCAAGCTGGTTCCAGTCAGTGAAAGTTCATATTTTTCATTTTAACATTTAGCCAATATCTAATCCCATTCTTAATAGAATATTAGCTGCATGGATGCTAATAATACCTAACAGAGATAGTTTCTTCTTGGTGCTTTTTGGTCTCTGAATAGAACATTTTTTTCTAAATTTATGAATAGATTTTCTTTCTTGAAAAACAGTCAGGTGTTTTACTTGACTGTGACTTTTGGTACCATTTGATTTCAAATTCCTGGAGGGTTCGGGTTTTTTTGTTTTTCAAAATTATTGTTGACTTCTATCCACTATCATCAAAAGAGAGATATGAATGAGGAAGTGACAATGATGGACATCTCAGGTATCTGACCTTTATACTCTTTGGCTCAGTTTCCTCTAGACTGTATGTGTGGTTTCCCTGGGCCATCTGATGCTACCAAGCTCAGTCTTCCCACAGAAGGCTAGATCTTCTCAAAGATATTTCACCTCAATTTTTCCAAGCGGAGACACTTCACACTGAAGTCATATCTCAGGGCTCTATTTAATTCTTCTCTTCTTTGGTAAACCTAAAATCTTTCTTATTCTATAAATGTTTCCTCTATCACCTTGTCCAATCATTTGAATAAATCCAGCAAGTACAAACAAAAATATTGTCAACCTCTGAAACTTTATTCATTGGGTTTCCTGTGTGCATTATTTTTTATTTCATGTGTGTTTTGGTAACAATTGAGTGTATAATTTGAACCATGCACTCGGCAAGTATAAAACATTGTAAGTGTAACACATTATAGATTAAGGTGGGGAAACACATTTGAAGATTCAGGCTGCTAAGTTACACAGTTGCTCTTTTATTTTGTTTTCACATGCCACTCTAAAGTGAGTCTTGTCAGACCAACTCCATTTGGACATTCACCCGCATTTTCCTTGATTTAGTTAGGTGCTACTCTCTTAACATGATGAATCAGGAATGCTCCAATACATGGCATGGTAGATTTCACCATAGCACAATGTCAGAGTATTCTATGAATTTGAAGCAGTAAGTAACCAGGGGCACAGCTGGACCTACTCCTACTGAGATTTTAGTAACCTGCTACACATCAACATATAACCAACATAGGAGCTCTGCTTCAGACTATTACCTCCCAACCTCCAAAATCCCTATCCCCATCAGCCCAAGGATCATTTGAAGCTCTCTTTAGTTCCATAAACTGGTTATCTTTGTTTTTTTTAGTTAAGCAAATTTTATCCAAGTGTTTATTTAAAAAAAAAATGACCCAAATAATCAGGGTGTTCTCATTGGACTACAGTTAGAATCCAACCTAGTGTGATTCATAAGGAAAAAAAATATACTCAAAGTTATATTATCATGTAGAAGACAAGGTTAACTACAGAGAAGATATACAATTTCTGAAGACTAGACCACAACTCAGACTCAGAGCTTAGAGAATCTGTTGATATGTTGATATTTCTTCTCTTTAATGATTAAAATATAAGTAGAACAATTATAAGGTGTGTGCAGTCAGATAAAAACAAAGAAAATTGTATATTGATTTGGATGATAGTTCCTGTGTCTCTGAAAATTTCCACATAGGCTATTTTAACTATAAAGTTTATTGAGATGTACAGACTTTGAGCTTTGCAAGTTTTGTAATAATAAAGTTCACAAAATATAGAAAGTAATTATAAAATTAAAATAAAGTAAAAAAGCTTATCATTTAAAATTAATATTTTGTAATTTGTATAATAAAAGAAACAGTATTTTATTCCTTAAAAATGTTTAATTCAGAATACAGAACACTGACCAATTTAAAACATCCACCCATAATAATTCTAATAGCAATAAAAAACATTTACAAGATAATTAACATTTTATAGCGTTACCATTTCTACATTATATAAAATTTACTTGTATTCACAATGATGGAATTTCAGAAATATAAATTATTTCAATGAAGTCTAAAATGTAGATGTATGGGTTTTCAAATTTCATATTGGATCATTTTATAAAAACCTTACTAAAATAATATTTTCACAGAATAAATTTCTTCAGTTCAATATTATCATATTATTGATTTAAGTGGGCAGAAGTATATGAAGAACTGTAGATCAGCAGAATCTATATATACACTGAGAATTAGTGATATAATTGTTTTGTGCTTTTTTTCAGATTCTGTAAAGCCCCCACAAATTACAAGAACATATTTCTAGTAAGATGGTTATAAGACAGATAAAGACCCCATTATGTAAACTAATAGAAACAGTGCAGAGACTCAAACATTGCACAGATCTGTAGGAATCCTGGCAATGAGGGGAGAAAGGACTGTAGGAGCTAGGCGGTCAAGGACACCATAAGAAAACTCACAGGATCAACTAACCTAGGCTCGTAGGGACTCACAGAGACTAAACTGACAATCAGGGAGCTTGCATGGGATTGACCTAGGCCCTCTGCGTATTTTTTTTATAGTTATGTAGCTTGGTCGTCTTGTAGAACTCCTAACAGTGGGAACAGGGGCTGTATCTGACTATGTTACCTGCTTTGTGGACCCTTCTCTCCTACCAGGTTACCTTATACATCACATCCCTGGGTGGTGTCCGTGGGAGGCCTGTCCTTTTCTTTAAAAAAAAAAAAAAAGGAAAAAATGGAGAAGAGAAGCATGAAGGTGGGAAATCAAGGAGGTTTGGTTGGGAAGGAGGAGAAGAGGGAAGGAAAACTACAGTCAGTGTAAAAACAAAAATAATTAATATTTTTTAAAAGATTCCTCATCTTGAAAAAGCAACATATTCTTGTTTGCTTACAGTGAATATGTGAGGTCACAGAATATGCTAACGCATTTCTAGAATATTACTAGAATAATCATTACAAGAAAAAAGAGTCTTTTTAAAAATACATTTTAGCTGACTAAAAATTTTAATAATAATAAAAAGTCCTCCATGAGTTAGACTTATTTAAATAGCCTCAGGATATTGCAAACAAATCTGATGTTAAGAACAGCCCTGTGTTGATAACAACTGTACAGTTTGCTTCACTTATTAGTCAAGTTTATGGCAGAGAATAAGGAAACAGGAAAAATTAGCAGTAACCCTAAATATAGTAAATTTCAAAACTGTATATTTCCCCCCAGAATCAGACAGTTTTAATGCACAGGCAATTCCTATTATTTTAATTATTCACTTTTGAAAATGTGTGACAAAGCTTTGTTAACTTTACCTCTAAGAGTTTATACAACTAGCCAAAGTCTACTGAACCAGTGAACTTTCCTGACTTGGCCTTTCAGGATTTTCCATCTGAAATGATACACAGTTTGCTCACTCAGTACACATAACATGATATTGTAAGTCTAAATAAATACAGACATTGGCAAAAATCCAAACCAAAAACAGCACTCCTGGGACCTCATGAGCATAGAATTACTTGGAATTGAAATTAATCTGTACATGGACAAACCCAGGTTACAATTCTTTTACTATTCTGGATTTGGCTGTGTGCATCCATATATTATGTGTTCATGTTCATTAAACATAAAGATACCAAGAACGTTGAGGCCATGTGCAGAGACAGTAACAGTGAAGTAGGAGAAAGCAAGGTCCCTAATTCTTGTGATGAGGTCCATAAAATAGTGCTTGAGAGAGAAAATAAGTATTTGAGCAATTTTTTTTTTTTTTTTTAATTTGGTGTTTCTCTCTGTAGTCCGGGCTGGCCTAGAACTCTCTGTGTAGATTAGGCTGGCCTCAGAATCACAGAGATATGCCTGCCTCTGCCTCCCAAGTGCTGGAGATGTGTGCTGCCACTGCCCTGGCCATAAATAAAATATTATTTCTTCTATGCTTTATGTGAGGGTTGAATCAGTTCGTACAGGAACATGTTCAGAAAAATAATCAATGCGTCTTCATTTGCATACTCCCATGGGCAGGTGCTAAACTGTCTAATAGGCTATTTGTAATGTAGATAATTAGGAAGGTTCTAAATTCTCTCAGGAAGAGAATAAATAATATATGGCATTCTTATAAAAAAAAGATTTAAAAATATAATTTGAACAAAAAAATCATGGCAGAAATAATCCAGTATGATGGCTATTACTCACCAAAAATACATGAGTATGTGGATATGCATGTGTGGAAAAATATTTTAGATGGACAGAAATGACAAGTATCAAATCCATGCTATTGAGTGTGCTTCAGGAGAGGAAGTGTGGTGTGGCTGAGAAAGAGAGAGAATTCAAAGAGCGGATACCTCTGTCAGAAGCATATTTTTAGTAAAAAGAAAAAGATAAGATAAAAGAAAAATGTCCTATTGTGACTTATCCTATTATGTGGATAACTGTGACTCTATGAAAATAGGGTCATAGAAAATGAAAATATTCATCTGCTCTCATCTTTTATGATGTCAAATACTTTACCCTAGCACTCCATTTCTTCTGTCAATAAGTTTTTGTGGGATGGATATGTTGTAGTAAGAAGTTTCTGACCCTTCTGGCCCTAGGTCAGGACCCATCCACAGCCCTGCTGCCACTTAGTCACCTAAAAAACAATATATAATGATATGAAGGTAAGCCACAGACCACATGGCAAGACAGATTAATAAAAATAGATTGAGTTAAGATGCAAGAGCTAGCTAGCAACGAGCCTGAGCCATAAGCCAAACGGCATATAATTAATATAAGTGTCTGAGTCATTATTTGGGACTAAGTAATAACAGAGCTGCAGCTGTGAGTGGGTCCCAATCTTGGACCCAATGGGTCAAAAACTTCTCCCTACAAAGTATTTTGTTTCTTTTTCTTTCTTCTTCCTTTTTTCAGCTCTCATTTTTGAGGTGAAACGTATTTTGAAGGAGAGGGGAATAGGGAATGGGGGAGGGTTTAGAGGGATGAGACAGAAGGAAACATGTTGCAAATATATTATAATCTCAAACATAAAATCTAATAGTACTAATGAAGTCGATTTATTCAGTATTTCAGGATTTTTTTTACTTCATGTTTTGTTCACATGTTGTTTTCATCCAGAGACTTCATCACATCTGGGATACAGAACAAAATTCTCAATTGCTGAACTTGAATGTGATTCAAATGTCACTGTGTCCCAGTGTTCTGTCACAGGACTTCTGGCATGGCTTCTTCGTGTTTCATGACTTACAAATACTTGTTTGATATTTATGGATTCCAAGATTTTGGTTTTTGCTTTTATTTTTGAATGTGGAGATACTTTTTATGTAACTAAACATGCAAATCAACCTAACTCCTTCCCAAATCTGATGGTTTATAACTTTTACTGGTAACTATCAGTCCCTGCATATCCTCACGAAACGACATGACTGTTTTCACTTTGCATCTCACATAAATGGTTACTCAAATGGACTAGAATGAGTGTCCCCCAAAACCAAAAATATTTGGCCAACATTAATGTTTCCTTCCAAAGTCAGAAGTGCCTTCATTTCCAGTACTCACTGAATAAAAACCAGATATCTTTAAAACAGGAGTTATCATGGTTATTAATCTCTGGTAGATGTTCGAAACTCTATTTAAATTAACCAATACACCATAGACTAACCACAATATCTCTCTTTTTTTTTTTTTTTGGCTTTTTATCGGGATCTGATGAAGTATATTTTTTTGTTTTCTTAAGGAACACATCCCCTTGATCCCTTGTGCTATTTTATAACATTTTCACATAGTAGATTCATTTAATGAAACTACTTCATGAGAATGTGTGTATGAGTAAAAAAAAAAGTAACCATTTTTTTATATCCATTGACCTGACAATGTCTTCTTCAGCTTAAATTGAATTATGAACAAAAAACTGGGCAATGTTTCAAAATGTTACATTTATTTTTACATACGTTGTACTTGCTTTCACCAATTCACACTCCCCAGACCACACCTAGGACTCAGGTTTTACAGTGAATGCCTACTAATGTAGCTTGCTTTGACTTTGAAGAAGTTTCTAGGGTTTTTGAGAACTCCAGCAATATTTTAGTTACTGAAATCAAACAAGCAGCCAGTGAAGAAGCTAGAATGCCTCAGCTCTCAGAATTATGAAGATGCCATTGGTGATTCTTTTCTATCTGACTCTATGTTTGCTATACTATGGTGTGGTCACTCCTTGTATCTGTATGTCCAAAACTCTAATGTCCCTCTTCAGACATTATTTTTAATCATATTTGTTTGCACTGGCCGGCTTTGTGTCAACTTAGCAGAAGCCAGCGTCAATGGAGAGGAAGGAGCCTCAGCTGAGAAAATAGCATCATAATATTGTGTTACTGGTAAGACTGTAGTGTGTTTGTAAATTAGCAGTAGAAGGGGAAGAGACCAGACCATTGTGGGTCTGGCTACCCCTGGGATAGTGGTCCTTAATTCTATGAAAAAATAGGTTAAATTCCCAATTGAGTTCCTCTCTTCATGGCTTTCAATGATGAACAGTGTTGTAGAAGTATAAGCTAAACCCATAAGTAGCTTTTGGACATGGTGATTCATGGCATTTGTACCCTAACTAGGACACATAGACATCGGTAAACTCAAACCTCGTAGAAAACATTCACCTATATGACTTGAACAGGTTCTGTGTTTTTGACATCTTCAGACATAACATGTACATGCTGTGCTCTTTTAATGGTTACATCTTCACCTTGACCTTAGTAATATCTCCAAAGTAATATTTTTGAAGCAGTTCTTGACTTTCTCTGTCATGTTTTATAAAGTTCATCACCATCACCCTGATATACTTATTATGATGCTAACTTCTTTGTGCCATGCTCATATATCAGGATTATGCAACTCTGACAAGGTATGGGAGAGGCAAACATGGAAGAAGCATTGTCTATTATCATTAAACTATTTAAACAAAAAATGAAGATAATATACTTTAATATAAATACTATACATTAATATTTCTGAACTCAATAGAGGAGATATATAATATTGTTAAAATATCTAAAAAGTCATTATTTGGAGAGCTGAGAGATATAAAAAAATTATTTCTTAAGGGATATTATGACATACCACTTAAAGTAGAATTTGATTTGGAGAAATTTTTAGTTAATTCATTTTATGCATCTACAATTTTTGTGGTTTTTAGGCAAAGTCATAGTATTTCTGTTTACATAAGACTCAAAAGCCCTCTGTCTCAGTCTTTTGTGTTATACTTATCGGAGGTACAACACTTTGCCCAAATCAACACATTCTTCATGCTAATATTCATAAAGCACCATGAAAACACTGGAATAATGAAATTAACAACAGGAAGAAAATATGTCAATATCTTCAAGAAGGCAAGTCGCAGGATGTTTACGCAATAGTAATATAGGCAATTAATACACGTTTGTCCATCAATATATTCGGTCAGCTGTCATAATACAATTTCTACACAGTTGCTATTGTCTTCTGGGAATGCAAAAATAAAATATTGTCAACCATTATCCTCTTTTGGGAATAAAAATATGTAGTGAGGCAAATAAGTAAACTATTTTCATAAAAAATATAACTTTTAGACTGAGAGGTCTTACTCCTACAATTATGGCATTCACATGAACAAGTAAGAACAATTTATGGACTACACATTTAGGTAAAGATGAACATGATAGGCTTTGCATCTTTGGAGGGTTTGCTATATTGGTGACACTTAAATTCCAGAAGAAAATGTGTAAGAATGAGTTTGGTTTACAGAAGAATTTAGAGGCAGATCAATGAGACATTCTGCAGTGTCCTGAGAAATGTTCTTGCTAATTCGAAATAGCAAGAAAATTTGAATAATTTTAAATTGATTAGATATTTAATCAAAGTTTTGTCTCTTTTGATTCTATACCGACAGTTTCCACAGCCAGCCATACTTTTCGATCAAGAAAATTTAAGATACCCTATTTAAAGTTTCAAAACTTCAAAAATGGATTTATGAATGAAATGAAAATATAATGTGATATATCATTAATAATTAGTCAGAGGAACTAAAAAAGTTGCTGAATGAATGAATGGACAATCTATTTCTGATTTCTCATTCTAGCAGTTGAAAACGTGAGACTTGGAAGAAGGTATTTTCCTGACTTCATTCAAATTCCGGAATGAAGGATTCATGACAGGAAGAAGGAAAACCTCTGGGCCATGGACACCTGTTATCTAAAAAGCTGCGCAGTCCTCCAAAGAGAAACTGGTAGGCCTGAAGTAACCCCAGATGAGTTATGTCCTCAGTTAGTCAAGGAATTTATTAACTTTTGAAGATTTATATTCTAATTACTAAAAGGAGTTCATTTCTTTAATCAATGGCTTAGAACTTCACAGTGGGATGATCTGAGTTCAGAAAGTTCTAGTTGACTTTCCCGGTAGAACCATGATAGAAAACCCTCCACAGCAAAGGACCACTATGAAACGTGCACTGTGAAGCGTGGCGATCTGTCACCTGCTGTGAGGAAACAGCATCTGGACTCAGTAGTATTCCCATCTGAAAATTCTTGCATCCTTTTAAAGCTTGATTGCTCATAATTTCTTTCCAATAATTGAATATTTAATTAGGGAAACTGAATAATCTCAAAAGCACTGTAACTTCTCTTTCAAATTCTTACCGTTCTAAAACCATGACTTGGTTTAACTTTAACAATCTCCAAGAGCCGTCATCAAACAAGCTTTCACTATCACGCTGTTTAGTCTTTTACTTTGCTGTTTTGATATTTTTTAAAAAAAACTTCCATCCAAACACTATCAGTCTCTGTCAAATATTTAACTATATCCTGTCATGGACTTTAAGTCCATGTAAAATTGTAATTTTTAATGACATTTCTTGTATACAAAACTGTTTACCTTAATGTTTTACTGAACACATGCAACTACCCCACTTAGGTCTGGACGCAGCCATTGGTTTGATTTTCCTATGCTTCTATTAACTGTTTGTGATAAATGAAGGCATAACATCTGACTTAATTTAGTAAAATGGTGAATGGTTCATATTTATTATATATGGATAATATATGAATGCAGTAAGAGTAACACTGTTTCTATCTAAGATTTTGTAAAATGCCTCTTTTAAACATGAATTTGAGAGATTACATTTATGGAGTAAAATTAAACACTTAAAAATTGATTCATGGAGGAATTGGAAGGAGGGTATAGGGAGGAAGGAGGAATGATGTGATTCTAATTTGATTAAAATATATTTAAATAAATAAATAACTGAATAAAATCAATACACATATTCATCATAGGCTTCCTGATACAATTAACATTACATTACTGATTACAAAGAATATATGCTTAAGGGAATTCCTGATGAATATACAATGGAAACATCTCAGTTAACAATTTGGTACAAATAGTTTCATAGAAGGATCTCTGTAAGGCTTCAAATGCCACATCTTTACAAAGAAATGTCATTTTTCTTGTGTTACTTAGTGACCTCTGAAGGTTTGGAGTGCATCCACAGGGCCCAGTAAGCATTGGCACTTTGTACAAAAATAAGCTTTTTCCACTAACCATGGGTCAGTAGAGCTCTTGACAGGACATTCACTGTCAGCTACAGATTCAACCCATCCATTGTTTATGATTTTTTTTTTCCTCTGAGGTTCCATTTGTTATTGACATTTGGATAAGTATAGATGCTTGGGGTCTGGTTTACCCCAAACAACATATGCTAAAGTAGGCTAACTAGAGGTTGAAGCTTGAAAATGATGTTGAAATGCTACTTTGGTTAGACAACTGTTCCAACAAAGAAGAGACCATCAACCCAGAGGACAGTGCCTTTCGACAGGAAGGGAGCAGCGCCAAGACGTTGCTGGTATTTTCCACTGTTATTTCTTTCCTTCCCTCATTCCCCGTCTACAAAAGCCATCAGCAGGTCGCAGGCACTTAGAACATTTGGTGGAGGAAATCTTTAGGAAACAATGCAGCATCACTCATTCAGAAGGACCTAGACAGAGTAAAGATTGCCTCACTGGGATGGTAATTTGTGTTTTGTTCCTGATCCACACAATTTCGTTTGTAGACACTTCACATTCATTCTGCCTACTATATATCTGTGCAGAGCACACTGTTGATGAAAGGGCAATGCTATGTGAGGTAATATTCTGAGGAGATAGTGTCATAAGATAGGGAGAAGCAGTTGGAAAGGAACTAATTTTCCATAAAAGCAGATCATTGTTTCACTATTTCTGAGTGGTTCTAACTCAGAACCTTGAAGTACTCAGGATAATGGATAGAATCACACTGTAGGAAGTTACAGAATAGATAGGCGCTTCTACCCCTACCAATTTACTTTTGCTCTATGCTGAACATAAAATACAGAATACCCTTCTAGGAAGCAAGGTATTCTACAACTGTGGGCAATGAGTCTCAAAGCAACTCTGTATATCCAAAGGACATTTGGAATAATTGAATAATCTGAATAGGAAAGTAAGACACATTTAAAACTGACATCTTTGTCATGTCTAACAGATATTTATTGGCAGATTTACTTTGAGTAGATGACTCAGTCAATAAAGTGTTTATATCATGAGCATGAATACCTGAGTTCCAGTCTTCAGAACCCATGTCAAAGCTAAGGAAGCTAACACATGCCTGTATCTCCAGTACCAGTGTGTGAAGTCTGGTGATTTCTTGAGCTTACTTGCCTTACAGCTGACCTACTCAAATCAGTGAGTTCCAGGTTCAGTAAGAGACGCTCAACCAAAATCAATGTTTGGAGTAACTGTAATAGATAACTAACATTGATTTCATGCTTCCATACAACCACATGAACACACACACATACACAAACACTTGATTTTATGACAAAAAAATCTGCTGACCTTATTCATAATATGGCTTTGGGAAAATCATCAAGAGACTATATCATCAAATGGAGATGACCTTTTACACACAGTAGAACCAGCATTTGTCATTATTTTAGAAAGTAAGAAATATTAATTTGTAATTAAAAAATTTAAATATTTACTAGAAATACTAAAAATGAACAGAATAAAGAACAATATTTAAACTTCTACTTTGCAACATTAGAGGAAATTAATATTCTAAATCTGCAAAGCATAGAAAATCTCATCAAATATCTGAATGACACATTTTCTGAATCTATATAAGAAAGAAATACTCAAAATATCATTAAATGATGTATATGAAGTGACACAAAAGATTGACCAGATTATTTGTATTTCTCAGATAACATACTACTTTCAATTACTACAAACAAACAAACCTAAACATTGGTGACTCTTCCATGGCTGTAACTTAAAGGTTGGATGCAATGCTTCCTCTCATTCCTTGGGGTGAAAATGCTGAACATCTTTTTGATTTTGATGATTGAATAAGCTCAAGAAAGCATTTGAGGGAAATACAAATTTACTATAATAAGTACAAATTTGATTCTTAGACAAGAAAACCAAATTAAAAAGAAAACATTCATTAAATGTATTAATAATTAGAAAATATCAAAATGCTTCAAGAGACTTGAAATCAAATGAAAATACTTGGCAAATATTTTTTTTTCATTTTTTAGAAGGGTCTCACTCTGTAGTACAGGCTGACTTAAACTCATGATCTTCCTGCTCAGCTTCCAGAGTGCTGTAATTACAGAAATGTAAACATAGGATGGCTATAATTAAAATTGGAAGAATATTAGTCTGGACCTTAATTACCTCTACTCTCCTGAGCTTAGCCAAATCACATTTTCTTGGTACTAATTACTTAGTATCTTGTTTAGTGCTGAATTCATAATGTCCTACACATTTTCCCTTACAGGTAGGATCCATTACAGTTTAAAACAGCAATGCAATCTTTATGTCTTTTCTTGTCTACGTGTGCGTGTGCATGCACACACATGAGTTTATATGTAAATGTATATTTAATGTACTGCTGCAGAAAATTATAGAATAGGCTTGCTGACATGACTGTAAATGAGGAGAAGATAACCGTCATCAAATATCCGGAAAAAGTTACCCAGGAAATATGTGCTTCAAAAAGTTGGTCTTTGCATGTTAACACACAAGGACATAATCTCAAAGTCATTCATGGCACTATTAACAATATTTAATGCATAGAAGCTGGAAACATCTATTTCTCTGAACAAAGTTGGATCAAGAAAGTTATGATACATCCATTTGTCAGAGTTTATATAGCTAATAAGAAAAACATAAATTTTATAGTGCTGGAAAATGTTATACTTATTGGTTTATCATTTGAAAACATTAAAGTTAGAAATCCATTTAATTTTGTGTCCCTTAATGACAGTGCAGGGATATATCCTGAGAAGTTTGCCATTAGATCATTCTATTAAGAAACATCATAGAATACACAGACACAAACCTAGATGGTTACAGGCTACTAAAGACTGTATTGTGTAGGCTTGGGTCTCTGAAAAGAGGGATCCTCAATTGACAAAATTGCTTCCAACAACTTGGAGCCTTTTCATTCTGTGGGTGGTGCCACCCATGGCATAAAGCCCTGAGGTATATAAGAAATCAAACTGAGCAAGCCAGAAGAGCAACCCAGTAAGTAGTCTACGCTCTCTGGTACCTCCTGGGTCCTCCTTCAGTTCCTGTCTTAAATTCCATTCATGATGAACAGTGATCAGGATGCGTATGCTGAAATAAACTCCTTTCCCCCAAATTGCTTTTGGTCATGGTAATTTATCACAGCAATAGAAACATGCCAGGACACTAAACTGGATTATATAATATGTACCATTATCTTCAACCCAAAATAAACATGACTGCATATTTAATGTTTATTATGACATCTATACAAATAAGACCGAAAATGACCTCTTGCATTTGTAATATATTACAAAATATATTTGTAGGTATATACATATATACAACCAATCACAGATAAAAATAAACATTCATGGAAGCTCTGCATATGTCCATAATATCTATGGCTTTTTGTCATTTCTTTAACATAAGAAGTCTCTACATGCACTTATTTTATATTATGCATAAATAGTTATGAGTATTCTCCATGCCAACTTGACTTGAGTGAGAAACATCTATGAGATTGAAAGAATGCCTAGTAGGGATTATGTAACAGGTCTGAGGGAATAGAACATGAGGGTTTTCATGTAACCCGTGGTTTCATGCATCAATGAACTTCAAACTTTATGAATACTATTGGTAGGTAGAGCACCTAATAATCTAGAGATATTTTAATGTATATGGGAGGACATGAAAGTAGTATACAATTTATTGAAAAGATGTGGACATTATTACCACCAACTATTTTCTCATTACTTACCAAGATACATATTTTACCCAGTACTTCATACAGTAGTTCAAAGGCCAACATAAGCTTTGTTTATAAGAAATTGCAAATTACTGATGATTGCAATAGCATACTTCTTGTTTGGAAATGTGAAAGTTCAGTAAGTTTATTAAAAAAAATAAGATGCATAAATAAATTGATGCCTTACGAAATACAGTCAATGAATGTTTAGATATCATTACATTTCTGAAATTTAGACTTAATTGCTTGCTGTCTATGTTTTGACTTTCTTTAAAATATGTCTTGAGCTGATGGGACGTTTCCATTGATACAGACATAAATTTCCACTGTCTTGTGAAGATAAAATCTGAATGCTAACTACTAAGTCTTAACATTGTGTCTATTGAGAATGCTTTAGCACAGATTCGTCAGATTACATACCCTCAGAAGAGGAGTAATGGATTTCTCAAGGTAAATTCTAAAGGTAATTTAAATGCAATAAAACACTGGAGTAAACATATCAACTGAAACAAAGCACAGAATGCATAGTTATCAACATAAAAATCAAATGGCCATAGCTGAGCTCTATCTTCCTTGATTCATTAGCATTTGTTCCTCAAACAAATGCTTTGTGGGAAAAAAAAAGTAATATTTGGTATATATATTGTACACATTATTGCATAATAGTACAAGATATCCTACCAACCTTGAGTTTATAACTTGAGACATGACTCACAAATGATGAGATACATTTTGAGGAGCCATTAAAATATTTAAGTGCCACTTAAATATTTATAGTCAAACTACAAGGAACAGTATCTCTTGAATCTTTGAGCTGAATGTACATGGGTGAAGAACACTTAGGACAATTATTCCACATACAGTTATTAGACCTTGACAGGTAATGTCATTCATTGTTATAAACACAAGGAATGATTCCTTATATGTGCACATTACTACCTCGTAAAATTATCACTACTGATATTATGAACTTTAAATATTAAGAACAAAAGATGATAGAACAAATGGGTAAAGAGTAGAGAAAAAAACAGCCCTGTTTGTGGATCATACACCTTGGTCCTCTCAATGACCTCAGCAGTTCACAGACTATTACACTCCAAACCTATCACTGCCAAGTAATATGCATATAATTATCATTATTTATAGTAAAAAACCTCAGGGTCGCAAGATTAGCATTTTTAGAAAAACAACCAACCAATTACAGGTTAAGACAGAAAACTATTATAACCAGGAAAGCTGTAGCCATAAAACCATTTTCTTTGTTTTGTGAGCATTTCAAAAATAGCTAGGTCAGGGGCATAATGAATGAGTAAATAAACATTAAAAAAAATTAAATGAACATATAAGTAACACACAAAAGTGGATAGTATAAAAATGCCTCAAAGTTTTAAACTCACTTTTTAATGTGCTGTCTTCCCAGTTTGCATAGGACTTGAGCTGTCGATTTGATAATTAAAATACTCCAACACCAAATAAGTATTAGGTAATAACCAAAGATTTTTATTTTAAGATATCAATATAATATACCTTTCAGTCATAATTTCCCTTGAGATAAAAGTCATGTTGACTGCCAGACACTAAATTTTGATTTTGAGTTAGCCTATGATCTCCACTTACTAATTTCTGAAATATTTGAGTATTAAATTTGGATAAACAATAATGTGCCAAAAGTTGAGAGCCTGGAGAAATTGAAAGTTTTAGTCTGTTGTTAGCTTAGGCATAGAACTCAGTGAAATACTTTTTACTTTTGGCAAAAACAATGGGAAAAAGGCATTACCTCCCCAGTGTGATTTTTGGTTCCTCCTCTAGGCAAGTCCATAAAATCCAGAAGAGATCAGAATTTTTCACTAATTTCTAGCCTTCTGTTTTCTCTCCATTCTGGCAATGGATTTTGGAAAACATACTTGTTAAGTTTAATGTGAACTTTTTCTGAACCCTTGAAGACATCTACCCTTAGTCATAGAAAAAGGGAACCTTTCACCTCTTTTTAAACACCAATATCAAAGACACCTCTGAATCATGCAAACATTTCTCAAAGTCCAGACTGATCAGAATCCATTCTTCCAGTGATCACCTTGTGATTAGTGTTGTGATACGGTTTTGATATGTAAATATTTAACAGATGACACGACCTTGGTTTAGGTGCTTGAATGTGCTTTGTTGCCTTTTAACCTGTTTGAGCCTAATTGTATTAAAATAGAGAGATACTTGGCTGACTGGGATAAATTATTTTCTATGTGTCAGACTTTTATGATTTTTATCTTGTAGCCATCAGAGTGGCCTTGAGAAGGAGTTGGAGACTGTTTATGAAGGTAAATGAAAGGAAAGACAAGCATATCTCAAATTAAATGTTGGATTTCTTTGCTTTGGAATAGAGTCTAGAGATGTCTGCTTATCTACACTACTCCATCTGAAGTAGCTCTTTCCTAGCACTTGCAATGACTCTGAATGTCTCACATGGTCACGTCCTGAAATAATTTTTATTAGGCTTTTAAGCTTTAAGAGAATAAATACATGCAGATCATTGTTAGCAAATAGTCCAAACCAAAACAGGCAAAGATTGGATTTTTTTCCATGGGTTATAGTTTGGCAATCTCTTCCCTGGTGTTGGTTGGAACACTGAACCTTAAATTTGCCATTTTTAAAAAAAAAAAAATGTTTTCTTACATTACTGGAAAGGAATGTTGGAGCTTTTCTCACACTAAGCAATCCTAGTACTGCGGGAAGTCCCATACCATTGTCATTCTATATTAGAACTACAATACTCATGTGCAAAATCCAAACCACAAGACTGCCTCGACTTCCTGCATAATGAGCTGTGATATAGATGTGTGAGAAACAAACCATTTATTTCCCTTAGCTGCCCTTGTCAGTCTTTTATCATCATATCAGAAAGATAACTAAACCAGGCTTACACCTTTTTAAAATTAATTTTTAAACTCTTATCTTTAGAATGGCATAAATACTATAGTTACATAATTTCTACCCTTCTCTCTCCAACTCTGTGTCACTGATTAGCTATCAAATTAATGACCTCTTTTTCTTTAACTATTATTATTTCACATTTGTAAACACATATTCATTAATGCTGTCTCTGTGTATACATGTTTGGGGGTAACTATTTGGGATCAGACAAATTATCGGGAGTCTCACCCTGGAAAAGACTGATTCTCTCTCTCTTGGCAGCCATTAATTTCATGAAACTCTTACTTCCCAAATTCATTAGTTAACTGACATTACAATTTACCATTGTGTAGGTCTTTTTTAAACGACCATACTGTTTAGATTTCATGGATACAATTTATCTGACATATATAAAAGACACAATTTTACAGCAGAGATCCAGAGCTACTGGCTCTGACAACCTTTGACCCGTTTGTCTGAAATGCTCCCTGAGTCATAAGAGTTCTGTTACTGATCTATCAAATAGGATACAACACTTGAGAATCATTCTTTAATTTTTACCAGTTGTGGATTCCTGTAATATCTCCATCTGTTGCAATAAAAAAAAAAAAAAAAAAAAAAAAGAAAGAAAAACCCAGAAGCTTCTTTGGTGATGGGCGAGAGCTACACTTATCTGTAGGTATAAAGAAAGTTATTGAAATGCAATTAAAATTCCTTAGTTAGTTGGTCAGTCAGTTAGTTAAGGAAAATGGCTGTAGTAGTGTTTTCTCCAGATTCTATGACCTCAGCAGGTATAATGTTTAAAACCAATAAAATTATCTATCTGTTAGCCTGGCATTTTAATATCATGAAGATTTTCAAAATTCTTTTCTCCTTGCTTTTGGAACTCTACAGAAAACCTCTTTCATCTGCAACCACCCTGCTGAGCAATAACACATCTGGTCTTCTTGTTCCTACCTAACTGGAAATTAGTTCCATTGATTACCCTTTTCCTCATCCTTCCTCCATGTGCTTGTATAGCATTCCATTCCATGTTTATACCATTACTTTATTCATTCATTTATCTATGAATACCTTGGCTGATTACATATTTTGGATACTGTGAATAACACTACTATAAACCTGAGTACAGATAGTTCTTGAATGTAATCTTTTCAATTTTGTGTGTGTGTGCGTGTGTGTGTGCGTGCGTCTGTGTGTGTGTGTGTGTGTGTGTGTGTGTGTGTGTGTGTGTGTGTGTGTGTGTACCTTATAAGAGCATAGCTTGATCTTACAGAAGTATTTTAGCATCTTGGAAAACTATTCTGCTTCCTATATTTAAGTTTGAGTTGATTTTTTATTTAATATGTATCTATGTGTATGTGTGTTTCCCTGTGTGGATTTATGTGCACCACATGAATAGAGGAATCCAGAGAGGTCTGAAAAGGGCATTAGATCTGCAGGAACTGGAGTTGTAGATGGCTGTGAACCAAACTCCAGTCCTAGGCATGAGCAGCAAATGTTCCAATTGTTAAACCATCTTTCCAGTATGATCAGTTGATTTTTTTAACTGATGAAATACATTACTTGTTTTGACTTGATATAACATTATTTGTAGAAACTATTGAATTTAAGTTGCTTACGAATTTTGGGTAGATAGTATAGTGGATAGTGGCTTACATCTTCTTTCATTCTACCCTGCTTGATTTTGTTATCACTGTAATTCTCTCACGAAATAAAATAAGAACATCTTACATCTTTAATTTTTCTGAAGCAGACTAGGCATAATTACCATGTATTTTTAAAAATTTTGGTAGGATTCTCTATGGGCATCTACAGATGGAGCTGGTTTCAGAGTCATTTTCTCACATTCAGTTTCTTTAATGCTTATAATACTAGCCATATGATCTTATTCTATTTAGATGAGTTTTTATAATTTAATAGCTTTGAATGAACTGATTTATTAGTAAAAGTTGATTTTCTCAGATTAGCCTTTTTAAAAATGCCATTTTTGTACTTTCAAGGGCTTTTTGTTTTCTGATGTGAAATTATATTGATTTTTTTTCTTTTGTCATTATTTTAACATTTATCTGCTTTAAATTTATTTGGCTCTTGGTTTTCTAGGCTTCTAAAACTTAGATTGGTGCCTTAGGATCTTTGTTTGCTTTCTAATATAAGCACATGTCCTATAAGTTTTATTCTCAAACAGCCGTGTGTGTACTCCAGCATTTCAGATATTGACTTGTTGAAATTTTATCCCTGTGTAAACCTACGCGTTCCACCTCTTTTGAGATTCTTATTGAACCATTGGGTTCTGGGAAGTTTGGTTTTGATTTTATTTTTCTTCTTTTTTTTAAAATCTCCCATTGGGAAGATAGATATTATTGTTTTCTCTTCTCTACTAAATTCAGTTTATTGCATTGTGATAAATGAACATACTCCTTGTGATGTAAACTCTCTCAAAGTTTTGAGATGTGTTGTAACACTCCAAAGTTTGGTCCCTGATAGGAATTGTTTAGTGTGCTGGAAAAAATTGTATTGATTTTCTGTTGAGTAAAGTGTTTTCTATAAATAGAAATTTTGTCAACTTAGTTATGAGTGATGAGCAAGTCTTCTTCATTTTTGACTATCTGCCTCAAAGTTCATTGAATTTCTAAGAGAGAAATGCTGAATTTTCTAACCACAAGTGTAGTTGGACAATTTTTTAAAAGCCATATATATATATATAAAATTGTGTATGTTATCCTGCAACATACTCAGAGCACATGAAAATTTTGCCATGTTTCTTAGAACACAAGGCTTCTTTTACTAAGTAAAAAGAAGAGCTTTACTGAGGCATGTAGTAAAGCAAGGACTTACAGAGTTATGAATGGACCCTGGCTTATCTGAGCTTTACAGTTTCTAGGGATCACTGATTATCCATACATAAATTTACTTTTGCTCTTTTATTATTACTGCTTCAAGCAGATAAAATGTGAGTGGGCTCTTTCCATACTTTAGATCTTTACTACAACTATGAAAGCCTGAGAAACAATTGGGGGATCTTTCTCCCTCACGATGTTATAGTATTTAGTGAAGCACATCTGATGTTGTTGGGTAAGTAGTCTCAAATGAAAGTTTTATAATGATTCCAAGATTCAATAATTGCTGAATCAGTACATCTTTTTGTAACAGAAAAACAAGAAAAGTGCAGCAAGCATGTTGAACATGGTTTTAATTAAAAACATTCCCACAGCTGGAAGCTGACTTGCCCAGGGTTTTAAAGTTGTTTTTTTTTTTTTTTTATTTTGTTTTTAAACCTCCAAAACACTTAAAAAACAAAATCTACTGTTTCTTGTGACAAATATCTCACTGTTTCTGATGGATATAACAAGAATCATTTTTATCTCATATAATTAACAAAGATGACCACTTTAATTGTATGTTTCAGTCAGCCAACAAAGGGGGTGTGTGGAATGAAACCCTGCCCCCTTCTCCCTGGAGTGTGAGCTCAACTTTGGGAAGATAATAGAAACACTTATGTAAGAGATTAGTTCCTGATGTTTATGTAATCCAGTCTACAATATTTTGCTGTTTGCTTAAAATCAAAACCAAAGTTTGCTCTTTCAGCCAATGTCTTTTGTATATGTATATAACATGTCACAGTCTTAGAAATGGCCTCAAGCATAAATCCTGTTAGTAGTTTTTAGCTTTAATTACGTTGTGTCTGACAATATTTTCTCTTTCATCCTAACTTATCCCTGCTATGGCAAGTGGGATCTTTTTATAAAGAAGAGGCAGAGGAAAAAAAAAAAAACTTCACTTTTCCAATTTGCAAAAAGAGCACTAAAGTTTGAAATTTTATAAACTGTGTTGAAATGTCTTCAGTCCTTAGAAAACATTGATAAACTACTTTGAAAGAATTTTGTTATAAAAAATAAGTCCCCAGAATCCAGAATTCTCTTATTGCCTCATATTTTCATTTTCACACAGTTGCCCTGGGAGCCTCTGGGAACATCTGGGAGAGCTCTGAATACAGAATCTAGCTGTTTGGAACACAAAGCCGTTTTAATCCTGTGGGTTTTTTTTTTTTCCTGTTTCTTCAGTGCAGAATATCATGTTCTCATCATTTTATCTCCATTCAGATCATTATCGTTCCCCAAAACTTGTAAATGCATTTAGTAAACGTCTGTTCTGAGTAACTGCATTTCCACATCACATATGGGAAATTTGATACAACAGTCTTCACTATACTGGGTGAGGAAATACAATATGAAGACAGACAAGGGATATGCTATAGACATCACAGGCCACAATGACAATTATTGTCTGTTTGAATCACTGTTAATGAATGTGCAAACTATCAGGTTTCCTTCTGCATGTTCATATATACTGCATTTGGCTTAATCCTCTCTCCCATGCCCCCAGATCTAATCCTCTCTTCCAACCCCACTGACTCCCTCTGTACTTTCTTGTCTAATGCAATCTATTCCCTTCTTACTCCACCTTCTTAACACTACTCCCCTGCTACAATTCCCTTTATCGCTGTATGGTCTATGCCAGCACTCACGCCACATAAATATATACTTATGGAACTTAGAATCTGTATAGGCACCAGAACATGTGGCACTTGACTGGGTCTGGGTTTATTTCTTACTCTTTTACTTTCATGGTATAACATCAGTAATATTTAACAAAGATCTGCTCATTGAGCAAAACTTTAAACATTACTCTTGGCATAGGCATAAATGTAGCACATCGTTAGAACTTACTGATATTTTCTAACCTAACTTTTTTTGCTGTATGCGTGAACTCATATCTTGAAACTTTTTCCCTTTTATTGAAAATAAATTATCTTCCCCTCCTTCTACTCCTCCCAGCTCTTTCCTATCTCCTGTTCCAACCAAACCAACTCCCTCTTTCTCACATTAGGAAAATAAAAAAGGCATTTAAGAGATAACAACAAAACAAAATTTAATAAGATAAAAGAAAAACTGTCCAAGCAAAGGAAAGGAGCTCAAGAAATGGAAGAAAAATCAGGGTTCCATTCATTCACATGCTTTGGATTCCCATCAAAATACTAAGCTGAAATGTATAGTGTGTACACTGAGGACCTGATACAAACCCTTCCATAACCTATGCCTGCTGCTTTGTCTCTGTGAGTTCATATGACTTTGCTCCATTGATTTAAATGGACTTGTTCCCCCTGTGTCTTCCATCACCTCTGTCTCTTACAATCTTTTTGCATCCACTCCCATGAGGATCCATGAATTCTGAAAGGAGAGATTTGAAGGAGACATCTCATTTATACCTGTATGTTCTGAGATCTCTATTATCCATCCATCCATCCATCCATCCATCCATCCATCCATCCATCCATCTATCTTTGTTTATCTTATATCTGGTTGTGGGTCTCTGTATTTGTTCTTGTCTGCTCCAATAAGAAGCTTCCTGATGGCAGTCAAATAAGGCAGAGATCTCTGAGTTTAGTAGCATATCATTAGAAGTCATTTTATCACCACATTTTCTTCTTAAGACCCTGAGTGTATACTTATACCTCAGGTCTCTGGCGTAACTAGTTTCTTGTTCCTGTTCACCCAAGGAATGTCAGGTATGGGTTCCATCTCAAAGAGTGGAAGTAGGAACTACTCCTACGAACTTTGTGCCACCATTGCCCTAGCATAATTTGCAGGCAGGACAGCATTGTAGCTCAAAGAGTTAATGGCTGGCTTGGTGTTTATATTTCTCTTTTGATAATCTTCAGAGTACCTTCCTCTATCAAAAACGCTAAATTATAGGATGAAGTTTCTATATACGCACCTGCTAGACTCCTCCAAGCTCAGTGAGCTGGGCAGAGAAGCAGCCTACAGAATGGGGAAAAAATGTTATGAACTCCACATCCGGTAGAGGATTAATTTCCATAATATAAAAAAACTCAAGAAATTAGATATCACAAATAAATTACACCATTTAAAAAATGGAGCACATACCTAAACAGAAAATTTGCAATAGAGAAAACTCAAATACCTAAGAAATATTTAGAGAAATTTTCAACATCTTTAGTCATCAGAGAAATAAAGATCAAAACTACGTTAAGCTCAACTCAAAAATACAAGTGAGTTCATTCTGGCAAGGATATGAAGCAAGGGAACATACTACCACCGCTGTTGATGGTGAAAACTTATATAGACATTATGAAAATCAGTGTGGTGGTTCATCAGAGGGATGGGAATCAATCCTCCTTATTCCAGCTATACAACTCTAGGGTATACCCAAAGAATGCCAAAGGATACTTCCTTAACCATATTCGCTGTTCTACTATAGCCAAAAACTGTAAATGCCTAGATATTCCTCAACAGAAGAATGGATAAAGAAAATGCTGTACATTTGCACAACAGAGTATCTTTCAGCTGTTAAAAACTGACATCAACCATGGCTCCTGTCACCACTGAAGGCCATGTAGATAACCCCAGGTCTGGCCAGCCATCTGAGACCATGTTGTTGTCCAAAGGCCATACCGATGTAGGTGACCTGCACTGCCACCACGGCTACGGTGATGTCCAGGCCAAAGCTGCTACAAAGGGCCATGTCTGACTGGTTCTGTAGTCCAGATGGAGCAGGTCCCAGTACTCACAAGAGAGATAGCCCCACTCCTTACAATGGCCATAGAAGAGCAGGCTCCCCTCCTAATCTGAGGGAGGGGGTGGTCCAGCAGTCCAGACTGACCAAATCAGCTACCCCTCAGATCTACATCCAGGGCTTGGAGTTGGCCTAACCCAGCATCTACCCCATCTATGACCTGCCAGAGTATATAAAGAGAGTGGTCCTGTGGAATCATGGTGGCAGAATTTTCATGACTAGGGCAACAGAGGGATATCCTAGAAGAGTTTGGCAAGGGCTCAATGATGATGCTATACCAGAAACCAGAAATCCTGAACGAGATCAACAACTCATTACAATGAACATTGGTAAGTAAAGCTATCTGAATAAATGGGTATACTGTATGACAAACCAAATTTCCCAATGCCTCTAAAAGAGCTGTTAGAGAGATGAGAAATACAGAGGAGAGAGGTGTGTTTTTTGCTTGTTTATTTGTTTTTAATTAATATTTTTTATTTCCTTTTAGAGGGATGCTACAGGGGTGAGGACCAGATACAGAGAGATGGGGACATTAGAAGGATTGTGGTGCATGATGTGAAATTCCCAACGATTCAATAAAAATTATGCTAAAAATGACATCAAGAAATTTGCAGGCAAATACATGGAACTAGAAAACACACTCTGAGTGAAGTAACTCAGTTTCAGAAAAGTAACCAAGCTACAATCCATAAACTCATAGAGGTTAGGTATAGAGGAAGGGACAGGGGGAGACATATAGATATTTCTAAGAGGGGGAAATAGAATAGATTTTATGGGTGAACCTTGGTGGGAGGACAGGAGTGGGAGGATCCGATGGGGGAGAGAAATAGGGTTGAGGGAAGGAATGCAGGAGAGAGGGCTGGAGTTGAGAGGTATTTTGGGGTAGTATAATCTAGAGCATTACAAACTCCTAAAATATATGAAGATGATCCAAATGAAGAAGGGAGAGGGGATACCAACTAGCCATCTCTTTTTACAAAATGAAGTTTCCAGTACGAGGACTAGGTCACATCCAATTGAATTGTTGATCAAAGAGATCTCATGGAAATCCCTGAAACAACCCAGGCTGTTGCCAAGACAATAGGTTGCTTTCCACAAGCTGACAGAAAGGTCCCATTTCATTTGGAAATTATGAATGAGTATTTTTAACCTTTAAACTGTATCTTTATCTCTAAAACAAACTTTTTTATTGGTAACATTATCTCTTTGAGTTGTTTGGAGTATCACATTGCTTCTTGTATCTAAACTCAAGCTGATGAATGAGTTCTAGTGTATGTGCACTTTTGTTGAACTTTTGGAACACTGCTGCAAATGAAAATCTCCTTCTAAAACCCAAACTCATTATTTCAGCATGGATTTTGATAATCAGCATTTTAAAATAGAAAATATAAAATGTATTTGTATAATAAATATCTCTTGAAAGTTAATGAGAAGAATTTAATAAATGTGACTTATAACATGCTGTCTTTAATCAACGGCATTATACATAAATGTAATGTATAAGAAACAAACTTATGAAAAATAGTAATTAAACTTGTAACGTCATTTTAACATATATGTATATTTGTGCAGTACTGGTGATGGAACACTGCATGTGGCATAGCTAAACAAGTGTCCACCATTGAGCTGTAATCCCAAAACATCATACATGAATGAAAAAACATTTTAGTGTTAAACTTTTCCAAGATAGAAATTTATTTAAGAATAGAAGACAAGGATGCTAGACCCTGTACCAAACACTATTACCGAGGAGATATAACAGCAACTTCTGTTTCCTTGAGTCATTTATACCCCAATATAAGATAAGATTAGATGGGTTACTGAATACACAAGCTTTATTTTGAAAGTCCCTAGCTTAACATCAGACTTAGTGGCTACCATTGCTTCTATACTGATTCTGCTATTGAGGTGAAGTGCTGTGACATGTATACTAATTGCTTCCAGATGGGGTTAACTAAATATATATAAAAAAAGGAATCTATGCTTTTCAGGGATTGTCAGCAGAGGTAAAACTGCATACAGCAGGTAGAGATTTAGGGGAAAGGTTTCTTATAGTCTTATGCAAATAGTTGAGAAGATAGAAAAAACAGTACAAGATGAGAAAGTATTTTATACTGATGATGTCCATTAACCTCTCATTCTTCTCCCTACATTATTAACTTAAAAGAAGGACTATGATGGTCACTATTATGTAAGAAAGAGAGAAAAGGTTCAGGTCAGAACACCTACTCTATTTTCCCTGAGTCTTGGGTCTAGTCATTTATTATTATATTTATATGCTCACTTTGACTTCCAAAACATAATAAAATGCTGTATCTTTGCTTATTATAAGGCTAACCTGAGATCTCTGACAATGATTTAAAACTATTTCTTTGATTCACCTAAATAAGTCAATTGTTATTCATCAACATACCCTTCTATTTATACTCTCTGAATTTATCTCTGTTCATAGGCTGCTATGAGCCTCATAATCCTCTTTCACAGAGGATATATACATACGTATTTTATATAACTTACGTCATGGCTCAGCTATGCCAGGGCCTTACCTCTATGCATCTTGTGTTTTTCAGAACATAATTAAAACTTTCTTCAAGCTGGATTGTTTTATATTAAAGACTCTTGAGTGGTTGTATAATTAGATGGTTTTTAAGAGTTTTTTTGTTAACATGGAAGCCACACAATCTTCGTCTCTATAGCAACACTGTGTGCTGATGCCTCTGTCTAAGCGTAGGTTCTGAAATTTGCCACTCCCTCATGTATAGCTCGGGACTGTGTCAACTAAATTTTAATTTAATAATGACTCACCTTTTTTTCTGTTTCTAGTGAAGATGAAAATTAATGTATAATTTAATTTGGAAATAATAAACATCTAACATGTGGATGGCTCTAGACAAACACTGCACAGTATTTAAAAATAAGATAAAAGTCTTCTCTTTGAAAGGACATTTAAGGGCCAGAGAAATGACTCAGTAGGCAAAGGCACTTACTGTCATGCCTTGGACCCACAGTGGAGAAGGAAAGGATCTACTCTGCAAGCCAGTGTCCACATTCCCTTCACGTGTGGCAGGAGTGCACTGACACATGCACATGAAAACACATACAGAATAATTAAATGTAGTAATTTCCCTATTAACAACATACAGTAATAGATGGAGGAGATATGACAAGATAATTCTGACATAAAGTGTGTGACATGTGTTATAAAAGAAGTACCATTTGCCATGAATGCACCCAAGAGGGAGTAACTATACAGTACATCCATTAGAGATAGAGTAGCGACATTAAACACTATCTTGTCTAGTAGTTCTCAAACTTAGTGAGAGTCAGAGTCCTCTAGGGAGGTCATCAATACTCAGATGATTTAACAATATCCCTGGAAATCCTGATTCTGTAAAATTTCAAAATAACAGTTATTGAAAGTTCCCAGTAAGACTAAGAAGACAGCTCTTGCTCTGTCAGCCGAGATCTAATTTATGCATTCTCCATTTATTGGTGAGAAAACAGATCAAAGAAAGGAGGAAACTTGCTGACATGGCCATAGCTTGTTAGTGGTGGAGCTGGAACTAAGCTCCAAGCTCTCTGTTACATTTATTTTCATTCTCTTACTACTTGTTTCCTTGAGCAAGTTTAAATGTCATTATTATTATTTCCCCCTTGCTCGATTTGTGCTTGTTGTTATTGTTTAAAGATAGAGTCTGACCATGTAACTCCCCCTATCCTTGAACTCAAGGTGATGCTGCTCCATCTTCCTAGATGTTGAGATTTTTTTGATATTCTTCCACAAGTGTATGCAGAGTATCCCACCCTACCATAAAATAGAATATTCAATAATTTGAAGTGAAAATAAAATATTTAATTTATTTTAAACTTTTTGTTTCTGGTGTAAAAAAAAAATATCACATTCACATTTCTTACTTTCCATAGTCATCTTTATAAATTACAAAAAATGAGAAAATTCTATTAGTGGTGAGTTAAGAAATTAAAGGGCAGAAATCTTACTTCCCTCTACAGGTTTGATGGGTTTCAAATTCAGAGAAGTCTCTAATGAACATAAAAATCTTCAGGTTTATGCTTTGGCAAACTTACACAACAATTTTGTTTGAGGGGAAATTAAAAAAATATTTTTCTCAAGAATTTAATTTCCTCAGCCTTATTTCTATTCATTATGTTTACCCTCTACAGACAATCATACGATTTCTCGAATTAGACTCATCTGGCTTTATTTTCTACAGAAAATCTCTCAACTGTGGACTCATTATGTAACTCCAGGTTGTTCCTGTAAAGGACCTAACTCCATGCCCCCCCGGGGGGGGGGGGGGGGATGATAGCTGGGTGTAATTTTTTAAAAGTGTAGCCACTGAAGTTAGCAACTACACTTCTCACACCAAACATCACCTCTGGAGTTGCCCAATATGCTGCTTCCATACAGAAACTTTTCTTCTACACAAGAACTGATTAGCTCACTCTCTCTCTCTCTCTCTCTCTCTCTCTCTCTCTCCTCTCTCTCTCTCTCTCTCTCTCCCTCCCTCCCTCCCTCCCTCCCTCTCTCCCTCTCCCTCTCCCTCTCCCTCTCCCTCTCCCTCTCCCTCTCCCTCTCCCTCTCCCTCTCCCTCTCCCTCTCCCTCTCCCTCTCCCTCTCCCTCTCCCTCTCCCTCTCCCTCTCCCTCTCTCTCTCTCTCTCTCTCTCTCTCTCTCTCTCTCTCTCTCTCTCTCTCTCTCTCTCCCTCCCTCCACCTTTTTCTAGGTCTCTCTGTGTGTCTCTGTCTCTATCTCTCCATGTTTTTCTCTCTCTCTGCCCATCTCCCTAAAAGGCTGTTGAAATTATCTATAAATAAAAAAAAAAAGTGGACTGGATACTGAGAACTTCTCAATGCCGTGTTTCCATCATGAAGTGGACCATCTTGGAGAACATGTAAGTTTATAAGTGTAGATCTCTCTCATGCAAGTCTTTCCTTGAAACTAGTGAAAATACATGGTGTCTGCATGTTTCTATACAGCATATAAATAACAGAGGTGTAGGTTGGACCACACAGATTTTTACAGCAGTAGTAGATTCAGACACAGAGCACTGGCTGATGGATGAAGACTCACAGAGGGCCTACATGATGCAATATAGGAAGAGAGAACTGAAATCTGGTGTTTAGGCTTAAATGCTCTTCACTCCCACTGTCAAGGAGATCTGAAGATGAAAAGAGGAAACCTTAAAATTTTAAACAATGTGGATATTGGAGTAGAAAATAGAATGGAAAAAAATAAGAATAAAGCAACAACCAATGACTACTAAGTTATTTAAAGTTCTGTGAAGCAAACATATGAGGAAATGATAGAAGCAGTGATATAAAAATGTACAGTGAGTGGGGAGAAGGATGCCTTACCTATTCTTCTTTGATAATTTTTCCTTCCATTCTTCTGCCTAACATTCTACATTCTATGTCCTGCTAATCTATGAGTTGCTCACCTCTTTGTTTCCCTTCATTTAGGGACCAAAAATTCAACAGTCATGTGTCCCTTCCACAAGAATCTCCTTTGTCCACCTTCAGCTCTTCCACAAGAAGGTCCCTAAACATTTTTGAAGGCTAATTCCACCTGTCCACTTCATCTTTACATCTTGGTTCATCCATTTTGCACATTTACTTTGGGATTTTTTTTGGGGGGGGGGGTTATGTTCCCAATCTCAGTCTTTCAAAAATCTATTTATTACACTCTTTCTAACCGGTGGTATTTTGAAAAGCTGTATCTTCTCAATATTAACAAAGCAGAATTGACAAAAGCAGTAAATGACCTGAAACCAAAATCTAAATAACCTTCAATACTGAAGAAATTCTTTCTACGCTCTTGGTTCTTATCAAATATTTTCTAGCTTCTTTTATTACATGTTTACTGAAATTTTTTTCCATTATTCTAATGTGTGAGTTCCAAATTCATACCATTTTTTCAATCTACACCTTCTCTCCTGGGACCTTTCCCACCAAATACCAGCAGAGTGACATTCAACTCTGTAACTCACCAACACTCATTTTTACAAAGTACCTAACATCTGAGAACTCCTCACTGCCTTGCATTGTCAATAAAATCATTTATTGGAAGCTGTGTTTTTCTTTACTTCCCCTGAACTTTTGCCTCTCCTTTTTTGTTCTGGATGGTCCCAAATCAGAGACTAAAGAATCAAGTGAGCATCTGCTCCTCATTGACCGTTTTCAGTGGGTTACTAAGCTGTTAATATCTCATGCATGTCTTCCTGGTTTTCTTACTCACAGTCTTCTCCTCACATCCTCTCCTTTACATGCTGCCAAGAAAGCTTTCTCTAGTGAATGCAAAATGTAAGTCTAACCATGTCATTTGTCCATTCAAAATTCCCCAGAAGTTTCCCATCATCGCCAAGATTAAAGCTAAATTACTGCCACATCTGTAGAAGGCATATAGAAACCTGCATGCCTTGGTCCCAGCAGACTTGTGCAACCACACCCAAGCTATTAAATAAACTGCTTAAAAGTCCTCTAACAATTAGGGCTGCTGCAAGCTCTTGAACTTTTGAGCATAGTATTTCTTCTAGATAAACTCACATTTTCATTTTCTTTTCAGCCCCTAAAAACTCCTTTACACCACTTGAAACATATGAAACTATCATCTATGCAAAGATATATGATGTCTGCCCAATACTCTCCACTGAATAATTATATTCTAAACATAATTTAAGTTTTGTATTTAATCATAAAGTATTGCAACTTTCTTCACTTTCTTTCTTGTACTCCCATATTTTTTTCTTAAAAATAAATATTATTCTCCTGTCCTTTCTTTTCTCAGGACTAAACGAGATTTGTTCATTTTTTCTCCTCAAATATCTATTTGAATAACTTTAATTTCTATATATACAATGATTTTAGAGTAAGATATGTTATATTAAATATATTTTATTTATAAGGAAATAATAAATTTCCTATCATAGACTTAAGTAAAAGTCTTGATGATATGTCTTCTCTACCCATAGCCCAGAGTATACTTTATGAATGTTCACAAGAAAGTTTTCATGTACATTTCAGAAGAATCTCATGAATTTGCTTTGAAGTCAATGTTTTGCGGATGGATGAGTTTTTTTTTTCTATGTAACATGAATGAACACGGGCCTATGGTATTCATTTTTACAAACATAATAGTATGTGAAAGCAGAGAGTGTTCACTAAATTATTTCAATATACAACAGTTATAGGAAAAGTAGCAACTGAATTCATAATATTGGTTTGGGAGTGAGGATATAGAAAACTATTGTAGTGAAGAGGTGGGAAGACCCACACAGCAAATACTAGTTTATGTTAGATCACTTAAAAGTAACCAACTCTGGAGGGAAGCAGATTGAGACAAGGATGTCCTATAGCCACAGATGAGGAACATTATATAAAGTCAGCTGTGTACTAAAGGTTGTATATGATAGATTTTAACTTACGTGAAAGATTGCCTTTAGAATAGAGTCACAATTGAAGAAAGAAGCCTGAAAATAGTCGGGTCATATGCATTATGGTAAATGGTAATTAAGAACATCTGTGTCCCTTTGCATGGAATAATTAAAAATTTGTATAGCAGAATCGATGCTTAGAAAAGTAAAATTTAAAGTAAAATAAGACCTATCACAACAGTTATTCTGTACATCCAGCCTCTAAAGTCTGTTCCTATTTTAGAAGCTTCTCTATATGCCGAGTCTTGCCTGTGGCACATTGAATATTCATACAAAATTTTTAAACCTTACTCTCGGAGTCTTTCAAAGTGATATCGCAGTGTCTGGCAGCCTCTTACCTGAGTATATCCAGTTTCAGTCTTAAGATGTTTAAAGCCATCTATTGAGCAATCCTTTGTGGCAAGAGAGTGAGAGCATGACCAATGTATCGTGATGCCAGAGCAATGGCTTAGTGGGTAAGGGCACACGATGCCAAGCCTGATATTCTGAATTCAGTGTCTGGCACCCACATGATGGAATAATAGAACCAAATCCTACAAGTTCCAGAAAGGGCAGCAGATGTGATTGTGCCAGTCTATTTCATTTTCGGTATCTAGAATTCCACATTGCAACATGTATATACACCTACTAGTAGCTTCACAGGATCCTTATGGGACAAATTCATAAATAAAATTTTATATATTGACGATGCTGGTATGGTTGCCAAATGTAGGCAATGGGTATTATTTTAGGAAATTGTTTTTGAAAAAATTAATTTGTGTTTGTTCACGTTGTCTAAAATGAAACTTGTGACTTTTTGTGTTTCTTTCTAACATGACCCAAATCGAAATTTCTTATTAACTTTATGCCAAATATTATACGACATGTATAATGTAGAAATAGAGGTGGTTGCTAAATAATAAAGCATGGATCTGTGAAGAGCATATAACCTGAGACAACTTCAACCCAAAGCAGATAGTTTTAGCAGTAAGTTGAAGGACAAGGCATATAATGCACAATAGATAATTATTTCTGCGTTATGGTATCAGTCAGGAAATTTCAAAGAAGATACAATTTTTAAGAAAGAGATTTTTAATTAAGTCTGGAGAGAGAAGCAAAATTTTGGATAGGGCAATGGCTGGAGTCAAGGAAATGGAGACTTCCATTGGCGATTATTGGACAAAGTCAGTATACTTAAATGCAAAGAAAAAAGAAACAAAGTATGTAAATGTTCTCTATCTCTCTGTCCCTCTGCGTATCTCTTTGTCTCGGTCTTTCTCTGTGTGTCTGTGTGTATTTTTGTATGTGTGTTTCCTCTCTCTCTCTTTGTGAATCTCATTTCTCCTCCCTCCCTCCCCCCTCCTCCCATTTAAAGAAAGGGCTTCAGGTATCCCAGGCTGGCCTGAAATTATGTAGCTCAGTCTGGTCAAGAATTCCTGATCCTCTACCTTCAACTTCTCAAGTGCTGAGATTACAGACATGCACCATGATATGTGAATATGGTTCACTGTTTATCTCATCTTAAATGAAGTATGGAGGAGTGTGTTCCACTTAAAAGACAATGGGCAAATTTTATATCGAAAAACATAGAGATTACAGGCATACACTTGGTTGTTCAAGGGATTCTCCTACCATGTTAAATTCTGAACCATCTAGAATATAAATAGACATTTTAGTTTGGTCCCAGTTCACTCAGTTCCTTAGGTAGCAGCTAAACTCAGTTCAGATTTACCCTTGTCTTATGATTTACAAGCTAGTGTTCAAACAATAAAGTTGAGCATTGGGTGGAGATAGAAATAACTTCTCCAAAATAATTGACATTAATGATTTCAGGGTCATGTTTTCTAATACAAGGCAGATGAACTCAAAGCGTTGATCTCTGGATCCCCTCTTCACCAAAGTTGCCACATCTTTCAAAAATAAAAGATTACTCCGGGAATACTCAAGAGTAAAAGAAATCATAAATCATACTAACATCTATTTTAAGCATCATATTAAGCATCTAAAATCAATGATTGCTTGGGCCACCTAATCTGTATTGTGATATAAAGAGGTACAGATCATTAAGTGAGCTACATACATAAAATTTTAATCAACATTCACAACAATTAAGAAGGAATGTGAAATAAATGTTATGGTTAGGAGGATAGAACTATTTTTATAATCAAAAACTAGTTTGACTGATGTTACTATTACCTTAGATGTGAAGGGCAAAATATATGATGTTACTTAAATTATTGTTTATAAAACAAGATATAAGTATTTGTTTTTATTAGTTAAAGATTAAAAATAGCATAAAATGTGTCCCTAATTCTATATGTGGAAAATCACCTAACATGGGATGTCTTTCTGTACTCTGTGAGTGTAGTTTACTATTGGTTAATAAAGGAACTGCTTTGGCCTATGGCAAAGCAGCTTAGAGACAGGTAAGAATTCTAAGCAAAGGTAAAGGAAAAGGAGGGCAGATGTAAAAGAACTGGTAAGCAATGGTCCATGTGGCAATACAATAAATTACTAGAAATGGGTTGAATTAAATTATAAGAACTAGCAAGTAATAAGCCTGAGCCATAGGCCTAACAGTTTGTAGTTAATATAAGCCTTTGTGTGATTATTTGGGACTAAGTGGCTGTGGAACTGCAGGTGGAGACAGGCAGGATGGGCCAAAGATTCTAGCTATATCACACCTGAATAAGAACTATTTAATTTAAAATATACTACCATGAAGGACCTTTCTTTCCCTAGACGCCATGTAAAAATACACTGAACTATTAACATGAGGAATTTAGTTCTGGATGATCAGGAACTAATTAGACTTAGCAGTGGCTCTGAACATTTTTCAGGAGAAAATTTTAAGAGTATAATAACTTCCTCTCTTGTTATACTAAAGCAAACACAGAAAAACATTTCTAAATCTCCTCTGATGCAAAAACTGCCACATACCATCTTGGGAAGGACCCTTTGAGGAAGAGGAATGGAGATTCCAGAGTATTGGTAGGAAACTACACAAAGCAGCCTATGGATTAAATCATTTTTAACGCTGATGTATGATGTCTGAGATGCAAGTTCAACTTTGGTTTGGTTTGAATAGAAACACATTAAAGAACAAGAAGAAAAGTAGAAAGGTAGAAAGAAAGAAGGAGTGAGGGAGGGAGAGAGGAAGGGAGGGAGGGAGGGAGGGAACAACCCCAAAGACATATCCGGAAGTGAGAGACTAGGTTTCTCATGACAAGTTGTTGTTGCTGTTTTGGGCTGTTTATTTGTTTGTTGACTCCTTTATATACAAATGTACTGTGATTTTTTTGTTATTGTTTTTGTTTTTCTTTTGTTTTGAGACAGGACTTTACTATGTAGCTCTGGGGAGCCTGGAACTCACTTTGTAGACCATGCTGGTCTCTTATTCACAAAGATACCTGATCCTGCCTCCCAAATAGTGGAATTAAAGGCGAGCCCCACAACATCTGTGTGTGTGTGTGTGTGTGTGTGTGTGTGTGTGTGTGTGTGTGTGTGTGTGTGTGTGTGTGTGTGTGTGGTGTTTAATGCCCTTCAAAATGTTGCTTAGGCCGTTTGCCTTTGTTTTGTTTCGTGTTTCTAAGCTGAGTTTCCAACATGGCTTGTTATTGTTACTGCTGCCCTTCCTAGATCCAACCCATCCTTCCTCATACTAGGTTGTTTCCTCTTTTTTCCTTTTCTTTTAAAAACAACTTTTGCTGCACCCAATATTCTCAGATGTGTCAGGTGACCCTGGAAAGTTTTTAGTGAAATCTTTTTTTCTTTCTCTCCTACCAGCTAACAATTATACACGGCTCCATGACTAGGGATGGGAATCTGTGCCTATTTCCCTCTCTGTTCTAGAATTTTGTCTGTCTTGAGCCAGCACAGGCTTTGAACATGCTGTCCCAACTGCTAAGAGTTCATATGCACAACTGTGTCCAAAAGACAACATTTTCTCTCTAGCACCTCTGGCTCTTGCATTCCTTCTGTCTTCTCTCAATAAATCTTCCTGAACCTTTTGGAGAGAGTGTTCCGAGTATGCTCCCTGTCAGTCTGGGAATTATGCACACTCTTATTCTCTGAGTAGAGCCATTCTTTCCTTCCAGACTTGACCTCCCCCTCTAACAACCTAAAGCAGTCAGTCAATGGAGAAATAACAACCTTCAATCGCAGAAAGGGTTGCAGAAGAAAACTGGATCAAATAATATTAATAATAATAAATAATAATATTAGGGAATGAGTTTTATCTTTTTAATTGTTTAAGTTATTAGTTTACAGTTTCATTAAGAAGAAAGCTATTGAATAAGATTATTTAAAATCAGCACTTGTAAAAACATGTAGATTAAAAGGCTGGTCAAATTAATGCCCTGAGGCAAGTCTTGCTCAGACAGAATCAGCACCTATTAAGACTTGGAGATTGGGGATTGGTAATCGAGTAAAGCAGTTAAAGAACCAGTGGGGGGGATGACTGTAAGACCCTTAGAGCTTCAACTACTGAAGTGACTTAGTTTGCTTGGTGTTGTCAGAGGATCCCCCCAGTTGCTTCATGAGTGATAGAGAATTCTGGGATGAAAAAAAAAAACGGATTATTCTGGAGACTCAGTTGGGAGGGAATGTTAGTTTGGACAGGATCAACTACGGAAATTAAGAAGAACATTCCAGAAATCCTTTGGAAGTGAGCATCATGGACTTCCTGACAGCGTGATGTGCCAAATTGGATGGGACTATCCACCAGGTTAAAAGAACAGCTCAAGAGTGACTGAGAATTTTGACATTTTTACTGACAGGACAAAAAACACAGAAGAGAAAGTGTTGTGAGAGAAATCAGTGTCCCATGATCAGTCTACTTTTAGGTATGGTGAAGATTCAGGGCATGTTTGAATGTTTGAATGAATTATGTTTGTGAATTGAATCCAACTTCTAAGCTTCATGGCCCAGTGATGTCTAATTCTACAGTCTGCTTATGGTCTACAGGATTTAAAAACATTAAAGTTTCCCTCCCCGAAGCTTTTCATCTCTAATGTTAAGCTTATTTCCATAGTGTCCAATTAGAGATTTTTATTAATCATCCTTCACCTCAGGTGGCCTGCCTGCTGTTATTTTCAAAAGATTAACCCTGGGGGTTTTATTGCATAATGCTTCTCTTGATTTGACCCAAACCATTCTTTTTCTCTTGACAGACAGGATGTGGCCAAAGAAAAGGGTTCACAGAGCCCCAGTGCTAGTACAGCTGCTGTGCCTTGCTGCCAAGGGTTTGGGAAAAGCTGCTGTCTCCAGCCCCCCATGCTGCCTTGAGTGAGGAGGGAGGGTTCTTTGGGAAGAGCCTCTGCTTGAGCCTCTTTGTGGGTGGCATGTTTATCTTTCCCCTGGAAAAACAAAAGGTCAACTAGAGGCACATGCTTCTATAGCAACAATAAATTCAAAGGGGATGCTAACTCTGAGCAAATGTGGATTCTAACAAGGAGGGAGAGCAGAGTCCATCTCCTGTGAGAGGAAGTGAGTGGGTCGCACAATGCATCTTTTTATTTCAAATCAATTCCCACAGGAATTTCCATGTGATACAAGACTCTAGTGGAAAAATATGCAAATAAATGAATATTGCACTAAAGAACCATGCCTGAATAAGACTTAAAATGGAAGTTTTAATTTAATTGAGGAAACTGGTAGTTTTCTGCCAGTCAATTTCAAAAGGACTCATTTACTGTACTGGAAGTAACTTAACACAGACTGCCTTCTGCTCTTATTAAAAAGCAGCATATGCAAATACAAGAGCAAGAAGAAAATGTAGTTTTTCATTTGTTTTCTGTTTTCAGCCATCTTATCTTTTCGGGGCTTTGTAATTCCTTTACCAAATGAAAACTGATACATGAAAGAAAATATTTCATTAACATCATATAGTAAGATGAGAAGTCATAAAAAAAAGGAGAATATGAAAACCAAGAGGAAAAACATAATATTCAAAATTCTTACACTTTAAGGAGAAAGGGCAAAGCAGGGATGTATATATAGGTCATGCAGAAGTGGAAAGCTCCAAGAACAGTATTTCTCATGATTTCCTTCAAAGTGCTGAAACCATTCTTCTGAACATTGCTTTAGACCAGACCTCAGAGGTTTCAGACCTCATAGTCACTGACTAGAAGAAAATAAATTTGACCTGAGTTAGCCTGTAAATTATTTACCTCCTTCCAGGCAGACTCTGTTTTTTCAAATCCTACATATAGACTTTCCTGCTCCAAAGACAAGGTGAACACCCTGCTTCATTGTCCTGTCTGATTTCTGGCTGATTTCATACCAACTTGACACAGAGTCACCAGAGAGGAGGGAGCCTCGTTTGAGAAAATGCCTCCAAAGCATCAGGCTATATTCAAGCCTGTAGGTTCTTAATTTGCGACTAAGGTAGAGAGTCCAGTCCACTGAGAGTGGGGCCATCCCTGAGCTGGTGTTCCTGAACACTATAAGAAAAAAAAGATGAGCCAGTCATGATGAGCAAGCCAGTAAGCTGCACTTGCTATGGCCTCCTGCATTAGCTATTGCCTTTACTTTCCTGCCCTGTTTGCCTGTTTGAGTTCTTGTCTACCCTCAATGAAGTGTGATGAGTAATCTAAACTCTACTTCCTTAACCAAATATATATATATATGTATGTATGTATGTATGTATGTATGTATGTATGTATGTATGTATATACATATATATGTGTGTGTGTGTGTGTGTGTGTTGTTTGAGACATAACAAGGAAACATAGCAAACTATAACTTTTAAAAGCATGAATTTCCAGGTGCCCTTATGGATAGTTGCTATGAGACTCCAGAGTTTTATAAGAAAGTGACCTTGCTTTGCTGTCTCATTTACACTGCTATAGGTTCCCTGGAAGTTGGAGGACAGGGTCCTTCTAGGTCCCTTAGAGAGGAGGTGGCATGAGATATTGAGACGACTCAGCAGAAAGCTGATTCCTTGGTTGGTTCCTCTGTGGCTTCTGGACAATCAATTCAACTTCTTTACATCTGTGATTCATATTGTGTGATGCAAACTGGCATCCAAGAAAGGAGGCATAGAATTTGCCAGATGAAGATGTGTTGGGAGTTCTGGGCTAATCATTTTAACAGGAAACTACAGATTCTCCACATGAAAGCCATACCCGAAGAATCAGAGTGAAGCACATCTCCATTTTCCCACTAAATGTCAGGACATGTACTTTAAAAAGTTATGTAACAATTATGTACGTTCTTTCCAGATGACAAGGTCTGGTACTAAAAGAATTGTTGGTGGTACATGCCAATTTCACTTTCTTAAAAAGAAAATCTCCCTCATCGAATATTTTTTTAATCCTGAAATGACTAATTTGTCCTACGTGCCACTCTACAGAAAGATTAGTTTAGAGCCTAAAGTTACTTGATATTTCACAGATTTGTCAGCATTTATTTTGCTCTATTTATTTTATTAAAACATTCTGTGGTGGGATGGATTATAATTGGCTGTTTTATTTTCTTTTTTAATTTGAATGTGTGTGCACACACATATACACACATTCCTATGCTACAATGATGTGTAGAGGTGTGATTTAATGGGTGTTTGTGGGTGAGTGCAAGCATGTCATTTGTGTCCTGGGGACTGGCTTTAGACGTTGAAGAACAACCTCAGATTTCCTTCTTCACCCTGATCCTTGTCTGAGCCAGACTCTTTCATTTACCACTGTGTAAGTCAGTTAGCTGGTTCTTAGGCTCCTTGGATTCTCATGTCTATACCTCAGTCTTCCCCACAGTGAGATCAGACACTTGCTACTGCACCTGAGTCTCTGTGTGCTCCAGAACATACACCCAGGTAATCATGCCAGAGTAGTAAGTCCCGGCTCTAGCTCCGAATCCATTTTGAAAATTTATCTTCCTTTTCTGACTTTATACGACAAAAAACATTTTTAAAGGGGAAGGGTTGTTATTATCATGTGAATGCCAGATGGGGGTGGAGGGGACAAGCGTGTGGAGGCCAGAGGACAACTTTGTTTTCTCCTAATTTCCAGTGGGTTCCAAGGTTCAAACTAAGGTTGCCAGGCTTGAGTGGTCAATGTCTTCATCCAATGTGCCATCTATTATTAGTATTTAATTTTTCATAGCAATTGCTGCATTATTAAATTATTTTCCAAGTTTCATCACATGTATTAAGGAGGTAGTACCTGAATAAGTCCCAGGATATCTCATGATATCTCATGATGTGACCTCAAAGTTCTGTTTCTCAGGTAGTGAATTGGACAGGACACAGGGAAGTGTTAACAAAGGCATAAATTTATTACACCAAAGCACACAAAACACAATGCAAAATGAGCAGCTCTAACACACTGTGTCTCAAGAGCCCCAAGGTCTTTTCTGGGGTTCTTTTTATAAATTTTGGAGGTGAAGCTGCTCTGAGGAAAAGGTAATAGAGAGTCCTTACCCTGGCTGACAGACTGTTAGACAACCGCACATGCTTAGGCTGGTTGTCTCATAATTTAAAGCATATGTAAGGCATGCAATGAATGCATGTGATGGTGACTAGGGCTTTCCACATCGAGGGTCTCCTCAAGAAGAGCTTATCCTTTGTCATACTTGTGCCTAACATTGTCCATCTTTCTTTGAAGTCAGTCTTTCTTTCCCATCTTCTACCGAGAAGTATCTGCCACCTGTTTACCTACAGGAGAGGAGATGATGACTCTTGTCCTTGAAGGGTCAGATATAATTTTCTCTAAGGGAAGTTGACCCAAGGAAGGAAGCTGTTCCTATCCTGGCCTTTCACGGGGGGCCATTAGTTAAGCTGATTTCAAAGAAAGTCAAATTTTTATTTGAAGTAACGTTAAGAAGACACTAAAAGACGGAATGACAACCCATGCTTATGAACTGCAAGAAATAACAGTGTAAAAATTGTCATCTTACCAAAGGGCAGTCTATAGAATGTATAGACTTCTAAGGGGCCTAGAGACCAGCCCGGAATCAGGCAGGGCAAATTGGTGATAAATGATGTCTTGAGATGTGTGCTCCTAAGCACTTCCACATAAGCCAACCTTGATCAAGCCCTGGGGCCTTGATCAGGGCAGAGTTTGGATACAACCTTCCTAGACCAGTGAGAGACCGTGGAAGCCATTTCCCTTGGGGAAAAAAAAAGTATTTAAGGTTTCCCCCTCCTTAATAAAATTGGACTTGCTTGTTTCAACTTGTCCTCGGAGGGTGTGTTGTGGCTCTCCAGGCCATCTTCCTCCCTTCCCCAAAGGGAAATAGCAAGACCCTGAGCATAGAGACAACCCTAACTCCTGATCCCAAGCCAGGGTCACCCCAACAACAAAATACACATTCAGTACCATCTCCATCAAAATTGCAATTCTATTCTTTAAAGAAGTAGAGAAGAAAAGATCTTAAACTTCACAATGAAAACAAAAAAGATCCAAGATACAAAAATCAATCCTGAGAATTAATTAACTAATTAATGCTGGAGCGATCGCCTTATTGTTTCAAGGCATACTACATAGCCACAGCAGCAGAAATAGTAAGATGCTGGTACAAAATGAGAAATATAAACTAATGAAGTGTAAGACTTAAGTACAAACTCATATAACTACAGCCATGTGATATTTGGCAAACATGTCAGTAATATTTATTGGAGAAAATGCAGACTCTTTAAAACATGATAATAGTAAAACTGGGTACTCACATGCAAAAGAATAAAACTGGATCACTCTCTTTCTCTTTCTACACACATATACACACACACACACACACACACACACACACACACACACAAACACATCAGTTACCAATTGATCCAAGACTTTAGCTTCTGAAACTCTAAAATAGAGAAAAATTTGAGGCAAATACTCTAGTATACAAGCATAAGAAGGGCTTTCTGAAGAAGACTCTGATCACTCAAGAATTAATGCCAGCAATAGACAAATGGGACCTCATTTTTTTTTTTAAAAAAAAAAAAAGCTTTTATTGTGCAAATGAAACAGTTCATTGACTGAGTGAAGAGATGTCATACAGATTGAGAGAAAGATTTTGCTAACTATTCATTTGACATATTAAATTGATAGCTAGGATATACAAAGAACTCAAAAAATATGCAAAATAAAATAATCTAGTCAATAAATGGATTATTTATTAATAATTATTAATCCATGATTAATATATGGAACCATGAAATTATCAGAAAATCCTTAAAAGATAAAATGCAAATGGCCAAGAAACTCATGGAAAGTACTTAATAACCCCATTCATTAATCATCAGAGGAATGTAATGTAAAGCTACACTAACGTTGCGTATTACCCCTGACAGAATGGTACTCATTAAGGAAATGACGAATTATGAGACTGTCGTCAAAATGAATGCTTATATACTGCTCAAGGAAAAGTAAAGAGAGGAGCCACGGTAAACATATGAAATTGACTCCAAAGTAATAATAATGATAATAATAATAATAATAATAATAATAATAATAATAACACCCTTAAGAATCTTTCTTTCATATGATCCAGTTCTTGTATTAATCCAAAGAGTTCTATGTTGAAGTATTAAGGGATGTTTGCACATCAGTGTAATTGTAGCACCATATACCAGTGTTGTTAAATGATGGAATTAACTCGTGTCCAACAGTGAAAAAATGTTATAGAAGTTTTTAAAATTGTATCATGTATATACAATGAAGTTTTTTAGTTAGAAAAAAAAGAATAAGGTTATTTGTTTACAGAAAAATGGATGCAAATGGAGATGATCATATTAGATTAATTATTTCAGTCTCAGAAAGGCAAAATAATGTTCTCTCCATTTGTGGTTACTAGTATTTATATAAATACTTAAGATCATATTATATATTCATACAAACATGTGTGTGTGTGTGTGTGTGTGTTTGTGTGTGTGTGTGTGTGTGTGTGTGTGTGTGTGTGTGTGTGTGTGAGTGTTATAAAAGCAGAAATGAAACTATCTAGGGAACCAAAGAGAACTAATAGAAGAGGGCGAAGCTAATGTAAAAGAATCATGGGTAGCTGAGAGAAGAATTATTTTTTAAAAGGTTTCTATTGGGGAGCAGCTTATACTGATTAAGACAAAACTCAATCACAGAATCACTGTAAGGCTGTAGACCAATCCACAGCACTCATGCTGCCTGACCTGATGATTTTCATCACCCAAAAGCATGAGAGAGAAGGGGATTTCCTACTTGTACCCCAGATCTTAAACTGGTCCTTGGGCCATACCATGAATGCTGGTTCCAGAAGCCATAGACATTCCCCAGCTCTACGCTGGCTAAAAGGCCATGCCCTAAAGTCAAGGTAGACTAATACCTGCTCTCCATTACAGGAATCAAGACAAGGAAGTCTAAGAAAGATAGAAGCATATGATTAGTCCACTGTGCATTTGTACAAAGCTTAAACAGTTTTTAAGAAAAGACTACTTTTTATATTTTCCTAATAAAAATAATCAGATTACATAAAATTTTCTTTTACTATATATACTATAAGCTTACATATTTCTGGATCCTCAGAGCAAATCTAAGACGCCTGAAAGTCCTGTACTATTGTTAGACTGCTCCTTAGATGTTGAAAAGCTTAAAGAACCTTGTGGTTCATAATCAACATTTTGTGGAACTGAGGATTGGTTCTGCAGAACTATTGTTATCAAGGATGAGATGTGAGCCAGATGTGGGTCGTTGAGGGAATCCACAGCATCCTGAAGTGTTCAGAAAAATCATTAACTGATGACAATCTCTATCTGGTCCAGGAGTCCTAAACCTCATGAGATTATTGTATTCCACAGGATTTCTTTTAAATACCAAAAACAGACAGACATTATTGTTCAAGAATAAATCCACATGAGCATGTCATTCACCTCTCAGGAATGCCATCTGTTCAGGATAATTTAGATTAGGGTAAAGTCAAAGGCATAAATTGGTTGACAGGCCCTTGAGGAGGTCCCTTTTTCTATGCTGCAATTAACTCAACCTTCGGCAAGAAACTCTGTGAACATCCTCTGAATTCTTGGAATAGAAGTCAGGGGATCAGGGAGGCAAGGAGAGGCCAAAGGGGGTTCCTTATGATAACGTTATTCCATTCTCTAGTAAGAAAGAACAGAACACCTGGAGAATTCACGCGATTTCTAGAACATTTTCTTATGTCAAGCCTATTTTCTTCACCTGTGTGAACTGTTGTCATCATCATCATTATTTCAAACACACTTAGTCCAGCAACACTCTCCTACACAACAGTAAGCAGTATTTGCTGTGGTTGGGGACCAGCCAGCTGGTCTTTCTCCTACTTCTGAGGTAAACAGAAGGCTGCCTGCTTTCCCCAAGTCTGCACTCACTCATTAGAAAACCTGTGCTCTGTTTCTCTTTAAGGGGCCTGCAGAAGATGGGAGATCCCTCTTTCTTCTAAGCCTCTCAGTGTTAGAATCCTTTCTTGTGCATGCCAATGACTGTGGTTTAGAAAAAAAAATAATCCTTAACACTGACAGAGCAAAAGCAAAGAAATTTTTGGAAAAGGAATTAACCAATCTCTGGAGTAGAGATCAGAGGGTAGAAACGGAAAAGTTTCCTAAATGAACATACACCAAAGTTCTCTTATCTTTGAGGCACAATGAAAATTTATTTTACTTAGTTTCTTTTTTAAATTAAAAATCTGGGAGGTATTGCATATGTGTTTTCTTCATTAAGTTTTCCCAGGTCTCCAATATTTGACTAGAGTAAGGCCCTATAGCTTGACTTTCCTTCATATCCCTCAATGGGTATACGACCATAGAAAATAACACCTCCTCATCCCATGATTTTTAATAGTAATTAGTGCTCAGAAGGAGATGAGACCTCATGGCTACCTCTCTTCCTGGTGAAAAGGGGAAGCCTGATCTGGTGTAAGTCTCCACAGCTGCTGTGTTCATGGCTTCAATGACAATGCTATACTTAGATGACAGCATCTCATGACACTTCCCATCTTCTGACTTTTACATTCTTTCTGCCCTACCCTCTGTGATGCCCCCTGTGCTTCAGAAGGGAACAGAGGGTACCAATCTCCCACTTAATGCTGGATACCTAAGCAACAACAGGACACAGAAATCAGTTGGAGCTGAGCTCTAAAGTTTTCTGACTGCTGGCTAATGTTCATAGAGGCAAGAAAGTCTATGCAGACTTCTGAGAAAAGACAATGGTCTCACCCAGCTGGAGACCACGGCTGCTACAATGCCAACCTTCAGAGCAAGATCCTCTCTGTGTCACAACTATTGTGGGAACAACATCTGCTTTCTGATGGGATTTAAGACCTGCTCCCTTAGGAAATACACATCTGGTATTATAAACCCTAGCCAAAAGTCTTTGGCTGGGGAGGTCGTACACCAAAGAAGGAACACATGATCGTTGTTACTCTAAATGAACATGTTGTCAAACTATTCTCTAAATATTTATGTTGATGCCCATAACTAAATGCCATTCTCAACCTGGAACAGAAGAGCACCCTTTTGCAGATATTGACAGTTAATGGAGAGACTTCCCTATGGCCAAAGTAACTTCTTTTGGGACATACTTTCAAATGAAGCATACAGTGAAAGATGTTTATGTAAAGTTTTTCTGGGTCTTGTGAACATATTTCTCACCTAATTATTATTGGCAGTTTCAAGACCAACTGCAGGGAAGGTACAGATTGCTTTTAACTGCTTAGTTCAAATTCATGTCTGTTTGGAAATCAAGTTGGCACTAGATCCACAGGAAAAGTAGTTTTTATGTATACTACATCTGAAGGTAGAAATTCTCCACTGTGGGATGCATTCAAACACTCATTTATTGCTCTTCAAGTTTGGAATGACTGTTTCCCTTATGAATATTATATATATATATATATATATATGGTGTCTCTCTGTAGCCTAAGCTTGCCTGGAAATCATAATGTAGTACAGGCTGGTCTTGGACATAAAATATACCCTACCTGAGTAAGGAGGTATTATATAAATTCACTAGCACATAAAGTAGAGAAAATGTGCTTAGACACACACACATACACCTACACAGAAAAGAGCACCCTTTATAAATATGGTCTCACCTACACTAATAAAATAGAAAAAAACAGAAAAGCAGATAAAAAAAAGTCCCAAAATCAGGCAAAAGAGCCACAAACAACCCCTCTCCTGATGCTAGGGGTACCACAGATACCCAAGCCAAACAACCCCAGCATGCACACAGGGGACCCAGCAAAGCCCTAGCCAGGCTCCCTGACTGCTGTCCCAGTCTTTATGATCTGCTCTGAGTCCTGCTGAGTTGAATCTGTAGGCAATGTGCTCCTGATGCCCTTGACCCCTCTGGCTGCCAAAATCCCTTTACCTCCTCTTCTGCAGGGTTCCCAGAGCTCAACCAATGTTTGACTGTGAATGTCTGCATCTGCTCCCATTGGCTGTGAAGGAATACTCTCTGGTGTTGATTAGCCTAAGTATGATCTGTGAGCACATCAGGACACCATTGGGAATCATCTTATTGACTTTTTTCCCCTCTTGGTCAGTTGTTCTACCCTAGGTCTCAGAGCAGCCCAGCTTCTGGTCTCTGGCCATCCGGCCATTGTTGAGCCTAGGCTCCCTCTCACAGCTTCAGATTCAGATAAGACCAATCACTGCTTGTCTACTCCCCTAGTCTCTAAGAAACCTTTGCCTCACTATATCCTACAGGCAAGAAAGGAGTGTGATAAAAACCTTTGTGGTTGGTTAGTGTACTGGCCTCGCTAACCCCCAAAGATGGCCAATTTAGGCTTAAACATATTTTTGATTGGCATTTTTTTTTACAACTTAAAACTCCTCAAAATTTAATAAATTATTCTTTGCCTTCCTATAGCCCCTGTCCTAAAAAATGAAATTAACCATGGATGGATGCTTACAGTTACTCTGTAATTGAACCAGAGCAAAACTGTGTATTTTACTTTCAGATTAGCTATGAAAAACTCCTTCATTATGTCTTTGCATCTGAGGGTGTACGTAAGTGTATTTAAGAAATGCACAACCTCGGAAGGTAAAGGGCAACACAATCATGTGAGCAGTAAAGTTATTGGGTGTTTTGTAACTGGTTCACTGTCAGTCATCAACAAGACCCATCATCGTTGACTAACTTTCTGGTGTCATTTTTGGTTCTAAGCATACCCTTTCTCTGAAATTCTATTAAGATGAGACACGTTTCTCCTCACTTCCTCCAGAGCTCTTCACCTGACATTTTTTATACCCTAGCACTCCCCAGAGTGCCTCTCTCCTCCACCATAACTGCATATTTAGGGTCATGCTCCTCCCCTCACACAGATATTCCCATTAGAATGTCTTTTTTAATAGACTCTGTTATATTTTTGCTGTTCTCATCTACAAGCTCATCAACAATCCATACAGCTAGAGAATCTGTCTCTTGGCTCAGCTACTCTTTCCAACAGTATTCACTCAGTGAATCATAATGATTTCGACAGTCACCAAAGTATACTTGTCAATTTTCAGAATTCTCTGCCCTCTGCAAGTCAGTTTGTGTTGTCTTTTATGCCAGCTCAGCAGATTACTGGCAATTTATACTGAGAATTGCTTCTCAATTATTCCCCAGACAATATACAAAACCTCATCACAGGGTCTTTGCCCTTTTTCTAAACATCTCATATACATCGTTACCAGATTCCAGCTTGAATTTTAATTATCTAAAGCCTCCCTCACATTTCTTTTTCAACCAGACACTCTATTCACATGTTTCTGGATCTTCCTGTCCTGCCCCCAACTGTACAAACTTACATCATCCTCATACCACTCAAGAGCTTATGTCATACATGATTTATTTGTGGATCTGCCACACTTACTTGATTGAAATTGAGAGAAGTTAAGTAGATTGTGTTACTCCCTGATGTATTAGCAACTGAGTTATATATTATGCCTTCTTATGTCTACACACACACACACACACACACACACACACACACACACACACACAATTAATGTGATGCAGTAGACACTGAATGCATTTGATAAAGAACAATTCTACTCCTTAAAAATATGATATATTAAATATTATAATTAAACATATTCAGTATTTCTAGTGTTCTAACCTCTTGACAACATGAATTTGTGATTGGTTAGCAGAAAGATTGTTCACTTTGTGTCAAAAGGATGCATCCCTGAACTACCTGGGTAAATTCAAAATGCTACTTTATTTAAAATCTGAAGCAGGTATGAGATGTAGACAATGATTTTAGTTTTTATTCCCAAGTATCCTGTTTATGAAATATCAAAATTATGCCAACCTTTAGTTTGTGCCAGAATATAGTATTTTTAAGTAAGCTTAACATTTTAAGTTCAATTCCCAGAACCCACAATAAAAGAAAATAATTGACTCCCCAAAGCCCTGTGACATCTACATAGGTTCCCAGGCATGCACATGCACACACACGCACACACACACACACACACACACACACACACACACACACGAATAATAATGTAAAATCAATTTTAAGAAAGACGGTCTCAGAAGAATACTAAGTACATACCAATGTTTCTAAGGCTATTTCTTTTAAAAGCTAATAATAGGAATTAGCAATGACCTTGCTCCCACACCTGAAGAAAACCATAAATTCTAGAAAAAAAAAAAAAAACAAAAAAAAAAAACAGTTTCTCACCATCTAACCATCTCAGTCTACGTGACATTCTGCTAACCCTATCTGTCATCAAAAGACTATGCTCTGCACTGCTTCTTCTTCACCTTCTGAGTACTTAAGATCTGTGCAAAATTTCAGGGTTTGATGATGGCTACAAACTCCACAAATCATAACTTCTAGGTGTGTCAACTGCTGACTAATATTTTTTAAAAAAGCAATGCAAAATTTAAATTGACTACTGATTAACCTGCTTTTAATTGTAGGTTAAATGTGGCTGAAAATGAACAGGAATTTGGTTAATGTAATTTATTTGACATTTTGCACCTATAGTTGCTATTCATCTTTAACAATAGTAATACATTTTGGTACAAAAGACTTTTTCCTCATCTCTGAAAATTTCCTAAACACAATAACCACAGTATCATAATAGTCAATGAGTTCACAATGTGTAGAGGACAATATTTAGTTGTATCTTTTGCTTATTTCTCTATGTATTTATAAAACTACTCTCCACTAGAGGCTATAAAAAAGCATTTTAAGGTAAAGGCTGAGATCCATGCAGGAAACAGTTAAGATGATGGGAAAGTCTGACTGGGAGAAATGTTTCAGGAAGAAACAGAAGTAACTTGAAGTCTCAGTGGCCAGAAAGCTCACAGGGAATACACAGACAGTCCCGTATTGAGTTAATCCATGCCGTTTTGGAGGTCTCAAGTCCTACCTGTAGTTGCCAGAAAATGTGTCACAGAGTATTTAAACTGGCAGAACAAACTGCCAGGTGTGGTCAAGAGACAAACTAGTAAGGTAGCTATAGGTAAAGTCAAAACTCCTCATGCTCGCTGGAAAAATAAGTGATATTTCTTGCCTCTTGTTTTGCTTGTATATTTTCATTTCTCCTTTGTGGTTCTTTCTTTCCGCTCTTGCTTTTCTGTTTTTCTTCCTTTCTCTTCATCCTTCGCTCTACATTTTATGTAAGCATGAGCACCACCATTAAGGCACTGGAGAAATCGTAACTAGTCGCTTATTATACATAAGGTATTCTGGGAAATGTTCCTTAACAAAGATTGGAGGACACGCACGGCAAGGAATCTGAAGTAAGCACCGAGCTTCCTGACTTGATAGTAGGGGAGCACCATAAGATGAGTGACATCAAAAGGACAAGTCACAGGAGATAGGCCAGTGGATATGCTCACTGCCATGTGCTCTACAGAAAGATGGCAACTTTAGTAAGAAAGTAATAATGGGGGAAGGAGCAGATTACGGTGTTTTTGGAAACAGAAGTGTATCAGAAGAGGTGAACCAATCAAAACCATGTCGTCAAATATCATATGGCTATAAACATCAACATCCAGTACCTTGTCCAGCTATGGACTTAGCTTCTGTGCTTTCCAATATAATTTCCAGAAGCATAGCTAATATACACTACCCTTCATTTTTTCTCCCCTCAGTTCACCTTCCTCAATATGGTTTTGATTCCTCTGTGTCACTAAAATAGTTTTTTAAGATGGACTCAAATAGCTACAGTAATAGTGAAATTATTAGACATTTTCCATTCGAGGGCCCAACATCATTAAACTGCCTCTTTCCAGAGCATGCCATTATGTTGACTTCCATGGCACTGGATTCACCTGCCACTTCTGTGGACACTTTTTTCCTTTCGTTTTTGCCAGTTTGGCTTACTCTTATCTGCCTGTCTTTTAAATACTGAAATAGTTGTGGCTCAACCCTAAGTCCACTCTGACAGTAAGTGACATTTCCTGGCTGTCTTCTCCAGGCGAATGTTTCTTACATTTCTACTTAGATTGTATTTAACTTCTTTCTCTTTTTAAAATATTCTTTCATATATTAATCCATACTGCAAGTTTCCCTTCCCCCCAGTCCCTCCCTCACCTCTCTATCCCCTAGATCCGCCCCCACTTCACCTCCCTCAGAAAGGAGCCCCGACCTTCCAGAAACCTCAGCCTGACAAGACATAACAAGCCACAATGAGACCAGGCACATACCATCACATAAAGGCTGGATGAGGCCACCCAGTAGGAGATAAAAAGCCCCACAAGCAGGCAAACAGTCAGAGGTACCTTCACTCCCACCGTTAGAATCTCACAAGTATACCAACCTACTCAGCCATAACATATATGCAGAGAATTGTAACCATTCTAGGCTCAGGTATAACCAGGACTGTTAGATCTTCCTTATCATTGTTCACACACAATTCAAACTCCTTGTCCCTATTCTGTGAAAACTTGAGAAGGAGCAGGATGTCTGAAGATGCCAGTGGCTGACTTATAATGAAGAAAAATCATTTGTACATATAAGAAAGTGGGGAGTTGGAATGGGATATAGTTCCAAAACAACAACAACAAAAAAAAACAAAACAAACAAAAAAACCTTTGAGATTACTTTAAAAATATTGAATAAATGCAGTGCTGGACACGCCTTTAAGTGAGGGATAAGGTCTTTTATTATTTTGAAATGTGGAAAACAGGTGTAGCTGACAATATTAAAATAATAAAACTGTGATAAACAAAAACAAGCAAAGGACATAAACTAAACGTCTGAAAAGAAAGGGTCCACTTAAGCCTAGGACTTCATTTACCCTCAATTACTTTGTGTGGATTGATGAGTTCATCCAGAGAACTGCTCTCAACAGCAGTAATGTTTGCACATTGATATTTGCTACCTGAACTAGGGCAAGTCTCGAGGGAAAGGTAGACAATAGTCTCAATCAAGTAGTAGAAAAGTACATTTTCTACCTCCTTTTACAAGTCCGTGAGAAATGAGTCAACGCTTAGAGACAGTGAAAGAAAATCATATTTCATAATAATCTTACAGGACTATCATAACAACATTCCCAAACAAATTCTTTAAAAGGCAAACTGCAGGGACTTATGCATTCAAAATATATGATTCACAGAATCCCACAATAAAAAATGCAAGGTCTGTTAGCAAATTATTAAAAAATTAATAGTTTCCCTAATAGAAATAAAAACATAACATTATACAAAAGGTGAAACAAAAGCATATTAATTTTTCCACTTATATTTATGATGGAGATCAGCAAATTATAAACAGAAGAGAGGCTTCATTCTCTGATAATGGTTACATAGTTAATGGAGGAACGGCAAGTGTTTTCATTTGAAACTGGAAGTTATTTTTTTAAATGCCAGTATTGTATTAGACATTTTGCTGAATGCAAGTAGAAAGAAAAATAAAGGGCATGGTGACTAGAAATGAGGATGGTTTTCATTAGTGACAGAGGAGGTGGGACTGATCTTGTTTTCAAAATACCAAGATTGTGTTGAGGAAAGCTTCCAGAATCACTAAGTGAATTTGTGAGTATTTTGTATAAAACATCAAAAACAGATAGAACAAAGCAAATGGAAAACTGATAAAACTCACACTCACATAAAACGAGGTCTTTGGAGGAAATGAACAGCACCTAGGAGAGGGGCAGCTTGCCAGGGGAGGAGCAAAACCAAGTAACTTTATGCTTCCTGAAGGCTACTGAAGACTCAGGTGCTCAAGGACAGATATCTTGATACTGGTATTCTTTCAATTTCCCAAGCTCATTTATGAATCCAAATCAACCCCAGTGAAATCCTCGGGCAATTTTGTTTCCTATGATAAAGGAGCATTTTCCATCTGGACCGTAAAGGGCCAAGACAATACATATGTAGATGGAGAGGAAAGCTAGGAAGGCCTAGACCTAATGCTATTGTGATTAATAAAGCACATTGGGAAAATGTGGCAAACAGACTAAAGGGAAAGATAGAGAAGTTGGAAATGAACTTATTAGTCATATATTCACTTATCCAGCTTAATGAGGTAGCTCATCATTTACCTGTGTCTATTCATACACAAACACACATGTATTCATATATAAATACATCCAGATATGCAGAGATGTAGTTATATTTGTTTTCCATTGGTTTCATTTTGTTGTTCAGGGCAGACTGCTGGTTAGATGGTAATACAGTTATCTTCCCCTCAGTGTTAGAAGTCACTTTAAAATGGTGAATTTAATGAATGGGTCATCATTAGTTTCTGACTGATAATTGGTGTTCACTTTTCAATAATTATTAAAGCCCTTTACATACGGATTGGCCTATTAAAATATGCATATTTTCTTCAACAAAAATACTTTTAACATAATTCTTGAAAATAAAGATCTAAACTTCATATAGATTATTTTGTGACTCATAGAAAATTTGAAGAGCATATATACAACATTAAAAGACAAAATGAGTTTACATAGATTATTATAAATATCCAGACACAACAAAGATGATCATAAGTTCTTTTTTCTTTAAAGAGAGAGGGAGGGAGAGAGGGAGAGAGAAACAGTAAAACAAAACAAAACAAAAACAAGGATCCTGATATTCAGTCCAAGTTAGCCTGGAACTCACTATGTAGCTTAGACTAGACTTCCACTTGGAGCAATCCTCCTGTCTCAGGTTCGCAAATGCTAGGGATATAGGTTTGAGCCTCCATGTCAATATTGAAACGATCATGATGTCTACATAGAAAAAAAAATAACATTATTGAAATAAATTGAAAGGAAATAGAAATAAACAGGGAGATATAGCCCAGTGGTATCCTTTAGCATTCTGTAAACTTTCAGCCTGATTCTGACCTGACAAGAGAGTAAATCTCTAAGAACATTAGGCTTCTCTTTTCATGGGCCATTGCTTACAATGAAAAATAAAGTAATGCCTGGGAACAATCTGGATGACTGATCATTGGGACAATATTATATCTGCTCCTCTGAACCACACAAAGACATCAAAAAAAGGAAGGGAAGAAAAAGACAGTTGCCAGAAAACATGGTCTTATCTCATTTCTGTACAAGCATTGCCACATAACCCAAGTATCTGGTTTCTACAAAAACATCATTAAGCTGTTACTCTCAGAAAGATGTACATGACTTATAAAGGGTGGATCAAGCATCTTAGTGTCACTTCCCCCCTACTTTTATCATTCCGTGTGTTGCAATGGGCCTGTTTTCTTTTTAATGTAAAACTATTTTAAGAGAAAATGGATTTCTTCCTGGATCAAATGGAAATCCCCTTCACTTTTTCCCTAAGTAATCTCATACACCTAGCCTCCTCCATGGCCATCTCCCAGGACTGGTTGCTTCTTGTCTACTCTCATTAAGCTCTGCCAGCCTCTCTTTTGGTGCTGGCTATTATATTCTACAAGCATTTATGCTGTGTTCATATACTACGCAGGCCAAGTTTCAAAAGGGATTCCGGTAAACCCTTCCCAGTTACACCACATTTATCCATGAGTCCAGCACAGCTTCTTGTGGCCCGTTTGTTTACATACAGATTTCATCTAGGTTCTTTATGTATTGCCAGAACCCAAAGGCACAGTTTTCTCTTAATGCATTCCAGTTTCCAGAGTACTGTAGGATTTGCTGGCTTGATTTTCTTAAGAGACAGCCAGCTCTTTTATTGAATTACAAAGACTCAAGATTTAACCTAAGATAAATGTTGAATAATGCTCATGGCCCTAGCAAGCATCAGACACTGGTTGAAAGGGTGGACCTACCTCTAAGTTGAAAGCAGCCTGTTTGAACCTTCAAGTGTACATTCCACTTTCAAGTGCTCTGTCTCCCATAGGCTCTCACTCTTGACAACCTAAACCCACTTCTCACTTGAGTTGTTTCTTCCCTCTGGGAATTGGAGAAAAATATCAACTCTACGATCACTCATTTTTCTCTCTCTGAAAATAATATGTTTAATAACTGTTCTGGGCTTTGACAACCATCACAGCCCAAAAACATCCTTATGGTTAGACATAAATTCCCTCTACGATTCTTCCCTCTATGATTCTCTACATGTGACCAAAATAGTTTAAGGTAGTAAGGTTGCATCTAATGAAATCTCAACATGACTAGTCCATACAAATCTGCTTCAGGGCACCCTTCCATCACAACTAAGTGGGAAGACAAACCGTTCAACTTCCCAGTCTAAACCATACTCTGCTCTCTGCTTCTCCACAACTCATTTGCTTTACTTCTTTTAATGTCTATTTAAAACTGTTTTTATTTATTTTTTTGAATTTCATACATAATATTTTGATCATAGTCATCCCTCTTCCCTAACTTCTTGATGTCATGTCACCCCCCCCCCAAAAACTAAGGGGAAACCAAGCAAATTATCAACAACAACACACAAAAGCAATAACCATGGACTCGAGTCTGTGGTGGCTGACATAATCTTAAACTTGTCTTATACATAGCATAGTAGGCGTCTCATGAAGTTTAACCTTTGGGCTTCTTTTAATAATCCTGTCATTTTATTATTTTTAATTCTGCATCTATGTATGCATGTGTGTATATGAACGTGAGTGCAGTGCTTACAGAGGCCAAAGACATAGAATTTACCTGTATTTACAGATGGTTGTGAGCAGTCAAACATGTATTGGAGGCCAAACTTGGGACTTCTGCCAGAGCAATTCTTGCTCTTAACTGCTGAGCTATTGTCTTAACATGCTAATTCTTCTACTTGGCTTCTTCTGTCTGTTCTACTTCAGAAAATGGTCAATGATTATGTGCGAATATGTTTATGTAATTATGTTCCCATGAATGTGTTCAGAAGCATCTATCTATTTGTATGCAAACGTTAGAAAAGAAAGCTACTCTCCACCTCAATCCTTTTAAGGGTCTTCTTTGACTTGGGTTTGTCTTTTCTTGGCTAGGTTAGATGCCAGCCAGCCTTGGTGATCCTCCCATCTTTACCCTCCACTTTGAGAACTGAGGTTACAGGCATGGTGCCAATGCTGTGTTTGTTAAGTAGATACCAGCTTCTGAGCTCTGTCCCTCATAATTATACAGCAAGCAAGCACTCTTAAAGCTATCTCTCTAGTCCTTTCCATTACCCTTCTGTCAAACCTATATTCTAAAAAAAAAAAAAAAAAAAAAAAAAAAAAAGAACCTTTTGTTTTGTTTAATCTAAAAGAGCTTTGATGTGGAACTGGAGAAGCAGTTCAGGAGTTACTGCTCCTCTAGTGTTCAGTTCTGAGCACCTCTGGACACTCACAATTTTTATGTATTTGTTTGTTTGTTTTAAATCCTGACCACAGCTTCTCTGTCCTTTCCTTTGACTTCCTCCCATCCCACTGTCCTTCACCACAACTCCCATCAACCCCTCCTCCTTATTCCCTAAGAAATGGGCAGTCCTAACATGGGCATCAGTACAATGTAGTATTACTCAGTTGTTAAAAACAATGACATCAAGAAATTAAAAAGCAAATGGGTAGAACTAGAAAAAACATCATCCCGAGTGAGGTAATCCAAGTCCAAAAAGACAAACATGGTATTTGTTCATGCATAGGTGGATATTAGTGGCAGACTCTCAAATTCTTGAAGCTGTACATTCTAGGGATCCCATGACCTATGTTGTCTCCTCCAACACTTACACACCCTTTGCATATATTAACACACACACACACACACACACACACACACACACACACACACACAATCTTTATATATACATTCATGTCTCCATAACATCCACAAATGGATAAGGTATCTATGGTATACCATTGTATAAACAATGTAAAAATCTTTCCAGAATTACACCCCCCCCATGTTATCTTGGTGGTGGTGGTGATAATAGATAGGTTGGTTGGTTTGGTTTTAGAAATATTAAAAAAAAAAAGCTTTGGTACGTGTATATGGTGAATGTCAGTTGTACAGGCTGGGTTGTTCCACAAAGATGAATGTTTTCAACAAGGCTTCTTACACTTGGGTCTACTGTTTCCTTTGTGGGATTGACTTTTATGACTCAGTTATGCTTGGCATATTTATTCTAAGACATCCTTTAAGAATCTACTACTCATGCATTGTAGATTCTGAAAGCTTTATAAAGTTCTTTGGGCAATCTTGTTCTTCACTTAGCTATTAATACTAATTAGTGTTTGGAGTTCATTGAATGTATATTATATAACATTTTAACCATTAAATTTCTCAACAAAACCCATCAATTCCTTGTGGGCTAGGATTACAAACTCATATCCTGAACTCAAGGTACTTTCTTGACAAAGAAAAGTCCAGCCCTGGGGTTATTTCATGACAGCAGGAAGTGTCTAAATGGAGTTCTACCACAGGGTTCACGGATCTCCAGAAGGCATCTGTGAACCATGTCTGAGACCAGGAAATGAATCACAGAGATGTCTCTGTTATTTTGTTTAAAGAACACCCTTCCATGACCCTCAGCGGAATTTAGTGGAAAATGACATCAATTTCCTCACTGCAATTGTAGACTAAATTGTTATTAACAGTCTGACCCAGAACACTGTAAATTTCATTTCCAGACTATGAAATATTACAACCCCTTGACTCCTTTTACCATGATCATGTCAAGTTTCATGTTGCTTCCCACTCAAAACTTGATTCTACTCCAGGAATTCTATTTAACAAATTTGTGTATCAAAACACAAATTCTAGTCTACAACATATCATGCTTTTATTTCTGCTGTAAAAATGAACCTATTACATTCATGGTAGATCCTTCTGAAAACATGAAGAACGTATGTGAAGGAAGATGTAAGTCTGCTCTCATTTATATAAATCTCGTGTAAGGGTTCTGATGCTTAGAAAGCTCAAGTCACTTAATTATATCCATTCCTGCTTGTCTGAAATAGAGGTATCTCTAGATTCCTTTTTTTTTTTTTTTGTAAATTTCAAAACTATGAAATTTGGAGCTGGAGAGGTGGCTCAGTGACTAAGAGAATTTCCTGTTCTTGCAGAGCATCCAGCTTCAATTTCCAGCACCCTCATGGTGACTCATCCCCTGTATACTAGCTCAGGAATATGCAACAGTCTCTACTGACTTTGGTTGGCATCAGGCACATGTGGTTCCAATAAAAACATGTGAATAAAATACTCATATAAATTAAATAAATACTCAAAGATTTGTTTTAAAAACATGGAAGTGCAGGGGAAAACATGAAGAATAGGCCATTTTACTATTTATTCAAGGTTACAAAATAAGAGATAGATATAACCTTCTAAATCAGTCCCACACATGTTCCCCAACTGTATTTTCAACCCACATGTCAACTCTTTGGCTTGTATTTCATCTAGGACATTTCTTCCCATATTGTATCTAACATCATTCAAATAATTACAAACTTCAATAGCAATCAAAATGTTCTAAGAAAAAGTATTTTAATTGAATTTTAAATTATTAATTAGTAACACAATTTGATTTATGCAACAGATGTTCATCTTCAAACTACATGACCAAATTACTAGCTAATAGATTAATTTTACATAATGCTAAAGTATAAAACATATTCAATTATTTATAAAATACTATTAGAGTTTTTTAATTAGATTCCTGGTGTTCTTTCACTATAAAGATGTGATTCTTTATTTTTGGTAGTGTGCATAAAGTTTTTAATGTCCTTAGATGTTCTTCTACTTCTTTCCCAACAAATCATGCCCTGCCAAACAATTTTTAAATATCTTTACAATGATAAGTAAATAAGTGAGACCATTAAAATTTGCATTAATTTGCAGAGAAAAGCAACAAACTGATGGGAGAGTTACAGGGAAGCATCTCAGGACAAGTGGAGTAAGGAGACAGTAGATGTGTACAAACCAATAAGTGGATCTCCTAATATTTGTGAAAGGATCCTCTGGAATTAATGTATTACTTTTGTTCAGTTTTTTTGGCTCGTGTGTACATTCATAAATAGATATGGTACTTTTTTGCACATAACGCCTAAAAATTCAATTTCTTTTGCTTATCTTCTCTCAAGCCATGACTGAAAAAAATTGGTACAGATAAAAGTGTGCTTTCAGTAAGGGATGACAATTTGAAACTCAAAAATCTTTGTGTTAACATATATTGACAAAAATGTGTTGTTTGCAACACTATATTTTTATTCCACACAGTGGCATGATTACATATCACACTCTTTGGAAACAGGTTCGGTTATTTCGTCACACGATTTTATTTCAATATGTGACCACAATGCATGCTGGGAAATTGAATAACTATAAATAAGAAAATGGATGGTAAAACTTGTTAAAATGCAAGTTATAACCCAGGAATTCTGTTTTAATGAGCATATTTGGATTTTCTACATACTCCCTAGTAAAGTCACTAATGAGCATAAGGCCATGGGTAATACAGCAAGGTACTTGGGTTTGAAATTGTCAAAACAGTCACAAAACTTTCACTACAAAAGAATCATCCTGATATTTTAACTGTTACTATAGAACAGTTGCTTCTAATTCACATAACAGGATCATATATAGTACATTCTAATTGCTGTGAAATGCCAAAACTGAATATTTACAAATATTATTTCTTATAGTCTGGAGAATAGAAACTTAAAGATCCAGAAGCCAGAAGGCAGGGTATCTTGAGAAGTCTTCCTGTTACGCTGATAGCATCTGTTATCTATGTTATGGTGGAAGAAAGGATTTTCTGAGGGACTTCTTTCATCCCATTTTGAGAAGCTTTTTTACATGACCCATTCACCTCTCAAAAACACCTTCTAAAAACACCCCATGACCCATTCATCTCTCAAAACCACCTTCTAAAAACACCTCATGACCCATTCACCTCTCAAAAACACCTTTTCCTTAAAGCATGTCTTTGAAACTTAAAATTTAACTACAGGGATTGAGGGTAAGACACAAATATTCAGACCATTACAGGGGGAAAATTAGCTTCAGGTAGCAACATTACAAGGAACAAAAATATTGTAGAGAACAGACTGGAAAAATGTTCAGGCACTTCATAGTTGGGAAAAGCTTAGAATATATAGAGAACAAGGGTGTTTGCTTAAAATACAGTATTTTAAAGTGTAAATCAAAAACCACAGTGTAGATCAATTTTGTGCAGAGTATGTTTAAGCCAACTTCTCAATAACAAATCAGAATAAGTAAAGGCAGCTGCATCTCGGTCCTATTCCAAAGAGTCCTCACGGAAAGGAAGTTTGGAAAATCTACAAAATGGAAAGAGAACCCAAAAAGGGTCATCAAGGGAAAGGGACAGCACGTGGGAAGGTTTCTCAGGGGTAAAGGAAAATGAGATCTTTTTCAGCTGTTAGGAAAATAAAACAGAAAAGATAAACAGTGAGTATAAAAGTTAAAACTATCTATTTGGAGAAAGGAACATTTACAAAATAAGATCCAACAGAAGAAATTCCACCAGAAACCACTGGAAAGAAAAAGGGGGGGGGGGATGACCGAAAGGAACAATCATAGAAACACTTGCAGACACTTTCACAGAGAGACTGTAGAAAACTGAGTTTTAGGTTCGGCTTCAACTAAAGTGACCAGAAAAGTCTGTATACAAACTGGGGAGGCCAAGAGCTCTAGCTTACTGAGAAGTGTAGGAGGAAATAAACAAGTTAAAAAGGATAAAAAAATAACATCCCAAGGGTGTTTTTACAAATTTAAACCAGCCACTTTTGTGAATCACTATTAAGAGGGAATTAGGTGACATCATCTAAAATTTTGGGAAATCCTAGCAAGCTGGTAATACAGACTTATGGGAAGCAATTGCATCACAATACCAAGAACTATTTCAACAGCTAGAAAAAGAAACATAAATAAAAAAGGCATGGTAAGATGAAATGGCAGAGAATACAGTAAAAGTCAATAAGCAACCTTTGGAAAGCATGACACAGAAAGAGTCCACAGGCGTGGAAATAAGAAGCGTGGTCATTTCGGCAAAGTTAGGAAGTTTCCATTCATTTACATCCAAGACATACTGGAGATTGCCCATCACTTGCCTTTGCAGAAACAGATGCTCCTATCTCTCATCGATCCCTTCCCTATGGTCTCATTCTGATTCATTCATCAAAAGTTTTGAAGGTTACTCTTCATTTTTATTTGACACATAATGATTGTACAAAATTACAAGGTACCTTCCATAATTTGATGCATGTGTACAATGTGCATTGATCAAACTGGAGTAATGAAGGTGGGCATGATTGAATACACACGAAAGACATCATTCAGGCTGAGACGGAAGGATCGCCATGAATCTGAAGCCAACTAGTCTCTACAAACATACCAAGTATATAGTAAACATACCTATTGTGAGAACTACAATTCTCAGAATTTTAGCAGATGCCTCTGTTGAGGACTTCCTGGTCTTTTCTTTGAGTTCTTTACAAAACATATAACATTTTTTAACAGTTACTATCTGAAAATACTATAAAATGCTAGCATTTATTTGAAGAAGTAAGTCTAAGAGTAGTTTTGTACCTATTTACCAACCTCCCATTGTCCTCTCTCTCTACTTGCCTGCCTACCATCGTTTTTTTGTCTTTAGCTTCCACACACTACTCACTGTTTTGCTGAGATTGACATTTTTATTGAACATTATGTTTAATTTCATGTATATCTCTCCGAACAGAAAACTTTATTCTTTTTTGTAATGAATATTTTGGTGTAATGGCACCTTTTCTTTATCAATTTAACCATTTTTTCCTCTATAAATACTAAGTTGATTCTCTTTTGTGTCTGTGTATTTATTGAATAGACTGGTTTTATTTTGTCCTTTCTGTCTGATCCATCTCCCTCCACCTCAGGACAATTCTTTCAAAGTCCCTTTCCCATATCCATGTCCCTTGTTTTGTGACCCACTAAGATTAACTGAGTCTGTCTGTGTGACCTCTAGTGTGGAAATATACACCAGAACTAGGAGAATTCTCTAATAGGTACACCGTAGGAATGAGTTGGTATCTTCTGGTTTGTACTTCCAATGCCTTACAAATTAGTGATGAAACTTTTACAAAACTGGTGGAGCTTTATGTGTCTGCTTTTGAGCCATATACATCTAGAACTTTTGTCAATTTCCAAATTTGATTAATTCTTTGGCCAATATGCTAAAAATCCTCATAAATTTTATGTATAAATTCATTATTAACCAGTTTGCAAATAACTGCTCTTTTTCTGACGATTTTTCCCCCTTTGGCTGTGTAGAAACTCCTCAGCTTGATATAATCCTCTTTGACTACTTTTGGTGCTGTGTCCTATGTTTGTGAGGTATTAATCAAAATAGTATTTTCTATACCAGTCATTTTTACTTATTAACACTACATTGTTAGAACTTAATTCAAAAGATATTTAAAGCCATTAAAAACCTGCTGCATTATATTTAAACGTTGAAAACAAATCTAATCTAACCATTAAAATTGGGGAAATGAACTTTAGTATCAAACTGGGCTCAACTGGGAATATGACGAAAGCAAGGAGGAGTACGTTGAGGTTGGTGAAAGTTGATGGATGAAAAGTTATTACTAAGAGACATCAAAGATAACAATTCTAGTTAAACTGGCGTCTCATGGTTCTTTCTCAAAGCAGGTCAGAACTGCCAGATCAGGACATCAGAAAATTATGTTTGGGAACTTCTTTAATCAACATAAAATGATACTTGCTAGATACATCTACTCAGAAAAAGCCCATTACAATGTCCAAGGACAACACCTAGTCAGGAAAAAAAGACATAAGATGCCAGACTAGAATTGGAAAAGTAGGGCAGCTTTATCTTTTTCGGGTGCTCGAAACCACCTCGAACTGTCCCTGAAGTGTCCCAGCCTTCCAAGCTCTGCTCCAACACCCCTTTAAAATATTTTATTACTGTGTCATTGCCAAGAATGTACCAAAGTGTTTCTTTTCTCTTCATCTCTTTGGCCCAGTTACTTGAATTATTGAGCTACACAATAAACAAATTTAAGCTATGAAAGCGATGCATAATAACATTTTGTATCTCATTTCTTCTACATATGTTGGTAAAACCACGCAATGTTTATTTCCAAGTCATAAAGGCCAAATGATGTTTATTGGGTCACTCAGGGGACAGCATTGTGGTTATACCCTGGAAAGAAAATAAATCCCATGCAATAGGAAGCACTATAATTTTTAAACTTGTAATTGGATTTGGTCATTGTCCAGTTCTGCAAATACTCAATGTTCTCACAACTTTTAGAGTTTGTCATTGGATAAGTACAGAATATGTTTCCAAAGCAAATGACCCCGATACTCACTGCAAAGTTATGATGTACTTCATTAAAGAAACATTGTAAAAATGTAGAGATCAGATACATGCATAATGACAATTAGCTAGTTAAGAGGGGAAGTAAAAATGATCAAGATCTCAATATAAGTTCAAAATAACATCATCAGAATATCTCAGAGTTATCATACAAGTCATTTCACAAGGCATTTACAAGAAAGGAAGTTCCTATATATTTTCTTTAGAATTATTTTTAAGCCACATAAGAAAATCATTATCATAATGTCTTGATTGGCTACATATTTGTACATTTATACCACAGAATTTCTGTCTTTAATTAAAAATTAATAATACATGCTCCCGAAAATTTTAAATGAATGTAGACGAAAGAACCAATTTAATGTTAGAATAAAAACCTTACTGGTGCTGAACACAGTTTGTAATTTGAATTGTTTAACAACCAATTGTTAACTTTATTCTGGTGTTGTTTTTCTATTGTAAGGAGTTTTACAGGGCACGCCAGAAAATACAACTTGATTTGTGATTTGAAATAAACAGAATAATATATCCCCTTTGTGATTTCTCTGGGCATGAGGAAGAAATGCTGCTTCAAACGATTAACTTGGAACACCAAATTACTACACTCGCCATTGTCAAAGAAGAAAACTGTGTAGTAAATTACATTTCTTGCCATTTTAAAGACTTGTTCAAACTAGAAATCACATGTTTGTCCTCCAGCGTGAAGAAGATGAAATTGTCCCAATTTGCTTTCCCTCTGCTCAGCATTAGCACAGAATGTTTGTGTTCTTTTCTCCCAAGGCATACAAAATGACCTGAGTCAAACAATTTTCCTTATGATGAGTATTGATCATACTCACATCTATAACTGTATTTCATCATAAATTATTTAATTAAAAATACCCTAATCAGAAAACATAATCAGTTCAAGTTGTTGATAAAAAGTGTATTTATTGAACACAAATTCCTTACAAATTTATAGTAAATATCTCCTAGCGTTGTATTTTTGTAACTGAAAAATTTTCAGTTATTTGGGAGAAATAATTTCAAAACAGTCAACAAATGATAAACAGAACTGCTGTCTTTGCTGCCAACTAAAACCAAAGCACCCCTAACATTCAGCCCTGTAAAAGAAGTTTACAATGTTTTGAAAGAGAAAAAAAATGAACTCTATTTATAATTTGGAGGACTAATTTATAATTTGGAGGACTAGCTTCCAGCAGAGGGGTGTCATATAGTCTGTATTTACAGACCCAGTACTGAGTCAGTGCATTCCCACTGTCCAGTATGATAACCCTGAAGACGTTGCATCCTTTGATACTTGTTGCTTTTAAGCTTTTATTTAAAATATAATTACATCATCTCTCCCTACCACTTTCCTCCCTCTCGAGCACAATCCAATTACTTAAAGCCAACTTTATAAAGATGATAGAGGCTCTTAAAAAGGAAAGGAAAAGAATCCCTTAAATAAATCCAAGGAAATACAAACAATTGGAGGGAACAAATAAATACCTTAAAGAAAGCCAAGAAAACAAGCAGCTGAAGGAAATAAATAGAACTGTAAAAGAACTAAGATGAACTAGAAGCAATAAATAAACCACAAACTGAGGTGATTGTGGAAAATATAGGTAAGTAAACAGGAGCAACAGATGAAAATGTCACCAATAAAATATAAAAGACAGAAGAGAGAATCTCAGGTGCTGAAGATACCACAGAATAAGCAAATAAGTTGATTAAAGAAACTGTTAAATTTAAAAATTCCTGACCTGAAACATCCAGGAAATCTGGAAAACCATAAAAAGACTAAACCTAAAAAAATAAAATAAAATTGAAAGAGAATAGTTTCAGCTCCAAGGCCCAGAAAATATTAATAAAATCATAGAAGAAAAATTTCCTAACTTAAAGAAAAACATGCTTATAATGTAAAAGAAGCTTACCAAACACCAAAAACATTATACCAGAAAAAAAGTCCCCGTGCCACATAATATTCAAAACACTAAACACACAGAATGAAGAAAAAAATATTAAAACTACAAAACAAAAATGCAAAGTAACTTATAAAGGCAGACCTATTAAAATTACACCCGACTTCTCAACAGAAGCTCTAAAAGCCAGAAGGGATGGAGAGACGTCCTACAGACTCTAAGAGACCATAGATACCAGCCCAGATACTGCACCCAGCAATACTTTCACCAAGGATGGGGAAAGTAAGATATTCCATTATAAAGTCAATTTAAACAAGATATATCTACAAATCTAGACCTACAAAATGTACTAAAAGAAAAATCTCACCCCAAGGAGATTAACTATATCCACAAAATGTACAAAGAAATAAATGCAAAAAAAATAAGAAAGGAAACACACACACACAAACTACCACTACCAACAGTAGCAACAACATAAGAACAGCAATTAGTAGTTATTGACAATTGATATCTCTGAATATCAATGGACTCAATTTCCCAATAAAAAGACAGACTAACAGAATGACTGTGAAAACAGAACCCATCCTTCTGCTGCATCCACATACCTCAACATCAAGTATAGACATAATCTTAAGGTAAATGGTCAGAAAAAAAATATTACGAAGCAAATAGACCTACAAAACAGGCTGGTGTAGACTCTCTAAAATCTAGTAAGAGAGACTTTGAACCAGAGTTAATCAAAAGAGATGGAGAAAAACATTTCATATTCTTCAAAGGAAAAATCAACTAAAATGATTTCTAAATTCTTAACATCTATGTCCCAAATACAAAGGCACCCACATTTGTAAAGGAAACACATGGAAGCTTAAATCACACATTGACCCTCACACATTGAACTGGGGGATTTTAATATCGCATTCTCACCAATGAGCAGATCATCCAGACAAAAATGAAACAGAGAAATACTGGAGCTTATAGGCATTGGAACTAAATGAACATAATGGCTATCTATAAAACATTTCACTAAAACACAAAAGAATACATATTTTTCTAACTTCACAAAACATTCTCCAAAATTGACCAAATATTCAGTCACAAAGCAAGTCTCAACAAATACAAGAAGATTGAAATAACCCCTTGAATGCTATCAGACCACCACAGAGTAAAGCTGAATTTCAAAAAAAGAAAACTTACAAACTCATGAAAAATAAACAACTGATTACTGCATAGCAGATCTTTCTTTAGATTGTCAGTTTCAAAATAATGACATGGAGACTTTTTAATAATATTACTATTTACAGCCCAAAAATTCTACCAGGGAACTCCTACAACTGATAAATATCTTCAGCAGATTGACTGGATACAAGATTAACTCAAAAAATCAGAAGCCCCCCTATATACAAATGACAAATAGACTGAAAAAGACATCAGGAAAAAAATCGCCCTTTACAATAGTCACAAATAAATTAAATATCTTAATAAAGCAGTTGAAAGACATGTATGTCAATCATTTTAAATCTTTGAAGAAAGAAATTGAAGAAGATATCAGAAGATAGAATGATCTTCCATGCTCATGCATTGGTAATATTAGCATAGTAAAAATGGCTAATTTACCAAAAGCAACCTACAGATTTAATGCAATTCTCATCAAAATTCTAACACAATTTTTTATATACCTTGAAAGAACAATACTCCATTTGGAAAAACAAAAATTTCAGGATTGCTTAAATAACTCTGAATATTAAAAAAAAAAAAAACTTCTAGAGGTATTACCATTCCTGATTTCAAGCTGTACTACAAGGTAAAGTAATAAAAATCTACATGATATTGCCATAAAAAGACAGGTTTGTCTGTGGAATCAAATTGAAGACCTAGAAGTAAATCAATATACCCGATGAATACATGATTCTTGATAAAGAAGCCATAATTATATAATGGATAAAAGAAGAACCTTCAACAAAGGTGGTAGCATAACTGCATGCCAGCACATAGAAGAATGTAAATAAACCTGTACATTTTACCCTGCACAAAACTCAAGTGCAAGAGGCCGCAAAATAAAACAAGATACACTAAATCTGAAAGAAGTACATAGTTAGAATTTTTTTGCACTATCAGCTCTCAAATAATGACACAGAGATTTCTCATTAATTATGAAAGCTTGGCCTTAGCTTAAGCATTTTCCCAACTAGACTTTAAAACTTCAACTAACCCATTTATATTAATCTACAGTCTTGGCCCATTACCTCTGCTCAGTAATGGAGGTCAGACATTCTCTCCGTGTACTAGAAAATTTCCACCCAGATTCTCTTCCTATCTTTGCCTGGAAGTCCTTCCTACATTCTCATACCTAACTATTGTCCATTCAAGTCTTTATTAAACAGAAGGTGCCTAGGCCCTTCCTGAACAGAACACCAAGGAGCATTAAGATCAATAATTAATAAATGGGACCTCATGAAACTGTAAATCAAAGGTAAGGGTACTGATAATGGGCAAACTGGCAACCTCAGGAATGGAAAAAAGATCTTTACCAAACCCATATCTAACATAAGAATATATCCAAAAATATATAAAGAACTCAATAAACTAGAAATCAATAGACCAAATAAGCCAATTTAAAGATGGGCTACAGATCTAAATAGAGAAATCTCAACAGAACAATCACAAGTGGCCAAGAAACATTTAATGTTCAGCATTCCTAGCCTTCAGGGAAATGCAAATTAAACAGACTTTGAGGTTCAATCTTAACCCTGTCAGAATAGCTAAGATCTAAAACACAGATGACAACTCATGCTAGAGAGGATGTGGAGCAAGGGGAACACTCCTTCATTGTGAGTGGAATCCAAACTTGTACAGCCACAATAGAAATTAATGTGGTTTCTCAGAAAAGTAACTGATCTACTTCAAGTCCCACCTATGACACTCCTGGCCATATACCCAAAAATATGAATAAAGAAAATTGTGGTAATTTACACAATGGATATTATCCAGCTATTAATAACAAAAAGTAACATCATGAAATTTGTAGGCAAATGAATGAAACTAGAAATAATAATTCTGTATGGGGTAACTCAGGCCTGGAAAGACAACCATCATATGTACTCACTTAAAAGTAGACATTAGCTTTAAGGTAAGCAATAATCATGTTACAATCCACAGACCCAGAGAGGCTAAATAACAAGGAGGGATCCAAGAAGGAAGTATGGATCTCCCTGGAAAATGGAATAGATTTCAAGGGTGGACTATGAGGAGGTGGGAATAGAAACATGGAATCAGGTGAGGTGCTGGAAATAAAGGGGACTTGAAAAGAAGACTAGAATTAAAGGGCATTTGTGGGACAGTGGAAACTTTCAGGAATCCACAAAGATGACACGTTAGAAGACTCCTAGAATTAAGTATATAAGCATGAATGGGCAATGGGCCATCGTGTGCAACCAGGCAAGACAGCCAATGGAAGAATTTGGACACCAACACACCCAGGCCTTTGACCTACATACAATTTGTCGTGCTTCCAAGATGTGCTGGGGTAAAGGTGACACAAGATTTGTGGGAGTGACTAATAAATGTCTGGTCCAATGTGAGACCAGATATGGTAAAAGACGGAGTTTAGGTCTGACTGCCTAGAGCACCAGGAGCCAGATTTTAGATACCCTAGAGGCCTAGGATAAACAAACTCGACTGGCCAAAAAAAAAAAAGTCAATGAAATGATACCTAATGATATTCTACTGAACTCGTATACCATAGTATAGAGTGACTGTAGGATGGCTTCATTCAGCAACATGTAAGAGCAGACAGAGACTGACAGCCAAACATTAGGGAGCGTTCAGTGACTCCTGAAGAAGACAAGGAAAGTTTCTAGAGGCCCGATAGGTCAAGGACATCGTGAGAACAAGCTGTACAGAATGAACTAAACAGGGCTCATAGAGGCTCACAGAGGCTGGTGACAATATGGAGCCCATATGGGTCTGAGCTAGGTCTCTGCTTATATGTTCTGTTTATGTAGCTTGATATTTTTGTGGGGCTCCTAAGAGTGAGAGCAGAGGTTGCCTCTGGCTCTTTTGCCTGCTTTTGAGACCCTTTATCTCCTACTGGATTGCCTCATCCAGCCTTAGTATAAGGAAGGAGATGTGCCTAGTCTTACTATAACTTGATATGTCATGTTTGGTATCCCTGGGAGGCTTGCCTTTTTCTGAAGGTAAAAAGAGGAGTGGATACCGGGGAGAAAGGAGATGGAGGATGCTGGGAGAATATGAGAGGGGGAAAACTTCTGTCAGGATTTAATATATGAGAAAAGAATTAAAAAGTAGTAAAAGTGAAAAAAGAAACATGTGGAAATAAAATATAATCATCTGCAAATATTTGGATTTTTAAACCTCCTTGTTTAACGTGAAAAAATAGACTCAAAAGGGAAATCTTAAACACTTGGGTGTTTTGACATTTAACAGACAAGAAAACAATAAGTAAAAGTAGATCCTAAAGAGTTAATCCTGCTCCCCATTTTTCATGGTCACTGGTAACCACTGTTCTTCCTTACATAGATGAATATGTTCATGTGCTTTTAGCCTTTCTATAGCATCTTATTTCTCCTACTCTAATGTCCTCAATGCTCACATTCATTTGAAAAATTACAGGATTTCCCTCTGCTGTTAAAGCTGGATAGTACTTTCTTGTGTCTAAAGCATATTTTCTGAATGCACTCTTCTGCTGATGAATGTCTTAGGATGTCTCTATTTTGGGATATGCAGTGGATAGTGCTGTAATAAGCACACAGATGTAGATGTCTCCCTGACAAACCAAGTCACACTTCTTGATATATATCTGTTGGTGGGACTTCTGGTTGATATGGAGGTTTGACTTCAAGTTTTTGAGGAATATACTCACAGTTTTGAGTATGCAAATATGCAAGCTTATACTTTCTCTCCATCCTCACTGGCACTGCACTTGCTACCATGAATAGTCTATGAAAGCCAGATTTACTGAAGTGAGTTGATACCTTAACCCTGGCATGAGTTTTCTCTTTTTCGATAATATTTCAAATTATCTCAGGTATATATGAGAATACACAGTGTTTGTCTTTGGATACCTTGTTTATTTCATTATTGTATTATCCCCCAGTTTTGCAGATAGGGTTTCAAATAAAGTATTACTTTATTTCAAAAGACTGTGTGAGAATTCTATTGGAATACTCAAGGACATCATGAGAACAAGCTATACAGAATCAACTAAACCGGGCTCATAGAGGCTCACGGAGACTAGTGACAATATGGACAAAATGATATAGACCATATTTCCTTATTAGCCGAGTATGGGCCCTATTACTGCATCTATAACCAGGTTATTAATAATAATACTGGTAAAACACAGGAGCATGAATGTCACTTTTCTATCTTGATTTCAATCTAAAGGATATACTCCCAGAAGTAAAATTGCCGGAGCATATGGCAATTGTCCTTTTATCTATTGAATGAACACTGTACTACTTTGCATTACAGCTTATTTTCCTACCAACAGTGTATGTGGGGCCCTTTCCTTTACTATTCCTTGTGGGCAGAACACTTATCCTTGCTAGTAAAAAATGATATCATTTTGTGGTTTTAATTTGTATTTCTCGAACGACTGGAGATAATGAACATCCTTAAATTTACCTGTTAGTCTTAAGTATCTATTGAGGGCCAGAGAATCCCCAATGTTACTTTCCCTCTGTCCTGGCATAGTCTCAGGGAAAATGTGCCTAATGAGGGAAGATTCCATTTGACTCTCAGTTTCAAAGGGTCTTTGTTAGTTGGCTTCATTATTTTTAGTTCTTTGGTGAGACAGAACACCGTGGTCATGAGCACATGTATACAAGGATGCATGAGATCATCCAGTGGTGGGCAGAAAGCAACAAAAGGGGAAAGAGGCGATGCTGTTAACCGTGGATATCCTTCCGGAAAAAAAAAAATAGCCATAACTTACATCTTCCAACTAGTTTGTGCCTCCCAAATTTTCCAATGTCTCCTAGCCACCAGCTAAAGACAGATCAAGGTAGATTACATTTATAAACTCTAACAGCTCCTACAATCAAGTGCCAAAGACTGGGTAATTTACAAATGATAAATGTCTCAAAGTTCTGGATGCGGACACAGCTAATGTCAAGGGGGCTTTTTAATTTGATATAATCACGTGTGCAGCTTTGTCTTTGTTTTCTGTGTTTCTTTAGTGATCTGTAAGAATATATTATCTAGGTCAGTGTTGTAGGTCTTTTCATTATGGCTTAAATATTTTTGTAGTTTCTGGTTTGAAACTTAACTCTTTTATTTGCTATTATTTTAAGATAAAATATGAAATGATTATTCAAACTCTGCATTTCGCTATATATGTTTAGATTTTTGTTATTGTCTTCTTTTTCTGATATAGTGATGTGTTATGTGGCTGAGCTGGCCCTGGACTTTTTTTGTAGTCCATGATCGCACACATCTTATGACCATTCAACCTCTGCCTCTTTGAGTGTTGAGATTAGAAATATGCACTACTAGGCTGTACTTTGAATACATATTTTTAAAAAAATACAGTCATTTTATTGCTTATGGTCTTGCTTAACAGCACATAATATTCCTTCCAGATAGTACATATGAAGTCATTAATATATTGCTGAGTTCTATCAGTTGTAAAAAGGGAAAAAAAAAACAAAGGGAATTGTGGAGCACCCAGACACTGGCTTCGGTGGTAAACTTTTCCACATAAAACCAAAGTGACAACTGGAAGAAATGGTAATGCTAACATTCACATAAAACTGAGTTACAAAGAGATGACTTCCTTGATCCGCTAGAGCCACTGATTGATTCCAAGCATTCTAAGTCAGTTCAAAAGACTGTCAGAGGAGGCAGTGTGCAAGAAAGAGCCTTCTAAATTCCAGGTATAACACAGAAAGGATTCAAGTTTTAAACAAAGAGGGCAAAGATTCTAACACACTTTGATAGGTCTCAAAATGTTATGTTCCTGTCCATGTCTAAGGAAGTATTGCTTAAATAAATGATTCTCCCAGCCTTCATCTTCCCTCATGCTGATAGCATATCCAGTCAACACCAACAGCTATGGTCTATGCCATCAATGTTTTCACAGTCAACAAGGTACATTTTGTTGCCTTAGTTTTTTGCTTCTAACTTAAATGCACAGGCATACACACACACACTTACACACCCACACACACTTATATACACACACATACATACACATTTACATACACACATACACACACATGCTTACATACACACACATACACACACTTTTACACACACATACACAAACACATACACACACTTTTACACACACATACACAAACACATACACACATACTTACACACACACTTATATACACACACATACACACATTTACACACACACACATACACACACACACTAGTAGAAAAAGTGTTTGTAAATGACAAAAAAAATGACTGTGCTATTCAATCCCTACTGGAACATAAACTAAATATTTTGTTTGTAAGATCTGGCTAAAATTCTAGATTTGACTGCATCTCAAAAGAATGTCTTCGTTTCTGGCTTTAACTGGAAACTTCTAATCTGTTGACACTATGAATTTACAAAAAACAAACAGATGGGCATGTCTCCATGACTTCAGTTGGTGATGAACTTGCAAATATTCAGAGGTAAAAGACAGTGTCTCTTTTAATGTTCGTAAATAAAGAGAATTTTCCCGCATCATTTTATCATCAATACTTTGCTGAGTTTGTGAGGCATTTAATGTAACTAGAGTTGTGGTAGGTGGGAAACTGCTCCACCATTGTCTTAGGTATGTTAGATATGTTTATTTCAAACGCAATAGAGAAACCGAAAACAACCCAAAAGCTTTTAAAAAGAACAAAATGGGCCATGGGATCAAGAGATTTAAAATAATGATAGTATTGAAATTTTTCTGTCATGGAAAAGTAAAATAAAAAAATATTTTCAATGACACTAATTTTTAATAAAGATTTATTTTTCATCTTAAAAATACAGCACTTGGCATAGAACTGTTCTGTACTCCATCCATTGGTGAGCTTGTTAAGAACTATGTCTCTCTTTTAATCTGGAAAAGTTCAAGCAAAATTATACTTTGCTAGCCACTCTCTCATCTCCAATTTGTGTTGAGCTGGACCCCAGAAAATGGTGATTGCACAGCTCCTAAATCGGAGGAAAGAAGAGTTAGGGATTGCAGCTACTGAAGTAATACTTTTGTGGGGTAACCATAACAGAAGACTATTCAGACACAGATTGAAACCAATGAGATTCTTTGTTAGCTGCCTGGCAATTACAGTGGCTGCTGTTTGGGAATCCAGGGCAGCTTTCTCCGGGTGAGCATTTAGGCAAAAAAAAAAAAAAAAAAAAAAAAAAAAAAAAAAAAAAAAAAAAAAAAAAAAAAAGTTAGTCAGAAACAGAACTACAGAACTTTCTAAGAATTATAGACATTGATATATCAGACTTTTGTTTTAATTTTGGCTGATGGTGCTGTCTATATGCTGAGTTTTATAGTCCAGATGCTAGCTTAGTCATGGAGTTAGTTGTGGTAGGGTCCGGGATCCCGATATAATAGTTTACTTCGTCAGACAGTGTTTGAGATTAAGAGAGTATATGTATAGCTGGATTTTTCCATTTTCTCAAAGTAACTCTATAAAGAAAAGGGGTCAGATATCTGATGTCTTACCCATTTTCAAATGAGATCAGACCTTAGATATTTATTTTTGAATCACTGGTCAATATGTAAAAATCATACATATGAGTGGGACTGTATATAAATTTCACTACTAGTATAGATTTAAATTTTTCTAAACCAGGTTAAATGTACTTTGCTTTTCAAAAATCCTATCATTTCCTCAAGGTAAACTTTCCACATATTTTCTTCTGGGTATTGAAGATACAGAGCACATTATTTTTGTCTATAGTCATTATACTGTGTAATAGAGTCCAGTGAATCTTAGTGTAAGGCACTTTTCTGCCCATTTAGCTTATGCTTTACCATAGCTCAATTATCACACATTAGTTGGTAAAAAGAAATTGCATTTTCCCAGTATAGTGCCAGAGATAGTAAGATTTTCATGATTCATTAACAAGTGGTAGTTCATACTGGATATAAAGCTGTGTGGTCGGCATTGATATTTTCAAGTCAGACCTGGTAACCAAGTACTGCAATCCCTTTAAATGATATGATGAGACAAAATGACAGAATGAGCAATTTAGAGAGATCCTTCCTCAAAACAATAAAAACAGGGTTGGTGATAAAGTTTAATAGTAAAGCACTTACCTAGTATATGGAAGACTCTAAATTTAAACCTCAATGTCACAAAAAGAGTAATAATAAATAAAAATTAATTCATTTCATTTTTTTTCTTGACTTCCTAGTGCTTAAAAGGATTTTTTCAAAGCAATTTTGTAATTTGATTAAAGGTATATTTGAGGGATAGTTATTGTACTCTGGCTAAGGCTTTGCTTGTGTCAAAGATTAATAAATGGTGTGCACTTAGGGTCTTCACATTTTCCTTACAGAGAGCAGAAGCATAATAAAGAGGTAAGCAAAGAGACAAATGGCACAATGACAAAATGAACATGTGCTGTTGAAATATGCCGAGGAATATGAGCCCACACATCCAGCATAACTGACTTGTATATCCAAGACTTGAATTAATGCCTTAGCCATATAGAATGAGCTGGTTAGTGTACAGACCAGAGAAATAAATTTTATTTGAAAGAAATGCCTCTAAAGTGATTGTCCAGACACTTGGTTTTTAAAATAATTTAATGTAATAATTCAGCTTTGGAATCACAGAGAGGCACATAAAATCTGTGAGTACTAAGAAGGACATATCTTATTGCAGTGAAGTTATATAAGGTGCATTCCTCTTTAAAAAACATCCAGAGCTGGATGGGTAAAATGTAGTTTGTGGCTTGGGGGTGGGGTGGGGATGGGAGGGAGCAGATGGTGAGCTGGAGACTCGGTCTGGAAAAAGTCTCCTCTGTATTGCTTCACTATGTTGAGATGTCCAAGCCAGAGCAAACACTCATGCTTCCAGCCAAAGTGAGATGCCACTTCAGTAATTGCATATAGTTTTCAGAAGAATCAAGACTGCATTCAGGATATTCTAGAATGTGGAGGCATCTATCATGTGGGTTGGGATGTCTGGCTGTGTCACAGATCCGCTATTGAACTGAACAGATAAGATTGTCCCTGATTTTTGTTGCTGTTACAAAAAAAATTTTTTTGCAAAATATCCAGCTCTATATGTTTAAGCACAGAGTCATATAAACCCATAGAAAATGACAAATTTCATATTGACCAGAATTTTTGTTTTCCAAAATCTCCACTTGTGGTAGCATTTTCAAGAAAATACTTAGATTTATGCTCCAACAGGCAATCTAAGGCAAAATGAAGTTCCTGGCTCCCACATGTCTTATAAGAGATTCTTAAAAGGGGGAGTGGGTGGGAGAGAAAATGAGAACAATGGACATTTCATTTATGATTATTTTTCATCTACTAGCTTTTCAAATAAAAGCATCAGTGACCAGTGTGATAAACCGTGTGCCCATCATGCAGCATAGGAGCATTCATTCTCCTCTGTAACCTTTTCTGTTCACTCACTATACTTTGTACAGGATTCAGGGAAAGAATGGAAGTTTGCAGTTATGTTCAAACATGTGAACTCTAAAATAGTAGAAAGGGGCCTTGAGAGAGGAATGGATGAGGTACAGACATACAAAGGAACTTTTTACAAGTTAAAATTAATGAGTTGGAAAGAATTAGGACCCACTGAGAGCAGAAAGTCTTTTTTGCTTGTTTATTAATTTACTTTGCTCTGGATGGTGTTGGCAGAAGCCTATAAAGAAAGAAAAAGGATTTTGGGACTAGGCAGTACGTCCATGAAGACCTGGACAAGGTTCTCAGAAACAGTCTCCGTAGGTGAAGTCCTGTGTGGTAAATTTGATAGTTGTATTAAGAAAACACTGCATCATTACTGAAACTGTCTCCTAGATTTATTTTATATAAAGAGAATGCAATACCGTCTCATGTTAGGACAATGTGTGACTAAAAGAATAACAAATAGGCATGGTATCTGAAACCCTACAGTGTTGGTTTATCCAATAGCTGCAGCTGTTATAAACAGAATTATCCATAAGAACTAGAGTTAAGATAACATCTGGATTTAAGCATGCTAAATAAATCATGCTTCTAGGCAGAACGACAAAAGTGTCCAAACTGAAAAGATGTATGTTTAAGATCTTACAATGATTTCCAACAAACTGGGTGATCCCATTTATCTCCCTCGTGATACATGTATGATTTAATTTCCACTTATGATGTATAAACACCTAAGAGTTCAAACACTGACAAGATTTCAAACACAGATGACATACATACAGAGGACTTCTATGCTTTAGTCAATGATTCAAACAAGTTTACGTTAAAGTACAAATATTATTTTTTTCTTTACATAAGAAAATTCTAATAGCTGGACTTGTCAAGACTACTGATGAATGCCAGGCATGGGTTGTATGATGGCTCCTTAGCAAATTCCTAAAGAAATAAGGAAGTCAGAACAAACCAATCTCTACTTTGAGGTTGGTAACAGAGGAACAAATGAATGAATACTTGAAGTCGCAGGCATGGATTCCAGTCTGGGAAAATTTTTGGAAAAGTTGTCTTTATTATTATGGACATAGTATTTAATGCCACAGACCCACCTCCCTTGCTGTAACAATATATTTATGCTATCTTTCCTTGCTCTTGCCATTTCCAATGGCTTAAGAGATGCATCACTTTTGCTGATGGGGTGCAAGAAATGTGCATTTGGCCCAGCCAGATTACTCTTTGTTGCAAAGCCTTTGGGTCTTAGAGCTACCTATTGAAATGACTGTTTCACACCAGTCACTCAACAGAAGCTTCAAAATAAAGTCGATGCACACAAAAGAAAAGAAATAAGGCTCCCATAAAGGTTCAGCCAAAGGTCAAAGCCAAGTGCAAAGATTGAGACGGACATAAAATGGCATGGACTTGATTATTGTTCACAATTGCAAATTTGTTTCTGAACCTAAGTAAACCATGAAGCAAATATACTTAATGATTGGTCATTTGATTTGAATGTCATAAGTGCAGATGACTTTGCATTGCTCACTCCCCTTGACCTCCACAGTTAATTATCTACAAGGCTATCCAGGGAAACTTTCTGCAATGACAGCAAACTCAACCTACTCTGGAGACTTGCATGGCACCTATTGGTACTATGAAAACCAGTCCTTAGGGAGTAGGTTTTCTGGTCAGATCAATCTTAGGGTCCTCTAGCACTTATTTCTGAAGTGCGTGGTGTCTTCTGTGGAAGCAATCAAAGACAATACATACCAATAGGCTGTATGTTTGGGGAGTCTCCTGGACAGTTCTGACCAACAACTCAAGAGAGGATCTCTCCTGCCTAGCACTGGGGATTTGAGCTCAGGACTAGTGCATACATTTAGAAAACCTTCCCACGTGTATGGCTCCAGGACCATTCTAAAAAATGGAATCAGAGAAACTGTAAGAGCCTCAGGATCAAGGAGTTTCCCGTTAGTGTCAGAAGCCACACCCATGAAGTCTCACCAACATGAGATGAATTTGGACATAATAAGGCAACTAAGGAATGTGGAACGGGAGAAACAGTCTTCCTTGGGGAAAAGAATACTGATGGGTTATCCATTACCAAATGATTGGCCCTGAAACATACATAAGAGGATTATACAGACAAGACTGGTTATATTTAGAAATATATATATATTTCTATATATACTTCAGAAGCATATAAAAATGGGACAGCAATTAATGAAAGAAAAGATAGCATGAGTTTTAATAAGAGCAAGAAAGGACATGTAGGATGGGTTGGAGAGAGGAAGGAAAGGAAAAAACAATGTAATTATATTAATCTTAAAACTAAAAGATTAAATGGTAAATTACATGGTAAAAAATGTGCTCTCACTGATATGACAGGCACACAGAGCTTCTAACCCCTTGAAAAGTGATAAATGCAACAGAAAGTAATCTATAATCTTACTTAAATTAACCTAGAATTCAACTCAGTAGTTCCATGATTAAATGGTACTATGTTTAATATCACAGGTCTATATCTTGTATGCTGAGCAAATGATCTATTCATCTCTGGGATTCTAAGACAGCATTGTGGTCAATACTAACATGTTCCCCAACGAAGAATCAATACAAGGAGATTCCAAACCATCAAAACCAAAGCTTGGGCTCATGTTGGCATATCTTTTCAATAAATCCTGTGAAGTCAAGTCTCACCAGAGAAGGAAAAGATGTGTCCCGTAAGGTACTGGGAATCTTGTTTCTTCCTCTCTAAAAAGAAGTTGTTATACTTGCATAATGGGGTGGTGTGTTTGCTCTTTGCACCCCTCTGTAAATTTGTGTCTCACGAGAATCTCTCCAGCTTGCTTCCCTCATGCTTTCTGCTGCCTGTTTGTATTTATAAACTGTCTTTGGGCTTTAAACTATAAGGAAGATATGTTTATAGAAAGCCTAGACACAACTGTATGTGGCTTATATGTTTTAATTAAAAGGATAATAGAAAAATAGATCACGATAACCCTAAAAAAAAGTCATTAGCCAAAGATCTTAAGTAGAAAAGATTATTGTAAGTTTAATAAAGAGCTGCAGTACTTAAATCAACCTAAACCAGGAGGCATGCTTTTCTTTCATAAAGTCAGATTTATTTGTATCCTAAGGGCTTGTTGAAAACAAAGAAGCTGCAGTTGCAAAAGGACAGATTTCTGACGTGGCCAACTAGAGTTAAAGAAAACATAATTCTAAAAACCCTCTGGTCCCTCTGGCTCCCCTGGTTCCCTGCTCCCTGGTAAAAAAGAAGAGTACACAAGCCCCACCTACTGGATAACATAGGAATAACATCTTAGAGTCCAGCTTTAAAGAGTCTCAAAAGTAAAACAAAATAAATTAGTCTTGGTGTATTGTTTAAAAGTTACATACCATGATTATTTAAATAAGTTACTTTAAAATTTCAAGTAAATGCTTAAAATATAGCTGGAATATGACTTTCCTGATTATAAAAATTGTGGTAACTGTGTCAGATCTTGTTTTAAAACATTGTGTTTGAAATAACAAATCTACAAAATTCTAAGGCACAATGTGACATCATGATTTTCCTAGAGGGTATGAATGCAGATCTTTAAAAAATATCATTGAAATCCACTTAATTCTTAGATTAAATCCATGATAAAGATGAACCTTAACTTTAAGGAGTATACCATTTTAATATTTAGGGGAAATTAAGATGTATATTGCTTTGTTTGAACAAGGGGAGAAAAGACAATTATTTTTATTAAGAATCAAAGCTGTGTTTATGCTAAAATGTTTGGGTCATGGAGATCAGAATCAAGGTTTTTGAGATATCATAACATTTAGCAGAATGACAACCGAAATTTCTGGCTAATATACGTGAACACAATTAAGGCATGAACCCTCCACTGTTACAGTATCCACAAATCAAATATTATGCATCTATAATCTGACATAGACATAGTTTTCATTGGATTGGTAGATTAAAGATATAAAGAGACATTTTGTTTCCACTAAGTCATCTTCTACCATCAAAAATCTTTTAGATATAAAAGCTGAAAGTCAAGGAAACTGTAAAGACTGATTTTCTTGTTTCTCTGAGGCCATTCTCCCTACACTGTGTATTCGTGTAACCACCTACATCTGATGGAGTTAACTGGTCACTAGTGTTTAATTCAGGTTATAACACTTATAATATCTTCGTTATTTTCTGATAAGCTGTGAAATAATCGTAGAGGTTTGAAAACCCAGCAGGGAGGATGCTTTGTAAATTCATTGACATTTCAGCAGATCATCACTGCTCTCCTACACTAATATATACTTCCTGCCCTTCTCCACCCTATGTGTTTAACAGTTATTAGCCCTTCAGTAATTGAGAGAATGGTTGCTAAGGCAGTGTCCTGTGTTTCCTGCTCTAGCAACAGGAGGATGAGAAATCTGGAGTTAAAAGTCCTCAGCCTGCATGGCTGTGGCTGTCACTCATAGCGCTCCCTTCGTCAAGACTCTCAAAATAACGTATAAACCCACGTACCATGTGTGATGTAATAATCAGGCTTGCTATGGGACTCTCTGTTGGACAATCCCCTTGGAAGAGATAAAAACTACAAAATCCAGCATTTTACACTTATCTTGCTTTTCCTTCTGAGTATTTTCAGGATCATAACTATAATATCACTTGACAACTTGGCAAGCTCAGGACTGGATAATGGGTACTCCAGGGTATACGGTTTTATGCTTTTTTGTTGTTGACATTTAGAGACATCTGTTGGGATTTGGAAGACAAACTAATAGTCTATATCTACAATTCTTGAATTATGAAAATTAAAGAGAGACTAAAATGTGTCACTAAAAACTGACTTTTGCAAAATATATTGTGTAATTTTAAAACAAAGTAACTATAAAAGAACTCCCCAGATTTAAAGTTTTGAATAAACTTTAAAAACCCCGAAGACAACATATTATTTTCTTAATTAGAATTCCTATATCTTGTCTATTCCTATTGATGCAGAGTAAAAGCAGGTCTACAATATGATCCTTTAGGAATGCAGGCAATACAATGGATTCTCATCATCATGGAATAAACTTACTTTCCTGATCTGCAATTTTTCCCATAGCCTTGCTGTCTTCTGACACATTTAGTTAATACTCAGAGGAAAAAATAATCATGACAAACAAGAGTAAGCAAATTGTGCACCCTAGGTTTCCTGGTTGTTTTCAGTGGTTTATAGATGGGCCAGTGTTTGAGCTAATTATCATGCACTGTAGTCTAAATATATCTATATATTGGGGAAAGAAAATATCTAAATGCATTGCTTAAATTTTCTAAGCTTTGTCTTGGTTTTTAAAAGATATGTGTGCATTTACAAATGCAGTTATGCAGTGTTTGAAGGCCCTTCCACCCTGTGTTTGGGGGATGGCACCTGTGTGATTTATCGTACCAAGTATTACTGATAAGATGGGATTTAGACTGCTTTGTGGCCATTGCAAGGAAATATAAACCCAGTGAAAATATAAAAACAATACTATAATTAAAATTATTTGTATCCTTAAAGAAAAATTGTTATTTTTCTTATTATAGAGAGGTTCTTTGTTCACCCACACTTCTACAAACTAGAAAAATTATTTCATTTCTTAAGATAGAAAGACAACATGTAAAGTCTTGGGCTTTAGCATGTGACTCTTCTGTTTAATATGATGCAGTATTAAAATTCCAAGAGCCTGTGATTTTGAGACATTATTAACCTCCTTAATGTTGCATTAAGTTTCTGGTTTGGACTTTGCAGCCTAGCCTCAAGGTTTGGACCCACAGACACACAGTACCACAGAAACACACAATGCTTGTATTAATTTTATGCTAACCAGCCTATGGCTCTAGCATATTGCTAGCTAGCTCTTGCTCTTAATCTAACCCATGATTCTTATCCTGTTCAGCCATGCAACTTGGTACCTTTCTCAGAGCAGCATAGTTGTCCTCTGCACCTGCTGGTTTTTCTGATATCTCTGGGGCATCTCTGTTCTGTTCTTGCTGTTCCCAGAGATTTCTTAGTCTGATAGCCCCGCCCACACTTCCTATTTGCCTTCAGCCAATCAGCATTTTTATTAAACCAGTGGGTGAGACAATTATTTACAATGTAACAACATAATCCCACTACACCTGAAGCCAGAGACTTTCATGGGATTGTGAATGTTCAGTTCTCTTTGTCACAGTTTTACAGGAATTTATTCTAGAAGATTTTTTTAATATAAATTTCACCCATCTCTATCACATTATTCCTAACGGATAGTAAAATGTTGCTGTCCTTAAAGACTAGTACTTAAGGCATGACCTACTGTCTTGTGTTAGAAAAATCGCTGGTGGAACATGGGTCTTGCTTTCATCCATCCATCCATTTGTTCATCCATTTGCCAGACACGCATCACAGTACAAGTTTGAAGGAGCATGGGATTCCTCTAGACCAATGGCTCGCAACCTTCCTAATAATGAAGCCCTTTGATACAGTTCCTCTAGTTATAGTGATGCACCAAGATCAAATTATTTTTGTTGCTACCTCATAGCTGTGATTTTTCTACTGTTATGAATCATAATGGAAATATTCTTGATCATAGAGTTTTTGCCAAAGGGGTTGCAACACACAGGTTGAGAACTGCGGCTTTGGAGATGCTAGAACAAGGTGAGAGGTGCAAGTATTTATGGTTGTTTTAAAGAGAATGTAGGCATCTCAACCATTTCCTCTGCACATACACCTGGATCATCAGAGAAGAAGTTTATGGGGAGTCTGTAGCTTCTGTGATCTTTAGAGTTCCATGAAGACATTGTTCTCAACTCACAGTGGCCCAGAGATATTGATGTAGGGAAAAAGTGAAGCCACCCTCACTGTTGGCCCTCTGAAGTTGTCCTACTCTGAAGGAAGTGCTTCATTTTGTGTTCACATTGTTTTTCTTTTATACTATAAAATGAGACAGTGTTTAGTTTCCGCTTCTCAAAAATCTAGTTCCCCACGAGAGCCAAGCTATTTCTTCATGGTTTTGTTTATTTAACTTCCTGTATTAGGAAGCTGTTACTTTTAGTATCGGACTTTCAAATATCCAGACTAGAAGGTCCAACTATATTCTATCTAATAATTTGAGGAGAGATTCCAAGAAATATGATTCTCAAGCATCCACTTTAAATTATAGTTTGTGCTTCTGTTGCTTACTTAACAGCCTTAAAAAAAAAAAAAAAAAAAAAACCACACACATATAAATCGGGCCAGTGAGAAGGCTCAACAGGTAAGTGTGCTTGCTACCAAACCTGACAACCTGAGTTCAATACCCTAGACCCAATACCCTAGTCAGAAGAAGAGAAGTGACCACATAGGTTGTCTTCTGACCACCAGGAGTGTACATAGACACACAAACACATACACACTAACCAAGTAAATAGTTTATTAAAAGATAGTATGTTTATCTACATATATGCATATGTACTGTACACTTACCCCAGCAGAGCCAACTACACCTTGGACTACACATTGAGCATCAAATAAAATATAAGAAATTAGAAATTAAAAGTAGTCTTTTCTAAAATAAGTTTTGAGTTAGCATACTAAGCAACAGACTTACATATGGCATTGTCACCATCGCTGTGACTATATTTTGACATATGACTCCCCAGACATTCTCTCTTGCCCTTTCCCCTTTCTCCTTCAGGACTTGTCCCTACCTTCAAATAGTTCCCACTCTGCTTTTTTTTTTATATATATATTTAAATCTGTGTACCCATATAAGAGAAGCACGGAATAATCCTATTCGCTTCCATTTAATTGCTCTCTCCCCTTCTCTCTTCCTCTAAGATCCCTTTCTCCCCCAGCAGAAGGTCGGTACTTTGTTTTCATACCTTATATATTTAAATATAAATATTTAAATAGTGGAATGTTCTAAAGCATTCAAATATAAATGACTAAACATGAAATATTATTGAATATGTTTAGATAATTATGCATCTCAAATTTAAATATATGGAATCTAGATTCTGCATATGAGACAAAACGTGCAATGTTTGTCTTCCTGAGTCTGGCTTGTCTCCTGTGCCTCCGTAACTTGATCTCCAGTGCTATTCATTTAAGAAAAATAACATAATTTCATTTCTCTTTGAAAGTGAATAAAAGTCATTCTGTGTGTGTGCGTGTGAGCACATATTTGTGCCACATTTTCTTTGTCCATTCATCTATTGAGAGGCATCTAAGATAATTTCAGAACTTGACTATTGAGTCTAATGCTTCCATAAACACCAATAGGCAAAGAATCTCTGTGATCTGCTGCCCTTGGTCTTTTTAGGTACATACCTGGAAGTGCTAGAACCAGACTATAGAGTAGTTTTGCTTTTACATTTTAAGGAACCTCTGTGCTGACTTTAATAGTCACTATACCAGCTTACATTCACACCAACCATTAATAAGGGTTTCTGTTTCCCCACGTCATCATTTTTATTATTTGTATTGTTTTGTTTTTAATGATATGACTGAGATGGGATGGAATTGCAAAGTAACTTTAATTTGTATTTTCAGGATTGCTAAAGATGTTGTATAAATTTTCAACTATTTATTGGTCATTTGTATTCCTTCTTTTGAGAATTGTCTACCTGGTTCATTAGATCATTTATTGATTTTGCTTTGGCTGCTGTTCTTGTCATTGAATTTTTAGACTTCTTTACAGGCTCTAGATATTAGTTCCCATTTGGATGTATAGCTGGCACATATTTTTTTTCTGATATTTGTAAACATGCTCTCCACCCTGCTGTACAATAGCCCTTTATATTCATGTAATCCATTTTCTGCATTTTTGGAGGGGTTCCTGTTTTATTACAATCCTCTTTAAGGAGTCCTTGCCCATGACTATATCTTAATATTTTCTCCCAGAAGTTTTAGAGTTTTGGTTCTTACATTAAAATATTTAATGCATTTTTATTTTTCTCCCTATGTGTGCACACAAGATGAAAGGCAGGTATCTAACTAGTTCATGAGTGCATATGGACAGTTTGTCAGCAATTTTTGCTGAAGAGACTGTCCTCTTTGATGTGTGTTTTGGTTTGAAAACTCCACTACCTGTGTAGGCTTATTTCTGGAATCTGCTCTGTTCTGATGGTCTAAACATCTGAAGGGTGTGTGTGGTAATGCCATGCTAGTTTTGTTACTGGGCAGCTGCAGCAAGCACAGTTTAAAATCAGCTCCTATGATGTCTCCAGTATTATGGAATTCTGATAGTCTATCTGCCAGTGGCTTTCTTCAAGTTATGATACACTTAAAGTTTTGCTGTCTTTCAGCTACTTTTCTGATATGCTGTACAAACCATTGCCAGGGGCAAGAAGAACAGAGAAACATCATTTGGACAAGGCACTCAAATTAAAAGTAGTCCTATGATTATGAATTTCATGGTATTTATTATGAAATAAGCTTTTCACCCTTGTCAAACAAGAAACAGATCATTCTGAATTAAAGCAAAGACCAATATAAAAATATCGAAATTACATAAATTTGGCCCAAATAAAATAAAAATGTTCCTGTCATCTCCACTTTGTAGACTGAAATATGGAATTCTGAATTCTAATGCTTATTCGCCCTGTTTCTTTTTAATACCTACATCTGTCTTAACCTATGCTCTTTCTGTAGGAACTTTTTAACTCCTGCCAACTTCCTGACCATCCAACGGTGCTTCACTATCTATATCAATCCATCCCTCCATCCTGCCCACTCTCCAGCAGGCTGTGCACATGGTCCTGACAATCCTTTCAGAAGGCCAGCTGCTGACTGCTATGATCAGTGAGACATTTACACCTACAAATATTATCTTTTTATTATATGACCTTGGACTTACTGGAACGAAGTTCAAATAATTGAACATCACATTCCTGGTTTAGAAGATTGAATTATTTACATCTTGAACAATAAAAGCAACGACTTTGAAATGAATGTGACTTCCTTCTTTCTTTATCTCCTTCCAGCATCCAGACAAGACTAGCCCCAGGTCAAAGATTCTGGAAGATAAAGCTTCAGATTTTACTAGGAGCCATTAAGAATCTGAGAAAATAAGTTATTTTGAAACATTGACAACATTGTACCAAAAGTGTAGATAGATGGGTAATAGCAAGATTTATAGTGTGTGATAATTCTGAATGATTGAAGATAATCATTATATTAGTTATAGTTTACTAAGACTGGCATGGTGACAGACAATTTTAGTCCCAGCACTTAGGAGAAGAACAAGGTAGGTTTCTCAGCTCAAGGTCAGCTTCCCCTACAGAGTGAGTTCAAGACCAGCCAGGGCTACACACACACACACACACACACACACACACACACACACACACACACAAACACACACACCATCTCAAGATCAAACAATAAAAAAAGAAAGGGGGGGGAGAGAGAAATAAATAGAGGAAAAACATAACTAGAGTCATAGTTTGAATACAAACAGCCCCAAAGACTCATATATTTAAACGCTTGGTCATTAGAGAATAGCACTACTTGACAGGGATTGGGAAGTATGGCCTTGTTGGGGTAGGTGTGGTCCTGTTGGAGAAAGTATTGCTGGATATGGACTTTGGGGTTTCAAATGCTGAATCCAGGCCCCAGTGGCTCTCTCTCTCTGCTTCCTGTAGATCCAGATGTAGAAGCCTCAAGCTACCTCTCTAGTATCATGTCTGCCTACATGCTGCCATTCTTCTCACCATGATGATAATGGCCTAAACCTCTAAACTGTAAACCAGCACCAACTAAACATTTTTCTTTGTATGTGTTGCCATGGTTATGGTGTCTCTTCACAGCAATAGAACAATGATGAGACTAGAATGAAATGCTTTAGTTTTCTGCCTATTCTTTCTTTCACTAAAAGACAAAAAAATTAGTTACCATTTATCATTATTATTTTATAATAATAATTTAGAGTGTATATAAATATTTGATCTATATTTTAATCATATGATAAAACTAAATCTTAAAAATTATATACTAAATTTTAAAAGTTATAATTGTTTAAGCTATTTAGGTGGCTCGTGCTTTATTTATACATAATCATTTCCTTCTTCAGAAATTTTGTTATGGTGTAATGTCTTCCAGATAATGTTAGTGCCTTCTCTATGTATAAAACCCATCATAACAGGACAGCATGTACTGCTGCTAAAAGTAAAACATAATACTGCATTTTATGTTCACCAACACAACAGCAGCATCTCTGATTAAATACTAAAGCTTGACATCATAACACAGCACTACCACCTGCTGATGGAAAATAAAAATTCAACTTAGTGTATTTCAGCTCTTAAAATGAGCTCTCAAGGATACATCTCAGAATCAATGTGGAGATAAGCACCATAGTCACCATGACTGCTGAAAATTTAAGCCTTAACTAATTTATGTTTTGAGCACCTGTGCTGATTTTACAGTTACACTACTGAGACAGAGGAGCCAGACAGAAGGAAACAGGGAAAGACTGGTGTGCTAATTGTCTCAGGTCTGTCTTTGGACCACGAGCTCACAAATGGTGACATGGGGATTTTATTAAATAATTTTATTAAAATTAAAACTTAGCCTTAGCTTAGGCTTATTTCCAACTAGCCTTTAAAATTTAAATGAACCCATTTATATTTAATCTATGCTCAGCCACGTGGCTAGTTACCTCTCCTCAGTATTGTATGCTAGACTTCCTCCACGTCTGTCTGGTTAATCCTCATACCTAAAATTCTTTGTCAGAACCCTATTTCTGCCAGGAAATCCCCCCTGTGCCATCCTGCCTAGCTAATGGTCATTCAGCTCTTTATGAAACCAATAAAAGGTGCTTTAGGCAAGCAAGGAAGGACAGAAACACATCAGAAGGAACTTATAAGAGACATTCAGAGACTCCCCTAAGAAGAAAAAATAGAGAAGATCACCTTAGCAAATTGGGGTCATAGCGGGTTGATTGAAAGGAGCAAAGAGGAAGAATAGAGGAAGCCAGTGTGGGGTTGAAAAGAAACTGGGTGCTAGGGAAACCTCCAAGAACTCACAGGATATTACTGGCTAGGTCTCCAACCAATAGTGTACAGTTTTAACAAGAAGTTTATTGAAAGTACATTTTGGGATTAAAGTCACTCAATAACTAACAACAATAATGACAGAACACGTCACACTAGGAGTGAGCCTTGACCTAGTCAAGAGTGATATCTGCCATAGAAGTGTACAAATTCTCTTAACTCTTAGCTGTTGTTTTACATGTTCACAGCAAGAATAGTGTTTGGCCATCATTGCTGTGACATAACAGTTCATACAAATTCATAGTAGCTCCTTGCCTGCCAAAATATCTAGAGAATATTTATGCCGATTAATGAGTGACAGGACCCTGGGTCAGTGAAGTGGCTCAGTGGGGCAAAGGGTTGTCAATCCTGACAGCCTGAGTTAGATGCCTGGAAGCTACTGTGAAGGAGAGGAAACAATTCCTGGAATTTGTCCTTCGACTTTTATGTATATATAACGACACACATTATACACACATACATCATAATCATCATCATCCAGCACCAACATCATAAAAGTTTAAAATTAAAAAGGATATTAGAAAGTCTTATAAATGTTCACATTGGCCATGATACTAACATCATGGACTGCTTGTCAGTCTAGCCTTCACCATTGGCATTGTCAAGAAAGAATGTTTAAGTTATATCTACTTGAAAATATGTGGCTTAAGACATGAACTCATAAGGCTTAACACAGAGAATTAAAAAGAAATTCATATCAATATGATCTGTAAATGAATATAATTGCTAGACTTCAGCTACTCTGAATAAGAAATCAAGTATACTTGATATTCTGTCAACTTCTCATTCTTTGAACCACCAAGCATGCATGTTTTTTTGTGGGAGATTTATTTTAGATTTTATGTACACAAGAACTTTCAGGTCTTTGTGGAACTTATGGGCCCAAATCATGAGACATTCTTTCCACATTGTAGAATATTCCTATCACTAAATAAAACTCAGTGTCAATTTCTGCAAGATTCATCCATTTCTACAAAAATGCAATAAATACTGAAGTTGGAAACATTCATAAAGATTCAAGAGATTTCTTATGATTATTTGGAAAAGGCAAAAAAAAGGTGGAAACTGTTTTAAAGAATACTGATATTCAGCAGAGCTAGAAGGAGCATCAGTCATCACTTTCTACCTTGACTACATAGAAATATTTTATTTCTTTTTGTTACTTAAAATGACTAAATCCTTAAACAGACTCTCTATAGTACTGAGGTCTTTCTGTTAAAGTGGGAACAGGGTTAAAATGTTGCCAAAATTTTAATCAATCTTCTGTTATTGCTACTATTTCCCTTATCCATAGTTTCTCCAAATATTTTCTAATTGCTTCTTAGGCATATTTCAAATATATATATATATATATATATATATATATATATATATATATATCACCATCCTACATGTACCAATGTGCCTTTTTTTTTTCGATTTCTGGACATTTCTAACTGTTCTAGGCTCCTACGTCTTTATCATTGATGTTGTGAGATAACCCAGACTTGCCTCAAACATCCTATCTTCCTGCCTCAGATTCCTGAATACTGTGGGGAACTTTGCTCAACTTTTATTCTCAGTCTCTTGTCAAGTCTTCTAATTGTCACATAAATGGGTTACATGCATATATGACAGATTGCACTCGTATTCTGAGCTAAGTGCTTTGGTCATTAAAATACTTTCAATGGATGCCTCAATTTAGTAATAATTCATTTAACTAACAAAGGTCTAGAAAACAGCTATCAAAGTAATAAACCCAAGGAAAGCACAGCGTCATAAATCCTAGCTGGTGTTCAGGGGCATCCTTCCCACTGTGCTAAGAAACCCCGAGGAGTGCCACATATTTCTCTAAAGTGGAAACATTTTCTATGGAGTTGAGTTACAAAACAACTGTGGGAAATAGCACAGTGGTTCTATAACTTTCAGGGCTCCAGGAGAGACTTGAACAAGACTTAAATGTAGTTTTTATTTCTATGTTGAAGAAGTACACGTATGTTCTTAGCTCAGGGAGAATCTCAGATCTCAACAACAGAAGCATTTGAAGCTATGAATAATGTTCATTGTTAAGAGAAGTACCACAACAGAGTTGAACATTAAGATACAGAGCAGAAACTCAGAAAGAGAAAGAAAATGAATTTCATCCAAAATATTTTTTTACCATTGTGAGGTTACTCTTACCCACATGCTTTCTGGAACATACTCATAACTCCAGGTGGAAATTCCAGAATCCGGCATGATGTAACCTAACAGTCACTCACTTTCATAGTTGAAGTCAAAGCCTTGGTCTTCTTTTTATCCAAGAGGGCCTTGGGGAAAACAGCATTCAAAAAGTTACTAAAGACTCACACCACAGAAGGCATCAGGATGTGAAGTCACGCATCACGGCAACAATTTTCTTTTACAGAAAGAGGAAAGATCTCCTAGAGAGGTAGCTCGGTGAATAGGAACACTGGATACGCAAGCATGTGGACCTGACTTTGAATCTCAGAATCCATGTAAAAAGTCATATGTGGCTGTGGGTGTGGGCACCTGTTTCCTCAGTGATGTAGGAGGCAGAGACAGGAATCTTGCTGCAACTTGCTGGCTGTCAGCCACACCTGGGTTCAGTGAAAGATTCTTTCTTAAAGATAAAAGGTAAAGAGCAATAGAGAAAGTACCCAGTACCCCCCTCATATGCAGACATAAGCTACACAAACACACACACACACACACACACAGAGAGAGAGAGAGAGAGAGAGAGAGAGAGAGAGAGAGAGAGAGAGAGAGAGAGAGAGAACAGTATAGAGTATCAGTGTACACGGTTTTTGTATACCAATCTCTCTGTGAAACAGATATCCAACTGTCTTGGGAGATTTCTTACTGTATGAGAACATCAGATTTTTCACTTCTGGACATCCTCACATAGGAGTGTTACTTACTAATATCCTTGGCCAACAGTTTATTCTGTACACTATTTATTTGTTGATTGAAAAGTCACATGAGCCTCCACATCATTATTCTTCCAATATTCAGATCCAGACAAGTTTTGGATGTATGAGCTGGCTTCACACAGGATATATAACATTTCTTGAAAATTATAATAGTTCTATCAGATATATAAATATATATATAATTGTTTTTTCATTCTAATCTGATGAGGAATATATTTTCATTAGCATTATTTTGAGCGTGTAAATAGAGGGTCAGACCAAGATTATATTTTCTTTCATAGCTCAGCACATATATACTTGGTATCAGAATCTATGTCTCCTCACTTGGGTCCACCCTGCACAATACTTTTTAACTATTCCCAAATAGATGGCCTTCAAGGAAGTCACATAAGCCCTCTGTATTGCAAATGGCAGGCTACCCCCAATGTTGGAACTTACAATTTCTCATTAATTTCCAGTGTATTTTTAAAGCAAATAATGGTTGGCCCTTGGGGAAAATTGCCAAAACTTAAATAAATTTCCTTTCAAATTAAAAAAAAAAAATAGAATACGATCTTGGAAGATATCCTAAAAGGGAGGTTGGAAGAGAAAGTTAATCTAATTAGGAAAGTGTGAAGAAAATATTCAAAAGCAAGCCATATGCCCATAATAGACTGGAGGTAAATAAAGTGCTGGTGTTCTGCAATGAAACCATCATAATTATACAAAACTTGGCACCAAAATATTCACTCCTGGAACAGACGTTTAGGCTGACTTGGGAAGGAGCTAGAGAATACGGAACAGAGGCAGACTTAAGTGTTGCTGAAAGGTGACTGAGGCTGACCTAACAGACCGGAAGAGGAAAATTATTTCTAAAGATACAGTTGAGAAGACAGAATTAGTGCTGAGCCCAAGTGTGGGCTCTGTTCTGTGCCATCAACAACATATTCTCCAACTGTGTATTCAAGTCTACTTTTCTCCATATCATTCATGTGAAGTCTCAGTCCTATGGATGTAGTCTGAGGACGTATTTGGTTGAAGTGGGGTATTTGAATATGTAGTGAAGGCAGTTACTCTAAAGCGGTAGTTCTCAATCTTTCTAATGCTGGGACCTTTAATACAGTTCCTCACACTGTGGTCACCCCCCTCAAAGGATTAGATTATTTTCACTGCTATTTCATGAGTGTAATATTGCTACTGTTATGAACCATAATATAAACATCTGATATTCAGGATTTCTGATATGTGACCCCCACCCTACCAAAAAGGATCAGGACCCTCAGGCTGAGAACCGCTGTTATAAAGACATATATATCACCTATACTAATAGCCCTGTATACTTATAGTGTTACCTAAATTGATTAACTACTTCTAATTTTGAAACACAACAATTCATGGTCTTAATTTAGTTATCAAAAATTAAGATTAATGTGCCATGTGGCAAAGATAGCAATATTAAAATTCTATGTCATATAAATATAAATTCAGCATCTATATTTTTTCAATAAATCCCTCACACTGCCAGGGAAAATTGCTCATATTGCACCTAAATAATGAATCATGCTATGATTAACATCTAAAGACTGCAAAATAATTATAGGCCTCTTTATATTATATAAAAGTTCAATGAGTATAAAAAGTATGTCACCTCTACAAAGTTAGTATTCTTTTTCAAAATGATTCTTGCATAAGTAAAAGTCAAATAAATTGCCACTGTGGAGCCTTTGACTTTGAAATCACATCCTTAGGGTAAATTCTGCTTCTCCCATAAGACTCTTAAACACATTTAGGCCAGGGAAATTTGTCCAAAGGGTAGAAATTCATTTTGTTCTTTGTCTCCACTATGAGATTCATAAGGTTATCGCCCTCAGACATATATTCCACGTGATATGTAAAATGATAAAATGTAGGCTTTCACTTTTGAATTAATCAAACTGATACAATAAATTGATTTAAATCTAGCATTTTCTCCATTGTTTCTAAAACTATTGTCTTATATGAGAAAAGCATCAACCTGATCCCTAAATTTAATCATAAAACTATTTCAGATCAATTTAGGGGGCCCTTGAAGTTATTGCAAATTTCTTGGCTCTGACCACCAGGGTTAGAATTATATGCTTGAAGCACCATGTTGAGAAAAACCATTATTTGATTCCACATGTTACATAATTCTAACTTTGATGATCTTTATGTATTTTATAATCTAATTGATATTGGGATAAATATATTTTTGATTCATTTAGAAGAATAAAATTATATTCTAATTAGTTATTTTGATAAATCTGCTCTACAAATAACCTAAAAAGTTTATTTTAAAATATTGACTAGAGATCATCCAATTTATTATAAAAACAAAAATGGAAAATTACCAGAGCCTGGTATATGTTTAGAAGTACTAATTGTAGACGTGGGTTGCTCAGTGTTCCCTAAGAAGCCACATAACATTCTTTTCTTTGAAAGAATGAAATAATGTTAATAACAGCTCAAAGTCACAGTAAGAGACTGGAAAAAGAGAAGAGTGAGGAGAAATTCCAGGGGGGATGCCAAACTTACCAAGATAAAATGCAAGAAATGATTGATCGTGGTTCCTTACTTTACAAAGACGAGTTTTTCAGTTCTGCATGGAAAGAGTTGGCAAGTCAATTCCACTTGGAGAAATGCTAGATATTGCCACATTTAAAGACTGCTGAGAAAAGCAGCTACAAAATCCTTAATGGTAGTTATTCTTACATGTTTACTCTTAAATAGCATTCTTCAGTCCTCAAACTGAGAACACTGCTGTTAGTTGCTGAACTAAAGGGTGTTCCAGTAAGCTGCTGAAAAATCTCAGACGGGGATTCATGTAGATGACACTCTGGGAAATTCAACCTTCTTAGTGGTAATAGAAATCTTTGACAGGCTTTGGGGAACAACTGAATTGCTTTCATGTCTCTGTAGCAGAGAATTTGACTGTTTGAGTCATTCGTATCTTGAAAATAGTCCCAGCTCATTGTGAGCCTAATAAGTTGTATTGCTCTTAGCAAATTATGCCATCTAGAGAGAGGGTTAAAAAGACTGTGAGAATAAGGTGAAGCTCATTGTTAAAGGTCCTGACTATGGAAGAGGCAAGTCTAGTAGCCATTGGCAAAGGCAAAGGAAAGAAACCTTAATGGTGCCTGTTTCTCAGCTCAACTCTGTTTTCACAAAATTAACCCATATATTACAGGAATGATTATTAAGTCTAACTGTTGTGGTTTGAATGAAGCTGGCCCCCACAGACTCATGTGGAGTGGCATTATGGAAGGTGTAGAGAAAGGATGCCACTATAGTGGTTTTGAGGCTCCTGCTGCCTGAGGATTCAGATGTAGAACTCAAAGCTACTTCTCCAGTACTATGCCTGCCTTCCTACCATGTCAGTAATGGACTAAACCTCTGAACTGTAAGCCAGTTCCAATTAGATGCTTTCCTTTATAAGAATTTTCATAGTCGTGGCATCTATTCACAGTAATAGAAACCTAACTAGGGAAACAGAGAAAATTGTGACAATGGTAAGTTTTCAATCCTTTTTTTTTTTTTTTTTTTTTTACCATTGCTCCTCCTCCCTTCCTCTTCCCAGTCCTCCCTCAGCCTCTCCCCACCCCTTCCTCAAGGATGGCAAGAAGGTGGGTCAGTTCAGTCTGGAATATCTAGTTGAGGTAGATAGAGCCTTCATCCAGCAATGGATAGAGACACAAGCAGAGATCCATAGCTAAGCATCAGGCTGAGCTCCTGGTCCATCTGAAGAGAGAGGAGAGAGTCTATGAGCAAAGCGATCAGGATCATGAGGAGGAGACCCACAGAGATGGCTCAACCAAGATATTGGGAGCTCGCTGATTCTGAAATAATCGCTGAGGAAACTTCAGGGAAAGGAACTAAACTCTCCAAAGGTAGATGACTGTCAAACAGCATGGGCAATTTGTGGAGCCTCTTGCAGTAGGATCAGAGTATGTTTCTGGTACATGAACTGACATCTCAGAGCCCATTCCCTGTAGAGGAATACCTAACTCAGCCTCTAATATTTTATTAATAAATTCCAAAGTGTTTAAAAGAACCAATGTGTCTTTAGAAGGTAAATAAACAAACTGGAAGCGTTGCTTGGTACTAAAAAGGAATAAATTCTATAGCTTAAAAAGTCATGAGGCAAAGATATCCCACTAAGTGAAAGAAGCCAAGCTGGAAAAAGCTAAATACAATATGACTCTAAATACATGGCATGCTGGAATGTTAAAACCATGGAGATTAAAAAACAAAAACAAAAAACAAAACTATTGATAACCAGGAAGTACACACAGCTATGATGGATGAGCATGGCAGAGAGAGGATTTTGAGGGAAATGAAAATATCTTTATGGTGCTTCCATGCAGCATTTGTGACAGTATACAGTGCCAGCCACAGGATGCATAACATCAAGAAGAGAAATAATACAAACTACAGACCGAGGATTGAGATGTGTCCATACAGGTCAGTTAATTGCAACAAGCATGCCACTCTCCTCGAGACTGTTGATATGAGTGGTTTAGAAATAAAATATTTGTAATAAACATACCTGGGAACATGCAGGTCAGTTGCATGTCAGCAGGATTCACATTCACTAATTCATCCAGAATTGGATGATTTAATAATAAAGAAATGGGTCATATCTGCCTTTTCTAAATATAGGGAATAGTTCATTATGGGATAAAGGGAAATCAAGCTGTCATAAAGGGATGAGAGAACCGTTTAGATTCTGAGAAATTTCACATCTCTTAGCTTGATGTCTTCATGTGTGAAATTATGTTTTTCATGGAACAGAGATTTTTATGAGGATTTATTAAATAAAGATGTGACCCTGAAAGTCATAAGGGGCTCAGAGAAAGGAGAAGGAAAGGGGGGTATGGGAATAGAATATGATGCAAACACAGTATGCACATGTTGGAATTGTGAAAAAGTACGTCAAGATGTTTTTAAAGTTCTTAGAGTCCGTTGAGCTATTGCAGTATCAGAACAGATGTAATCGACATTCTCACAGGATTCTTCCTGTGTAGTAAGAAGTTTCTGGCCTGGACCATCCTCGAGATCTAGACCAGCAGTCCCAAATAGACCACCCACATATGCTTGGTCCCAAATAATCACACAAAGTTTTATATCAATTACATGCTGTTTTGCCTCTGGTTAGGCTTATTGCTAATTGCTAGCTCTCGTATCTTAACCCATTTCTATTAATCTATGTCTTGCCATATGGTTTGTGGCTTACCTGAGTTCCTGTACAACTTCCTCTTTGAGCAGCAGCTCAGTCTCTCTCTCTCTCTCTCTCTCTCTCTCTCTCTCTCTCTCTCTCTCTCTCTCTGAGTCCACCCTTCTTCCCCTTTATCTATGCTTGGATTTCCTGCCTACCTATAAGCTAGCTTTCCATAGGCCAAAAATAATTTCTTTATTACCCTATAGTATTTCACTGCATACAGAAAGACATCCTCCATCACTCCTGTCTTTTAATTGTGTTACTGACTTACTTGTTACTTTTACTGGAATGTAAATTCCACAGAAGAAGTGACCTTTTGCCTTGTTGAATGGTTTTCCTTTTTGCGTGAGCATCATATGCCATATAGTAAATGTTTCATAATGGGTTTGTCATGTAAAGAAATGGTGTCATTTGGTAAATAATGGCACTGATGAATATAATCATTCCACACATTCACCAAAGACACCCATAAAACAGGTAACAGGATGGAGATTAGCACCCAAAGAGCCTGCCTCAGATTTATCAATCTGAGCTTCTATCTCATATGGTTTACACTGTACCTGGAGGGACAGGCTATGCAGGTTTCTGTAGTTGGAACCATATTGAAGAAAAGGTAAGAAGGATTTGTCTAGCTCATTGAGACCAGCTGAAGCTAAAAGAACAGAGATAATGATGCAATATGATAGAATGGAACAGAGACCAACAGTTTCCAGGTCAGAAATATTTAAATTTTACATTAGCATGTTGATGTCTTATAGAATGATTTCATGTGTAGTTGGCCATATTGCCAATATATTCTAATAGATGCCAGATATAAAATAATCTATACATGCTGGCAGAAAGATGTAAACTTAAAAATTACTTCCTGATTTCTTTTCACTGCCCTCTCCGTGGCCCCAGCAGTGACTTGTACCTGGATCCAGTGACACTCTAGGAGTGTTTGTCTCCTGAAGATCTCACCATGAATAAGGTTTGTCTCCTGAACCAGGTTCCTAAGCCTCAAAGGCTTTTGAATAAAAAATCCTTTTAGAGCAAGGTTTGAGATAAAGAATGTATTCAGTTCCTGGAGTTAGGCCCTGCCCTTGCACTGATCTGTATTACAGAAGTCACCACACGCAGTGACATAAATGAACACATAAACCAATGGAATAGTCTAGTCAATACATTAAACTAAAAACATACTCATACAGTGCCAACATTGACTCTGTGTGTGCTGGGAAATAGAGGTGAGCCATTCAGAAATCTGCCTTTCAAGGCCTAACATCTGCCTTAGGCTTCTTACATAAAAGTGGCCACATGGAAAGTTAGAACTCATTTGATTTCTTTGTCAGCCTTCAACATCAAGCACAGTGTGCCAGCGAAGCTTTGCTGGCAAGACAGCTCTTCAGGTAAGGGCACATCAAGTTCAAGTCCCTGGTAAAAAGAGTCAAAAACCAGTTCTCATAGGTTGTCCTCTGACCTTTAACATCTTCTATCTTCTCTCTCTCTCTCTCTCTCTCTCTCTCTCTCTCTCTCTCTCTCTCTCTCACACACACACACACACACACACACACACACACACACACACAGGGCACATGCTATAATTTTCTAAGGATAAAAGCAAAGAGCTAACGTTTCAACAGAAAAGCCAGTTGTGCCTAGAGAAGGACTCATACATTTCTAGGGACTTGCTTCTGACTCTACCCCAGCGCCCTCACTTGTTGGACTGGTTGGAGAAACCTTGCCCACAGGATGCTATTCCTCAGAGTGTCAAGATAGCGGCAGTGGCTGTAGTTATCTAGGCTGATGGTCATCAACTGGGCTCTTGAAAACCACACAGCTACAGGGGATCATGAAGATCACAGCTACATCAAGACAGAGCAAAAATCCTTCTCTCCCTAATATTAAACTGTGCAGGAGAAATTTCAGAAGCCAAGACAAGAATAAGTACAGTGCTCTGAAATCATCCCTGATCCTGCTTCCAGTGGCTGTTTGCTGGTAATGTGTGTTGCATTTTCTGGCACCTGCCCCTTCCTCCAATTGCAAAACAGGAGTCACTGACCTTGTCAGTGATCTTAGCAAACCTTTCAGGTCTTTCTGTTCATTATCAATGACAGGTGACAGGAGGCTAATAGCTTCTAATATAAGTTGTAGTAAGGGCTTGAGACATTGAGAATGTAAGGTGATAAGCATACTCACTGCTTGCCACCAAATAATGGTAACAACCAATAACTTATATGGCTGCTGTTCCTCTAAGACTTAACGCAGGAATCCGAACATAATGTATGTTCACTATCCATGAATTAAATGTGGGACCTGATCTGGAGCTCTTGTAAGAACATGGTGACTTTTCCCTAGCTCCCAGGACTTCCATTGACTCCCAGAGGATGCTTAAAAAAAAACTTGGGTTTTGTTTAGACTCTAACGGGGTCCACAGTCACTAACTTTGCATTTCACAGTTAGTGAACCTGTCCTTGAACAAATTCATCCTACTTTGTTTATATGAACTTTGCTGTGATCTGTGTTTCTAGTAGTGGCTTTACGGTAGCTTTTTTAACTGCTGAGATGCTGACATTCCAAAGCATTTTCTTCTTTAAAAGATTCAGGAAGTCACCAGTATAAATAGAGGTGTGGTAAAACAGCATCACAAAGTATCCCGACTGGGTAATTGCCCTGAGCAAGGAAGGTTTGCACCTAAGGCTGGGTACTGAGTTGAGCTGCAGCGCCATCTGGTGGTCACATGACGTACAGGCCGGGGGCAGCACCTTAATGAGATGGTTTAAGTTAAAGACCTTTCTCCACCTCTCTAATTTTTACACAAAGAAATAAATCTCAGAAAAAAATATAATAAGGATTTTGTTGCATAGGTAAGTAATGCGTAGCCACCATCTCATCTGTAGGATGTGATGGTGTACTCAAATGTAAGAGTTTTCAAGAAACTACTTAAGAGGTCATAAACCTCAATAGTCTAACTTCTAAGGAAAAACTCCCTTTTCTGTTAATTATTCTTACTTGTTATGGAGAAGGTTTGTGCATCAGACTGTGAAATCAGGAGATCTTCCCTAAAGGATGGGCTTGTAGGCATGATGTGGAGTGATGGTTGTCATAACCAGTGAATGTGAGAGGAATTAGTCATATACATGTGTGTGTGTGCATGTACGTGTGTGTACGTGTGTGTGCGTGTGTGCGTGTGTGCATGTATGTGTATGTGCGTGCGTGTATGTGTGTGTGCGTGTATGTGTGTGTACATGTGTGTGTGCATGTGTGTGTGTATGTGTATGTGTGTGTGTGCATGTGTGTGTGTGTGTGTATGTGTATGTGTGTGTGTGCATGTATGTGTCTGTACGTGTGTGCATGTGCGTGTGTGCGTGTGTGTGTGCATGTATGTGTATGTGCGTGTGTGCATGTGTGTGTGCATGTATGTGTGTGTACGTGTGTGTGCATGTGTGTGTGTATGTGTGTATGTGTGTGTGCGCGTGTGTGCATGTATGTGTATGTGCGTGTATGCATGTGTATGTGTGTACGTGTGTGTGCATGTGTGCGTGTGTGTGTGCATGTGTGCGTGTGTGTGTGCATGTGTGTGTGTGCGTGTATGTGTGTGTACATGTGTGTGTGTGTGTGTGCGCGTGTGTGTGTGTATGTGTGTGTGTGTGTGTGTGTGTGTGCATACACACATATATATCCTTCTCCATCTTACAAGAATGCATGTTTTCAAAGCTGGCCATTGACATTGGATAACCAATTGATGTGCTTTTCTCTGGGAAAGACTCTCCTAGTCTCAGAATTCTCTATGAATTTGAAAGGAAGGGTATATAGGAATGTTTACAGGAAGGAAATAGAAGAATGTGGAAATTTTGTATTTATATTAATCTCAAAAAAATAAAAGCAATAAAATAAAATCTGCAATTGTTCTAAGTATAAACTGAGTGACAGTGTGAAAGTTCAGAAACAATATATTATTAAAGGGAAAATACATGTTAAGTTGGGGTATAGAAATAGATACTATGTCATTCAGGCTACATATGAACTATACTCTAACTTAGTCATAGCGTCATCCATGAGTATGCAGCAGATACCTGAACTTACAACATAGGTCACAAAAAAGGAAACAAAAGGTTTTATACTTACGGAAACGACAGTCCCATAATGAAGATAGACATTAATTCTGGAAATAAACACAGTGTGGTATCAGACTGAGAAGAAGCACAGCAGAGCACAGATTTAGTACTGACACACAAGAAAGAGACATCCTTGTGAGCTTTGCAGTGAAACATAAAACACAACCTTGTTTGAACTGGATCTCACATACATGTTACTCCCATGTGAGAGTGAGTGACGGTGGCCAGAAGATATTCTGAATGTAGATGCCAAAACTGAGAAGAATGATCATAAAGTTATTCAGTAGTTAAGAAAAATCACTGTCTTCAGCAACTCATGGTCCTTGTTCTAAACAAATGGCAGGAAAATTTGGGTTGGGATAATATTTTATAACTTGTAACACAAGTTACTATTTTACTCATAGTTATGAAAACTGAGATCCCTTAAGCTCTACACCACCAATAAAATAGTCAGTAGAAATGATTAAAATCAAATGCTTTCAGGATAGTTGGCAAAGACATTTGGCAAAGACAACTCTGTTGATGTTTAGATTATATTCTGGTCCTTTAGTTCTCTGTGTTAATGACTGTTGTAGGTCACATCTGTCTCTGTATCAACAAATCTGTTACATGGATGATAAATAAATGATAAAAACAGAACATACCAATGACCATGACCATATTCAAATGGCCTTGAAATTCCTCCTAGATTTTCTCACCACCTCCTGGCATTCAGAGAGATTCCTTTTAGACAAAGTGAGTGATGACCCATCCATCCATATATTATTTATTCATTCTAAATGACTTCTGTCTTCTGACCTCAGGAAAAGAAGTCTCAACTAAATCAATTAGTTCTTCAAAACAAATTTGTAAGAACCAGGTTGTGCCATGCACAGTAAAGACTTAAAGTTATCTTTTCAAAGGACATGTATTTTCTCCTTAACAACAAGGACAAAATAATATCCAGCTTGGTAAGTAAACAGACAACAGGCAAGAGTATATTTTCATGAGGCAGAACCTTCTGGGGTTAAAGAATGGGGCATGCCTAAAGTGCACCAAACAGCTAAGTACAGCCTGGAACTTGCTTGAGCCTGTCTCACCCACTTGCCCACTACCCCACACCCTATTAATCCCAGAAGCATAATGTCCTAATATAGTGCCTGTTGAGGATTCTTCTTCTGCTTCCAAGTCCCTTCCTCTCACATTCACTGGTTTATGACAACCATCATTCCACATCATCTACAAGCCCATCCTTTAGGGCAGATCTCCTGGCTTCACAGTCTGATACACAAGCCTTCTCCCTTGACACCTCTTGCTATGATACTGGAGCAGATGAACTGAGTTGTCAGCTGCAGGCAGAACCCAATCTACATGCTTTTCAGTAAATGTAGACTTCTTCCCATCAGAAAATCATCCTCAGTTATTTAAAATCTGAGTTTGTCTTGTGGCATACTTGAAGCAATAGAATGCTGAAGGTGACAAGTTTGCTTGTTTCAAGTTAGAACTCTGACTTTACTCCAAAAAATCAAAGATTTGACCAGTTCCAGGAAAAGGTACTAATTAGTTGTCTCATTCTTCCAATAGTCCTGGCATCTATGATACGTATCTAAAAAAATGTGTGTGTGTGTGTGTGTGTGTGTGTGTGTGTGTGTGTGTGTGTGAGAGAGAGAGAGAGAGAGAGAGAGAGAGAGAGAGACAGAGACAGAGACAGAGAGACAGAGAGACACACAGACAGAAAAACAGACAGAGAGAAAGAAAAACAGAGAGACAGAGACCTTTGGATGCTGAAAAGTTCCAATAACAAGGATTAGTATAATCTCTCCTCTGATCAATTGGGAAATATCTTTAAACAATGATTGATGTTGACCCTCACAGAGAGGTTAGAAAGCACATCTCCTGATCAAATAATAATCTTTCACAATTTGTAAATGGTCTATAGTAAATTCTTAGTACATATGCTATGAATTAGCATACAAACCCTTACCAGATAATATCAATGAGATTTTATAGGCAATACATACATAATAAATATATAAATTAAGCAGGTTAAAATGATAAATAACTAAATGTGTGCCTGAGTTGTTTAAGATGATGTATTGTGCAGTAGAATTAACATAAATTTCACAGCTAGGAATCAAGTCCTGACTTCCTTTCAGTATACAGGCTGTCTCACTTTGGGTCAGACTACAACCTCAGTACTCCCATGTGGAGAAGATAATAGCAACTTTGAACTTGGGCATCAAAAGAAATAAACTAAAACCAAACAAAACAACAAGACACCTTTTACGCACAGTGCCTATTGTGTCACATGTGTGGCATGCTCTTAATTAATAGAAATATCAACTAGATTGAACATTTGCATAGTGTGTAGTAAATCAGAATATGGGAAGATGTTTATTGTCAGTACCGCATACACAAAAGTTGTCCATAAGTAAGTTACACTCACCAAACAGCTGTAGAAAAAAAAAAATGAGAGAACTCATTTTGAAAAGGATTGAAATCTGTATTGTGGACAATGTTTTTCCAAGCATGTAAGAGTAATGCATAATCCCACCACTAGGGGGCGATAAATGTACAAGAAAACAAGACCTACCTTTTTGGATCCCGATTCTGCTAAAAGTTCTTATAAGCAAAATTAGGCACCACAGCTATCTACAAGGAAAGACAATAACTCAGTGAGTCAAAATCTTAATCTATTAATTAAAAATAGTTTCCACCTTTCGTCTCCCTCCATAAAGGGAGATAAAGATAAAAGTGTTGGCTAAAAGCTGCCCTGCCCAGCATCCCATATTCAAATTAGGCATACATCAAATACTGCTCAATATCTGGAGCAAGCTGTTTTATGCAGAGACAGCCAAAACGTTATTGCTATTCACGTTATCACCCCATCTTTCCCACTCAGTCTGTATCAATAGACTCCTGGAAAGTTATTAAAGAGGTACAATGCATGGAAAAAGAAACTAAAAATCACAAGTCTTCTCTGAGCTTCCACATGAACTTGAACTTTTATAGTTCCCCACTTTGTATGACACTATCATCTACAAGGTAACGTACATGGCAGAGTATCTTGCTCTATGATGAACTGGGGAAAACATTTTCATAGACTGTAGTTTCTCCAGAGTAGGTAATGAGAGGAATCAGGCAGAACAAGACCCCCAGGTATTGTTCTCAGCATCGAGCTACAAGTTTGTATTTTATCAGTGGATGGAGAATTTCAGGTGAATCTCTCAAAATTCTGGACTTCAACTCTTTCTTACAAGGGGGATGATGGACAAATTCAATATACCCTTTGGGTGTGTTAGATTTAAAGAGGTTTCAATGAAAAGCATTCATTTATGAAAACATTTCTTATCTTTCCTTTTTCCTAAATACTTTGAAATCTCCCCTTTCCTAAGTTTAAAGAGATTATGGTGACATTAAATTGCCAAAATGGCATTTTGAGTCAAAACCCCTAAATATAAATTAGATACTCAGTATACATAAATTTGTCACCTTGGGAGTTCACGAATGACTTGTAAAATATGCTAAACCCTGTAACAGATTTCAGAGCTCAGTGTTCCTGTTTTTACAAAAATTTAATATGGATTAGGACATCATCTAATGTCTTTAAGACTGACAGGATTTCAAGGAGCCATGAGACTTAAATCTTGAAAACAATGAGATAACCAAATGAGAATATGTTCTTAATACAGCAAATTGCATGACGTATAGGTTCTGTCATGTTTTGTTATTAAATAAAAACATTCTTTTAAAGATATGACTGTAACTAGACATGAATAAGATGAGATCTCAATGTTCAAAACTGCATCATATTTACTTTCTTTAAAGCAAATGGCATGTATCATATATTGGTGCTTATGAGCACTTATTGTATTTATCTGAAGCATTTAGAAACATGAATCTGTATAAATAAGTTGGACATTAGTAGTCGGAAAGTTGGAAACCCCGGGGAGGGAAGGCTGGGGACAGTCAGTGATGAATAACAACTTTAATCCAATGGATCACAGCGACCTTAATCAACAGTCATGGAGAGCACTTCTGTCTTAGGAGACAGGCCAAACATAGAGTGACTGTGCCTGCATGTTTTCACAGGAAAGCCTCACCCTCATCTTCATGCTCAGCCACGCAGAGACACATCCACTGCAGGCTAGCTAAAGGCAGCATGAGTTGGCTAGCCCTAAATAAGAATTTGCTGTTGGAAACACCTGATGTTTGGGTGTCTACTTCCAGTTCTCAGACACCAATGAAATGTATCTAGTCTACTCATAACTAATAACCTAATAATGAAAAGTATATGCTACTTCATATTGTGCTAAAATAAAACTCTTGAACCAACTCGGCTTGCTAACCATCTTCTCTCCTCTTCCTTTACAGCTTCATCTTCTCTCTCCTTCCCTTCTTTTCTTTCTCTTATTCTTCTAAGAAAGTTTTAAGATTTACTCCATATCCCCAACCCATTGATGGTGTTGTTTTTATTCAGAGTGGGTTTTCCTTCTTCCTTCTTTCTGGAATTTCCTTCAGAGACACACCTGGAAGGTTGTAACCATGCCTGTTCAGCTGGCAGTGAAAAGCAGCCATTATGGCTTGAAGAGAGCCAATCCTGCAAGAAAAGTCTTGGCTTCTTAGTAAAAGGATTGTCAACGCGGTCACACAAATTTGCAAAAGTAGAAAAATGGTGTATTTCTTTGTTTATTGCTCTGGTTTTCTGCAAAGTGGGACACATGAATAAGGGTCATGAAAAAAACTTAAAATTAATAAAAAAAAAAACACAAGATTCTTGTCTTTGAAAATCAACCCTTTTAAATGTGGCTAAAAGCAGATAAATTACTAAGAAAGTCTAGTTACATTGATCACAAAGCATGTAGAAAACCATTGAAACAGAATCTTTAGAAATTTAAGTTGTACAGACCTTTGCTCATAAGATACAGTATTTTACAACTGTGACATAAATTTACATAAAACGAAGAAAAATTATGAATGTTATTTATAGATGTAAGCTTTGTCTATTCATCAAAAACATAACACACTTGGGATATGGAAGATCTATGACATTTTTGTCTCCTACATTTTTACTTAACATTTTCCATAGAATGGAGAGTTTCATCATATCAAGAATTATGTGTGTTGGTTACATACACACATTTGAAAATCAAAGAAAGACAAAATCCTTAATGACATATCATCATATTAGGTTTATTTGCATGTAACAATGTAGTATGCAGATCATAAGAGCATTCTCTATTACAGATATAAATATTGAATTTAATTTTTAAATGAACATAGAGACTCTAAAGCAAGCATTGCATTTTTGTGAACACCAGTGGTTTTATGTTAATAAGTTATGATGTATACAAATAACAAATTAGAAATTAAAATATCAACTATCATAATATTATTAGCAAACTCAGCATCTATTAGCAATGATTTCATTTTGAGTGACACTTTCTCACTTGGGAGCAAAAATAGTCCCTTTCAACACTGGCAAAATGTAGTTGGATTTTTCTTTGGGCTGCCAGCTCACAAATAATTACACAGATATTATTAATTATGGAAACCCAGCCTTAGCTTAGGCTTGTCCCACTAGCTCTTATAACTTAAATGAACCAATTTATTTTAATATGTATTCTGTTACATGGTGAAAAGTATCTCTTTCATCTTGCACCTCCTGTTTCATCTCCATCTGACTGGCTGGTAGCTCTGTCCCTCTTCTTCCCAGAGTCCTCTCTGTCCCCGTAAGACCCTCCTAGTCTCTTGCTAGCTATTGGCCATTCAGCTTTCTATTACACCAATCACAGCAATACATCTTCTCACAGTGTACAGATATCCCACAAAAGCAAAATATATTTCATATGGAAGAAATCCTCTAAGTCATGCAAAAGTAAGTATGAATGAGCTAGTCTTTCATTTTTTTCTTAGTTTAAGGATTTCATATAGCACATCTACAAAAAACAGTTTAGAAATATCCTGAGAATTCTAAAAGAATATTTTAACATGCTTGTCAGCATTTAAAGTCAGCATGTAAGCTATCTTCATTTGGCTATACTTAACATAACATTTTTGTTTATTAGAAGAAGATGTCTAAGTTTACGCAGATCCTGAATGTACTGCCTCTGATTCCCTCAGGACACTAAACACTAGCATCAAGATATTTAGCAACCAAAAATCCATCATTTCTTATGTACCACAACCTTTAAAACCATATTCCTCAGCTGTATACGTGAAAGTATATCTTAGCATACAATAGCAATTACCTAATAAGACAATATTAATATACATTATTTTAAACATATTTTGATAAATGTATACTAGTTTTATCATCATTCATTTTCTGTTACTTTTTCAAAGAGTCAATAAAATTAAATTTTTTCTATAATCTAGTGTCAACAAAAATTCACTTATAATGCTTAAACTTCATTAAGAGAGAAATAATTTTAAACTCATATATTTTAGAGAAATAGAATACCTCTGAAATACTTAATGAGAGTAAAATTTATATAAAATAGGATTCATTTGGTCAGAGTTTTGTAAAGTTACAATGTTAGCAGTGGCTACATGAGTCACCCCTTGTATTTCATATATCCAAAGCAATGAGGAAGACACAGAAAAGGACCAAATCAATTCAATGAGGTGCTTGATATTACTCAGGCTCTGGTCACAAGGAATGTTTTGATTTTATCTCAACTGCAGTATCATGTAAATTTGTCTCTAGGGGTCCTATCAGAAGCTATAGGACATACTTAAGTGGAAAGATTGAGTCAAGATCTACTCAATGCCAGTGTAGAAGAATCTTGAGTAAAGTGAGGAGGCTGTGTGGAGTTTAGCCTGGGAACCTAGGGAAATGACAGCTCTGTGTGAAGGCTAGCCTAGGAACCTGGGGAAATGACTTCCCTGTGTGGAGGCTAGAGGCTAGCCTGGGAACCTAGGAACATGACAGCACTGGGTGGAGGCTAGCCTGGGAACCTAGCAACATGACAGCACTGGGTGAAGGTTAGCCTGGGAACCTAGGGGAATGACAGCCCTGTGTGGAGGCTAGCACTGGTGCTGGCCACTACCAAAACAAACAAAGTAGCAGAGACTGGTGGAGGAGATAGTTTTATTTAACTGTATTTTGCTGAGGAAAATCAGTTCAATATGGCCTGTCTCACAGAAAAGTGAACACCCATTTTTTATTTTTGAAGGGAAAATAGTCTCAGTGAGAGATTATGGGGCATTAGGGATCTTTCACCACAAGTTACTCTTAGAAACAGTCTCAAGTCTTATTTCTGGTACCCTGTTGTCATACTAATTTTGCGAATAAAAAGGGTGACAGGCAAAGTATGGAGGAAGCTAAAGTCCTCCCTGGGACAAAGAAAGTTTCCCCAAGATAGGCAAAAAGGAGTGAGGTGGGCACATAGGGCTTTGTTCATGTGTTTCAAGGGCCAGCAAAGGATGGGATGTTCCTTCCGGGTGAGCTGTGCCTTCTTTTTCATAAATTCACTCTTATTTTCTCTCTAACTTTTAGTCTGCTCTGTTACAGTGGAGAGCTGTTTAGCATGCTCAGCCCCTAATAGGAATAACAAGATCCTAGCAGAGTCCTTGTCCCTTAGCTCGATGAGAACTGAAGGCCTTGGCAGAAAGGTAGAACCAACCTGCAATTAACCTGACTGGGAGAGAGGGAAGCTAATCCTGGTTCTTCATTTTTCAAGCTTCTTCCAATGAGTGCTGGATATCTCCACAGATGGATTCCACACTGATGAGGAAAACAGAATAACAAGAGTTATTCTACTGGCTAAGAAACAAGGCAGATCCCTTAAGGGACACTGTCCTGCATGTATGGAGGAGAAATCTGAGGCAGATCCCTTAAGGGACACTGTCCTGCATGTATGGAGGAGAAAGCTACCACCTCTTTTCAAGACTGGTAATGCATTTCAGAGGTTTTTTTCCCCTCCTATATTTCAGCTAAAACTCTTTGGAGAAATGTGTAAAATGCTAGTCAGTCAAGATCACCAACTCATTTCAACTAATTCTTTCAGTTAACTCGGAGAAATCAGCACAGCACAGAATCGGGCATGTTCCAAAGTGTCTCTGTCCTCTGTTTCAAAAAAAAAAAAAAAAAAAATATGAAACAGCAAAACAACAGCTATCGGCCTGTACCAAAAAGCTGACACAATTCTTTTTTTAATAATGTTTATGATACTGAAAGGGCCTGAAGGCTGGACCTTGATGTGGGAGAGAGGATATTAGAAAGAAATATTGCACTGTATGTTTAGTTAAACATGGTGGGTCTTAAAAGAGAAAAGAGGTTTCCCTTTAAAACCTAGAGAGGTGTTGGGAGAAGGTTAAGAGGAAGAAACCAGAGGCTTCTCAGAGAGCAACTTCATCTCCAGACCAAACCTCTAAGCCGAGCAATCTCTCTGAATATTGTCAAATTAACTTGAGGATAAAACCCAGGTCTCTATTTTGTAAGCTAGTGACAGCATAAAGTTGCCCAGCATGTGATTTAATTCAGCATAATGTATGTGACAAGAAGCATAGGAGAACCGGGCACCATAAACTGAGAAATATCAAGTCACAGTGCAGGCTGCTTCTCAAATCCTTATCCCAGAGTGACCTCCAGGAAAGTACAGCCTGCTTCAGACTCCAGGATCAGGCTTGAAAGTGCAGGCCATGTTCTAACCCCTTCCATCTTGTTCCATTTTGAGGATGTATGCTGTCACTTTGAGGCGTTTGCCTCCTTAAATGTGGTTTCCAGGATGACTGTCTATAGGCTTGTGTCCCTTCTTTGTGGGGAAACATTGTCTTAAAAATAATTCCAGTGCTTTCATAATTGCCCTCGGGCAAAGAAATATTACCACCCTTTTATTTCAAATTGTGCTTTTTGAGCTTCTGACTCCCTAAGAAGGGAAAGAACCACAGGTTACCATTCTCCTAGGAACACAAAGCAAGGCATGGAGAGGGAGAAGGAGGAGGAGCCTCACGCCAAACCCTTTCAGTGGTCTGGAGATCTCTTCCCAAACCCCAGATTCTTCTTTTGGTGTTGTTTCTAGCCCTTATAGCTCTATAATACACTGTCCTATGTAGTTATTCTTACCTTGACAAGTGGGGGGGGGTCAAAATGAAATGTAAGTGACTTAAAAGCAACATTTAAATTTGCTCTTTTCACAGCATATTTTATATTTGTGTCTGTATCACTATGGTATCTCCATATTATGATTAGTCTGAGGATTTGGGGAGTTTAACAAAACAGATTTAGCATATTGGTTTTCCATTAATTTATAAAAAACGACTGTGACTTGTGCCTTCAAAATCCTAGGTTTGTGGTTTTGTTCACTTTTCCCCCCGAGGTATAATATCATGTGTCACTATTACTTGGTAAGCACAGAAAAGTATGTAAACCTGAGCCTGCAGTGGTGCAGGGTGGGAATATTTGTCTCTTAATAAGGAACAGTCAAAACTCCCAGGTGAATACCCTTGCATACAAGTAAAGCAGCAGCTGCTTTAAGGCAACACAGGGCTTTCTTAACAGGAAGTTGAAGAAATCGAGAAAGAGGGAGTGGGGAAGAAAGCTGAGTTGAGAGTGTGAAGTTAGGGTCCCTTCAGAGACCCGAAGTCCGTAGGTAGAGAGGCAACAGGAAAGAAAACCCAGAAACCTGATGTTGCCCCAAACTTATCTCCTCAGGAGAATGGTGTCTGGCTTAGCTAGGGCTGTTCTAACAAAAATAGCACACACAGAGATGTCAGGGATTCCCTTTCTCACAACTCTGTAAGCTGAAAGTCAAGACCAAGGTTTGGGCATCTCTGAAAGCCTTCTGAGTTCTGCAGGGGCACTAGTCTAATTTAGTATCTGCTTTAAAGTGTGGTGACCTCCTCCCTCTGATCTTCTCGCCAATTCTTAGAAACCCTTTATTAAGAAGTAACTTCCAGGGTTGAGAGAGAAGTCAGTCAGGAAAGTGCTTGCCTTGCTTCATAACCAGAACCCACATCAAAAAGCCAGGTGTGGTAGAAGGCCTAGCTGGCCAAAATCTTAGCCTAATTAGCACATTCCTGACCAATGAATGAGCCTTTCTTAGGAAGGAAAGTCTACTGTGCCTGAGGAATGAAGGCCAATGATGACCATTGATTTCCACATACACATGCATATATGTACCCATGCACATGTGCATCATCACAAACTGTACTGTGTTCTCTGATCACACAGGACTCATAGAACCCTTCCTGCACTACCCAATACTTCAATGGCCCCGCAGCCTAAGTGTTAGGGTCAAGGGATCACAATCTTGTTTCTGGCTCAACAGATTGGGAGTGGTCACAATAATTTGATTAACCAATTTCCCCCATGACATGGATGTCTCAGGGACTACCTTTTCAAACTGGTTTACATCTACAAATAACCAGTTTACTTCTAGTAACCTTTCCTTTCTTACCACCAATAAGTTGCAAACTCTTCCAGAAAAAATGGTTGTCTTCCATGCCACTTATGCGCAGCATTTTGCACTGTCAGGAACACAACAGACACTTGGCAGACCATGTCACAAAATATATATGAACAGATGTGGGGATTCCTTACAGTCAGAGAATACTTTTTGAAAGAATATTGTTTCAAAAACTTTTTTGTACCAAGGGCTAATCTAAAACACATAAACAGGAGACTGAGCATTCATTTTGAAAGGGTTAAGTGATGAAGCCATAATGTTGTTTATACTGATTTGATATATACACAGAGCCATTTTATAGAACTTTGGCCAAGGGTTTTTTTGCCTCAGGGAACTATTATAAAATGCATAGCTGGGGGGGGAAGAAATGTAAAATAAGATGTGAAAATGAGGCAATGGGCAAGCTGTTCATTATCTAATAAACACAGAAGGGAAGCAGAGAGCTGAGGAGCCTCCAAGATCCATTGGTCTTCCTCTGGTAAAGCTCAAAATCTACAGCAGTTTAAGAAGCAGAAGAAATAAAAGTGTAAGGTGTTAGTGTGAGCTGTGCCAGGGAAGCTGAAATATTGTGCAAGGCAGAGTCACCTTCACCCCCGCCCCCCCATGGACTCAATGGTCTTCAAGAGACCTGATCTTAAAGCTGAAAGAACATTGCAACCCACTATCCTACCTTCCTAAGTTTACCTCCTTGTCCAGTCACCTAAGGACTGCAGGGAATGTGGCAAGGGAGTCAGAGTGGGTTGCAATTTACTCACTCAGAAGCAGTATTGCACAATACAGAGTTCCAAGATTCCAAGGGGTAAATACTGAAGGGAATATTCTCTCCCCAGCATCCCTTAGCTATACTGTTACCAATATTTTTCTTTGACTTTCCTGAAATTTAAGCCCCCATTTTAGCCAGAAGCTCACCATTATTTCATGCTTGGATGAACAGAACAACATTACCATTTGAACATTTAGGGATGGATTGTATATTTGCACATTCATAAGCTAAAAACTTAAATCCCAAAGTGTTGCTGAAAAAATAATAAAAAAAAAAGCTCTGTCTATTATGCTTAGTACTTTCACAAAAGGGGCCCCAAAGATCTCCTTCACCTCTACCATTGTGTAAGAACACTGGAGCAGGGATTGTAGCCATCTAAGAGTCAGAAAGTACCAACTCTCTAGGAACTAAATCTATGCATACTCAGGACTTCCCAGCCTCCAGAGCCAGGAAAGTAAACTACATGTTATTTGTATGCCACACACCTTGTTATGTTTTACTGTAGCCCAAAATGAGTAAGATGAAGAGTCTCCTGATTGAATTGCTCACAAAGTTAAGTTGATCCCTCATCACCTCAGCAAACCTGGACTTTCAAGTTAACGTCCTGTCTAAACTCCAGGCCCCATTGTGTGGAAAGGAAATTGGTGCCAGTAAGGTGATAATGAGTGGAAACAGTACCTTCATACTCCACTGCCAGTCGGTTACGGTCAACCTCGAGTGCAACAGGGCAGTCTGAGTTTATACCTCTGTCAACAACTATCAACAGCACCACTCTCCATCTCTAAAGTGACCTGCTTTAGAATGTCACATTGCCACCCTAGTCAGACATCACCTGTTAATTACCTGTTCCTTATATTAGTCTATGGTTTTATTCTATGCCATTTCTACCTCCAGCTAGAAGCCATACTTAATGCTTCCCCACACACACACACACACAATGTTTCCCCTCTGTGCAGTTCCCAATTTATCCTTCTCCTTCCTCTCTTAGCTGATTACTTCTTCCTTGGGTCTTCATTTGAAAGCATTGGCAATATATTATGTGACTTCAGCAGCTCTTTAATACTCCCATCCCAAAATAGTTGTACGTTTAATGAAGCATCCATCCACTTGTTTTGTACGTCTCCCCACATTAGTCTGTCCTAGTTCTAAATAACTAGAGAAACTTTTTTCATCTTTATGTATGCATCCATATTAAGTGAAATTGTAACCCAAGAAGATGTACATACAATGATCGCAGACAAATCAGAAAATTTTCACAAATTTTAATTTAATGGTTAAATTTTCACAAGGTCATTGTGACCCTTGCTCTTCCTTACTGCAGTTGTCTTAGCCTTATCAAAGACATCACCTATGCACTGTAAGACCCAGAGTTTTCTTTTCTCCTAGAAGTACCAAAAAATAAATACTCCTACATTGGAAGATATCTCTTCTGAGCCACAATCCCATCTTGGTGGCTAGTTTGGGTGGGTGCAATTGACCTTGTGACATAATTGAACAAACTAGAGGATGACAATGTTGTCACTCATGACTGAAGTCTGATTAATGAACACATTCATGATTCCCAACACTTCTAGGAAATGACATTTAATTAGGACAACTAAGAAGTGAAGAGAAGAATGGTGATATATTAGGATCCAGATATTTGATTTCCCCATCAGAACCTTTATTCCTAAATCTGTCCAATCAGTTCTAACTGTGTCAAGGCCTAGGAAGCATCACAAAGACACATGCATTTCTCATCATCATCATGCAGAATGCCTATAAAATGTATAATCTTCTCTCAGAAAATACTTTTACATACAGTTCCCATAGGTTTTACATTTTGATACCAATGACTATGTTTATAGCAACATTTGCAGAGAATAGTTTCATGAACATTAAGTCCCAACGGTTAATGGTGGTATCTATACTGTAAAGACTATTCTGCAGTAATTAACAATAAAATATTACATTTGGCAAACAACCATATCCACTATCAACTTATTTTATTCTTTGCAACTTTCAGATGTTTAATGTGGAACATCAGAATTCCTTTCCCCACACTGGCCACAGGGCTCATGTCAACCAATTCCCAAGCACAATAGCTATGAGATTTTGGAGACAAGTGTACAGTTGCCTTTTTCTAAATTATTACTGCTATGTAATTTAACAGTTGCACAGGCCCCGGACACAGTCTAATGAGTCCTATAAAATATTTAATACTTATTTGTTATTGTAATCAGGTGAAGCATAGCATTGACATTCAAGTAAGTCAAGAAAGAGCAAAGCTTGTCCTTAGAAGACATTAGTACTTCTATCCAAGTGGAACACACACTGGTTTAGAAAGCCCTTTACAAACCAAACCTGAGTCCTGGGAAGGCAGACTATAGATGTTCTACTTTCAAAGACTCCACACAAGAATGGCTATTCCCACTGGGCATTTTACTTCCTCACCACAAACGATTGATAAAAGAACTTTCTATATATTCTTCTAATACTTGTATGTTTAAAATGAATGCTTGAAAGCATCCCTAGGTAGATCTGTCACTGGCAACCAATAAATCACCCTCACTTAGAAATGACAGAAGCTTTCAAAATAATGAAAGTAGAAAGAGTTTACTGGAAAAGTCGAGTATAAAGGAGACTCCTTGGGTTTTCCCTAGGCTAAGGGCTGTTTGCAAGATGACTTTACGATGTGTGGTTTCTGATAACTTATTTGGGCTCATTACTTAAGAGATACATAATATCTGCACTTAAAATCCATGATTGTATAACTGATATCCATCCCCACCTATTTTTGAATTATTGCACGGCTAACTATATAATAATCAGGTCATGATTAATGGCTTGAGATGCCAGGACAGAAAAATGCCTTGCAAGTTTTCACAAAATCAAACAAATTGCTAAACCCACATGATGTGGGAATGTTTTTATATATTGTAAATATTAATTTTTAAATAAAAGAGTTGTTTTGGTCTATGACAGGCACCATAGAAGAAGTAAATAAAAAATTGAAATAAATTAAAATAAGAGGATGGAGTCAGAGACAAATCAAACAGCCACCCAAGAAAACAACATGTAAAAAACACAAGTGAGCCATGGGCCAGGTGGCAAAATAAGTTAATAAAAATAAGTTAAAATTAAAAGAAACTAGAAAAACGCATAAACCATAATCCAAACAACATAAAATTAATATAAACATCTAAATCATTTTTAAAATACTAAACAACAACAAAGTCTAAGGCAGCAAGTCTATAAATCTAAACCTCTAGCTGCCCCAAGCCAAAAAACCTTAATATAACACCCACAAACAGGTTTACATTTTTTCCTCAACTGTTTTCCCTCAGTTTTTCATTTTGTTTTGTTTTGTTTTAACTGATGCAATAAATTTATAGTCTTTGGATTTTTTTTTAGTGTAAATGTCGTATTTATAATGTATAGTGTTTTACTAAAAACAAAAGAACAATTTAAATTTTATTCTTTGGGGGCCAACAGGGTGGTTCAGTGAGTAAAAGCACTTGCTGGTAAGCCTAAAGAACTGAGCTTGACCACACAAGGCTGAAGGTCCAAACCAACTCCCACAAATATTCCTTTGACCTCCACATGCACACCTACACATATACGTCTATCAGACCTCCACATGCACACCTACACACATACGTCTATCAGACCTCCACATGCACACCTACACATATACGTCTATCAGACCTCCACATGCACACCTACACATATACGTCTATCAGACCTCCACATGCACACCTACACATATACGTCTATCAGACCTCCACATGCACACCTACACATATACGTCTATCACACTAGAACGGAATGAATTTTATTCTTTTATTCTGAGGCCCATTATGACATTTTCCAGTTTCTATTGAATTTTGTCCTGACAATCCAATGTAAACAAAATTGTTTTCTTATTTAATTAAGATATTTTGAAGTTTCTAGGCAACACACAACATTATCTTATCTGTTTATAAAAGCCAGAAAATATTAAAGCAGCGTACATTTTGGCAATAGACTTTATTTTAATTCTTAATTTTCCTCTTTCCTCTGTTTCCATTTCAGCTATGTTTTCTGTTCTTTATTTCTTAATTCTAAACATTGCAATGACTTCTACTTGATCTTTAATGGTTGTTCACAATAAAAATTGCATTTCTCCAAATTGCTTACCTCATTCTGGATGATAATTTGATTTACATGGTTTGCTTTAAAATTATTGTCTTTGTTTCCAGATTTTCTTACAGCCTGAACACTAAAATTTAGAATACTGATCACCTTTGGATAATTACCCTTGCTCTCACTTAACTTTTCTGTCAAACTTTCCTTAATTCAATGTCTAATATCCTTAAATTATTCAAGATTTTGGTAGTCTATCAAGTCTTTGTTTTTAAAGTACTTTTCCCATTGTTAACATTGTAAATTATGGATTGGTTCTAATTTTTCATATTAATACAAGAAAAATGACCTTGAGCAGTGAATTATTCACAAGATCAGAAGAGGTCAAAGTAATGGGCACTTATGAAGCCTATTGAAGAGACATTGTTCAGTAACAAACACTGTTTGCACAGATTGTCTCTGGGTATGCTGGGCTCAACAAAGCCAACATAATTCACACAGAAGATTCTTCTGGACGGCCACAAATAAATCAAATTGAAAACATGACAGTCAAGAAAACAGTGAATGTGTCCTATGGCATATGGTGCACATGAACATGAGAGCACACACACACACACACACACACACACACACACACACATGAGAGAGAGAGAGAGAGAGAGAGAGAGAGAGAGAGAGAGAGAGAGAGAGAGAGAGAGAGAGAGAGAAAGAGAGAACAGTGCCATGGTTTTAGCTCAATCAAAAAAGAAAGAGGGAAGCATCCCAAAGATTTAAAGATTTATTCTTAACTGCAAGTCGGGAAGATGGATGAGGAGGGAAAAGTGAGGTGTGTAGTTCATGATAAGAGGACATGTTTCTAGGAAGGGCACAATAAGAGAAGGTTTGAAGCATGGCTCATCGGAAGTGAGAAGCAAGCTGAAGAAAATACCAGGTATCATGACAGACATACTTTCTTCACAGCTTTACACAACTGTCAGTTCTAATCAAGTATGTTCTATGGCATGATAGAACTATCTTTTTTTCTGTTATGATTTTGTCTGGCTTATTGGTTCTCCAAACTCATTGGTATGAGATCTAAAGTTTAGGACTTGTAACCATTTCTCAATTAACATTACAACAGTTATCAGGCAGCATGGGATTGTTCCAGGTATTATTACAGATAACAAGATATCTTATGAATCTAAAGATTGGTATTAATAATAACCCCATTTCTTATCTGTTGTGTAAGGGCCTAGAAAAACTCCTGCCCTTTTTTGCTCACAACTCCCACAGAGACATGGCCAAGTGATCTTCATCTGTTTCTTCCCCAAAAATGGGTTTCCACAGAGAACAAAGTGTACAGCAGACAATTTTAAGACTCCACAAATACTAAATTGGAGGGGTTAAACATTTTTTAAAAGAATACATATTCATTTTATTCAGTTTGTTTTTGCCTTTAAGGAGCTTAGATGTAAACACACACAGAGAGAGAAAGTTGGAAACAGATTTATAAAATTGTTATTATTGTTGTATATTTACTTTTAAACCAGACAAGCATAAAAACCAAGGAACTGCCCAGATGACTGAGCCAAGAGCAAAAACACCCAGCACAAAAATTGGATGAGAAAATAAAGTAAGAGTCTCACATTAAAAAAATGGCAATAGTTTAATTTCTAAGAGAGTTTAGGGCACAAGGCCACAGCCAACAGATAAGAATCTTTTCGAGGCTCAGTCTATCACATTCTCTGAATTTAGTAAGAATGAATATTAAACTAAATTGTTAGCAGCTGGTTGTCCACTTAAACCTAGCAATGCTCCTGTGAGCTATTACATAGATTTTAAAAAGCTGCCTCAAATTGTTGTTGGAAAGAGTATGTTGCTACAATTGTTCAAATTTGCCTTCAGAAATTCAGAAGATATTTCTCCTCAACGAAGAAATCTGTGTTACCTAGGGCAAGGTGAACATCTTCCCTCAATCTGGCTCTGATGCCCTAGTTCTGGTTGAACTTTGTGTACAGTCTTCACTATTCTTGGCCACTCTTGATAGGAAAGCCTTCCTCTGCAAACCACTCTGCAACTCTTTGGATAGAATCGGAGCCATTTGTCCCAGAAGCCTTTTCGAGATTTCCGCAATTAACTGTTATCATGTTCAAACAATGCCTCCATGGCTGGCATCAAAAAGTAAAAGGACTTTTTTCTGGAAATTAACAAAGAACAACAAATAAAGTCACAAAGCGACACCCTAACTTCCCTTTTAAGAACTAGGTATGATTTTTACAGTCTTTCTTATTTAGAGTCCCCCCCCCCTTCCTTTGCAGGAAACAGTCGCCCTTTCTGCCAATAAAATTGCTTTGTGTTTTACATTTTGAGATCAGCTCAGCCTTTTCTCTTTTTTGGCCTGTTAAATGGATGGCTGAGGGGAAAATCAAACTTTACAGCCTGGCATTTTCCCATTTGGCAACTTACATTTCCTGTAAATTTTGGATTAATATCAAATTATGTGTTTTAATGTCTTGTCACTTAAAGTGTATTTAAGAAGGTAAAAACACCTTTTCCCGCTGAACAATAGACTGAATAAGGGAGCATGTTGCAAACACACACACACACACACACACACACACACACACACACACACACACACACAAACCCCACCAAATATTTGTGATTTTAGTTGCCTCACGTCGTTTGTATACATGTTGGAGAAATTACATACACATTTAAAGAGCAGCTGGGAAACATGGCTGTGATTGTCACTCACAATGAGAAACTAATGAAAAATTTTCAACCCAAGATGCAAATATTCAAAATATTCCAACTCCTTTGTAAAAAGTACCTTCGCGTTCTCTACTGCAACTGGTGTGCCTCTCTCTCTCTCTCTCTCTCTCTCTCTCTCTCTCTCTCTCTCTCTCTCTCTCTCTCTCTCTCTCTCTCTCTCTCTCTCTCTCTCTCTCTCTCTCTCTGTGTATGTAACACCTCCACATGCCGTGTATTGTTTTTAGATTAAGCGTGAATATAGTATTTTTCAGTCTTCCCTTTACTAAAAGGGTAATTCCAAGAGAGGAGACGGCAGTCCATTTCTGCGTTAGTTGTTTACAAAAAAAAAAACCACAAATAAACACATGCTAATGTAACAGTGTATATGGAATTAAAGAGAAAATGTCAAACACGCCGTGACATCCAAAATACATTCAGCTGTTCTCTCCTATGGGGACTTTGATTCCGCAGCGGACTGCCAGCGGGTCCCTGTGTTTTTGTGTGTTGGGTTAAAAATAGCCTGCCAAGCCTGACAACTCGCTTCTGATTGGTCCGAAGCACAGGCCCTTCAGCCAATGAGAGCTTCTGGGAACAAAAGCAATTCTTTTGTGTGTGTGTGAGATGCTCAACCCACGTCAAAACAGCCCCGGGCTGTAGAAATGATTTGGGTTGAGATTTAACAAGGTAATAATGCATTTCAGCCCTCTGAAAGGTTTGAAGCGGAACAAAGCGGGGGGTGGGGTGGAGGGGAGCAGGGAAATCTCCAAAGGAGAGGGGGCGAGCGCTCAGCTTCCACCGGTGAATCACGCGGGAGTCCGTGCTACAAATATTAGTCTTTCGTCTTTCTTTCTTGCCGAGACTTTTACTTACTTTTCAGGGATTTTTCTCACCCCAAACAAAAAACCACTAAAGACTTTTACCCAGTGTGCAACTTTGTTGTTATGATTGGTTTGCAAAGAGAAAAACAAAACCCTCCACTCGTTAAGTGTCGAAAAGACAAAAACAAACAGAATAAAGACCCATGAGCCCTAGATGATGGGAAGTGTCTCTCTCCAAACTTTGGGCTTTAGACTGTGGTTATGAGACACAGCCCACATTCTCTGAGACAGTTCTCGATCTGTGAACTGATAGCACTCCAGATCAGCAAAACAAAGGGGAATTGATTGGAGACAGCTCTGGCTGCAGGCCGCCCTCAAGGCATCGGCCTCTAGGGGGCGCTGTTGCACAGTAGACGAAGTCCAGCAGAGCGGTCGACTTGCTGGGGTACTTTACAGGCAGGACTAAAACCCTCAAGCATGGCTGATGATCAACACTGTGGGACAAAGCACCCCGAAACAACACAAATTGCTACTCAAGGGACTTAGTGCCAAGTCTTAAAACGCAACGTCTTTAAACTAGATTATTATAAGAGTGACGACTAAAAGGTAGTACGGATTCCTTATATTTTCCAACTTTTTTTATGCGAGTAACCTTTATAAATGTATCCAGTTCAGAACATGTTCCACAAAAGAATCAGATACTACATTATGAATATTTACATATTTATCTCAGAGCAAACTATCTGTTCAGCACACTGCTTTTCTCTTGAGCACAGATTTTATGATACAAAATGATACATAAATAAAACTTAATAAACCTTTGCTCCTGGTGTGGCATCAAAGAAAATCAAGCTTCTCAGAAAAACAGGAACAAAAGTTTATAGCCTAATTGTGCATGATAAGAGCACAATATACAAGCATTTCCTGGTTGAGAAAATTATAAAATATTAAAACTGTCAAATATTACTCCAAAGCACATCTGTGAGCCAAGAATAGATTTTTTCCCATTAAACATTAATGGGGGTAGACTATCATATCCATCCAGCAAATATACAAAACTGGGAGAGTATTCGTGCTTTTCCTTCTTCTATTATAATTCTTTACAAACAAAGAGAAAGAATAAAATCCACTCATTAGTTATATTTCTAAACAATTAAATTCCGAGAAGACCTTGCGTATGAACACATGTATGTATGTAATATTTAGCATGCAGTATCTAGAAAACTAAGTATTTTCCCTTAAGAAAACTATTTTCTGAATGTTTATTCTGTTTATCATAAATCTCTGTCATGTTGGCCTAACAGCAACTAGAGGAATTGACCATTCAATATGTAGCTTTAATTACCACTGAGAGAGCCCAGTGAATTTTATAGGGATATCCTGAGGTAGTTGCAGTGGAAGAGTGTTGGGCTATCCTGTACAAACACTGCCTTATTCTATGCATCTGTTGTTCTGTTTGGTCACCCAAGACTTGCAGTTGTCCCAATGCCAGCTTTAGGTGAATAAAGAGGGAAGAATGTAAGCATCTGTCTGCTGAAGCTCTGAAGCCAGAATCAAAAGTCTACAGGAAGCTGCATTCCTACCCCTCCTCCTCCTCCTAGAGATACACAGTGCTCTTTACAAGAAACCAGAGTTCCTTTTTTCCATAGATGGCTGTCACTCCAATGAAGTTGTTCATAACCACATCCATAAAACATATTTAAAAATAGCCTTCCACTTCTTCCTGTTTCCCATCTACATTCACTCATGCTGAGAGTCAGCTGTGTTTCAAGTTCATCCCTCCAGACAGAAAGGTACCAGGGTAAGAGAAGATGACATCCATTTCTGGCTAGAGTTTTCAGACCTCTAGCAATAATTAAGGGAAAACACAGACTGGCTCACAAAAATCAAAGGTGCATATTCTTCAGTGGTTCTCAATCTGTGAGTCTTGACCCACTTAGGAGATTGCATATCAGATATTTACATTATGATTCAAAACAGTGGCAAAATTACAGTTATGCAGTAGCAACAAAGTGATTTTATGATTGGGGGTCACCACAGCATGAGGAATTGTATTAAAGTGTCACACATTAAGAAGGTTGAGGATCACTACCCTAAGGTCTCATTGGCTGTGAGTCCCACAGAAGTGGGAATGAATCAGAACCCTGTCCCCTTGTGTGAATGCAGGTAAGCTACAACAACCCCAGAGTTCAATATCAGGTTCCATGAGCAAGCCCTGAGCAGTAAGAGCTGGACAGAGGCCCATGAGACCATTCTCTGGTTCCTAGCCCTGCCTAAGCTTCCCGTCCCACAATACTACACAAACACAGGAGAGCTGCCAAACCTTGAGAGGGCTCTTACATGGTGTGGAAAATCAGATGCGACCATGTCAGCTGGGAGAGATGACAACCTTTTTCCTGTTTTCAGAAATATTTAAGAATTCCAATCTGTAGTTCTATTTTGAGAGGGTTAGAAGAATCCATGAGAATCGTATGGAAGTAGGTCTTGGTGTTAAAAGTAGGTTTGTTAAAAAAGTAAATAAATAAAACAAAAATAATTTTTGCATAACTAATGCAAAAAGAAATACTTAACATTTTCCAGCATTACTTGATCTGCGATACAATCTTAAATTGGAGTTAAAACAAGTATTTACCATTTAGCATTTACAAAGTCAGTCATTCTCACATTATGCTAATTCCTCACAACAGTCTGGGATCTGTCATTATTCCATCTTCATTTCATAAACATTTTAAAGAGTTTATAAACTTTAAGTTGAGAGATTTGGCACCGATCATGAAGGCTCTGTCTCCTTTGCCAAAACAAAATTGACAACTGAGATACTTTCCTGGGCAATTCTGTTATAAAATCTTCTCTTGTAATGTTACCTCTATCATCCATGTTATTGTTCATTCAGAAAAGAGAGCCTCCAGCTCTGGAAAGAACATCGACTCAGAAGTAGATTTTGAGGCACCTCTTGCATGACGATTTAGGATTTTGCTAATTATAGAAGCCAAGGAGATATGAACATAGCTAAGAAGCTATAGGATGGAAGTCAGGTGAAGTCCACAATTATGCACTGTATGGAGGGTATAGGGGTTTGATCATTAAGACCCAAAGCCAGTCATTCCACAAATAGCAGAGTTAATTAATCATTTAATTTTGAAAATGATGCTAAAAAGATTGTAATTACGAATTTATGGATAGTAATCCAGGACACCAGTAAGCACAGAAAGAACTCTCTACCTCCCTTTCTCTCTCCCTCCCTCCCTCCCTCCCTCCCTCCCTCCCTTCCTCTCTCTCTCTCTCTCTCTCTCTCTCTCTCTCTCTCTCTCTCTCTCTCTCTCTCTCGTGTGTGTGTGTGTGTGTGTGTGTGTGTGTGTGTGTGTGTGTGTGTGTGTGCGCGCGCGCACATGTTTGGGTGGGTGGTCAGAAATAAAGATTCATAGAAAGTTTCTTAAACGTATCAGGAAATATTATTTATGAATTCTCTAGAGGCTTAAGAACGACACAGACCCCTAGAAAACCACTAGCAAGAATTGTAATCTGAGCCCTACATCAAGGAAACAAAGGAATATAGGAACAAAGGAACATCTGAGGACTAGATTTACATTCCCTAGAGTAGGGTAAAAGTACATCCCAGATTTCTCAGAATGGTCCTCATTTTGATCTCTTACTGGAGTACAATTATTGCCATGTATTCTCCCACTAATCACACTAAGTTGTAGCATCCCTCCACTCTAGACAAATGAAAACTTCCAAAGTATACAACTGATTCAGCAGGTAATTGTAAATCCATGTAAAACTATTAGGCAAGTCCCTGTAGAAAACAGACACCCTGAGTATTTGGCATCATGAAACTAGAATTTATTCTTTGCACACCCATTATATCTGTATAGACCATGAGTCAGAAATATTTTTTAATAAAAAAGTGAATATCTACATCTGGAATGGAAATACAGTGACCAGGCCACAAGAGGTACTCAACTTAGTTTGAGATTCTTAAGACCAAAGATGTTGAGATGGTGTAAGACTATTTGGTTTTGTAATTTGTGGGTGCAGCTCTGAGTGTGAACTTAGAGCTTGGGAGTGGAATTATGTTGTTCCATTGTCAATAACTGTCCCGCCCACTGATTTAATAAAAACACTGATTTGTCAAAGGCAGATAAGAAGTGTCGACAGGGCTGTCAGACTAAGAAAACTGTAGGAACAGGAAGAACAGAGCAGAAATGCCACAGAGAAGCCAGAAGATGCAGAGGACAACTATGCTGCACAGAGCCACATGGCTGAACAGAATAAGAATCAGGGGTTAGATTAAGAGCAAGAGCTAGCAAATTATATGCCTGGGCCCCAAGTCAATCAGCATACAATTAATGTAATTAGTGTGTCTCTGTGAGCCTGTAGGATGGTGGGTCTGTGGGTCTGTGTGTCTGTGAATCCAAACTTTGAGGCTGGGCCCGAAAGTCCAGGCCAGAAACCTAGTATTACATAGCCTTGTGCATGTTTCGTCAGCATTGTATTGCCCATCTATGCCCCAGCTCTTACCAGTACTTTCTCCTGTACTTTCTCACTTTAGTGATTGTTTCTTTGCTGTGCAGAGCTTTTTATTTTGATATGATCCATTTGTTAATTTTTGCTTTTGTTTTCAAGGCTCAGATCCTATCCAGGAAAATAATTATCTATAACAATATCCTCAACTGTTCCCTGTGTTTCCCTCCAATAATTTCAGTTTTACATTGTAAATTAAGTAAGGTCTTTGATCAATTGATGATAATTGAATACAGGGTAGATAAGAGTAACCAGGTCTCTATCCTCAGCATGTGGACATTTGGGCTTCCCAACATTTGTGAAGTCTATCCTTTTTTGTAAGAGCTTATAACAACTTAATGAGTCTGTTGGCTGTAGGTATGTGGGTTTCTTTCTGGTTTCTCTTTTTCACTGATCTTTGCATCTGTTTTTATGCCAATACTCAGCTGTTTCGGTTGTTATGGCTCTGTATGTCAAATCCTTCCAGCTTTGTTCATTCTGCTTGAGATATTTTATATTATTTATTTATTTATTTTACTATTAGAGTCTTTTGTGTTTTGTATTTTATGATTTTTTTTCCAATTCTATGAGAATGTAGTTAGCTTTTTTTTTTTTCTTTTTAATCTGGACCATGTAACCAAAAATAAACACATACGTTTCTTAAAGGTGTAGAGCAACCAAACAAAATGAGTGAATTGTCTGAGTAGACACTTCTCAAAGGAAGTTATAACAATAGCTGCAAAAATTCAGTGACATTGGCTATAAAGAAAAATGCAAATCAAAACTACAGTTGTACTACAATCTTATTACTGTTAGAAAATTATAAGACAAATGCTGTGAGGGTATAAAACAAAAGGAAGTCTTATATACTGACATTGGTAATATAAATGAACATAGCCACTAAAGAAAAGAGTATGAAGTTTCACCAAGGAACCATGAAAGAAAATAGAAGTAGCATATAATTGAGCTCTTATAATCTTAAACTTATATAAATGAAAATGAAGTCAGAATATACAAAAGGATATGTATATGTTTATATTTGCACCCATTACTTGCCATATCTATGTCATTAAAACAGCCTAGGTATTTATCAATCAAGGCAGGAATAAAGAAAATATGGCATATATGCACAAAGGAGTGCTATTCATCCATAAAAGATGATGAACACCTTCCATTTGCAGAAAATTGAGTGAGACTGAAGGATATGATGCTAAGTGAAACAACCCAGACCTAGAAAAAAGGCACAGACAAGAATTATCTATTTTTACTTAATAAGTAAAAACAAAGAAATGAATGAAAAGTCAGTGTGAAAGAATAAATGGGGTGATTTGAAAAGGTGCTCAGGAGATGGGAGCACAAGAATAGCAAGATTGAAGGAAATGTCCATATGTACTCTGAATACATGTGTAGAGTTTAATTTATAATAACTAGCATGAGCTAATACTAAGGCTGAAAAAATAATATTTTACATAATGTTGTTAGGTAAGGTTTGGGTGACATCACCATTAAGTTTTCTGCTGAAGTGTTTTTAATCGCCCTAAAGAAGGGTCAAAACTACCTGCCAAGTTCTACACGTGGAAGTGAACGTGGAGAAAAAGCTGAGAAAGTAGCAATACTTTTGAGAGGGCTCAATTCCAAGGAGACAGAATAGGAAGTGACATGGGGTGAAGCAGAAGGACCCCGTGTTAGGTAGCACCTAATCACTATTGTCTACTGTTGACAGGCCTGATGTACAAGGCTGAAGCCTAACTGCGAATCATTTTATGGGTGGGAAACTTGGGGTAGTCCCAGAAGAGCTTTATTGACAGAAGATGTTTAAGTTAGAAGAATCTGATCATGAATAGGAAAATGAATCCAAAGAAAAATGAACATATGAGGCTACTAAAAAACAACAAAAAATTGTAACAAAATGTAGTGGGCCGTGAAGACTGCTAGAACAATGATTCAGAAGCATTTGATTTGAATAGATTAACTTGGAATTAAAATTACGTATCAAAAGCAATCTCTATGAGCAAAGCATTCATCATCTACCTCAACACGTGGGATAGTTTTGATGAAGCTATTTGAATAGCGGTGAATTAAACACTAAAGTATTAATTAAACTACACCCTCCAACATTGGTTTAATAAAAAGGTAGGTAAGACAAGACACGGTTTCTTTTCATTCAGCTTTTGCTTATTTCTTCTTCTCTTATTAAATTAAGAAGGGGAACCTTGATTCCCCTCCCCTGGGTCCGTTTGTCTTCTTTTTAATTGCTGTGTTTCACCTTCCAGCCATGCCCTCTTTAGCTGACTTCCCTGCATGTAAAGTGTAAATGTGCTTTTGCTGTCTATGAAGCCAACAACTGATGCTGTTATTTTACCAAGTGGAAAGCTCAGCTTACGACGGCTCATGATCACTTGTTATTAGAAATGCTGTTTGTCAGTGTTCCTGCTCCTAACCCCATAAATGCGCTGATCCATTTTCAGAGTCTGTCAAAGTTGGTTCTGTGTTATCCTTCCATATTTGTACCTGAATTTCTTGATAAAATGTACTTAGTTTGGTGACCTGGTCTTGCTCTTACTTAAGCTCTTGATGTCATGCCACATCTATTTCCCGTGCATCTTAGCATTTCCTTGGGTTGTATGCAAATAACTTTCCTGTTCCTAGCCCTAGAATTATCTGGAACCATCTTCAAAGCAACCAGAGGAACTCCATTCATGTCTAACAAGAAACATCCAAGTACCACAGCATAACTACTTTTTTTTTAATTTCAAAACTGTGTGTTTTTTGTTTATAGTGCTACAGCTTGTAACTTCCTGAATTTGCTGGAGACACCTCTCTGTAAGTCCTTTCATTATTTTAAGCTGAGTTTTCATATGTTATAGTTTGTAAATTGAGAAATACATTCCCTTTTCCCTCAAGGTAAATATTCAACATAAATCTCGGGTTTGTTTCCTAGGCAAAAGTTTTTCTGCAGCAAGCTCTCTGATGGTTAGAGCTGATAGAAAACCTCAAAATATTATGCGTTTAGCTCAGATAAGCATCTGTGACTTTCAATGTTATTCCAAACTTTCTAATCCATAAATTAAAAATGTATGAGCAAAAGCTTTATGCCAGATTTTTACTCTTAGATACAATCAGCTCTTGCAACTGAGCATGCAGATGACAAATGCAGTATAAATTTTATGTAACCAACAGTCAGTCTAATGCTTAGGACCAGGTTCTTTTTCCAAAGTTATCCATTGAAACAGTGCTACACGGTGCTGTGGTACCCAGGTGAGTCTGTCAGTGCTTGCCATGGAGAGTCTAAGTCTGCTAAAGACACTGGTCCTGAACTCTGAGGAAGAGGACAGTAATAATAGTAACTAACTATTTAGTTCTGTGGGTTTTGTTTTTTATTTGCTTTTGCATGTACTAAGTAATTTAGCAACAACCTGTGGGTGCTACTTTCATCCAGGGTTCATGAGACCAAAGAGACAGAGCACCTAGTATAACATTCTGGCTTCAGGACAGTGTTCTCAGCTTCTAGGTCCAGAAAGGGATGAGAGAAAGATGCAAAGAAGAAATTGTTCAAAACAAATGTAGGAATAAAGAGAGACAAGGAAAATGAGCAGTTGAGAAAAGCTAACTGTGAAGGTTGTTTTTGAAAAAGAAGAAACCGTGTCTTGTCTTATCTATCTTTTTATTAAAGCAGTGTTGGCAAGTGTAGTTTAACTAATTACAGGCATTGATGACCCATCTAGGTTCTCTCCTCTTATTCCTGGATTCTCTCTGGTCTTCACTGTATTTTATTTTATGCCTTCATCTGTTTCATTTGCCTCTTATTTAAGAATGTACTATCAAAGGTGAATTGAATAATATGAAAAATGAAATTAGGTGTGAATTGGATTATCAGAATGGCAAGCTCTTCTGTATTGCCCTTGTCTAAGTGGCTTCTGGGCCACTGAATAGACTACTTTTAAAAGCAGGGAAATTCCTATGGATTTGACCATATTAATCCTCCATGAAAGCAAAGGACTGTATGGAGATAAACAGAAAGGAAGTGGTAATTAAGCTGAGGAGCAGGGGCCGTGAGAAATTCGTGGGAGCTAAACTCCAGGCAGAGGGGCGAGGCTTCAGCTCTAATTCCAAGTTCACTGAAAGGATTAAGCTCACATTCCTTCTTGTTCATGTCTCTGATCACTTTCTAAGTGGTGTGTAGACATATTAATTTTGACCAAAGCCTAAGTCAAGACTTATCAGTGTGTAGACAGAACCAAAATGCTTTGATCTGGTCAAAGTCCACTTGTTGAAGACAAAGATACCCAGATTGCTAAGCACCACTGTATGTTATTTTTCTTGTTTTGTGATTGAAGGAATAACATAGTTATTAATTTAAATTTCATATGTAACTAATAAATAGTTTTTGAGATGACTAAATCTAGATATGATTGAGAAATGGCTTGAAATAGCCTATGAAGATTTATTCTATGTACTGTCTGCTGTATTCTATGGAGTCTTATTATATGTACTACCTACTCTGTTCTGGTTTGTTCTCTAAGGGTATATTTGTCAATTATCACTTGAATTATTGTCCTTATTGCCTATAGATAATAAGCACTTGAACTTGTATTTCAGAATTTAAAAGCTGCTAAGAAAATATACCCTGGTTTACCATGACATTGTTAAGTCCTTTGACAAGATATAAAATGAATGGAATTTTCCAAGGCAGTAAAAATAATATTTAAAATGTGCTGTTATGTTTCCAAGAATTCTTATTATGTATTTTAGAACTATCTTTTTATGGTGATACTATGTTTTAAATATACAAATGCCTTGACACATTCTTTATGAAATATGTCTGAAGATAAAGTATCATAATATAGCTGCCATCTATTTAGGGAAAAACATTTTTAAAACGTCATCAGATAACCATTTCACTACATAGGACTATGTCAAAATAGTATACGCTACCCATTAAACGTGTAAAACTGCAGTGCCCCTATTATATTTAATGCCATTTCTTCACCTTTACAATTAAAATTTTATATTATTATGGAGAGAGAGTGTGAGTTGGTCTTTTGTCTGGTGGTACAGTCTGTAGTTGTAGTCAGAGCTACTTGGGAGACCAAGGCACAAGGATCATGATCAGAAGACAAGCCTGGGCCACAGAGTTAATTCTGAAAGCCAGTCTGGAAACGTATAGAAATCCTGTTTCAAAATAAATAGTTAGTAGGAGCCTGGGTGTGTTGTGGTAGAGAGTTTCCTTGGCATGTTCAAGGCCTTAGATTTAACCCATAATACTAAAGAGGAAAGAAAGAGAAGGGTAATGGCAAAGAAGAGAACGGAATAGAACAAGTATTTTCTACAGTCTGTGGGCCTTTTTGTTTGCTTGCTTGTTTACTTCTGATACTAAAATATGAAGTGGAGGTAAAAAAAAAATAAAAATGGTGATGATCACATGTAAATTTGATCATCTCAAAAACTGTTCCTTAAGACATACATATATTTAAAACAGCCCACCACCAAAAGAGGTTTAAAAATAAGAGTGCTTGGAAGCATTTTATCTTCAATCATGATTGACACACTAGTCAAATAAATATAAATACTATAAAATATAAGCACCTTGTACTGCTGTGCCATTTCAGCTGTACCAGAAAAACAACCTTGGGTGTTTGTTCCTCAAGAGGGTCTACATCACTCCAGGTAGCCTTTCTCTCTTCAGTCTCACTTGGGAGAAAGATAATGAGGCATTCTTTATATCCAGCTTCTTTAATGAACACAGTGGTTCTTTTCATGGCTAATCATCTCCCAAATACCAGACCTCCTCATTCTGTCACTATGGGGCTGAGTATTCCAGCATCTTTATTTGGTGACAGCCATATATGCCAAAATGTATGTAGCAAGGCTTAATCCTTTAGTACCTGTAATGTTCCATAAGTTGGATTCAGCTGGATCTTGCTTTTTTGTATCTTGTTCTGGATTGGAGAATAAAGAATCAACCATTCTATTTTTCATGGCAGAGAGCAAAACTCAAGAATGACAAGAATGACACATGCTATGCCATTCTAGCCTGTTTCTCACTGCAAGCATATTGAGTCTCCTGATAATGTTGCGGTTCAGGCGCTGGCCTGTGGATCTCGGTCTTTCTCTCCAGGGGACCTGCTGTGCCTCAGTTGCCAACTCCGTGGGCAGATGCCACCCCTAGTGTTTCTATTTCAGTCTCCAGTGAAACATCTACTGCAATGCTCAGTCAGACTAGAATCTTCCAGATGGAATGCAGCCTGATACAAATACTTTTTTTTATTCTGAAGTAGACTACTTTTTAATTTTCAGAGCAGAATCCCGAGGCAGCAGGTCACATATTCCTAAGGCTTCCCAGTAATGATATTGGCTGAAGACCTGTAGTTAAGAATGGCAAAGCCATCTAGAGCAGGCGTCTATCTACTCTCTGGACTGAAAAGTGCTGTCAAGTAGAATCAGCTTCCATATTAGTGTCTAATTTATCCTCTTCTTGTTAAAATATATTTGTTTTTATTTTATGTATATATGTGTATAACTGAGTGTATGTTTTTATACCATGTGCATGCAGGAGCCCATGAAGGTCAAAGGGGGCAACAGATTCCCTTTAACTGGAGATACATTATGAGCCACAATGTAGGTTCTGGAAACCAAATGACTCTCTACAAGAGCAGTAAGGGCTGTTAACCAATGAGTCATCTCTCCAGTTCCTAGTATGTTCTTAAGTCATAATATTAAGCACTCTTTGTTGTTGACTTTTGTTGGTGACTTAGACACTGAGAAATGTCAGGGGTTATAGTGACCTTGGGTAAGAATCTATACTGTCTGGCCCAGACTTTGTCTCCGTTACAGCCATTATGCTAGATCTATTAATGCACTATGATAGCTCTTCTGGTTGGCATTAACTAGTTAAGACTATTTTTAAAACTTAATTGGCAATTGTCTTTTCTGTGGTAATTGCTTTCTAATTAATATGTGACAAAAGTAGTTTTATAATATTTGCCCACTCTTCTATATCTATTAACACCTTTCTGTATGCAATATTTTTAAATCCAACCTCCTAGTCATTTCTGATCCATGTTTCTGACCTGCTGCCCTGTCTATTATCTCTTCGCCACATTCTACATGTGACTGTGTGTGGAGATATTTTCAAATATAATAAAAACAGCCAGAGATATCAGAGGGATCTACCCACAGTCAGCCTAGGAGAATCAGACAGTGGTAACTCACACCTTTAATCCCAGCACATGGAATATCCTGGGAGTGGTGACCTACACCCTTAATCCAATCTGAGTTTGTTCGAGGTCATTTTAGTTTACAGAAGAAGCTCCAGGCTCCCAGGAAGGCAGTGGTGGTGCCACACCTTAACTGAGCAGAGAAAGTGTTTAAGACAGGCATAGAAAGACAGAGAAGGCAGAGGAAGCCATGGCTCACACTGTTAGTCCCAGCACTTGGGAAGCAGAGGCAAGAGAGTCTCTGTGAGTTCAAAGCCACCCTGGTCTTCAAAGCAAGTTCCAGGACAGCCAGGACTATTACACAGAAAACTCTTGTCTGGTAAAACAAAAACAAACAAAAACTGGAGGAGGTGGATCTGTCCTCTGATATCTCCAACTGTTTTTATTATGTTTGAAAATATTCCACAAAGGTGCTCTAAAAGATTCCTGTTTCTTACAGACCAAATAAGTAAAAGCACAATTTGATGCTCTGTGAATTTGGATTTTTTTTTCTTTCACTGTATTATTAAACCAGTATGATTAGGGTTATAAGGCTAACACTATATTTACCTCAAACCCATAAACCAAACTGATTCACCCTTAAATCAAATTCACATTATTCTTTTTCCAGCTTTCAGTGACTGGACCTCAGCATATGAAAGTATAACTCAGGATAGGTATTGACTGGTGTTCACCAGAGTAGACGTTATGAGAGCCTGGATTTCATGTTAATGTTGTTTGCTCTAATTCTCTGGTCCTACTTGACTATGTTTGGATGTATATCCATTTTATGACAGACTTCTGTTTGTATCCTTGGATTTGGAATTTGGGGGTACATAATTATTTCATTCTACTGTTACCAAGGATCAGAGATACTCCAGGAGCTTTATATAAAAAGGGTTATAATTCTCTACTGCTGGATGAATGACCCTCACCTAGAAACCCAGAAGTAAAAACTGTGATTCTTCAATATAATTCTTACCATATAATTCCAAATACACCTTTTTCACAATCAATGTATTCAGTGATAAGAGAACTGCTGGGTCATACATTCCAAACATTAGGGTCATTTAAGTTTCCTATGATGCTTCAAAGTCTCTTCCTGCTCCAAGCTTCTCTCAAATCTAGCTTCCTTTTGAGTTACACAGGATATAGTCTAGACACTATTCTTTTACTAAAAATTTAAAGTATAATATAACATGCCTTTTTTTTCTCCTAATCAGACATTTTCCCCCTCTACTGGCCCCTATCCTCCTAAATTCACTGCCCCATTGATGCGAAACATTATTGTTACTTAAACATACACATAAATATATAAATAAACCTACTGAGTCTCATCAGCATTGCCTGCATGTATATATTTCTGGAGTGACCCCTTCACACTGAATGACCAGTGAAGGTTGTCTCATCACAAGCAAGATTAATTCTTTCTATTTCAGCAGGTGTTAATTGCTTCATCTACAGGTGTTCCTTGTGAGACTTTCCTATCCACTCCAGGACTTCATCTGGTATTAGAATTGTGCAGGTCCTCTTTAGGCAGCCATGCTGTTGAGATTGCATGGGTGACATTTCCCTGTCAAAGCCAGAATGCTCTATCTCACAGTAGACTTCCTGTTTCTCTAGGTAGTGCAATCTTTCTGCCACCTGTTCTGCAATGTTTGCAGAGCCTCAAGTTTAGGGATTGTTTTGTGGATGTATCACTCGGGCCCGGGCACCTCATACTCAGCCTTTTAATTTAATTTTATTTTTTCATTTTTATTTGTTGGTATTTCTTTAACGGTCTCCTTGCACTGAAAAATGAGGCATCTTTTATGAGGGGTTTGATCTACACTTACCTTTGGGTATAAGGATAAACAATAAAAGTGCGATTAGTAATTTTTCTGGTTTAGGAAAGCAGTAGCAGTGGATTCTCCTCTAGGATCTCTGCATTCCTAGCTATATATGGTTGGCTAGGCTTCCATGATTAGGACTAATTTGCCTCCCACTGAATGAGTCATAAGTCCAACTAAGAAGCCATTGGTTTCTGTGAAGATATAAGTGCCACTATTGAACCTTTAGGTTCCTTGACATCATCTTGACATGTCAATCATTGCTGTGGTTCATAGGCGTTTTTCTTGATGTGGATAAAGATTTGTCTTTGACTTTAAAAGGGGTATTGTACATTTGTTTCATATGATACCACAAATCTTAACAGAGAGATAAAGTTGCTGATTTATTATAAGTTTTATAACTCTTTGAGCCCTCATGTCTCCAACACTTTGACCCTTCTAGCTACCTATTTCTTGGATGCTTTCATCAACTTAAGGCAATGGAGCAGAGATGCACTGTGCAGTTTCCCAGCAGTTCTAATCTCTTTGAACTGTTTCATGACAAACGGCTCCACATCTAACATTCATAGTGGGAAAGAATGTAGATGTATGTTGCTGAGGATTCTATGCATATGTAGACTATTTCTGTCCTCGTTCAGATTTCTCTGGTCATAAATCTTCATTGTCCCTCCCATGATATGATTACTTATGGTCATTGGGGCCTACTGGTTTTCAGGAGCTGTGTATGCCATCTGGACTAAATTTCTTCAGACTTTCATAACCTCCAATGACTAACATTTCCATTTATGTTACTCTCCTATTATTCTTCTTTGTAAAAAGGTCATTGTTGAAACACGTGTCATTCTGATGTTAGTCTCCTTGAATTATGCGTCCACTGTGGACTTCATAAAGTATAGCTTCTTGTGGCTTCTATATCTCATATCATGCATACATCACAGCATGTCTACCTGCTTGAGACTTTTCTCTTTTGACACATCTATCAACATCACACAACTTCTTTCAGTTTCTGAAACCACTTGAACACCATTTTTTCTGACATTTGGGATTTTTTGCCACAGCATTAAATTCTATGATTTAAGGACACTTAACATAATTTTGGTTTAGGTAAGTGAACAAGTACTAAGAAAATCCAGTCTTGTAATTCTATCTTGGTATTTTTTTTTTTTTTTGCTAGCTAACTCTTAATGATTTAAAGGGATAATCTGTCTTCTTTTACTTGTTTCTATTCCTTAGTTTTATTGTACTGGAATTAATTGTAGCATGCAACCCTAAAACCAAAAGTACGGTTCATGAAAGTTGTAACATTTAAGTTGTGAGAAAGTGGCCTCTTAAGTATCTCCTTCCATGAACAGACACTTATGCTCTTAGTATAGAAGGAAGAACACTTTCTGTGGAGTTGTGTTATATATTGGTGGGTTATTCACTAAGGCAGCTTCATCTTAATATCCACACAAGTGGTTTAATAAGATCTCTGAGCTTAGCATAAAATATATTCTTCACCCAAACACCTTATTTTCAATGTGATAGTCCTAAACAACCAATCTCTAGTTAATATCCACTATGTCTTTATCTGCTTTGAATAGATAAGAAACTCACAATGATATTTTCCTTGGTATGGTGTTCACCTCCAATAAGATGGTATTTAAAGTCATCACTAGTAAAGTTTATTATTATTATTATTATTATTATTATTATTATTATTATTATTATTACTTGGGGTGTTGTTCTAGAAAATGTCCATGTTCCCCCCACACCCTTGTATATGGGTTTTTAATGTACTGTAGGTAGCAAATGATCTACCTGCAACTCTCTATTGTCTGAATTAATATCACAATCATTTCAAAATCAATCAAGATACATGAAGACTACTTAGAAGTCTCTCTCTAGTCTCTTACTCACTCTTACTCTTAAACTAGCCCATGACTCTTATCTTGTTTAGCCATGTGGCTCAGTACCTTTTCTCAGAGCAGCATTTCAACTGCTTTCCTCTGCATCTGCTGGCATCTCATCGTGGTGTCTCTGTGGCTTCTCTGTGGCATTTCTGCTCTGTTCTTCCAGTTCCCAGAGTTTTCTTAGTGTGGTAGTACACTTCCTGTCTGCCTTCGGCCAATCAGCATTTTTATTAAACCAGTACCTTGACAATTGTTTTTAATATAACAACATAATCCTACTACCTCTGTCTGTCTCTGCCTCTGCCTCTGCCTCTGCCTCTCTCTCTCTCTCTCTCTCTCTCTCTCTCTCTCTCTCTCTCTCTCTCTCTCTCTCTCTCCCTCTCTCTCTCTCTCTCTCTCTCTGTGTGTGTGTGTGTATGACTAATACCCATGAAACATAAAGAAGCATGAAAGACAAAATATCCAATGGAAGCCATTTTCAGTGAAAGAAAGTAAAAGAACAGGAAGACTAGATAAGTTAAGGTAAGATAAGAAAAGAAAAGAATCTAGAGCATCAAAGGGCCATGATATTCAGCTTCTAGGAGAATGATAAAACTATTGCTCTTTAAACTCCTTTGCTTTGTTGCCACCCAGTTGAGAGCCTCTTGCATGATTTCCAGGCAGATTGGCTGCTCAGAGTCTTGGAAGCACTGTGTGGTTCAGTGGAGTATACCTCAAAGGCACCTGTGCCTAGAGGCAGTCATCTACTATACTCCTTTTGACAGATTTATTTTTGAAGGGATATCTCAGAAGCAAATTGCTATGGCTGTCCCAAAGAAGTCTGAGTGGTACAAAGGCAGTGCTACAATTTATTCCAATAGTTACTCCTGTTCTTGAGTCATAACCTAACCTCAAAGATATAAGATTTAAAAAGCCACCAACCAATACCTGTTCGTAATAAACCTCTCTCAGAATTCTCTATCCTTATTACTTTTTAATATCCTTCTACTTTTAGCTTCTCTTATATCAGAAATCTTCCTGGCATCTTTGACTCCTTGAGATAAAAAAAATTCTTTTTCGCAGAAATATTATTTTAATCTAAAATAGATGCTTTTGGTTCTCATTTATAGTGAGAAAAATCTGCATCATGAACAAAAATAGATAATGTGTGTGTACATGCATATGGGTACATACCACACCCCCCCCCACACACACACACAGAGAGAGAGAGAGAGAGAGAGAGAGAGAGAGATCAAAAAATAACAACAAAAACTCAAAACTACTTTCACTGACAATGTCTCCGAGGTATTAAGTTGTGCTATATAACTTAGGTGTTTTGTTTACTCCAGGAAGCGCTTGTTGAGTTAACAGGAGAGAGACCATAAAATGATCTTTCCCATAAATGTTCCTCTAACTCATACCACGACAAACACACAATACTCTTCCCGATAAAGACAATATCCCCTTTCCAGTTTACCTTTTGTTTCTGTGAATAAAACTTAATTTGCCAGGATGGCAGGGTGTTGATCTTGAAAGCTCACCTCTTGCTTAATTATGTGAATTTTTCCATCTATATTGCTAGCAGACTTCCTATTTCTCCTTAATCATAGATAATTTGGTATCATATTAAAATTATGTCCATTCAATTCTTCCTAGAGCAAGCATTCCACTCAGAGAATACAGCACTGGGCAGAATATCTTTTTTAGATCCTCATTAATACATCCTTTATCAACAATCAAAATTGACCACATCATGGTGTTAAGAAGATTTCAGCAGGACATGCTAAAGATGTATAAGCAGGTTTTATTTTCAATTAAACATTTAAAACATACTTCTGAAAAATGATGCTAGTTTAGTATGACTTTCTTCCTAACGAGATGATGGCCTTACACAAGTGCTCAGTGACTCCAAACCACACAAAAAGAATATTTTTGTAATCATGTCTTTGTTTAGGTGTTTGCAATCACCAAAATTTCAGCTAAATTTATATTCCTTAAATTTAACTCAATCTATGCTTCAACAATACATAAAATATGTAGAAAAACCACTGATCCATTTGTAGAAGACAGATAGACAGGCAGGATAAGAGAAAGAGAGAAGGGGAGGGAAGGAGAATAGAAAAAAGAAAAGAGAGAATTAAAAAAAAACCCTCTTGATGGTCCAGAGTAAAAATGAACAATTTATCCTAATGATAGTTGGTAGTTGAATATGTGCACAGTCATTGAAAAGACGAAAAAATAATAAATATGGCTTCATTACTCTTCATTTCGTGACTGAACTTTACACCTTTCCCCTATGTACCTCACATAGAACAAGTTAGTAGTGAAGGCACCTCTTGTTTTCTCACATTCCCCAAATTGGCTTTCAACCCCAAACAGAATGTGACATATTTGGAGTCTGTGCAGTTATATTAGCCTTTTATATCTGCATGCTGCCTTGAAACACTGAACAATAAAAGTGTCCATAGATAACCATGCTCCTTTTGAAATATGAAATGAACTTTTCCCATTGATGTTCAAAAAATTGGTAGTACATTCAATGGACTTTTTTCTTTGTATGTTTCTCTTTATCTAATTGTAGTTTAAATGTGACTTTATTCACTACTGTTGGTGCTTTGGGGACGTTTTTAGACTGTTTAGGAGGTGGAACCTCACTAAAGAAAGTCTGCCACTAAAGCTAACTTCTGGGCCACTTAGCGCAGCCCACTTACTGTTCATTTTTCTACAGTACATTTGCAATTCTACCCTTCAGTCTCCTGCTATTAACATTCTTCCTCTTCCAATTGTCATTGGGTTATTTCCTCCTCCATGATAGACTTTATCACTCTGTATCTGTGAGCTAAAACACGCTTTCCTCCTTAAACTGCTTTTGTCGGTGTATTTTAGCACAACAGGCTTATAACTAAGCCATGGCACTCTATGTGACCAAAGCAAGAAATAGCTCAAACTTAAGTCAACCCAGGTGGATACAGAAAACAAGAGAAATAAAACAAAATACACAATGGCCAAACTGAAACCCATCAACTACCCAAACAAAAGCCATATTGAGAACCTTAGCTTGATGAGCACAAGATGAGGTTACATGTGGTAAAGAGTAGAATCCAGCATTGGCAACCACACCTTTCAAGACAATAATGGAGAGCCTTTGTGGATCTTAACGTTTTCTGAATTGTACTTGCCTTATCCATTTAAAATGTCAAAAATATCTTCATGTTGAATTTGTTGTAAGGTAAAAACCAATTGTGATTTAAGTTCTGCTCTTGCTCTGAACAGAGTGTTCAGTAGAATTGTAAATCTTCAATATAGCTTATTGTTAGAGAATATTATAATTATTATTATAAAATGTTTGTCAGAATGACATACACACATTTGTTATATTTATATTATATATGCATATTTTATACTCCTTTTCCTAAACATTTAACAAACGTTTCTGAACAAAATAAATGCTTTTATGAATAAAGAGTGTACATATTTGCAGAAAGTAATTCTTTGCTTTCAGTGTTCTATCAAAATATATCAAATTCTGGAAATGTTTCTTAAAAGGAATTAGAGTGGGAAATGTCTTGTTTTAACCATGCTTAAGGAAGTGCATGTTAGAATCCTGGGGCCCATTTGTCATTTAAGTGATAATTAATTGTCATTAATATCATCCAAGTGAAATAAAAGCATGTCTAAATTATCGTGCAAACTAAAATGAAATGATAAAGAAACTCCCAGAAGCCATGGAAACATCTCAGCATTTCTGTATTGCATAATATTTCTACTTAGCAATATATATACATATATATATATAATATTTTAGCAATATGAATATGTGAAAACCATTATTTATTTAAGTCTCTTGGCATGAGAATAGCAAAAGGATATATGAAGGGCTTGTGGGTACTCAGCTCACTTTTTCTAACTATTGCTTCTCACTCAGGGGAAAGGTTACTGACGTCACAGGGTTTGTTTGGGTCAACCAAGAAAGTTTGGAAGGGACTTAAGACTTGTTAACTGGAAAGAGTTTCTGTCACTTGAGACAAAGACTATTCTTTAACGTAGTGGCTTCACTTGTGGTTTCTGTGATGTGGCCTAATATAATTATTGGTTCCTCTGACTAAAGCCTAGCCACCAAGATTTGGTTGGAAGAAAGATACAGCATGATTATAGAACACTTGTCCTCACAACCTCAAAAAATAGGGCAGATTGTTGACACAAGAGAACAGTGATAATGCCTGTCCTTTCCAAAGCTTGTCTTCCACCTGCTAATGCCAACCATAGAAGGCTTTGAACAAAAAATTGATCATTGGATCCTTTTCATAAAGATAAATGCTTAATGAATGATGTAAGCCTCTTAATGGGGTGGACATTAGTTGGTCACTCTGCTTCATTCAGTGGGGTTCTGAGTCCATTCCAGAACCCACTCCCCATTTTTCTCCATGTACCTGCCTCCAGCCCCATTCACATTTCTATAAAGCCATGAGTTGCATGTTATTCCTAGGAGAAATGGCCAATATTAAGGACCCATTGAGTTTCTGCTTGGGTAAACAACTCAACATAATTCCTTGGCTTCCTTCTAATTGGCTATTCAAAAAGCATTTCGTTCCACCCACCCCCACCCTCTACCATGGGAATGGCCCTTGCAGTTTTACAACTAAGAATTGTTACAAACTGCAGGAATGGCTGATAATGTTTATATCTTCCCAGGGCACATATTAAACAGTCTCTTGCTGAGCTAAACCAAATGATTCCTGACTTTGCTATTTGCTGCTGCAAACATAAAACCTATGAATAATGACAGCCAGAGTGGGGAACAGAAAGCATACAGTTGTACTTAATATAAGTATCCGGTTTGATGAGTCCTGGCTTGAAGCTTAGAGAGCCATGCCAATGCACTGCACTAAATTCTTCACTCAAGATTGACAAATAGCTCTAAATGTATTTCCTAAATAGGTCATTGTCTTTATCTCCATCAATACTATTTGTCTCTAATGCTTATTATTCTTATTAACTTCATTGTTTCTTTCACAATATGTACCATGTTGTATGTTTTGGAGTGACTGGATTTTGAAAGTTCTCAATATAGTCTGCATATAAGTCCTTTTAGTAGGCAGCTGATGCCTAAGTATTTTCAACCAGTATGTGGCAGGTCCTTTACGTTCTTTTCAAAGGGGATGAGGCTTGAATTTTGGGAACATCAGTGTCTTCTAAAGAGTTTTTGTGACTTTAATGGTACAGAAGTGACATCTATAGTGAGAGACCCAATTCCTCCTCTGGCTCTTCTCTTAGAGTCAGAATCTAGAGAATTGAGTCCAGGATAAAACCCACTTTGCAGTGCAGCCATTGTGTCTATGGTCTCATACTGCCATCATTTCCACAGATGCTGAGGATCTGGTTGGCATGGAAACACTGAGTATTTGGAGTAACCCTCTCATTACATATTGGCAGGTGGAAAAGAACCAGAGTAATAGGAAGGAACAATTGGAAACTTTTGAAACTTAGCACATATGGCCAAAATAGTAAATTTAAAGCAACGAACAATCTAAACCTCCTTTCAGTCCCAATGATACTTTAACACAAGGTTGCTTCATATAAAAGGACTCCACATTTCAAAGAAAAATTATGAGATTGGATTTTAAAGCAGGAGAGAGAAAAATTACCTATTTTAAGAAAAGCAGTATTGATTATTATTATTATTATCATCATATTTATGTCACAGAAGATGGGTCCTAGGTTGTGATAATTGTATGGAAACCAATTCCTAGTACTGATTGCATATATGTATAGACTTACTTCTAGAGCAGGCCATGGTAAGGTGAATGCATTCTTTTGTATTTTTCAATAAGAAACCCAGTTAATAACTTTTAAAGCACTATTTGTTGGCATGCACATTAATACTCATGAGTGAATAGGTGAAGTAATATTTATTTACAGTTTTTCATTAGGGCTATGCTAAGGTACACTTATCTCCTACAACATAAAACAGTTATGGGGTGGTCTATCCACCACGGCATGGCACGAAAACAGCAGTGTACTGATGTGAACCAAAAACAATGCCTATTGTACAAGAAATCTCAGTAAGACAATAGGTGCTTTAGACACCAAGTTAAGCCTTTTGGAGATTTGTGGATCTGACACCTAAACACAGTTTTAGGAGAGTGAAAGGTGGTACCTATACCAAGATTCCCTACAGAGTAAAAGACAAGTTGCTGCATCCTAATCTTCCATGATAAAGAAGGTCTCTCAGGGTATCACAGTGGCACACTGCACATCCTGAAATCTTTTTCCAGACCAGGTACCTCTTGTGAAGGCACGCTCCTTGTGTAGAACTAATGTCAGAAGGAGCAATCACTGCAGCATGTCTGCTCTAAGGGTGCCGGCAACAGAGCATGCCAGAATGGACCTAATGGTGTAAAAGATAGCTTGAAGTTGTCAAGAAACAAAGGAGATAGAAAATCAATAAAGGTCCCAACCAACCTAGAGTAAGGCAAGCCATATACGCCAATTGTACATTTGAGGCAATCTAGGTGCCACACTGAATCGTGTCCTACACTACCCTAATCAAAGTGACATTGCTTGGTGAGTTAGATGATGCAAATGAAGACCAAAATGAATGACAAATTCAGAAGAAATGACAGTGTCCTCAATCAATGACCTTTCTCTTCACTTTGACCCAGTATCTGTCAGCAAGGAGGAAAAATTTCTTTTGCCTCACAGATGAAGAAAGGTTTGGTCTATGATGGCCAAGAAAAGTTCATGGTAAGTCACGGTATGGCCTTGCCTTGGCTCCTTGCAGCAAAGAGCTCGAGCCAGAATCACAAGTGACTCTTACCGTCAAAGACCTACATCTCAATACTTACTTCTTCTAATGAGGCCACATGTTCCAAAAGCTCTACAAACAGGACCACTGGCTGGGCACCAAGTGATGAAACCCTGCCGTGAGCTAGTACAGGCATTAAATTAGAGGTTTCTATCTTTTCTGTGTTTCCAATAGGAAAAATATATCAGCCTCCAAATCCATGGAATGGTAACAGAGATGGCCATATCAGCTTCAGGCTACAGATTATGATCTAGTCTTAAAAACTCATGAGATTTTCAGTGCCCTGTACTCAGCAGGAAGTAGTAATAGAAAACTATGCCCCAATTCCCAAAATATTGTTTATAAATGTTTTTTCATTATAACTAGTTATTGGTCATAATTAATCTCTTTCTAAGAAAAAAAGGGATATGGTATATCAATGATTTTTAAAAAAGTAAAATTATTGAATTTTTTAGGTCAAAAAATCAGCTGTTAATCTCAAAATGTTTTACATTGCTATGGATTTTGGATTATTGATACAAATTTAAGGTCAATTCTCCTATGCTATATATATTTTCTACTCTTGTTTAAGATATGATGTTTATATAACTGATTTAAAATTGTAATGTATAATTAAGAAATGCATGTTAGTTAGATATTTTGGTATACAAAGATAAAATTCAATTAGTTAGGTAATCTTCAAACACCTCTAAGACCTACAGAATATGGCATTTAAAATGTTTTAAGAACTTAGACTTTTCTGGACAGTGAGATAGATCTGCTCCTGGCAGCACTAATTTACTTCAAAAGAGAAATGGGCATCAAAAAAACTCCATATAAGTCTATTTGTGGCAATGGTTAGCCACTATACAAGAACCTGTTCTTATATTGACTGCTTGACAGTAGGCTGTTTAAACTGGACATGCAGGTTCCATAAGAAGATGACCTCTGAACTTTGGCATAACAAGCTGAGATGGTCATTCTGGTTCCTGTTTTACAGAGAAAACTGTCAGACATTCTTCAAGACTCAAGGAGAAGCAACTGATGAACTGTGCCAGAATAGGCAGAGCAGATTTCCTGCTTCACTGAAATGAAAAGAGACTCTGGACCTGTAGGCTGAAGATGGATGCCCCAACTTTATAAAGGAACTTTGGATGACTGTCCAGGAAGATAGGTGTCATCTCTGTCCTTTCTAGATTTTAGAAGTCACTTGCACTTCTGGTTTACTTGGGTAAATATATCATTCTGTGGTCTTTGATGTAGTTGAAGATTAGATAGTTATAGGTACAGTTTTTCTTAGTCATTTAAAAGGTATATTAGATATGAAACTTTAGATTCATAAAGATAAGGTAGATGATAAGAGTATTTTCTTTAATTTTGCTAAATACAAATAGACTAGATATTATAACTGTAATTCTTGCTTGATGGCTATTTTGTTATATGTAATTTTGCTATGTTAAAATTGAAATCTTCCTTTTTGATTAAACAGAAAGGGGGAAGTGATGTGGGAATGCCTTTCTGTATGCTGTGAATCTCAATCTTTAAATAAAGGAGCTGTTTTGGCCCATGACAGGCACCATAGAAGAAGTAAGAGGAGAAATCAGAGCATAGGTAAGAAAAACAGGGCAGAGTCAGGCAGATCAAGCAAGCTGCCCAAGGAGTAACATGTAAGGAGCACAGGTGAGCCACGGGCCACGTGGCAGACAGATTAATAGAAATGGGTTGATTTAAGATATAAGAGCTAGATAGCAATGTGCCTGAGCCATAGGCCAAACAGCATAAAGTTAATATAAGTATCTGAGTCATTTCTGGGGGCCTGAGCAGCAGCAATGGGTGGTTAATGGGTCTGGCGTGGCCGGGTCTGGGCCTCTGGCCGCCCGGGACCAAGAAACCCCACTACAACATCAGTCCCTTGACAAAAATGATATGGTTGATAATCCTTGCTGAAGAGGAAGATGTGTATTTGGCAGGAGAATTGTATTGAACTGCATGTTTTTTGTTTTTGTTTTTGTTTTTTTTTTTTTTTGCTCCTTGGATTCTTGATGTTAAGATCAAGTTTCACCATCAAGAAAGAATAATTGACCCTTGTTAGTAGGATGATTTAGGGTGCTATTACATAGTGAGGTGAGGGTATCTCTTCAAGTATTTTGTCAAGAGATCATCACGAATTGACATGAGCAACTGCTTCTATTATAAAAGGTATGGTTCCTTGAGGTTAAGATCTTCAGGTTGGGAGTTCAGCTCAAGCTATGAGGTTACCTGGAGAGGAGAAAAGATGGGATAAACAGCTACTTCTGACTCCACATCATCTGCAAGAATGAGAACGGTAACTTAATTCTATTAACCTTCCAGAGTCTTGCCTCCAGAAGCTCGGCCCACGGAGACGACTGAGGGCCACAGGAGAAGTACAAGGGATAGATCGGGGGAACTATAAAGCTGCTTGTGCAGTGTAACACTTACTTTTTTGGCTGTTGTTTTTGTTTTCTCTCTCCTTAATATAAAGTACGACAACTACATGTAACACCGGGAAAGCAGACAGGCTGATGTATTATTAACATGAATTATACAGTATAACAGGCAATGATTTGTCATATGTCTCGGGTTCCTGTTACTATACGAAGTACAATTTCCTCTTTCATGGTCTTCAAGATGATTTATTTACATTCCACTTTATATTTCTTATTGTACAATTGACAACAGAAAGAAAATACATGTTTAATATTAGCATTTTTTACAATATAGCTTTGCTGGGCAATCAAGGAAGATGAAATTAATATTATAACTTCTCTGAAGGTATTTTCTCCACATTTTGCTCATTAACTCCATATGCTTAACCTGCTTCGGCTTCTGGAATGGATATTTACTTGGCTAATAATCACCATTGACCATTGATCTTTTCTTAGCTGTTAACTACTAACATGATCAGAATATGTCCTTAAACCACGGTTTCTTATACCTGCTTTTAAAATATTGAACACAGTCTCAGTATTCTGCTTTAAAATAGTTTTTTAAAATAATTCTGATTTTAAATAGTTTTTGTATAATTTGCTTATTTATAACCTGCAATTCTTTCTTTCCTTTAGTGGCATTTATTTACCATTGCTCCTTTGTCTTACTAAGTAACCTAGAATATTGGTGTTGTTAGTCTTGGAATTTTCACCTCTACTTACTTACATATAATAAAATTTTAACATTTTGTCTTTTTATGTAGTAGTCATAAGTAAGACCTTTAAAACTAGATGGCATGAAAGAAATATAATCACTTGTTAATAATTAAATACAGGCACATGCATGCATACATTAAATGACATAGATAATAAAAAAAGTAGTAGAGACTGGAAGACCTTCACTCTTGGAATACGATCTAACCCAGTTGATCCTGTACTACAGAATGGAAAACACTGAGTGACGGTGTGAATCAATACTTGCGTTTTATAAATTAACAAGTGATGTGCATGCTGCAAGTGAGAGAAATCGATGAGAAGCCACTTCCTGGCCTGAGTAACATTGTTTATCCTAACAGCTTTCAAATCTGCAGATAACTCATTTGATTAGAAGATTAACATGCCAAAGGAGTTGTTTTTCTTCTTCTAAAAAAAGAAATAACCTTGAGAATACAGATGGACACAAGTGCGATCCATTATTTTGTTGGTTTGAGAGAGGAACAGAAGCCATTCACATCCACATTTTCTAATTATCAGAACTGAGAACTTAATCCACCTTGTCAATATGACTTATATGTTTGTTCATGGAAAATTCTACTTGGGAAGATAAGAACATAAATGACAAAGAATTTTATTCTGAGCTTCATGAAATCTGTACGCAAATAGTTGCCTCGTGCAAATAAAGAGTTCTCTCAGGATAGTAGATTACTCACCTGTCAAACATGTCACTTATCAGGCAATATTTTATTTCTTAGATCTGCCCCCGAAGACCCTTGCTTTAGCAAGTCTATCAATTTCGTGCTGTAGACTTTCTTCTAGTGTCTGTAGAAAGAACTGTCTTCAGACCAACCCAGTAGATTCCATCCCTCAATCTTTCAAACAACCTTGGTCATCAAGGTTATAGGACCACGACAGATCTGAGGAATTCAGCTTTTCTGAGCTACAGATGTTTTCTTTGTGTTTTGAGGAAGAATGGCTGGTGAGGTAAACCATATAATGTCTCTACCACCTTGCTACTGCCACCTACTCCTTCCTTGACTACCTTACTCAGTGGAATGCAATAGATTCCATTGCGTAATTGTGAGACAGAAAGCATACTAAAATTATAAAAAGAAAATTTCTACCTATAGAAATGTTTCTCAACCTTTCTAATGTTGTGACCTTCTACTACAGTTCTTCATGTTGTGGCGACTCCCAACAAAAACATAATTTTTATTGCTACTCCATAACTATAACTTTGCTACTGTTATGAATTATAATGCAAATATCTGTGTTTTCCAATAGTCTTTGGTAATCCTTGTGAAAGGGTCTTTTGTCCCCCAGGGGTTGAGCCCCAGAGGCTGAGAACCACTGATTAGGCATTTTTCCCATTATTTGGAATTGGGTTCATCTGAGTAAGCAAACCTGTTAGTACACACCTGTTAATTCTGCAACTTCATGATCACACTGGGATTTAAATACAATGCACACAAATAATACTGTCTAGACTGAGTGGAGCCTGCTGTATTATTACCAAATATTCCAAAGTCTCAGGTACTTCATCTACAAAAGAATGGTAATATAATTTAATAATATGATCTGGTGTGAAGTTATGGATTTATCCTTACAAAACTTTGTTTCAGAGAAGTGTTTGTTGCCTGAGGGTGGGGCCCAGGTCTGGGAGTGTGCCGGACAGCCAATAGATTCAAGTTAGATTCGCACTGAAAGTTCAACCAGCAGACTCAGGGCTTGGGCTCTTGTCAGAAAGTTCAGCCAATAGCCACTGCATCCCATACTCCTTTGCCCAATCCTGAAATGCCACAACCTGCAGCACCCACTTACATAGGTTTTTCTTTAAAACCCCCCTCACCTCGGGGCTCAGGACCTATAACCCTCCACTGCATCAGAACAAAGCATATCAACCTGAGTTCGTTTGGAACCTGTTCATAACAATAAAAAACTCTCATGCGTTTGCATCAAGTCCAGCTCCCTGGTGGTCTTTGGGGGTCCCTTGATACAAGTATAACACTGGGATGACAGCTCAAGAAGTAAACTGTTAGTTTCATAAGCATTAGGATCTGAGGGTGGGTTCACAGTGCCTACAAAAAACGTAAGACTTGTAAGTGTTCAGCTGTAATTCTGATGCTGGGGAAGCAGAGACAGGTGGACTCCTGGAGCAGAATGGTTAACTAATTCAACCAAATAAATGGACTTTAAATATAACAGAACTCTGTCTCAAATAAGTAAGTAAGTAAGTAAGTAAGTAAGTAAGTAAGTAAGTAAGTAAGTAAGTAAATAAATAAATAAATAAATAAATAAATAAATAAATAAATGAGGTGCCCAGGTGTTTATACTCATGTAAAAGCACACTCACAAAAGTTTATAAAAACACAGGATCACCCACACATGCACCATGCACATAGAAAATAATGGCAACAGTATTTTCTATTAAGTCTTTGATGCCTCCTACGTTGACTGAAACCAACATCCATCCTGGGTTGAGCCTCACTTCTTTCTCTGGAGAGAGTGATCAGAACCTAAGACCTACTGGTTGGTGATCTGATCACGACACATTTTGAATGCATCATTCCAGATAGGAAACTGATTAGAATTGGAGAAAGCATGTGGCACAAAACTGATAGACCTGAAAAAGCAAGGGCCTTAAAGGAACTCTAAATGGTAAAATACTTCCAGTATTGCATAGTCCAGGAATGAAACAAAAAATCCAATCAAACAAACAAACAAAAAAGCAAGCTACAAAGTTCAAGAAATACATCTTCCTGAAAGAACACCCAATGAAAACAAGTACCCAGCAAGACCAGTGGATTTCTTATTCATCAATACGTGCACAAAGCCTTTTACTAAACTCTGCCTCTCTCATCATCAACAGCCCAGATGGATCAGCTATAAGCCCCTCCCCCAAGTTGTCCAGAGTTTGGGAAACACCACAAATAAGTGAACAGAAGGCATCTAAGAGTCCTGAGGAGTAGTGCTATGAAATGCTGTGAAAGTCATAAAACCACCAATGAAGTAATATGTATGGATATAATTATTTCACACACACATTTATATTATATTTTTCCCCTAATTTTCCCCTATGAAATCTTTCTTCCTCAAGGTTGAAGAATGGTATTTTTCTACTGTAATAAGTTTAATAAGTTTATCCCTGATCACTAAGCTGGCTTTTGGAGCTTTTAATAGAGTTTAAAAGATGACACAGGCTTTGCCCTCAACCTATAACATGTATTAGTTTCTTAATGTTCAAATGCACTCCATAAAGTATGGAATCTTATCTCCCTTTTACAGAAAAAGAAAGTGACTACCCTAGAAACAATGGAACGTAAGGAAGTGTTGTTTTGGGATTAACATATAAAGCATGAAAAAAATTTACAGTGTTGGCAACCTCGCACAAAGCGAGGATTCCTGAGTTGGACCGATTTTCTTTTGTTACAATTATATTCCAGGGGACATGATGACATCAGCAGGAAAATCTACCATAAGTATTTCAGTAATGAGAAAAGGGGTTACATTTTTCAAGTCCTTGAAATGCTTGGTCAACAAGAAGCTATACATGTGGAAATATTCAAGAAATGGCCACTTCTCACATGTGGAAAAAAAGCAAATGCCTAGCATACATGTTTATGTCAATTTCTCTTTCTCTCTCCCTCTCTCCTCTCTCTTTCCTCTTACCCACTCTTATCCTCTCCTCTCCCTCTCTATTCCCTTTCTTTTTTTGTTTTTTTTTTTTTTTTTTTTTTTTTTTTTTTTTTTTTTTTTTTGGAGATGAGTCTCACTGCCAAGGCTGGCCAGAAGTCACTATGCGCCCAACCTGGTTTTAAGCTCATGACAATTCTTATGTTTTTGGATCCCTCAGTTCTGTGATTACAGGAATATGCTCTCATGCCCAGAGTCATTCCTTTATTCTTCCACAATATATAGTCCACAAATTAAAAAAAATGTATTCTTTTGTTGTGGGTATGTGGGGGAATATTTGTCTTCTTTTAGGCTTCACTAAGTAGTAAAGAATACATTATTTTTTTTAAGACCTTTTGAATTATAATAAAGGCTTAGAGACCAGAGTTACATATGGACCATGTATGAACGTTATGGGGGCACGTGTCCTTTTCTTAGGAAAATTTGTAACAACTTTAAATGAGTCTCAACCAGTCAAGGTGAACAGTGTCAGTAGAGTGCTCAGCTATATTCTGTATCATACCTGCTGCTCCAACCTCAGAAACTACCAAAGAAAAAGAAATTGAAAGACTTTAAGAACCGGAGGTCAGGGAAGACCATTGAGAAACAGTGTCTTCTGAATGTAACAAGACCTTTGTGTTTGTTAATTGACTGCAATTGTGGTTGCCTACACAAGACATCTACAAGATCAAGCCAGTCAGCATTCCAGCATGGAATGGGAAGGGGCTCATAAACCCCTATTTCTAACTAAGGCTAAGCAAACAATTGATGGCTCTTTGGGGAAAGAGAGTTGTAAGAAAACAGTTGAATCTTAGTAAGCTGATCACACTCCAGTGGATGACCCCATACTTGTAAGTATATGAACATCAAAAAAATAGAATTAATAGGTTATTTTTAAATAGGGAGAAGATACCACAATGTGAAAGTGAGGGTGGATTGTAGTAAGAGGTTTCTGGCCCAGACTTTTGGGCCTAGCCTCAAGGTTTAGGCCTGCAGATCCACAGACCCGCAGAGACACACAGATGCTTACAATAGTTTTAGGCTGATTGGCCTAAGGCCCAGGCATATAACTTGCTATCTCCTTACCCTTAATCTAACCCATGACTCTTATCCTGTTCAGCCGTGTGGCTTGGTACCTTTTCTCAGAGCAGCATAGTTGTCCTCTGCTTTTTCTGGCTTCTCTCTGGAATTTTGCTCTGTTCTGCCTGTTCCTAGAGTCTTCTTAGTCTGGTAACCCCACCCACACTTCCTGTCTGTCTTTGATTAAACTCATAGGCAGGGACAATTATTTACAATGGAACAACATAAACCCCCTACAGTGGATCTTACTAGAGCTAGTGTAGGAGCTGGCAGTGAATATGATTAAAATATATCATACGACATTCTCAAAATACTATTAAAAATATTTGTACTGAAAGTATCTTAAGTTTTGCCCTTTAATTGGTGACTATCATTGTATAACAAAATAAAGCACGTATAATCTATACATAGATGTGTTTGCTTAAATATATCAAACTTTATTTACAGACGAAGTTGATAGTGATTCTGAGGCAGCAGTCGGCAGTGCCCTGACCATGATCTTTCTAACTATAGGAACACGGTTCTAGCAAGAAACATGGGCTTTGACTGTCTTTGACTTCTTGCTCAGGTCACAGTCCTGAAATGTACACATGCAGCATCGTTTCAAGATTTCTGTTCCTAAGATCTAATTACCTCTGAGACCTTATTATTTGGTCCAGTCATGACACTTAGTAGTCTACTTTTCTGGCTTCTTTGACAAAAGAAAAGAAAAGCAGTTAAGTAAACCCTGGGGGGAAATGAATGATTTAGCTACTGTCACGCACCTTCTTGAAAGTCTGTGGTATATCATTACTGCTGCCCAGAGTGGTCCTTGAGAGAAGGCAATCTCTGAACAAGTTTGGGCAACAATTTCAGTGAGGATGAAAGAGTTATTTCTGTCAATTTCATCTTACAATCCAGTTTCATTATTTTAGGATATAAAACTGTTTGGTGATTAACTTTGTTTATACTTGGCAGAGCATCACTTCCTTTTCTGAGAAAGAAAAAGACACAAAAGCTCATAAAAATTTCAAAAAGCTTTTTGACTTCAAACAGCTCTTACAAAACTGCATTTGGATGAGTCAAGTGTGGAGGAATCAAAACCATATGGATTTCTCTCCTTTTAAAATAAACACTGACTTAAAAATTGAAGGAAATTTTCTTGGAAAAATAGACTTTAGCCTCCACAAACTATAAATAGTAAAAAGCAACTTTTTGAAATTTGATAAACCCAAATCACAGCTGGGTTTGCCCACTCTTAATTATAGTGTTCTCACTGTATATCATGTGAAAATAAACAGTTACAGGCGTGGCCTACATCTGCAATTTTGGGAGCATGGAGGTTTTCATTTATCTCTCAAGCAAATTTTTACTCATATCTTGAATTTGAGGTAAATTTTATTGTTACATTAGAAATGCCATAGTGTTAAATATTAGCTATTTTTGTATTTCATTTTCAGATATCCAGTCTTCCTCAAAACCAGAATTGACAAGTTATTAAGAAATGCCAGTCAGGCATCATGGTACATGCCTGAAATTCAAGAACTCAGATACATGAAGTAGATCTTAAGTTTAAGGCCAACTAGGCTACATAGTGAGCTTGAGGTCAGCCTGGGCTCTATAAGATCCTGTCACAGGAGAAATGAAATGGGGAGTCAATGAGGTGGAGGGAAGGGGACAGAAATAGACAGAGAAGGAGCAGAAGATAAAGAAGAAGAAAGTATTTTTGGAGGGGAAGAAGAGGAAGGAAGGAAGGAAGGAAGGAAGGAAGGAAGGAAGGAAGGAAGGAAAAAGGAGAGATGGAGGAAAATGTTGAGATAGTTCTGTTAAAATATTTTTAAAGATTTATTTATTGTAGTTTGTATCTGTGTGAACCTTCTTAAGTATATGTGTAATACAAAAGACCATGGGAATCAGAGGTGGGTATTAGAACCCCTGAAAACTAGAGATGCAGAGTGTTATGAGTGGCCATGTGGATGCTAGGAACCGAACCTTAGAGCAGCAAGTGATCCTTTCTAATCACTAAAGGATCTCTCCAGGCCATGTCTGGACACATTTCTGATATGAGGATATTTCCTGATCTTATTTTCATCTGCATATCATCAGCATTTTCGTACAAACGTCTAATCAGTTAAAAAAAACTGGTACCCTTATTTAGATAGATTAAGTGACCTCTTTGGATAGATATTAATTTTAATCAAAAATAATCCAAACCAACTTGTCTTAATCACAGACTTTATAGAAATTTCAGCAAATCAACCAGTCTTTTATTTATTCCTTAACTACATTATTAATACTGAAAGTTCAAAAACATGAAGGTGTTATCTCTTTGTGACACTCTTGGTGTAGAGGATGAAAGGTAGTTAAGTAGATTCTCACAGGCTGCTGGATTGATTCTTCGTATAATGAATCAATATCAATAGAAGAGATGATGATCAGTCTAAGGACAGGGCCAAGGTTTCTCAGTCAAGCGACCTTGTATGTAGGGTCATTCTGGCCATGTGTGTAGGGTCATTGTGACCATATGTGTAGGGTCATTGCAGCCATGTGTGTAGAGTCATTGTGGCCATGTGTGTAGGGTCATTGTGGCCATGTGTGTAGGGTCATTGTGCTCAGCTGTGTAGATCACTGCAGCCAGCAGAAATTTTCCTGGTATAAAAGAGAAACACAGCCTTCTAGATAAAGGAGACTTCATGAATGAAAATTAGGAGAATATAGAGGGTTCCTATGTGTCAGTAGAGATGAAAAAGAGAGATAGTGTCAGGTCAGAGCAAACAAAGACTTTTGCAAGTCAAGGGCTAATGGGTGAATTTAAAAATCTATTATTATTTGTCGTGAGAGTAACAAAGATATAGCTGTTTGCAGAACCAGACTGAAGGAGAAGTGTAGAGGAGATAAGAGTATCTAAAAGGTAGGGAGCAGGTTAGGGATTTCCAGTGCATGGTACAAATAAAAAAAATATGTATTCACATTAGCTAGTTATGGTAGATTAAACTTCTACATGTCGCTTGAGAGTGAGCCCTGCTATGGCGCACACCAAACTTAGCCTATCCAGTGCTGTCTCAGAGCTGTGCAGTATCCCTTACAAAGGTAGAATGCAACATTAATTTTTCTAATTAATAAATAGAAAAGTGTGTATCATGTTGAATTGATATGAATGGATGTGATACAAGTCCTAAAGAAACCAAAGAATCTAGAAAATTCTAAGAACAGGAATGAAAGCCAAAGAAATTAAAGATGGGCGTGGAGACTTCCAACGTTATTTATATTCATCTGGGTCTGGGAGGAGGAAGAGGAAGTTGGCAGCTCCTCCAGCTGGTAAGGGGCTATGTGTAGGAAGCCTCATTACTTCTTGTACACTGCTCATTGTCTTGTCCATTTCCAGCTCATTCTGCCCCTCCCAAACTAGCAATTACCTGAAAAGGCCTACAGAAAATAGGCTTACACTTTATTTTTTATTTTTTAATTTTTTTTTATGAATGAACTTTTACATTAAAGAACTGTAAGCAGCAGGAAGCAGAGGCAGGAAGAAAGCTTTATTAACTTTGATTTATTTTTTCTGTTGGATGATCCCTGAGCCCATTTCTACCTTAGTAAAATGGGCATAAAAGAATAACAAACAGGAATGAGATGGGTCTACTACGAATGTGGTTCTTAATGGTTATTTCTTCTTTTCTTTCCCATTGGCTATTATGTACCAACATATCTTTATCTTAAATTACTTTGAAACCTATCTCCACAGATGGCAAATCAATGGGAATTTACACGCAGCTTCTCACAGTCACAAAATTCCTTGTCTAACTGTCAAATAAACGAACTTCATTTTGATTGAAGAATCACTACTCAAAAATCCACTCAATGCTTTACAAATAAACAATTATCTTCCAAGAGACTCTAGCTTGATACCCACTCAACCAAAACAAATGAGGATAAAAAATTATTTCAAATCCACAGAGACTCATAGTCCCAACCTCAAGCAGTCCTATTATCAGCCTGAGGGCCAGGAGGTACTCAATTACTAACCAGACCCAGATGAATGGGGAGAAGAGGACAAGATTTAACCTCCTCTCAGGCTCACTTTGCACCTAAAGATTCTTCATGTCCCTAGTGAAGTTTCCCCAGGTGTTAGGGCAGTTAGAATATATACAGACAGCCCTCTGTCATATCCTTCCCATAGGGATCAGAACAGCACTGTGTCCCTTCCGTCCTCACAATTTTCTTTTCATTTTTCCTAATAAAGCCTTGAACATCTAACCATGTCTTGGTATATGTTTCTCTGGAGACTGGAATAGTGTAACAAAAGCAGCTTATGAGAAATCTCTTTTTCTGTAAAGTTCTCTACCTTTTAAGACCAATATTGTTAACCATCTCCAAATGCCAAAACTGATCTAGCATGAGGTGAATCCTGTTTTCTCATCCATTTCATAATGTTGTATTCCCTCCACACCTCCACAGAGCATATGCTGAAATAACCATTCGTTTAAAAATCTGAGATAGAAAATGCTTTGTTAATATAGCATCTTATGTTTAAAAAACTGATCTTTTCACAATGTCTTGCTTTCAGCTAAGGTCCATCTAAATAACTGTCTTCTCCCTCCGGCTCCTTTCTGTTTCTCAAGCAGGACTGTTCCCATGTGACTGCTTAACCCACTGCATGCTCCTGGTGTTGTGACTATGGGTTCTTTTAATGAAAGAATAAGTCATTCAAAAGAATGTAAAAACGATGGAATATGGGGTATGAACTTCAGATCCATCACTTATTAGTTACATTGTTTGAGACAAAAAAAAGAGTATTTTCTCTGAGATTTGTAAAATGAAGACAATAGGCCTTACAGGACTGAGGCTTTATAAAAATATGAGAAAATCCATTTGTTTTGCATGGAAAAAAATATAGCACCTGCTTCGAGGTAAGGATGCAACTACGTATGACCTAATTAGTGATGTCAATATTGTTTAAGTGAGACAAGAAACATACATGGACCATGAACACCAGGTCCCTGCAAGAGACCTTTGTGCAATAAGTGCAAGAGATTTTCAAGAGGCTAGTCAGAAAACTTTATTTCAGTTACATCGAATGACAGTAAGACATAAAATCTAATAAATTTGAGTTGTCGTGACTTGTAAGATAAGATTAAAACAAAGGTGAAGGCTCTTATCCATAGTCCCAGAACACATAAAAACGAGGACAGGAGAATCATTTATGAGTTCAAGGTCAGCCTTGGTGGTTAACCAAGCCCAAGCCTGTCTGTGTTGACGAGATGAGACACTGTCTCAAACAAACTAACAAAAGCAAAGACAGTAACAGCAGAAAGAAGCAGCCAAGCGGGGATCTATACTAAATAATCTTAAGGAAAATAAGAAAGTGCATGTCATAGGATGTTCAAGACAGAGGTATTTGAGGAGAAAATTGATTGCAGAATATGGGCTTGTACCATATGAGTACTCACCAGAAACAGAAAGGGCCCCTCACCCTCTACCTCTCTTCTCTCCTCACTCCTTCCTTCCTTTCATTTTTCTTGGCCTCTGTTCTTCTCCTCCATCCATTCCTTATTCTCCTTTTTCCTCTGATACAGTAATTTACTTTTATAATCTCATCTGCACCTAAAATCTAAATATAAAAGCTTATAGCTACAGGTACATACTCACAGACAAGATAGGTTGGATAGAAGAAAGATAGATGATAGGCAGTCAGACAGATATAAGATATAGATAGATGGATGGATGGATGGATGGATGGATGGGTGGGTGGGTGGGTGGGTGGGTGGGTGGGTGGGTGGGTGGGTGGATGGGTGGGTTTCTGCATGCGTGGGTGGGTGGGTTGATGAAGAGATATATAGATAGATAGATAGATAGATAGATAGATAGATAGATAGATAGATAGATAGATAGATAGATAGATGATAGATAGATAGATAGATAGATAGATAGATAGATAGATAGATAGATAGATAGAACATATCTATCTTATTTCAAATAACTACTTTAGCCTGGCACTAGCTAGGCAAGTTCAGAATTAACAAGGAAGGCTGGAAATGTCCAAACAGGAGCTGAAACCTAAGCCTGTATGCAGAATTCCTTTTACAGGGAGAGCAACAGTCCTTTAAAAGCCTTTTGATGAGTTAGATCAAATCTACCCAAAATATTGAGAATAATTCCTTTACTTAAAGCCAACTGACTACACATGTTAGTCCCATTTACAAAATACCTACACAGCCACACCAAGATTAATGTTTAATCCAATAACTGGGTATTATGGACAATCTTGGTTAGATGAGGAAACCGATCACCATGTGCCCTAAAACAATAATTCTTCAGCCATAAGTGTCTTTATTCTTTTAAAGAGCTTTACATGGAATCATGTTTACCACAAAAATCTCCCAAGATTTGTAAGTCATCTCTCCCAGACTAAAAGTAGATAAGCGTTTTATAAAGAAAGATACTTCATTTCACCATACAACCTACACCGGTAGGATTCAGTCCTATAAAAGCCAAACTTACTGAATTCTTCTAGGCTGTTTATTGCAGAGCAATACACCAAAAATATCAGAAAGTATTTTATTGTTCTACAATACCCAGCAAGCAGCTTAGCTATCGAATTCTTAAATGATTAATAGGGAAAAACTCTATTTCCTTCAGTTTTGTACCTCATAATTTTATTCTAGAGAAATATGTTTTAATATTAATTTAATATTGATTAAATACCCAAGACTTCCACATTAAAAGTAAATTGAAAGCACATTTTTTTTTTTGCAAGTGAATATCAAGCAATCTGTCAGTGGGAAAAACCCATGTTAAAAATCAATGGAGGAAGTTTTTTTTTAATAAATCAAATGCAATGAATTGATTATCCTCCTTTATTTATCAAGCAGAAACATTCTTGCATTTTGTTTTCCTCACACAAAAGAATAATCTCAACAGATGCCTGTTCGCTATCCTCCTCTTTACCAACACATGAAGCTTGAGTTTTTCAGACTTTTCAAATACCCATCCACAGGGTCATAAATGGTCTCTGATGTTTCTTACCAAATTCCCCCCTGGGAGGTACTGAGTATCATTTTTGGTAAGTCATCATAGAGATGCTGATGTCAGATTCCATATTGACTATGGAAGGCAGAGTGTCCCCCAGACTTGAGCTATTTGTTATTGATTAAGTGACTCTGTCATGTTAACTGGAAACCGATGCTCTCACTAAAAATGACATCAGTCTTGTAGTTGGATAGATTCACTTCAATCTAATGGTTGAAGCTTTCATAAGTGCTATTTTAGTCTTCTGTCTCGCCACCCTGATGTAGGCCTCTTGATCATCTAGAGGACACTGGCTGCATCCCATTCTTTATTTTGTGAGGTCCTCTCTCCCCCAACAACAAAATGGAAAGCTCTGACAATTCTATATAATTCTCTAAAATGTTCCCATTTTAGGTGATTTTGCATTCTAACACCATTATGAGCCCTGCTTTTTCTCTTAAAATTATTTAAGTTATAAGATAATATAATTTAATTAGCTACTCAGAGGAAAATAGCAAACTGATTTTTTTTCTATTTTTAATGAATATCTTCATGCTTGATTGTAGGATAAGTTCATAAAAATAAAACCAATGGCATGACTATAAAATCTGATGTGAAGATCTTTGACTTCAGAGGGCGAGTCTAAATATTTTTTTTGTATAGCTGTACTTCAAATGATAATTGTTTTAAGAGATTAGTATCTTAAGCAAAAATTGTTTTAAAACAATGAAAAGGAAAAATGTCATAGATTTTTCGGGAGTCTTTACTTATTTTTGTGGGTGTTTTACTTATGTGTATGTCTGTGCACCACAACTGTACACTATTCTTGGAGGTCAAGAGGTAGTCAGATACCTTGAGACTACAGTTATAGGAAGTTCTTACCTTCCCTTGGATGCTTCAAATTGAGCTCAGCTCCTCTAGAAAAGCAGTTGGTGCTTTGAACCACTGAGTGTTTTGATTTAATACCATAGTATTCTTTAAAAGGATACATTCAAAGCTAGAAGAAACTTCAATTGAGCTGTCGTCATGAGATGATAGATACTAAGTCCTTAGATACCAAGAATCCATCCTGAGCTTTTAATTAACTATTGGTACTATCATTCTCGAGCTATGACAGAAACTTCTTTTTTTTTTCTCTTGTTTTTTGAGACTTTTTGTTTGTTTTTTTATTTTAAAAGTTTTTGTCCCCATACTCACCACTGCTTGCTCCCCTCCCCCAGTCTTTCCTCGTCCTAGCAACTGAAGGAAGCAGATGGAGGAATCCATAGCTGAGCACCAGGTTGAATTTCTGGTTTAGCTGAAGAGAGATTATATGAGCAAAGGAACAGACGCTTCTATTAATTATTATTTGGCCTTATTAATTTATTTTACTTATGCTGTATAGATGATGTAGAGCTACAGCTGACTGAAATAGTATGGTCACTTTAATACTTGGTGGGGTATACTGATGAAATGCAGATCTCCATTAGATTAACTTTCTGTATAAACCCCAACCAAGCTGCAGTGTATTTTTATAAAAAAAAATTCTCCTTTTAAATTTGTTTTCAAGTGATTGCACATTGTGCATCCTCCAGAAATTATTCTAATTTGCTTCTTGAGATTGCTTTTTTTTATTTTAATAATTCAATTTTACAGATTAATACTAAGATTAGATAATAAGATTAGTAATGCACAGATGACTGAGGCATGTGAAGAAGCCATCGGGGTATGCTGATGGCAATGGGGTTCTGTGTCTTTTTGAGGAGCCCTACAGAAGAGGAGACTAGCATCTTTTCAATATAGTTCTGCAGTTCTCAACTCTCAAAGCTGATTTGTTGTCAAAACTTACACTGCAAAGACAGAAATAAAGCAATCGAGGGTCTTTAGACACTCTGACAAGAATATTCCGGTATTTTGCTGTATAGACTTTTCTAATTACTAGGAACTTTCTTCAGACAGGCTCTGTGGCCAGAGCCACATCTATTATTTTCCATATCCTATATTTCCTTTGCAAATTAAGAACTTCTAAAGTACAGCTGCTAGAGAAATCTAGATAAGGGATGGTGGATGCATATCCTCTTCTTTCAATGGGGCTAAACTCCAAGGCATGTGAAATACTTTCCGTAAATAAAACTGTCAAAATCCCCACAAGTCTTACTTATTTAGGCTACATTTGAAGGATCAATGTTGCTTAGGCTTCCTACACCAGTTGTTTTGTAACACAAAAATATGTTTCAATGTATGTAGTTTTGGTTGACATTTCCCTGATGACTAAAAATGCTGAGCATTTCTTACGTGCTGCTGAGTCATTGTATTTTATATTTTGAATATACTCTGCTTCAATCTATACCCTGTTTTTACATTGGACCATTTGTTCTTTTGATGTGAAGTTGTTTTTTTTTAATTGTTTATGTGTGGTAAATATTGATCCATTATTGGATATGTAGTTGGTAAAAATGTAGCTCCATTCAGTAACTTGTCACTTTCAATGATAGTGTCCTTTGCCCCATAGAAGCTTTCTAGCTTCCCAAGATCTTGTTTGTCTTTCTTAGTGCCTGCACTATGGTTGTTTTGCTCAGAAAGTATTTTTTCTGTGTATTCAGGACTATTCTCTATTTTTTTCTTCAAACATATTCAGTGTATCTAGCCTCATGGTGATATCTTGGTCCATGAGGTTGACTTTTGGGAAGAGTGATTAAGTATAGGTCTATTTGTGTTCAGTTTGATCTGGAGTATTTGTTGAAGATAAAGTCTCTTATCTGGAACATATTTCTGGTGTATTTATCAAAACCAGGCATGTGTGGCTCTTCAACTCAATTCCATTGATCAATATGTCTGCCTTTGTGCCAGTACCATGCTGTAGTTTACTATAGCTCTATAAGACTTCTATTACTGTTCTATATAGTAGTATATTGGCTGTGGGATAAAAGGAACTCTCATCCACTACCGTTGGATGCAAACTTATTAGGAAAATCAGTGTGATGGTTCATCAATAAACTGGGAATATATGCACCTAAATATCTAGACATATAACTCTTGCCCATACATCCAAAGGGCTCTACATCTTACTGTAGAGACACTTGCTCAACCATGCTCATTTTTGTCTATTCATAATAGCCGGAAATTGAGAACAATTAAAGAAAATGTGGCAAATTTGTAAGATGGAACATTCTTCAGCTGTTAAGAATGAAATATGTAGGTAAATAAATGAATCTTGAAACAAACGAACGAAGAAAACCCATCCTGAGTGTGGTATTCTTGACCCTAAAAGAGAAATGTCATATGTATTTCCTTATACGTGGATGTTAGACATTAACTCTTTGATAACAGGGCTACAATCTGTATAACCACAGAAGTTAAATATCACATAATGGGCTAGCTTGAGAAATGAATCACCCTAGAAAGGGGAAATAAAGTAGATAGTTGTAGATGAATGATAGCTGGGGTGACCTGAAACACGAGGACCAAATGAGGATGTCAGTGAGTGAAGACAAGGGTAAGGGAGGGAGTACACAGAAGGACAGGTGTAGTAGGAGGTTTCTGGCCCGGACTTTCTGGCCTATAGCCTCAAGGTTTATGCCTGCAGACCCACAGACCCACAGAGACACACAGATGCTTATAATAGTTTTAGTTTGACCTAAGGTCCAGGCATACAACTTGCTAGCTCTTTACCCTTAAACTAACCCATGTCTCTTGTTCAGCCATGTGGCTGGGTACCTTTTCTTAGAGCAGCATAGTTGTCCTCTGCTTCTTTCAACTTCTCTCTGGCATTCTACACTGTGCTTCCTGTTCTCAAGAGTTTTCTTAGTCTGGTAGCCCCGCCCACACTTCCTGCCTGCCTTAGGCCAATCAGCGCTTATTATGAAACCAGTGGGTGGGGCAATTATTTACAATGTAACAACACAATCTCCCACAGACAGGTAAAGCTGAGGGCCACTAGAAGAGTTGTATGCAAACCCAAAAAAGCAGAAGATTCTTAAAAGGAATATACTGTATGAAAAAATATAATTTCAATGGAAAGAAGAAAAATAGAAATAAAATATTTTAGAAGAACAGCCTACCCTAGTTATTTAAAATAAGTTTTCCCACATGTATGTAGTTTGGGCTATTTGTGTTTTTAAGGATAGTAGTTTCCCTTCTATGATGTGTTTTTTGCTGCTACACAGACAATAGAGAGAACCACATCGCAGCATCTATGGGCTAGAGGACACAAGCAGAGAGCTGTTGTTTCAAAGGGAAGTGTTAAGGGTTAGATTAAACAGCACAGATGCAAAATTAAACATTGCCCCTCACTTTTGTATATGGCACAGAGCCAAGCCCCTCCCCCCTTTCTTCTTAGCTGAGTCTCAAGCTAAATCAGTCCCTTATGTTCACACTATGTTCGGTCCCTCTGTTCATCCTGCCCAGACACGCAATTCATAATAAACGAACTAATTCTGTCCAGAATAATAAAACAGTATTTTTAAAAGACAGTGAAATCCCTCCATTTAAGTAGTCTTCATTTGAAAGAATATGGAACCATTGTGTTTCCTTTCATATTTTAGCTCTGGTATTTGCAAATTGGGATCTTGACTAAATCTTGCTTGGTCATGTACAAAGTACTTGGAGGCCGGGTGCAAGCGCTGGGTCATAGCTTTGAGTTCAGTCATGGAGTAATGCAAACACACAAACAAGAATTCACAAGAAGGCAAATGAATGCTCTGAGGGTTCTGCTTCCCATTGACCCTAAGTGTGTTGTTCCTAAGACTAAATTTCTCTTAAAATAATCAATGTGTGTGTGTGTGTGTGTGTGTGTGTGTGTGTGTGTGTGTGTGTCTGTGTAATTGAATATTTTCTTTTATGATGAAAAGGCCTTTGTAGAAAAAAAGGAAGTTTGACAAAATTGGATAACTTTAAATAAGATTATAATATTAAACAGCACCCCTCAATTAACTGTATTATTTGAATCTTGCTCCTTTTAAACATTAACCATATTCTCTTCTCATATTTGTTATTCAAAATTATTTTCACTTTGATATCATCAAGCTGTTGCTTGAAAAAAATTTCCATATTTCTCTGCCACTTTATGTATAAAATATACACATGAATTCATCCAATATATTCAGAATATCTATTGGAAACAAGCTGTGTAAAGTATTCCATATCTATCTCTCTTTTCTCTGAGTCTGCCTCTCTCTTTCTGCTGCCTGTGGTGTGTGTGTGTGTTCTGATTTTTATGGCCCTGGTGAACTATCTGGTATATGCTTCTGAAAGTTACACAAAATTTTAAAAGGATTGCATATATTTTAAAACAGGAATTTAAGTTGTAGATACAATATTCTGATGTGTTTTCAAACCAATTTCGATGGAGCCTTAGCTCTTAATGTTTTGAGAGATCTATTAATGTTTGATTTCTGTTCAATACTTTAATGGTAATAATTATTAAAACATTCAAATATGCTGCCTACTAAATCTTAATCTATTATAGACCATCAGCATATTGACTTTTGCTGCCAGGCTAATTTATTTTTATACAGACTTGAAATCATTCTTACCATTTCTGGAACTATATTTGAACATGAGAGCATGTGTCAATAATTAAAATGGTTTTTAGCTTTCTGCTGTTCCTGGGTTTTGTTGCTTTACCTCAAATGTTGTACATGCATATATATAGCAACCTTGTATTTGTCCATAAGAGTTTAAGATGTCTATTTTCTAAACATAGCTATGAGTACAAAAACAACTATATGATGTGAAGAGAATTCTAACTCCAGAGTCATCTGAATTACTATGAGCCTTATGTATGTCAAATAGGGTATTTATATGTATTCCTACTTTTTATTATGCTATTCCATAGTGTTTGGTTATTTACTGTGTGTTGTTTTTGTGAAAAAGAGAAAATAATTTATTATAAAAATTGCATTAATGTTCATTCTAACTCCAAGTGATAACGCATGGATGTTGGGTTCAAGCCATAGTTTCTTCTCTAACTAGGATTGTATATTCTGTTAACAATCACAGCAACTCTAAACTGCCTCTCCAATCAAAAATTAAGCTTATAACAGCTACCTCTCACAACCATAGGGCTAATTAGGACACTTTCAGCTCACTTGGACATTCTAAGTTCACACATCTTCAGTAAATGATTTTTTTATAAAATGCTTTGAAAATATTAAAATATTTTATAGATAAATTTAAAATTTACAAAATCTTGCTGCCTAATATTATGACTGTTTAATAATGAATCCTATTTTTAAGTTGTGGGTGTGTGTGCACCTGTGCATGAGTATATACACAAGAGTGCATATCCTCTCTGAGACCAGAAGAGGGCAGAAGATCCTGGAGCTGGAGTTATAAGCAGTTGAGAGATGCATGATGTGAGTGCTTGAATTCAGAGGAGGCTCTTACAGGAGGTGCATTCAGTCTTAACTGTTAAATCCTTTCTCCAGCCTCATAATGTGGGGTGTTTGTTTTGTATTATTTAGAATTAAATTACATAGGGAATTCAGCACTTCGGTAGAAATAGATATAGAATGATTAAGAGATAAGTCATACTATAAATAATTAAAGATCAATTATATTTCACAATTTCACATTTTCTCAACATCTTTAAATTGAATTTCTCAGTTTTTAGATGGCATTAAGCTTTTCTGAATAGTAAAATGCCAAGCAGGGGTAGGGGAGGGAGGAGGAAGCCCACTGATATTTTGGGCCGGTGAAAATGACTTGGAAGTGCCACAGTGCACATAGCAACTGACTGAAAAAAAAAAAAAACCAAAAAACAAAAAAAACAACCCACAGTTCAAGAGGCTCAAGAAATGTTACTGTTACTCCCAGAAACTCCTTTGAAAGGAGTTGGAAATGTAACCTGTTACTTTGTAAATCTAACTTTGGTGGGAGGTTCCCCAGGAAAGCACGTTCTCAGCAGAGGTCACAGTCAAATACTTGTCACCTGTTTGACTTCAGTGCTCCAAAGCCCCACATGCTGACGGACTGGTCTGCTGCTCTCCTGGGACCAGTGCTAACTAAGGAGGTAGACTCTGCTGGATAAAGTCAGGCCCACGGGGCATGCCTTTGAGAAGGATACAAGAACCACCCCACCCCCATCCCCTGCTTTTTTGTCTCTTCTTACCAGGTAATGAGATGAACAGAACTCTTCTTGCAAGCCCACCATGTTGAATTATACTGCCACAAGCCCAAAGAAATGGATCCAACTGCTCCTAGAGAGAAACCCCTAAACCTAAGAACCAGAAAAATCTCTCTGAAGATGATTACATCTGATATTTATTTTTGCTTCTCCTTTGTGGTATTTACAAGCACTTGTGTGTGTGTTTGTGTGCGTGTGTGTGTGTGTGTGTGTGTGTGTGTGTGCATGCGTGTGTACATGCGTGTGTATGTGTCTATATGTGCGTGTGACTGTAAGTCTGTACACACACCATGTGTGCACACGTGTGTGTATAGTGTAAAAGCTACATATTGACATTGGCTCTTTTCCCTGCACTTGGACACTTGGTGAATCAAGCTAGCCAGCTTGCTCCATGGATTTCCTGTCTGTTTTGCAAACCTCGGGATTAAAGTTGGGCTACCATGCCCACCATAGTTGCTGTGGATCAAAACTCCAGTTCTCATGCGTATAGGGCAAGTACTTTAAACTCTGAACCATCCATCTCCCAGCCCCTTAGATATTTTCTTTTAGTACCAAAAAATTAACAAAAGGGCACCAACAACAATGCTGGAGAAGGGTGTTTTCAACTATATCCAAAACTTTGCCTTCTGTACTGGAGGAAAACCAGTAAAGTCATCTACATCAATAGGAAAAGTAAATCAGCCAATGAGAATTGGGGGTTCAAAGCAATCTCACATTGCATGGGACATCTATTTCACAATAAAACTGACAGTGTCCTGCTGCTCTAATGTCTCATATACTTACAATCATCCTAAGAACTTTCTGGAGGCAAAATTATGGTATTAGCAGTACAATATGGACTTATGTGAAGAAAGCAAGCTAATGTAGTAGTGTGTGGTCTCTCACACAGCGCATGTCTACTACCTCATTTAGTCCACAAAAGAGTTTCTATCAGCTCCATGGAGAAAGAAAAAATTTCCTGACATAGACTTATAGAAAACTCCATAATATATTCAGACATCCATGTCACTGAATGGTATCAGTAACATTATATAACAAAACAGTTGCCACCAAAACAAAGAATGTATTTTATAGATAATTCAACCCTTTTTAAATAATTTTCAAGTTTTAATAAATAAATGATTTATCTAAATCCTTCTAATTATTTTTTGAGGAAGTAGTTTACTTTAGTTTCTTACACAAGTTAGTTTCTTACTATATATGATAACTTATGCTTTCATCAATTTTATTATTGTTATTTTTATCTCCTATGAAATTTGATACCTTTATACACATATAACCCATTCTCATTACTGTCACCCACACCTTCTCAATGCTGCTTCCTTATTTTGTGACTCCCATCACAAGTGATCCCCTGAGTTTAACCATGGCTATCTGAGTGACCATGAGCTTGAAAGTTCCTATTTGAGAAGAATGTGTTCATCATTGGATACATAGATTTAGAGAATATCAGGATCTTATTCAAGCTCCATTCATAGTTCCTGGTTTATCAAGTAAAGGCAGGATGGTATGGGTGTCTTCTTTACCAATCCATGACATTGCTGAGTGGCAGGGTCTTATGTAGGCAGACTGCAGACAGCCTCTGCTATTATGAGATTGTGATTCCAATGACTGTGTCACTTCCCAAAGATATGACTTCATAGTCCTTCTCACCATACTCTATGTGGTTCCCTGAATCTTAAAATAAGTGGTTTGAATGTCCTGCTTGGGGTTGAGCAATGAAACATTTCTTATCTCCACATTTCAAGCAGCCATGTGCCTCTGTATTCACTGTTGTTCACTGAAGACAAGTTTTATGAGTTAAGGTTGAGAGTAGTATTTCCTACTGTTATAAATATAAATACTTTGAATACATCTTGGGGCTGTATTAATTTAACTAGAAAGAATAGTACATTAGCTGTAAGGACATATAAAGCTGCTTATCCATAGGTTTTTAGTATTATTTATAGTACTGGGTTTGGATTCCTCCTTATGGAGAGGACCTCAAAACCAATGAGAGAGCAGTTGGTTAACCCCAAAAGAGTTGTGCCCCTATTGCACCAGTGGACATATTTTGCCTGGCAGGGACTCTAGTTTATAGGGTTCCCAGTTGAATAAGACCACTGATGCCTTTTATTTCCTGGAAGTCTACATTGCAGCTTCCAATACTATGAAAGATGACTCAGTTCCAGTTTTACAATGTCTAATTTTTTTAAGTTCTCAACATCACTAATAGTCAGAGAAATGTACGTTAACCTATTCTGAGATTACACTTGCTCCAGCCAAACAGCTATAATAAAAATTAAAATAAAATGACAAAAAAATACTGACAAGAATGTGGGGAGAAAGAGAAAGTTATTCTTTGATGTTTGGGGTATAGTCTATACTATTCCCATAGTAGTTACTATGGGAATCATTGTAGTGAATCCTCAAAAGTCTAACTACCACATGACCCAGCTATGACTCTCCTGGATCTTTGCCCAAAGGATTTTAGATCCTACTAAGAAGATGCTTGCTCATCCATGTTTACCATTGCCATAGTGATGGTAGGTGGGAAATGGAATTGACTTAGATGGATGTCAGCTGAAGAACTGATGGTGAAATGTAGCACCTAAACACACTTCAGCCATGAAGAAAAACAACGTCATGATATTCACAGGTAAATGGATGGATCTGGGAATATTATACTGAGTGAGGTAAGCTGGACGAAGAAAGACCCATGGTATTCATATCTCTAATGCATAAATTCTAACTCTTACCCTTTAGGTTTGGGTTCCTCGATAGTTTTTATTCTTGGCTATAATCTGAATTTGGAAGACAAATTATCTCCCCTTCTAATTGGAAATTTGATGAATAAACTCCTATATATTTGAGGTTCTCTGCTTTTTATATTGTCAAGGACCCATCAGAATACCTAGTAATCAACTTTTCCATTATAGCAGATGGTTTCTCTATTTTATTTTGAGCAAATTCTAAATGATGAGATTCAGACAGAGATGAAAAAGGATTTAACCTTCAGGTCACTGTGCTGCAAACCAGACGCTCATCGGGACACGTGGCCCAACTGTCTTATTTGTTTTGATTCTAATAATCTCTGAATATTCTTTCTTATAGCAAATGGATGAGGCCCAGGTGGAGTTAACTGCTCATATTCATTAAAAACATGTGGCTTTTATTTGAAACTCTCATCCTCTGAGGACAAAAGGTGGCTATTCCTCATCATAAAATACCTCCAGAGATTTTTTTTTAGCAGGACATAGGAATGCCTGGAGTTTTAACCTTTGCACCAATGAAATTTACATGCAAATTCTCAGTGGACCTTCTAGAGAGATCTCACAATTGTCATAGTTGTGCCAGAGGTGGACTTTGTTATGCACTGACTGAGGCAACATTTATAATATAGTTGTATGCTAGAGGATAAAGAATGTCAGCAGACAGAAACCAAGTACAGCAACATCAAAAGCCAGAAAGAGTCAGTGTGATGCTTGCTTAGAAGGAATTGTGCCTTCCTATTTTCCTTAACTTATTTCAGTCTATAATCATCATGCTTATTTAAAAAAAAAAAAAAAAAAAAAACTCCCCCTTTTTTTTCACATTAGAAACTCAACATGTTTCAAGTACTCTGCAAAGCCTTTGGGTAACCAGAAAACTGTAAGGAATGGGTTTCAGCTGAGGGCAGAAAAAAAAATATATTCTAAAGGGCAGTGAAAAGAGCGGCCTGACTGCAGCAGTTGGAACAATCTGTTCCACACTGGGGATGTTCAAAGTGTTGCAGCTGATATTTTGATGATGTAGTAGTTAATTGTAGCATTAGTTGGCTCGCTGCTATTTGTAATTTGTGTTTGATAATTTTAATTTTTGAATCCAAACACACGAATATCGAATGCATATACATTTAGAGCTAGCACAAATTAATTAGAATAAGACTATTTAGCCAGGATCAAAAAGAATAATCTAGATAATATACATAGTATAGAATGTTAACTGCTCATTTGGAGATAAAAATAGTTCCAAGCGTTCCAAACTCTATAATCCATGAAATAAGAGAACTGATCCTTCTCTAACAGTAGATACAGTTTCAAGCGTCTTTTCAATTGAGCTCTCTTGTATTACATATTCAGTGTGGAAATAATTAAAAGAGCCAGAGAAGTCCAAACACTGATTTCACAAGACAGGACTTAGATCCCAGCGCTAAGCTATTTTATTCTTCTTGTCTCAGCACAAATCGTAATTATGCACACTTGAATAAAGGTGTATATATGCATTATAGAATAAGGATAAATATGAATTATAGCATATTGGAAAATAGAAGATGGATAACCACATGACAAATAGATAACAGTGTTGCACAGATAAAGGAAACTCGGGGCCAGGTCTCTGGGAAAGTCAGAGATATAAGAGAGAGTAAACACCACAGTCAGATCTCACCCAGCTGTCTTCCAGCTTCCTCAGGCTGGCTCTTCCAGGCTTCTTCTGCCCTTCTGTCTTTCTGTGTCTGCCTGGGAGTCTGGAACTCCTTCTGTAAACTAAAATGACCTTGACCTCGAACTCAGTTTGGATTAAGGGCATAGGTCACCACTCCTGGGATATTCCCTGTGCTGGGATTAAAGGTGTGAATCACCACTCTCTGATCCTCCTAGACTGAATGTGGGTAGATCCCTCTGATATCTCGTTTTATTATATCCCCACATAACAGAATTTAAATGTCAAGCTTGAAAAACAATTCTGAGTCTGTAGGCCTTACACACACACACACACACACACACACACACAGAGAGAGAGAGAGAGAGAGAGAGAGAGAGAGAGAGAGAGAGAGAGAGAGAGAGAGAGAGAGAATAGGAGGCATCACACAGTTAGCTAGACTGGAACTTTAGCCACAGATGTGATGAACTTGCTGACACACGTAGAGGTACTTACTGTTCCTCTTTGGGGCTGGAGACAAGAGAAAAAAAGTGGAATGTTAGATGAGAGATTCTCAAACACAGACTTCCTTCCATTTTCTCAGTCTGCCTGTGTTTTTCTCTCTTGTCAGCTACCCAGAAACAACCTAAGATTCAATCCTTGCCTGTTGTCTCCTGCCTTGTGGGAATTCTGTTCAAACTCAAGTGACTTTAAAGTACTTTAATTGTAACCAAAATATTTTTTTGTGTGTTGAATCATTCTTTTAACATTTGCTTACTTTAATTTTATGCATGTGACTTGCCTAAATGTATGCACGGACACTATGTACTGGCCCAGGGACCATGGAGGTTGAAGAGAGCCTTGAGTCCCCTGGAACCAGAGATATGGATGGTTATGAGTTTCTATGTGGGTGCTTAGAACAGAGTCCCAGTCATCTGCAAGAGTGACTAGTGATCTTAACTCTTGACACTCATCTCTCCAACACTTGGATTATCTTGGATATATATCAGATTCCTGTGAAATTTGATTATAGAGTAAATCTAGTTAGTTTATAAGCAAAAGAACATCATCCAAATAAAATTAAACACTTAAAAAGACATTTTCATATAACGTGCATATACCACAGAGCTTAAGACGAGAGGAGTAGTGATGTGGAAATGCCTTTCTGTATGCTGTGAATATCAATCTTTAAATAAAGGAGCTGTTTTGATCCATGACAGGCACCATAGAAGAAGTAGGAGGAGAAATGAGAGTATAGGTAGGAGAAGCAGGGCGGAGTCAGACAGACCGAACCTGAAGCCCAAAGGAACAACAGGTAAGGAACACAGGTGAGCTAGAGGCCACATGGCAGACAGATTAATGAAAATGGGTTGAGTGTAGATGAAGGAGCTAGCTAGCAATGTGCCTGAGCCATAGGCCAAACAGCATGAAGTTAATATAAGTGTCTGAGTCATTTCTGGAGGCCTGAGCAACAGCAGGTGGCTAAGGGGTCTGGAGCTGCAGGTCTGTGGGTCTGGGCCTCTGGCTGCCTGGGACCAAGCAACCTTATTACAACAGAGTATAGCACTCTCTAAAGGGATGATATAAAAAGTTGATCAAACACTTTGGGATTGGGATCTTTTTATCTGGCATTCGATTGGTCTCCTGAGTTCCTTCAATTCCTGTCAAATACTGTCTGAGTAGGGGTGGAATGGATCCCAGATTCAGGTTACATCTTGCTGGGTTAATTCACCCATCATGATGCCAATTCTCTTTCTTGAGCAGTGTGTGGCCTTCTTTGATCATGTCATGACTTCTTCACTCGATATGTAAAATGAGAATTCAGTCAAAATGATACCTATAACCTGTTGGTGTGGAAGAGGGGAATGTGTCTCTTTTGTTCAATGTGAAGTCTGGAGTGTTTGCCACTCTAATTCATGAGGAAACCTATTCTGAGTCAAAGCCAATAAATATACTAAAGAAAACACTTATCAATGGAACCCAGGCTGCACTGGTCCCAAAGGTCATATTGTGGGGTAAACTACACGATAATTCGGGAGCATTTATGAGCTTTTTCTTCTGAGAATTATATTTTTTCAGCACTTGAACCTCAGTCTTTTTGCCCTACAAACTGCTCAGGCCACTGATGACTAAAGTCATGAAAACACATGAGAATGCTTATATGAAGATTTAAATGTCCTGTGCAACTCTGTGCCCACCAGTGAACTGTATTATACCTTGAGATACGTCAGCTAGATGCTCTGATCCCTTGATAGGGATCAAGTCTCAGAATAGAGAAACTTGTGGAAAGAAAATGCCTTTGCTGACCTTTAACAAGTACGACAGAGAAAACTTCCTGTGTCATTGCAACTGTGGATTTCTTCCTGTAGCACACCATCATCAAAACTCGCTAATAACAGCCATTTAGTTCCAGCACTCAGGGGACAGAGGCAGGGAGATCTCTATGAGTTCAATACCAGCCTGGTCTACAGAGCAAGTTGCAGGACAGTCAGCCAAGGCTTTTACACAGAGATCCTGAAAATTGAAAATAAAAAAAAATAAAAAAAAAAGAAAACAAATAAAATCAACCAACCAAACAAAAAACTATCTAATAGTTTTACCTTCAAACTTTACCCATTTAATAAGCCAATGAAGGATATTGTTTTATTTTATACTCAAAATATCTTAATAAAAAGATCAATTGAACAACGTTATTAACCCCATGAAGTCTGGGAAAATACTTTCAATAGGTAAACCTCATAGAAATACGTTATAATATAATCTAATGTTTGTACTGCCAGATGTTTAGTTAAGGGAATACTGGCTACCAATAGGTTCATCTTCTATGACCTTCTATAGACAACTAGGTAAGACAGAAACCCCTTACCGGTTTCTGCAATGTTCTTGATATATGGAGCAACCTGACTTTAATGTAATTCATAGAGTTTTATCAGTGCATCATCGAGAACGTTTTCTAGATGTAAAATATGATCTCTCTCATTACCACGCAGAATCAAAGCTAAAGTGTGGAAGCGTCTCTTTGATGCTTATTTCAAAGCATTTCTCAAAAAATTAATTACTGTAATATACTGAAAACTATCTAAGGCTATTATTTCTCTCCCATACATGGAAACCTGGGCAGTTTTAGTACCTTCCTTCAGACCACACAGTGAGTCACTCACAGAACTTCTTGACCTCTGTATTTTCAGTGTGATCTGAAATTTTTTCACAGAACATTTGTAAGAACGGAAAACATTTTTTAACCCAAACAAACCCTCTACCAACAGTAAAAAAAAAAAAATGATAATAATAATTACTGTTATCATTTGTTGCTTTATGTTCTGCTTTGAGGCTCCCTTAGGGGCAGCAAGATAGAATTAAGTTAGCTTAAGCACTTTCAAGCAGTCACTGTCTATACTACAGGCTTCTGGGCACCGTATTAAAACAAACAAACAAAAAACCCAAAACAATACCATCCTCAAGAGGTTTTTGTACTTATCTTCCTCATCTACTAAATTTCTCTAGTTGAGGCAGGGAACAAGAGATAGAGAAAAAAAATTACACATTCTCACGAAGGAATGATGCATCTCTATCATAATACAAACACTACTTTAAAAAAAAAAAACCGCTACTATGCCTGTCAAAATAGCCTAACATTTTGCATTTTAAATGATAACCTAGTTATATGACCCAGTTTTTCTACTGGACTGTGTGACTAGTAGAGTTTAATTATTGTTTAAAAAGTAAATTTAAGAGAAACTGATGACTAAGTAGCCATTTATCTAGAAACATCTCAAGTGATAGGGTTATAAAAGAAACCTGCACCCCTTTCCAGAAAGCTTTGAACTTACCTTGTAAACTATGGAAGTTCTTCTAAGCCATGGCAATATGAATCTGGAGATACAGACTATCTGTACTCAGTTCTCCTCTCCAGTATTCTCAATACACTGCCCAAATACAGTACACTTCCCCCCTAAGCGTCTCTGAAGCTTTATTATATCACTGATAGTTAAGGAATTGCATTTAACAATTAGTTCAATTAGTAACTTTATATTTTTCTATAGACACTACCAAATTTTACATTGCATGAAAAATTGCTTCCTTTCCAAGTTGTATCACGTTTGACTTTTAAACATGCTCTGGTTTTAAAACGAAACATTCCAAACTACCTGGATACTTATACAAAAGAGTAAAACTAAGGTTATATTTTAGAAATTAACACAATTCATTCTTTAATATAAAAATTCACTACAATCTAACCAAGACAGAACATATAACTCTTTGCTAAATAATAGTTTTTTAATTATCAGGCATGCATGGATTAGTAATAAATTCATATTTATAAAAAGTTATTAAACATTATAAGCAAATAGTGACTGTGGTCCTCTCAGTAAATCAGACACACACATTTATCTTACCATAGGAAATTATAACTTAACTAAATATATTTAATGCATAAATTGGCACAAATGATGGATATGACATAAGTTCTTGGGTATAATATTCTAAAATTTGACGATTTGATCTAAAGACATTTATATTACTGTTTTAAATTAAATTTTTAATAACCCAAAATTCCAAAATGTTGCAATCATGTTAACATAGCAAATCAGGAAAGGAAAACCTCCAATCATTTGATTCAAGGAAAATAGACCTGTTTTCAATCTTTCTAACTTCCTGAGGGAAACCGGCACTGTTTCAACTCTCGTTAATTCTATGGAATATCGATGAAAAATATGATACCTTACTTTATTTTTCCCATTTTGCTCATTTCATAACAGACTATGTAAATTCTACCAACGTCATTATAAAACCTCAGAGGTCTACTAAAGTCTCAGAGTCAGAGAAACTGCAATTCTGTATATAGCAACAGAAGTCCAACTGTCAGTAGGCTATACCTGAGAACCGACAGCACCTCATACAGGGCAGCAGAGCTACCATTGCCTTGTTTCTGATATGGAACTGGTAAGCTAAGCTGGATCAGCTGACAGAAAAAAAAATCACCTTTTGCTACATTATTATATGGACATTTTTATGATTTTCTAAGAAGTCAATTATCATTCCTTTTTTCTTTCCTGTGTACTACCGTTTTATACCCTGATGATTTATTGCTCTAAATATAAACACATGTGTTGTAACTGTCACTTTGGGGAGATCTGGATATTATGGCCATTACATAATGCCTTCACTTCAGCTAACTAATCCATGGTTTATAAACTTTTCAATAAAAAGAAGTGCAAGAAAGGTGTTCTAGCTTTTGGAAGTGAGGGAAAAAAAGGAGCAACAGTGAATTTTCAAGAGTCGAGATGTTCACTGTCCCACTGCTTTATCAATAGATGCTTAAAGAATTTACATTGTTAACCTTAGATTCTTGTTTGTATATTGTGTGAAAGGTATGGAGCTACAGAAGCTATAAGAAAGGTCTAGGGAGCAAAGATAATGACCCATTTGCAGGAGAGAAATGAAATACTGGCCTGGGAGTTTAAGATCTACAGCAATCTCATGGTGTTTATATGAAAAAAAAACACTAGGACTCCATTTCTATTGTATAAATGTGGCAGGAAGGGCGATAAGTACAGGTGCAGCTGCAGGTAGCATCATAAGAATTCTGTTGAAGTATCCATCCCTGCGAAGAACGGGGGTTTCTAACATATACCTTTCAGCACACATACATCTGCAAACAAGTATCATAACACATTCTCTTAGGAAGACAAAATCATGGTATGAAATTTAATTTAAAAATACACAACAGCGCAGAACTAAAAGAAAGAGAACTCTGTGCATGCGCACGTGTGCTGGCACACAAGGATACCACATCTCAAAGGTTGAGGTAGATATTTATAGCACAAATTCTACTTGGTATTATAATAAAACCCGGGGCCAGATATGGGGAAAAGCTGAACCATCAGAGAGACAGAGAACGAACCACAGCCAATTCTCACCCAGCCAATACCTCAGGCCGAAGAGGGTAGGTCCTGTCTCCATAAGTCCTCAGACTGACTGGACACTCAGACGGAAGGAAGGAATGTCTGCCTTCTTCTGCCGTATCTTTCTTTTCTTGTCCAGCTATTTTACTTCCTTCTTTAACATTCCTAGTGCCAGGAGATGTGTGCCATCACTGCCTGGCTGTTTGGACTTGAACTCTCTGAGACCCAGAGGACCTCTGCCTCGTAAGTGCTAGGATTAAAGGCACGACTCACCACTCTCTGACCTTCTTCATGGCTTGGCTCTGTCTTCTGATAATTCAAGCTACTTTTATTGTATATATACCACCACAGATATTATTTTCAAATGTATACATTTTGAAGAGCCTTTCCATGATTCTTCATGAGGGATAAATGTGGGACATGGTAACTAGAGATCCTTCATTCATCAAACATTACTTTATGACAACTACGTGTTACAATATGGAGATTCAAAAATAAACATCAGTACATAAGCTGTGGTTTCCATATTTCCATAATTCATTTGAGTGAGGCATATAGCATCCAAAATTTTATTTTCAAGAGCTTGTAAACATTGTGTAAGGGGACAAGAAAGGTAATGTCTTATTCAAATCTGAATACTAAGAAATTACTTCTGAAATGTTTTTTTCTTCTACACTGGGGATTGAACATAGGACTTTGAATATGCTAGCCAAGTGTTCTTCCACTCAGATACACTCCTAGCTAGCCCACTTTTCATTTTTATTTTGAGACAAGGTTTCGCAAATTTATCCAGGCTATCCTAAAAATTGCTATGTAGCCCAAACTTCTTTCTACCTTGTGAACTCAGCCTCGCAAACAAGTAGAATTGGGAGGTGTGATGCCCGACCTGGGTAAGGTCATTTTTATGCTGCTTTCTCAGTGGCTTGCCTATATGCCAGAGCCCAGGTTTGCTAGCACAGGTAATTCTAGACAGGGCAAACAAAGTGTGATTGTTCTCTAAATAACTTGGTGTGGTAGCGAAGACACAAGTGCCCATCAGCTTAAAGAAGCATGAACTCTTGCATGTCACACTAAGAGAAGAAGGTGATGGGAGCTGCACCATGTTCTCAGACTCCTGCCCAGATGAGATTTGATGTGAGAAAAGTTGCTATGGGAAAGAATGGGAGGTAGAGAATGAGATGACCAGAGGATATCTCTCTCATTCTAATGCTTCTAAAACACTGAGCAGCAGATCTAGCTAATGGCCCAATTTACAAATGACAGTTTTTCCTTTCTTCTCTCTTTCCTTTTTTTTCTTTACAATATACCCAGACTCAGCTTTCTATGGCATCCATAACCACCTCTGTACATAGACGTTACAAAATCTTATTCCTGAAATTCCCTTCATTAACACTAACAGAAAACTAACTTATAATACCTAGGTAAGATATCATCCTGTCTAGGAGAGCTGTAAATGACTTCATTAGCACATTTCATCCTTGCTGGGTATCGAAATTAAAACATGCAGGGAAGAGAATTTGTAGCTCACTCTTTGGCTCAATGAGTTTGAAACAGAATTGAAAGAGACAAAAGAAGAAGACAGGGATTAGAGTTTAAATTAATAAACTATCACAAAAAGTAGGGGATGGATGAGGGCAGGGAAGGGAGATGAAGCTTGTAAGGAAAACTGAGGCAGAGTCTCCAGCCATGCTCAGGTGAAAAATGGGAAAACGTCTGAGTAGAAAGGTGAATAATGAATGGAACATCAAAACAGAATGAAGGTCTTACTCTGGAGTCTCAAGCCTCTCTCCAGCTAAGATTCAATAGTCTCATTATAACTAACATAGTTTGCTGGGAACGATGCTTACGTAGAGATAATATTTATTTAGATATCAACATCACAGACATAATTGTTAAGAGGAGTGAATAGCATCCAAGATGTCAGTGTACATGACCTCTGAGCTCACCTTCACTCCTTTCTCAAACCTCTTTCAGAAAATGTCACAAACAAGATTATGAAGTTGGTTTCCAGCCAAACAGGTGTCCTGACTCCCAGTGACCTTGTGTAGTAAGAATCCCATTGATCCTTCAGAACTATGGTTTTATCTGATCAACTTATAATCCTATCCAATGCATCTCAGAGGACAGTCTGTACTTTCATTCCTGAAAAGAAGAAAAAACGAAGAAACACAACAAAACAAAAAACCCAGTTCCCTGGAAAACATTTAGTCAGGGTGACTTTAAAACTTACACAGATGCATACATAGCTGTCACAAGAAATCAATGAAACTCTCTTGAGAAAGCTGTGCCCAAATCTCATGTGGAACTTCCCTTTTCCCAGAGCTCTCCTCATCCCAAACTGCATTTCTACACTAAAATTCTTTGAGTTTTAGATTTATGTTTATTTGTATGTACTTGTGCACATGCTTTGCTTCCAAGAGACTCATTTTGAAACTGAATCCTTCCCTCACCTGGGTGGAGGATTCAAAGAAAAGGTCCCAGTCTACAGTCAGCAGCACACAGTTGCCTCTCCGGCAATCAATCACAGGAAATCCTAGAAAACTTGATTTTTTTTTTATTATATTCATCATTCAGTTGTTTCTTTTTTCCTGACCATAGGAAAAATAACTTAATTCTCGTGATCTATATGTTTCTGGAAAGCCCTGATGAAGAATTAGAGAATTTCTAAAAATTCCTTCAAGTTCTAAAATTGTCCTGTCCATCTCCCTTATAATTCTGTTCAAGGAGCTCACAAGGTATGCCCTTTGCTTTCAATTTACCCCTTCATGTTTTTTCACAAAATATTTGTTCCTGTAAAGAATTGCACAACTTGATGAACATGATAGTCTCTCACTTTAAATATGTATGTAAATTTTAATTTCACTTGTAAAATGTTTTCATTTGTTTGTGTGAGTGTGTGTGCATGCGTGCGTGCGTGCGTGCGTGCGTGCGTGTGTGTGTGTGTGTGTGTGTGTGTGTGTGTGTGTACTAGCTTACAGTGATGCATAAGGAAGTCAGAGGACAGCATGTGGTAGTTGGTTCTCTCCTTTTTACCAAGTGGATCCTGCAGACTGAATTTAAGTCCTCAAGCCTGGCAGCAAGCACCTTTCCATGCTGAGTCATCTCATTGGCTCTTGATTAATTTTTAAAAGAAAGATCCTTGTGCAATAAAGATCCAGATTTTGTCTTGAATTTCAGAGAGGGGTTATTAAGTGTTGAACTTGTTAGCATTTGACCTACTTCCTAGAGTCCTGGCCAATAAGCAATACCTTGCATCATTTCCTTTAAGAAAAGATTCCTCCCCCTTCCTTTCCGTCTCCTTTCCTTTCATGAGGTAGCATGAAACCTATGTGCCCCCCCCCTCTTCCTCCTTCCTTCTCCCCTCCCTAAATAATAAAGCTTTCCACATGAGTACAGCCTATAAGATGTGCCTCCTCCTGTTCTGAGGCTCCCACCCACACTGGCCACCCCTGCTTGCATGGTGTATCTATCCCACTGGTTTCCAACAGGGAATCTCTCCCTCAGTATCACAACAGAACTTCTTTGATAAGATCACTGTTTTTATTTTGTGTGGGTCCTGGAATCACACCTGAAATTACATTTGTGATGGGCAAGCCCACACATAGTTTCTAGGTAAGGACTAACTATCCCAGAAAACCCAGCATCATTAATAAATATTTGGAGTGTGGAGTCCTGTGGCAACAGTGTGACTTCTAATTTCTGGGGAATAGTTGGGCATGAGATTGGATTTAGTAATGTGATCAAGGATTCCCTCAATCTTGCTTAGACAATGAAGTACAAATAAAATTGCAGGTAGGACAATGGGCTCCCTTGAGCTTCCTAATTACCAATCAAACATGGATGAGTAGATAGAGTCTGAATGGGCCATCAGGGGGCATCCTAAAGACATAGCAACTTCTCTTTGGGGACCATCACAGTCTTCATTTTGTGTGGGTTTGATGACTAAAGTTTGTACACTTTTAGTACAGCGCAACTTTCCTCATACACAGATATCATATGTTCATATTGTGACTTTTTGGAGTAAATTAGTAAATTGGAGGGAACAAAGTACCCTAGCTGAGAGGAAGTCATCAGAAGTGCCAAAGGGCTGAGCATCTCCACAGTAGTGGCTGACTTGAGAACAGTTTTATCAGAAGCTTTTAAACCATGAGGTCTTTGCTAAAACAGTACATTTAACATCACAATCTTATTACAGGTGCTTGGTGAATTTTCTAGCAGACCAAATTAAATTGCTTAGAAAGATATAGGGCTGTATTTGTACAGGGAAATTCTATAAAGAATCCCTGGTAGATCACAGCATCAGAGTTAAATCTGACAGAAACTGGGGCCTCTTCAAAGGAGAGAATTAGCTTTACTAAGTTAATGCAAGAAGAAAAACTTCAGTAATAGACACTCTTTTGTAACTGTAAATTGAGGGGGAGAGGCAGAAAGAAATATCTGTAAAGAAGAGACCAGGCCTGGTGCAATAATGAAAAGCAAAAAAACAAACATTGTAAATAGAAGTTGACACCAAGATTCATCAAAATATTACAGTAAATTCAAGTCTGAGAAATAGAGTAGAGCTTACCAAGAGACTACTAGTTATTACTATTTAATCTGGGGAAAGATGGGTTCTAGAGAAATTTTGTTGAAATCAGTTCTTTTTTTTTTTTTTAAAAAAAAAATGGGATTTGTTATATTGATAAGCAATACTGATACACTTGGAAGATGTAAGGGGGCTTTTTCTTATATCATAGATTACAAAATTTAAGAAAAACATTTGACTCCAGACCAACTCACATGCTTTTTCATGTGGTCAGTTCTTTTGTAAATCAAATAGTTTCACACTATGGCTTTCATGAATTTGTTCGTGTTGGAGTGAAGAGAATCTATTTGGAGCATCACGAACCTCATTTGCAAATGTATATGAAAAGGGGCTTAGTTTTCATCATAGAAATTTTGTGATCTATTGGGTAGGATTAATTTAAGAAAGGGAGCAATCAGTTTTATTATTGCCAGGAGCCAGAAAAGCCTTAGCAGTGGTGATGCCATTTTGGGACTAGCATATTAAGCTTCCTTTTCCCTAGAAGAATTCCTCACGAGAAGCCAAGTGGCCTCCTCTGCTGTTAACCTAACTATTTGAGTCCCCTTCCAGGAATTAGGTAACCTTTCTGCTGTGAAGATTACATAGGTCTCCATGACAACACATCCTGTTGGCAGAATAGCCTGCAGCTATGTGAATTCCTCACCTGCTTACCCTTGCTTACCCTTCCCCCTAAAGGACTCTATGTAAGGCTGAGAAGAATAAAGTTTCAGGGCTTGATCAGAACACTGTCTTGCTCCTCGTTCTTCATGTTTCTTGTCCCTTCATTTGCTTGCCCTCTCTTTAGGTATTTTGTTAGACCCCGCAGGCCAGGGCATATTATGACCAGAACCATCAGAAACCACAAGCAAGAGCATTAGAGAAAGATAAATCACCCTAAGTTTTATAAATTCTGCTACAGTTTCAGAAGTTTGCCACATATTTAGAAAAGCACTTCCTAAGGAAAGCATTCAGTGTTCAGGTGAATCACTTCTCTGTAATTAGCTGGTGCTCCAGGCAAGTAGTCATTGTCATGCTAAATGGGAGTGTTTTTACTAAAGGAGAATGCCCCAGAGCATGTTCTATCAGATTAACTGGCACAGTGTGACAACACTCAGGCTTAAGCAGCACCAGTGTAGCAGCCTTGTGCCCTAGCATAATGCCTGTGACATCCACCTCACCTGGTCTTCTAATGCAAGCACTGTGGCACCTCTCATCAGGAGAGATGTGCGTTCAGACTGTGTAATAAGCTAATTTGAAAGCAAACTTTGATGTTTACTACAGTTAATTGTTTTCATTTTGTTATTAGTTATAAGTATACTGTGATGGATTATAATTAAACTTTATAATATAATACAAATACATAGTGTAAAGCTTTTAGTATCCGGTACAGTTTAGGGTCTTAAAACCTTACTGGGGTTCTTATGAAAAAGACAGAAAATTACTCTAACGTAAACATGTATTTACTCACATAGTATGTTCTTCTGAAATGTCTGATATGACCAGATGTTTGCTCACTGATCATATGTATGGTTGTCCTGTAGGCGCAACCAGCCAGGCAGAGGACTTTTGAAGATAGCTTTTAACCTTTTCAACCCGAGAAGTTAACTGGGTGAGAATTGACTGTGGTCTGTTTCCTCTGTCTGATACTCCAGCTTTACCCCAATATCTGGCTCTGAATTATCATTAAATACCAACTAGAACTCAAGCCTTGTTAAGAACACAGTAAAGTAGAAGCTTTTAGCTTTTGTAGATATCAGATTATCAAGGTAGATTCTTGAAGCTGTGGTTGCTCTTTGGTTGTTTTTCTCTTCTACAAAGAAGCCCCTGGTCCACGTCATTGGCAAAGTCATTCCCCTTCTCCACTGCCTTTATCATGTTGTCTTTTGTTACATTGTTAAAACTGGGTCACCTCTGTCATTGTTCCAGATCATGTTGGGAAGGAAAGAGAAGCAGGACAGATCTTGTTTTCTAAGGCTTAGAAAGGCTGCCCATTATTTTGCTCTCTCAGTTATTAGGCATAGTCAACATGACCTCAACCACAAAAAAAGCTAGAATCATAAAACATCCAAGGACTTCAGTGAGTTTACATGACTGGTGGACAGATAGTATGGTTGCCTTTAATAATATGGAAAGGTTAAAGGGGAAAAACCTCAGAAAATAGTCATAAGAAACAGATTGGTCATCAACACAAGTTTCCTTATAAGGATAAGGACAAGGAATCAGCAGTAGAACAATAAGTGAATGGTTGACATTAGGTTTCTTCAGGTGACTTTTTTCTAAGAAGGACAAGATAAGAAAACTTGATCACATGCTCATTAGGACTGATGTAGCCTAGAAATGTAGTTCCCATCTCTCTCTGATTTTTAGGAGGATCAGGAATTTCTGTTAGAGACTGGAGAACTCAGGATTCACTTCACTTACATGTCTTGTCTATAAGTACCTAGTGTAGGCACTTGGCCTGAAGCAACGGGCTCCTGTAACTTTCACTAACATAGCATTGCTAGGCATCCTTCCATATTTGTGGACATGGATCTATCTGAAGTTGCCTTGGGGAATTCAGACACAGAACTTAGAGGACCACTGTAGCAACATGCAGCCATGTTCATCATAGTGAGTATTTATTTACCTCTGATGTTTTCTATGAAAACATAAGCAAGCCAAAGCAGAAAACAGCTTTCAATAATACATTTCTTAACATTCAGCATGACTCACATGGAAACAGAATTAAAATTTCTAAGTCTATAAAGGAGGTGGTTGCTCTTCGATGACTTAACATGGGAAATGAAAAAAAAAAAAAACAAAAACAGGTTTTATAAGACCCTGTGGCATAAACCATATACTTGGGGCTCTGAGGGCCAGAATATAAGCCTGAGGACTTCTTGAACTGAATATGACCTTTTGACCCTCTCTAAGCTGTTGAAACTGATGCTATAGCCATGCTCAAACCTCCAAGGAATAGTCTGTCTTCAGTCTGTCTGCTTGTCTGTGCCTCTGCTTCTGACTCCCTCTGTCTCTCTCTCTGTCTCTATCTCTGTCTCTGTCTCTCTCTCTCTCTCTCTCTCTCTCTCTCTCTCTCTCTCTCTCTCTCTGTAGCTCTATTGTTCTTCCATTATCCACTTTTATTCCTCCCTTTTGCACTTTTCAAAACCATTCCAGGCCATTTCAAAGCATTTAGCCCAAACTGGCCTTTGCTTGGCCTAAGGGCCTCTAGGAAACATGAAATCCACATCAGAGGGAATAAAATCTCCAAATTCAACTTTCTCTGCCTTGATGTGTTCCCTGATTAAAACACAAAGTTTGATTTATTTTCTTCAGCATTGCCTTTGTATGCTCCATTTATGTGAAAATGTATTATGATGATTATCCACAGAAACATAAGCTCCTGTGAATGGCAACATTGTGCTAGGAGCTTATTGAATTGCAAACAGCCTTCTCAAAAATCAAGGCCTCCCCCTGATGCAAATCAGATGCTTACATAATGCTATTTCCTCAGAGGAGACAAAGGTTCCAGGGATTAAGAAGCCTCATACTGGTAGAGCTCAAAGCAGAACACTTTGATGTACTAACTGGATCAACACAACACATATCTAAGTATAGCGAATGCACCTACATTTCTGGAAAGAATCTATACTAATCTCTTTCCAAGACTGACTGTTCCTGTCCTTTCCCTCACCCTCTTTAGTGTGCCTTCACATTCCTGGCAAAACTTTTCATAATTCTTATACATGCTTATTAAAAGAGCTGGTGCTGGTCACACTAAGAGGAAAGAACCACACAAACACATCTCCCTTACTATCTTTTACAGCTTAACATCCTCACAGCATCAATTGTATATCATTGTGCTTCAGCACCACTTTTGCGGCAGTATACTGAATCTGGACCAGCGACCCAAGGCCTTTTGTATAAGGTGCAGGTTTGAGTTTGCTATGTGCTATACATGACTATACATCTTTAAGAAAAGTGCACACTGCCTATATGTGTCTCCCCAGTGGCTGGCTTCTGGCTGACATGTATTAAAGATTGGAATACACTACCCACTATGTGGTCCACATAAAGCCAGGTCTATCTCCTATGAGATTTCTCAGTCTTCCTGTCTTCTCTCCTTCTCTTGATTCTCAGGTGTTAACCCCCAACATATTTCCATCCTTTTCTCCCCCCCCCCACTATTTTCCTCTTTATTCATATTTTCTCTCTCTTTTTCTTTTTTCTTTCTTTCTATGGACTTCTTTAAAATACCATCATATCTTAATCTTATATCTTAGTCTTAGTGCATGATTCTAAAGGGCTTTCAGTAAGCATTTATTAAATAAACAGCTGATGCTATTTGTTTTAATGTTAGTATGTATTATCTTAGGACAGTAAAATAGGCCAATGCACAGACCTTCTCTTCTTTGTTATACCATTACCACAGTTCCTACCACTTTGGACTTCATCATCGCCATTACCATATTGATTGCTTACTCTCCACACCATAAGTGTCATAACCATTACATTATTTAATTCTATATGACCTTGTGAGTACACTCATCTGTAAAACGGAAATCATAATGGCATTTTCTCCATGGGCTTCCTGTAAGGATTGGGATAAAATGATATGCAAAGAGTGTGTAGTGTGTTGCTTGAATGCTAAACAACAGTCGATGCAGGCTTAGTTATTGATATAATTATAACTTGAAGCCACATTTAACAGTTGGAAAAAAATAGGACAGAGAATGCAAGTCTTTGGCTGAAGGCCTCTCATCTGGTAAGGGTCAGGGACTGGAAACACATTCTTAATTCTAACTATATAAATCAAGCAATACCTTTCCATTATCAGAGTCTAAAACTTGAAGGACGGTAGTTCTAAGTCAAAACAAGGACAGGCGAAAGCAGAGGTCTTTTCTCATAAAGAAGTGGAACAAGATTCTCTTTGAAAAAGTCAATACTTACAAAAGATTTTACCTTTACCACGAAAGTCTTCATCCCAGGTTGGGAGAAAAGTACACCAACACTTATATTAGAAATTTAGCCATGACCCCACTCTTTCTGCTGGAGAAGTATTCTCTCATTTTATAATTTTGTATTTTGAAAACAAGCGTAAAGCCTTAAACAATTGGCAAATAGAATTTCAATGGCAGTGAATAAAAAATGATCAAGTCTATAAATAGAATCTCAATAACAGTGTATAAATGATCGAGTCTATCCCAAAGAAGAAGATGGTTACCTCTGTTCTTTGGTTTGTTCTTTTCTGTTTGATGACTCCGATTTTGCTTAAAAATTTATTTTGTCATGGAGTCAAAAACCAAATATGATTACTAAGTAAATGATGTCCTGAGGATTTAAGTAATCATTTAACAGTAGAATCAAGAAATCAGCATTTAAAATATAGTAAAAACTTCTACTTAAAAGAAAAAGGGCATTTATAAAAAGAAATGATTGAAATAGCTTCCTGGTAGGAATTACTTAAAATGCCCTACATGTCCGTAGAATATGCAATACAAAGACCACATTATGCTGAGTTTCATATCACTGCTGACAAGATGCACCTCATTTTCAGACAACTGCACAAAACATTCACCGAATAAATGACACATGCTTCTTGTGTGTGTGCGCTTATACATGTGGCTACATATGTACATACATACAAGTGGATGTTAGAGGTGAAGATCAGGAGTATTGTTTGGCCACTCTGCCCTACACCATACTTTGAGATATTTCTCTGTGAATCCATTGCTCACTGATGGTATGTATAAATTTGCTGAGCAGAGAGCTCAAGGAATTCTCCCATATTCAGGCCCGCTATGTGAGAGTTGGAGGCATTGCCTGGTGGCCCTGCATACCTTTTTACATAGACACTAGGCACCCAAATTCTGGAGAGTGTATGGCAAACACTTTATCCTTTCCAAGTACTGGCACGTACTTTATTAACATTTAAATTTTTTGTTTGTTTAATTGATTTTTTAAGACATGGTTTCTCTGTATAGCCTTGGCCTTACTGGAGGTCACCCTATAGAAAAGGCCTGCTTTGAATTCAGATATCCAAATACCTCTGCCTCCCAAGTGTTGGAGTTGAAAACATGAACCACCACTGAAATTCTCAATGTCTTTTCAGATTTATTTAAACATAAATTATTATAATATTTGTCTTGCCTTAGAATATAAAGAAAGATATATTACCTTTTACTTAAGGTATTCTTAAAATGCTCTTACATGTGAAATCTAAATCTTGCTTGCCTTTTGGATAAGCATTGCTAGTACCCATGTTTCCTTGTTTGATATTGTCTTCAATGCTCAAAAAATAGTTGAAGCACTAAAGATGGAGTATACATTAAAAATTAACACTATTTTATAGGATAATGTTCCCGTAAACTGTAAAGATTTGTTATTAGTATTGGCTTAATAAAATTCTGATTGGTCAAAAACTAGGCAGAAAATATAGACAGGCAATAAGAATAGGAGGAAGAAAAGCAGAGCAGCAGACATCAGTCAGACAATGAGGAAGCAAGATGAGAATGCTTCATTGAGAAAAGATAGCAAGCGATGTGACTAAACATGGATAAGTATCATCAGTCAATTGAAGGTATTGCTCTCTCTCTCTATCCCTCCCTCTTCCAGCTCAACCATTCTATTCTCTCATGTTCTCTTTCCATCTCCCCTTTTCCCCTCTCCACTATTGTCTCAATTCTCTCGGAACTTATCTATTTCCCCTTTCTAGAGAGATCCATGGATGTCTTTCTTAGGTTTCTTCTTGTTACATAGCTGCTCAGGAGTTGTGGATTATAGCCTGGTTATTCTTTGCTTTAATGTCTAAAATCCACTAATGAGTGAGCACACACCATGTTTGTCTTTCTGGGACTGTGTTACCTCACTCAGGATGATTTTTTTTTCTAGTTCCATCCATTTGTCTGCAAATTTCAGATTGTGTGTGTGTGTTTTTTTTTTTTTTTCTTTTTCTGCTGAGTAGTACTCTATTGTGTAATTGCAGCATTTACTTTTAAAATCTAATCTTAAGTTGAGGGGCATCCACAGTGTTTCAAGGTTCTTGCTATTATGAATAATGCTGCTATGTACAAAGTTGAACAAATGTTCTTCATATTTCTCTCTCTCTCTCTCTCTCTCTCTCTCTCTCTCTCTCTCTCTCTCTGTGTGTGTGTGTGTGTGTATGTGTGTGTGTACAGGCATGTGTATATATCAGTGTGTGTATAGACTGAGACAACAATTTGGTATTGGATCCCTCCTTCTGTATGGACCATAGAGGCCAAACTCAGGTCACCAAACAAGAGATTTCTCCTGCAGGACCATCATGCAGCTCCACAGAAGATTTTAAGTCATGATGAAAAAATTAAAAATACATATACCTGAAAATAAAGAAAAGAATCATTTGCAAAAAATATCCTGATCATTAATGAATCCCAAATAGTCTACAAATTTGTTATAAATCTATAAATAAGCATAGAAAAGACCCAGGGTAATTATCAGAATATGAACATCACTTATATTTTTATATACTGGTATTAGACATCTGGGGACAGAGAAATTTTAAAGTATATATGGTTTGTGATAGCACTCAACATAAACATAAGACACCTAAAGATGAGTCTAAACCCATGATTCCAAGAACAGGAAACAGTGGTAGCATACATTTGAAGGATACCGAAGTGTCATGTACATGTAGTGGAAAGATCTTTATTATTATCCATCTTTTCTAATGAGTAGCTATCTACCCGAGGAAGTTTAATTCTAGGTACTGGGAGAGAAACTTTAAAATATACATGAAAAAAATAATAGTCCTAGAAGAATCCAAACAATTATGAAACGAAAGGACAATTTTGCCTGCCTCCGCCTTTGGAGCAAGGAAGCTTCTTTTGCAGTGTATGATGACTGCAAAGGCACCGTTGAGAATGAGAGACATGGAAGGCTTCTCTGACAATTATTCCCCCCACTCCCACTTCCCAAATAGAAGAAAGACTCTAAACAGAAAGCCCACTGAAGGGAAACCTTAAAAATTGTGATAGGGACAATGAAGTGTAGTTCTCCATATTTAATGGCTTCTGGTGGGGTGGTGGCTGGCCACTGGGAATTTAACCACATTCCAGTGAGTATATGAGCAACATAAAAAGATCAATTTTTTAATGGTGCTGAGTTATCAAATCCAGGGCCAAAGACTTAGAAAGCAAATGCTCAACCAAGTTATATTATCAGCTCCAGATTTAAAAGTAATTTTATCGTGACTCAAAATCTGATTGGAATAGTCAAGTAATCTGATGAGGGACAGTTCTAAATGATTAAGACCTGGTGTCATGGATATCCACAGCTGAAATTTTAATTCTCTTTGACGTTTTCTTGATGCTTTCAAGGTGTTTTAATTTGTTTAAAAACAATATATTTGTCAGAAGTACTAGATTTTCAAAAACTTTTAGGACTATCAAAATAACTTCTTCACGTGATCTTAAGGATACCTAATTATATTCTGTTATTATGAAATCAGCATCACTCTTCCAATAATTTAGTTTCTGTGACAGACTCAGAGATGACATCTTTGTCCAATTTGATAAACTAATTTTTAAATTTTAAGGTTTAGCTTTCACTTTAAATAGGAAACAAGTTGAAACAGATTCAAACCTGATCACAGAGACACAAATAAACACCTTTGTACTTTTGTTCACATTATATTTGCGCCAATTTGTCACTACTCTAGAAAGGAGACATGTGCTTGCTGGTCCAGCATTGCAGTCATTTCTGTAAGAACTTTCTTTACAATCAGCTTTTTGCACTAGAGAGATCAATGGTCTGAAACGCTATTCATTTTTGATGGAACATTTCTTTCATGTTGTGATTTTGATTCTTTCCCATAATTACCTAATTTTACACTCTAAAACAGTCACTTTTGTTTCATACTACTGAGTACAGTTAAAGTTGTGTATGTGAGTGAGTACATGTGTGCCTGTGTGTATGCATGTTTGTGTGTGTGAGTGTGTGGGTGTACGTGTGCATGCACGCGAACATCCTGTGGTGCAGTGGTCAGAGTAAGAGACTGTATGTCTTCCCCTATGGGTCTCTGTCTTATTGCCTTCAGACAGGACCCCTCTACAAACCTGAATCTTTCCTTTAGGCTAGGTTGGCTGGCCAGTGAGCTATATATAGCCCATCTTGACACAACGCTCGGGTTACAGGTATGTGTAGTCATGCCCAACTTTTGATGTGGTACTAGGGATTTGGAGTCTGGTTCTCATACTTCAGAGAAAGCTCTCTTACCTAAAGTTATCTCCACACCCCTTAATTCAAAAATTATTCTCTGAATTTAACAGGAATGTGTTATTTTCTAGTCTTGCATTTGGTTTAGCATCATGTCATCAATGGTTAAATTGACACTCATGGTTAAATTTCATCGCACTCATTTTTGAAGTATGTTCAATTTTTCAGGTAATGCTTTATATAAATAAATGAAATAGACTTGTTTGTGTACAACTTTGGCATACATTTGACACTAAGTTGCTTCAGCTTAATGTCTTCCAATTGATCTTCATTTCCTTAAGAACATTCTTTGAAGAATGTGTAATTCCCTTTATTATGCCTATGCCCAACTTTCCTCGACTACAAAATGAGAAGACATTAGTACCTGCTGTTATAATTTCTGTAAAGCTGGATGAGTGTGCTCTGAGAACATGGTCTCTGGAACACGTTAGATTCTGTGTTTGTTAGTGATTTGATACTTCCCTTAGTCAATACTCAGAAAGCCTTTTGTGCATTTCAACCTCTTGTGTACCCTCCTGCTGCAGAATTCAGCTTTCCCCATCCAACTCAGGATGCCCTCCCCAAAATGCTGTTTAGCACTGCATGCTGAGTACATCATTTGCCATATCCCTTGCACTTTTGCATGAATAGAAGGAGGTCACTTCTGTGATGCTTATCACAACATATTGCAAGGGTCTGCTTTTTTTTTTTATCACAATATCTGTTTTCTATATTCTTTGAAACCTGTATCTTGTTACCTTTGAGTCTTGGCTGTCCAAAGAGATGTTTGGAAAATAAAGTGGACTCATGCATGTCCTCAGCAGATGGACCGACTGAATAAAAATTTTTACAAATGGAAAATTTGGTCAAGAAGGTCACGCACACACAAAAAAAGCTACATTCCTAGCTTGCTTAGTTTTAGGAGTTAAAGTTTCAGACAGTGGCTTCCAGTGCAACACATCATTAAAGATTCAATGAAAACATTCAGAAAAAAAAAATAAAACTTTTCTAAAACACAGATTCCTGGGTTGTGGTCCAGTTGTCATGAATTAGAACTTTGGCTGACGGCTATTTTAAACAGTGTCTTTGTGGTTTTTCTGACAGAGCTAATAACTAATGCTCTAAAGCAAGCTTGCCTTTTATGATGGGGTGGATCCCGATTTTCACCTCCATCAGTGAAACTTGGCTCTTCAGAAGAGGTATCCAGGTGATCCATTATTTCAGTTTTAATTAAGAGCACCCACTCCTCCAATGAATCCCCGGAACTATGTAAATTTATTCTGAGATATTTCCTATTTAAAAACTCTACCAGTTTAAAAGATTCTTTTTTTTCTTCATAACAATTGCCATTTTATTTTCCCTACCCAGGGCCCTTAAAATAAGTATAAAAGATTTCCATATTTAAAATGTGCCCTTTCTATGAACCAAAGTAAAAAGACCAAGTGAATGTAGGTGATTTCTCTTAGTGGGATTACCTTCTTTTTATGTGAATAAAGTGGTCTCGCATGCCTACTTTCCTGGCTCGTCCATAAAACATAGACAACTGTGTCAACATTCAGCTGCCTTGAATGAATGCCAAACATCAAGGTGCACATAGTAAACAATTCTGTTTTCAGTAACCATCTTACATAAATGTTTCTCCTCTCAGTGTGCATATTAAAATGCTTCCTTTCCCACTCTTAAAGATGGCTGGATTTGAAAAGTAGATAAATACTGAGTATTCGTTATGCATGCCGGCAAATGATAAAACATTAAGCACACTGTTCTAAGTGAAATCGAATGAAAATACCATTTCACACCAAGTTCTTTTCACTATCAGAGTACTCCAACCCTCGTTTTTGAAAAGGTCAACCTCTGGGTGAGGAAAAAAACCCACCCCAGTTGGAATGTAGTTAGAAAACTAATTTTGAGGGGGTGGGAGAGGATGAGGACATTCACTTCAAAATTTGGTTATACTTTTCCTCCTTCAACTTTAGTTGGAGAATGTTTATGTACATTTGGCTCTAATAGGCACCAGTAGATAAGATAATTCAGTGTTATAAGAGCCATTCATATAGATAGGAAAGAAGAATATCGTTTCTGTAACTTTAAGAGTATTAAGTGCCTTGGCTTTTCATTTGTAAGTCAACCAATAAGAATGTATAAAGGAGAATGTGGAAGTCCTTCCCTTGAAGGTTACCATTATAGGATAATTTTCTAGTATGGAGTTTATATGAACATAAAGACATATCTATGCTGGTGTGTGTGCTCGAGAAGGTATGTGGGAACCGCTGTGTGCACATGGGATGTATGCCATATAAAAACTGTAATGGCTTCCATAAATTTGGTAGAGCCTTTCTGCCAGGGTGTAATGGAGATAGTCACATCACTGAAGGCAGAAAAGGGATGTTCCTAATTGCCTATCACATTACTCTGGGAGCTAAATGGATGTTACATTATTCAGGATTAAGGGATACATTTCTGAAGAAGCAAGCAAGATGGATGCTTCAGCATCCCTTCATAGGCTCCAAACATGGTTCATTGTTTGCCTTTTTATTGTTTTATCATTGCTTCCCTGAAGGATACCTTGGGTGCACAATGCTATTTGCAGGCAATTTTTGCTACAAAAAAGGGATTAATTTTTTTCTGCCATTTCCATTTTCATCACCAATTTTCAACTGTCATGATCGTGAGCTTTGTTTTTCCACGACGTTCCACTCTTATTACCATCTTCATCCCAGGAATGAAAGACTATAATGCGAGCGGACCCATAGCTGGCATCTGAGAACTGCTGTAATTCACTCTCATGACAAAGACAGTAATGAGAAACGACAGTGGGACAAAATGAATCCTTTCTGATTCTAGCCCCGTGGATGATAATGAAAACAGAAGATGCCACCAACTTTATTCATCTTCATGACACCTATTGTGACAGGGTGGAAAGCTGCAGCAACGCACCCATCGGAGGTTGCAGCTCCCAGCCTCACTCCCATTATGTACGTGCTCAAAGTTGGTACCCATCACTTCTCCTGGGATTCCAAATATGGGAGGCTTTCAGAGCTCATGAAATCTCTTTACTGGCCAAGAAAAGACTCCAGTAGAGGACAAAGCACTTTAATTCCTGGAATCATTTGTTTTATCTTTTATTATGCAATCAGCTTTGCAAAGTCCGCACTGGAAGTCATGGGAAAATGGAAGGAAATTATGTGAAAACAAAGCTGTATTTTTGAAGCGCCAATTAAATTCTATGATTCTTCTGAAATATATAATTTCAAGGTGCGAATAACAGAGGTCATTCACATAAGATCTTACCCACCCTCACATGCTTTCCTGTCCTTTTTGCCTTCACCTCCCCTTGTTTCTCTCACTGAGCTGTGATTATCCCATCATGGAATAAGAAAATAAATTTTTAGTCAATTTTATGCAATCTTCTCATTTCATGAATGAATAAAAGGAAACAAGAAGCAAAGACACATCCAGGCAGACAATTCTGGCATCCGTCACTTATATAATTGTCAATCTGTAACTTCAAGGACATATAATCTGATTGAAAATACTGAACCCAAAAGAGTCATGGAATACATGCACACACAGATATACACAGATAGACTGATACATAGATATGAAGATAGATGGATAGATAGATAGATAGATAGATAGATAGATAGGTAGATAGATAGATAGATAGACACATACATAGATACATAGATACATACATAGATACATACATAGATCCATAGATAGGTAAAGAAAGAAAGAAAGATGTGTATATGTGTGTGTGTGTGTGTGCGCACATTTTAAATTCAATGAAGAGGTTCCATTCTTAGAAGAAATACATTTTAGAGTTTATGTGTTAGTTTTTCAATAATGTGATAAACCTGAGAAAAGTCAGTTTAAAGAAGAAAGGTTGACTTTGGTTCATACTTCAGAAATCCATCTGTGGTTATTGGTTGTGTTCTTTCCAGGACTGTTGTGAATCAGAATGCCAGAGTGTACGGGTATAACATAGGAATTGCCTCTGTTGTACTCAGGAAGCAAAGAGACAGAACGTAGCCAGGACAAGAAGCCTTCAAATACATATCCCCCAGGGACCTACTTCCTTAAAACAGGCCCAGTTTTCCACAGTCCCTCCACTTACATACATTCCACCAAACTTCAAATCAATGAGTAGATAAATCTGCACCAAAGCAGAACCCTCACGGTCACACATTTCTCAACAGCTTACTTTGTGAAGGTTGCTTATTTCAGGACAAAAATCTTCAACTAATAAATACCCACCTCTTCCTTGCTCTGTTTCCTACTGTTGTGACTCTCAAGAGCTGAGGGAGGAACACAGCAGTGTGTCAAAATCATCACCCTCTCACAGGGGAGCTCCTGCCTGCCTCATTTCACGGTATAGGCAATGTACCCCTTCAGTGACTTCTTACAGCTCACCTTCACGTTGCGACAGTAAGGTGAAACAGTTTATTTCCTCTTTGTAGGAATCTCATCTAAGTTCTTTCAGGAATCTTCAGGCCAGGTTATTTATTCACATCAAGATATTTCATGTGAAAACACAATACCACCTGGTCCTAATATGGTCACTGCAGACTGTATTTATACCTTGCTACTGTGGCTGCCTCTTGAAAACTCGGAGCCTTTAGAACTGTTCAGGAAGAGGAAAGCACAGTTAGAAGCACTGAAATCTGGAGATACCTACTATAAAGCATCAGGGGTTAACTGTGCAATTTTAGAGTTGACAACTGTCTAACAATGGATTGGGGGTATGTCAGGAAAATTGCATCCATCCATTTGATCCGCATTCTCACCTTTTTTGAGTTATTAGGATGTCTCAATGTTTCTGAAGAAGAAAAGGATGCATGACAGCCACATTTACTGATTTTATACATATTCATTATCCATTTAGGATTTTCTAACTCTCCCTTAACATTGCCTCAGGGGTGATGACAACTGGTACAGCTTTGTCACTTGAGAGTAGATCTGTTGTACATCTTTGGGTAAATAATAACACACCTTTTTCATTGAGTCAACTTTTAAATTTTAGGTTGCATTTCAAAACACAATAAAAGAAAATTATTGCATCCCAAAGCAATACTGTATTTTTCTTTTCTTTTCTTTTTTTTTTTTTTTTTTTTTTTTTTTTTTTTTTTTTTTTTTTTTTTTTTTTTTTTTTTTTTTGCAGATTGATGAAAATCCACAGTCATAGAAACAGCTAAAGTACAGATGGAGAAATGACTCTTGGTTGAGGAAAACAGCACAAAAACAATAAATAATTCAGACTCACAATTTACAATAGAAAGTAAGAACGTGTACTTCAGTCATTCCAAAGCATACAGTAGTATAAGAGTTTAGAGAGCGTCATATGCCTTATTTGTGTAGCACAGAATCCAGCTATGTCCAGTGTTTACCCATCGAGCATCTAATGTACATTTAGAACCATCAGAGCTAGCCAGCAATCATGCTTTTGGAAATAACTGTCATATAAATATTATGGGTACTCTAGATGAAGCTTATGACAGAGCATTTATGGTTCCAGAAGTAGCTAGGGCCCCACCAAGCTTGGGAACTTCTAGGCACACCATAATTTCTTCTAACTGTTTTGTTCCTTGCTCTATTCATAGGGTTTGGGGAGCTTATTTACTTAAAACCATTTTCCTATATGATTTAGTGATGTGGTATGTCTTTCTGTATGCTGTGAATGTCAATGGATAATAAAGGAACTGTTTTGACCTATGGCAAGGCATCTTAGAAGCAGGCGGGAAATCTGAGCATAAATAAAGGGGAAGGAGAGCAGAGTAGAGGGAGACATGATCCAGCTGCCCAAGAAACAAGAAAAATGGCAAGATAAATTAATAGAAATGGATTAAGATGCAGAAACTAGCTAGAAATAGCCTTAGCCATAGTTCAAACAGCATATAGTTAATATAAGTGTCTGAGTCATTTTGTGGGGGCTAAGCAGCTGTGGGAGGGGCCGGACCACAGGGCTAGGCTGAGCCAGAAAATCATATTAAAATTTAGTTTGACTACTTTGGGGCAAATGAAGAAAATGCTCTGTTAAACAACAGTAATTTTATCGGGAAAGCCCTTGATTTGTAGAAGTGCCTATTTCACTAAGCAATGTAATGATGACCATGACAACCTGTTTTTGCAGCCCCACAAATGCAAAGTTCTGTGTAAACTTCAACATATTGCTTTACTTCTTTAGTATTTGTCTCTTGCCTTATCTGTAACAGAAGAGTTAGAGGAAATAGATTTTTGTTTTATAATCTATTTTAATGACTTTTGCTACATTGAGAAGCTGAACAGCTCCCATGAGAGAGATATTACAGGAAAAATGAACTGTAAAGGCCATTTATTGACCTCTTCTGCATTTACTAGAGAAGATCTATGTAGGTTTAATATTCTAGACTTCCACATAAGACTGACGAGAGAAACAGAAATTCTAGATTCATGACTCTTATAACTGTAGTCTCTCTGTCTCCTTCAAGTGACTAAGTGACATTGCCCAGGATGAAAAAAACCCAGAGCAGAAGTAAAATCACTTTCTCTACCACACATGACATGAAGTTTGAATTTGAGCTTGCTGAGCTGTGTTTTACTTGATAATATTTGTCTAGTTACCAAATAATATTAATAACAAACCAAATGATTCCCAATGCCAGACTCTTCCATGCAAGAAATATCTCATTTGAAATATATATCTTGGGGCTATGAGTAAGCTTATAAAGTAAAAAAAAATGACAAGAGATCAAATATGTGTTTTTCAAATCTTACCATGGGAATGCAAAAACAGAAGTCACCTCTTATTCTCTATTAAAAAAAAAAAACTGTTTCCATAATTCCCAACCACAATCCTTTGGAAAACAATGATTTTGTGCAATTGTGTACCATATGCATGTTTATTTTAGCTTAAGGAGTACTGAGTATTTTTTCTGTTCTTATAAGCAACAATGAAACTTTTGCCAATCTAAGATGCTGTTGGTATTTTCTATAGTCATTCAAACTGCATTAGCTTAACATTCAACAGTATGGGATAAACTAAAGACATAGAAGATTTAGGTCCTTCTTTCTAAACTGATTTTTGAGTTAAATAAAACAACCACAAGAAAACTTCATACTTTTGTTTGATTTCTGTACTTTTTCCTATTTTTAGTATAAAAGATTTGATAGATATGCACAATGTTTGTATACTTTTGAGAAGTTAATCTTACTCTTAGTGATTAAGCCTTTCTATTCCCAGAGACAAAGTGAAACCATATAGTTAGCACTTTGTCTTACTGCTTGAGTAACTTCATTGTTCCTGCTGTTCAGTTTGCTATAAGGAGGAAGGCTTAAAGAAAATGTATATACAAAAACTTGTTTGCAATTATTCTGTCTGACACGCAAAATGTAATTAAATGGTTTGAATTGTACAGGTGCTAAAAAGAAGCATATTACAAAATAAGCAAGTCATAATGTCAGAAAATTCAGTTTGGTATTAACATGATATGAGTTTAATTATGACATTACAGTTATAATGCTAGGTCTATTTCTCAGGAGAGAAGGTTATAAAAGTAGGTTGTCAAAAATCTTCATCAGGGAGATGTTTTAGCACTATTTTTTTAAAAGAAAATTTACTGTTTAATTATAAAAAGTAATACAACCACAACCAGGAAAACATGTAAAAGTGTGAAAAAAAATAATTGCCTATTATTCTAGGATCAAACCACCATTGTTATTGCTGTGTTTGAATTCCCTTCAAATTTTCTTCATAAGCTTTGATAAACTATTTTGATTACGATTCTAAAGTATGCGTACTACAGTTTGTACTTAGTCTTTTTACATTATGGAATGAGATATACTTAATTGGGTTTTATATTTTAAAATGAGTCCAGTTGCTATCTTAGGGCAATTACTTGGTAACAGAAAGTAGTCAGCATGGTACAAGCCTCCATAGTAGTTCAGAAAGTAATTCCATTTGCTGTGAGGTTTGGAACAGCTAGGTCATTTTCATCCTCTGGACCTCTCATGAGAAATGTTTTGCTCTGTGCTGAATACTAAACACAAGACAAAGTCTCCATCAATTAAGGGTTGGAAAGAGGCCAAACCTAAATCACTGGGGCTGGAAATTTTGCACCTCAGCTTCAACAAGGATGGTTGGATAAAGAGAGCAGATGACACAGGACACCTTAATTGCTGTCCGTGGAGACCAACGGAGGTCATTTGAATCCGCAGAGATGAAAGCATTTCTTTCAAGGACATTTGAAGGCATGTTATGAAAACCAAGAACTGCAATAAAATTTAAATTACTCAGAAAAGTCATCATGGTGCAGGAGCCATCAACGGTGCAGCTTGATCTAGCAACACATAGGAGAGATGCAAGCTCTCAGAGAAATTGTGTTCTTTGAGAAGAAAAGTGACACTATGCCATCAATATTGTGTCACATGAATAGTTAGCTACACATTGGGCATAGTGAGAACATTAATGCATAATATAAACTGTTCTCAACTAATTTTTTTTTTTAAGAAAAAGGGTCAAAGTCCATGAAAAGTTTCATAAGGATTGAAACACTCCAAAGGTTCCAAATTGCTTCATTCAACATCCAAAGCCAAGAGAAATTAAAGATTAAGGAGCTATGGGGGTCTCACTGCTTAAAATGCTAGAGTCCCGTAACTCAAGGGCATAGGAAACGGCACAGAATCTTAGCAGAGTAGATTGGAAATTCACATCATAATTTAAATCTCACAGACTCTTTGACCCTATAATTGCACTTTTTAAACCTCTTTCCTACTTTCCCATGTGACTTTCCTTGTAAGATTTTACTCTATCTCGGTTTTCATACAATAAACTCAAATGGTTTATAGTTGATTTAACCTAAGTAGGTTGTGTGCATTTTCTTTAATTTGTGACTTGATAGCATTTCACATCTGAGATGCTCTACAGTGTTTCTGCAACAATTGTCTCTTTTACTAACCATGTCTGAGAAGACACTGACCCTTCATTTTTTTGTTTCTTAGCACTTTTCTAGGTGTTTTTTTCCTCTGTGTGATTGAGATACTTTCTTCTGAACTATCATCTGATGTGTCTATCCCTTTACTGTTTCTTTTTCTAATTTAATAGTAAATTAGTGTTAGTGTGCTCTTACTTCTGTTTGTGTGTTTTCTATTTGTCTTGTTTGTGTGTAATGGGGGGTGGTTGTTGTCTTATGGTTTTGTTGTTGGGGGTGGGATTTTTGCTTTTGTTTTTAGATTCTAAGTGTATCAGAATAGATAGGTAATGTCACCTCTGGTTAATGTTATCTTCTTTAACTATAAATGGCAGGGAATAGATCAGATTACCTTTACCATTCTTTGAGTTTATTTTGGTGTATACAGAGGTTATCATGTTTTCATGTGCCCTGAATGTTTGGGGGTGACCCACTGGGAACCTCAGAGTTGTTAGATAGACATTGATCTCCAACCTCTCTCCTTAGCCACAGGAATTTGTTCACATTTATCTGGTCTCTCCCCCCGCCCCCACTGTCAATTTCTGTTCTTTCTCTCACCTTAAGAGTCCAGCAGTATCCTGATGGGAAGTAGTAGGAGATTTGTGAGATTTTTCTATTTATTAATTATTTATTGTTATGATTGATTTTACATCCTGACCACGTTCCCCCTCCTTCCTCCTCCCAGCTCTTCCTTTTGATTTTTCTTTCTTTCTTTTTTTTTTGATGTTTTCTCTTCTTCACCCTATTTCCACATGAGTCCATTCCAGCGTCTAACAGCCAACTCCTTGTGGCACTAAGATTCCTGTTTTCTCCATAGGCTTTATTTCCTTCTGTATCAGTATAATCTGAACACCCTTAATGGGGTTGATCTTATCTAGTGTCCTTTTTTTCTATGGCTGTAGAAGTCTCTCCTGTATGGCTGCATCTACGTTGATTCCATCCCTGGGCCTTCTGAATACCTCACAGTACATTTTGCTCATTTATAATAACAGCAGTAGTGAGATTGCTCATTCAGTAATATCATATCGCCATAATGGGAATTGAAACTCTAGTTCTGGAAAAGAAGTAGAAAAAAAAAATTAGGAGTGTGGCAAAGATTTAGAAATATGCATAATCTGTAAAAGCAATGATTCTATCAGTGAGAAATTAGAAGTAACCTATGGATCTGCCAATGTTACTTTATTTAAATAAATTATGATTTATCCATCATGAATCAGTAATGCTCCCAGTTTAATGGCCCAGATGAGACCATGACTTTCCAATGTTCTCAAACTGAGTATCTATATATATTTCTTCTACCAAAATTTATCTTATATGTATACACATAAAAAGGTCAAGAGTTAGATTGGAATTGACCATAATTATCCCCAGCAGCCCACCACATGCCTATTTGTGTTTAACTTAAGAGATACAGAGTACATGTATGAATGCTGGATGACTCTCAGAACTGAAAGAACCACAGTAATATGTCTAAGGTTCTACATTACTAGAGATAGCTTAAAAATTCAGATCTTTACTCACAGAATGTATACTGCTGACATCGATTGAGAGAGATGTTGTTTCTGGTTCCCTTGATAACACCAATAGGTGACTCTGGATATTACTACTAGAACAGCATCACTGCTGCCTTAGAAAACTAAAGTATGCTTTGATCACTGTGGAAACTCATTCCTGAGAGATTCTGTAATTGTTCCTTAATCACTATGACTCATTTCTGAAACAGGAGGATCTTTCTAAAACCAACTATTTGCAGGGAATTTATGTAATGGGAGAGCCAATCTCATTTCCATAGATATCAACAATCCTCCGTGTGTTCAGGGTTATGTGCACATAAATTATTTAGGATTTGGTCCAATGAGCCACTTGAGACTGGCAGTATCAGCATGCTCACTCACAGTGTTCTGCTTCTCTGTCCTGTCTGCCTGAAGGACGGCTTCCTGATCTTTCACTAGCTGAACACAATTCTGAATTTGACTCAGCCTTCTCAACTCCTGCATTTCCAGGCAAAGCTGAATGTAAGCAGCACTGAACCATCAGATGCTCCATTTAGTCCAGGCTCATGGTATTTAATTTGGCGAATGTATCTACTTTTTTCTGAAATATTTAGCCATAGTCATTGTCTGTTGGAAAATTTGTTCTTTCGTTTATGATAATCATAAAGTTAACAGTCCTTTTCATATATCATGGATATTTATTGTATTTGCTTACTGATATTTAACTTAAAACTGTGATGTAGCCTGAAGGACACAGAGTACTTCGTATACCTTAACACATTTTGTTAGATTTTGTTTTGTGAGTATGTCTGATATTCTATTAGTGTACCCAGACTTGCTTATCTTTATTTCTAACTCATGTGCTATCATGTGACTTTTCTGGAATTATGGGGGCCTCTCTGTTATTTTTAAACTATTAAATAGTTAATAAATGTTTATTTGGTTGACAGATAGGCATGGCAATTCATGTCTTTAATTGATAATCCATGTAACCTACCACTGAATCTTTCTTTTCTTATTTCCATCATTTAGAGGAAAAGAAAACTGCTCTCTTAATATTCTGCTCAGTAAATGGCACCAAATATTGAGATTTTGGGAATAAGTCAAATCTATGTGCATAGCACACTTGAGGACTTCAAAGGATCTACATTGGAGGTTTCTACCTTTCCTCTTTCTAACTACACAACCACAAACACTCAGACTCAATCATCCTGGAGTAATTCCAACACTGTGTACTCAGTGTCTGGTCTGTAGCCCAAGAATAGCCAGAAAGAGACAGGCCACAACAAACCAAAGGAAGCAAGCAAAAATTTTAAAAGCTTACTTGCTCAGAATTCAGAAAAAAATATGTTTATGAAATAATGGCTCTTGGATAAACACTGTATAGTAATTAACTTGTCTCTTTAACCAGGCATCTGGTTGAAATCTCTGCAGATATCAAGGCTTATCTTATCATCAGACACTGTAGCAAATATATTTGAAGACAGTGCCCACTGTGCTTCCTGAAAGAAAAAGGAACAATTTTCTCAAATTTTTAATTTGCTGCAGAGACTCAACTTTCTCCAGCATTTGATACTGTCAAACTTTAAATGTAGTCTTTTTGTTGGGTTTATAGTTATAATTCGCCTGAGGTTGAATTTCATTTCCTCGCTTGCTAAATGAATGTATTTCCTTTTTAGGTGCTAATTTGGGCCAGCCTTCTTCTGGGAAACGTGTGAAAGCCTGGATTTATTCTTCTGCCTAGGTTACCTTCTCCTCCTTGATATGCAGAACTAAAACGCATTAAGGTGTTGCATTCTCAAACATCCTGTTGTCTTCCCCGCTTTACATTCTGCTCTCCGGACTCTTTATGTCTAGTCTACAGCTTAATTTTAATGAAAATCTTTTATTACCTTGCCATTCTGTTTATAAAGGCTTCCTTTTAGATTCTTGAACTATATACACTATTGTTTCATTTTTTCACAGTGAGAAATCCTAACTCTACAAAACGGGACTGTGACAAGTGCCGTTTAACTACTTCTTGTTTTTTTAAAGTCATTTAAGGAGTATTTAGTAGATAATCTGACAGCCTTTAATTATGTATCACTAGCTTTGCAAAATCATTTATGTCTATCTGTAAGTAGTATTGTTTGGAGAGGTTTGTGTGCTTTGTTGCTATTGTGTTTCTGATTGTTTGATGGTCCATTTAAAGCCAATTGAATCACATTGTCTTAGAAATCACTTCTAATAGTGGTTCTCAACCTTCCTACTGCTGTGCCCTTTGAATACAGCTACTTGCTTTGTGGTCAAGCGAACCATAAAATGATTGTTGTTGCTGCTTCATAACTAATTTCGCTACTGTTATGAATTATAATGTAAATATCTAATATGCAGGATATCAGATGCGTTGAATACATAATAATGCTTTATTGAGTTTCTAGCTATTCAATAATCAAGTTGCAATCATTTTGCCAAGGTTAAATTTTTAGTCCATAAACAAGGTGTATTCTTGCACTCATTTATCTGGTCTTTCACTGTTTTCATTACATTGTAGTTTTCAGTGAAGATTTTTGACAGTGCTGTGATTTCAATGTATGGTTTCGTTCATGTGTTTCCATAATGGCTAGGTTTTTATTGTCAACTTGAAACAATCTAGAATCGTCTGAGTGGGGTCTCAGTGAAGGACAGTCTAGAAGAGCTTGTTCTGTGGAGGACAATTTCAATTCTTTCAGTTGTGTGGGAGGGAATCACTTACTGTGAGCAGCACCATCTCTGCGTTCTATTAGAGGTCTAGAATAGATAATGAGGAGAAAGCAAGCTGAGCACTGGTATGTGTGAACATGAGACTCTCTACTTTTTGGCGATAGATAACAATTATGTGACCAGTTGTCTGACGCTCCTTCCTCTGTGATTTTCTTACAATGATGAAATGGGATCTAGAACTCTGAGTCAGAATAAGTTCCTTAATCCCCAAACTGCAGTTATCAGGTTATTTTATTCCACCAGTAGGTAAAGAAATTAAGACAGCTCCCTCACTAGGGGCACTACTGAGTGAGAATTTGATCATGAGTATTTTCAAAGTCACCAATGGGCAAAGTAGGGCTCTGGGAGGAGACGCCATTGAAGAGTACTGTTCTGAACCTTTCTACTGTCTTCCTTTGCTTAATGCTGCCAGAAGCTAAGCAGATTGTCTTTACCATTCCCTCTGTCAGGTCATTGTGCCTCACCACAGCCACAAAATCTACAACATCAGATGAGAATGGGCCTAATCCTCTGAAACGAAGATCCAAAAGTTGTCTTTCAAGGTGTTCTCAAGTGTTTTCGTCAAGATTATGAAAGCTTCAGCAGCACACACTTTGTGGTTAAAAGTTACAATTGTAAATTTGGTATTCTTGGATGATCTCTTAAAGATTACTTTTATTGTGTATTTATTAGTTAAAAATATTTACAGGAAGGAAACGGAGAATATAGACTCATGAATATTTACAAATCTATCATACCTATACAATGTACAAAGAGATCAAGAAACCAGCCTCAGGAAGCCCATAGGTGGCATGCTTGCAGGCATGGTGCTGGAGAAGGAGCTGAAAGTTCTACATTTGATCCACGGAAAACAGAAATTGAACAGTCATATGGGGCGTGTCTTGAGTATATTTGAGACCTCAAAGCCCACCTCCACAGTGATACGCTTTCTCCAACAAGGCCATAATAGCCCGCCAAGGCTACACCTCTTAATATGCCACTTTCTATAGACCAAGCATTTGAACACATAATTCTACAAAACCACCACATCCCTCTAATTTGATTTTAGATTGTGAGAATACTCAAAGCTATACTCCTATATCTGTGAGGGCATAAAGCCTTTCTAGCCAATATTTAATTTTCTAGTGTCATATGCACCATGGTGGATCTAACACTACAATCTTTTTTTATATTCCCATGTGACACATAATAATACTGCTTCACAACCTTATACTGACATTTTCAGAATCAACAAATATTCACAGGTGTAAAACTCTTATACTCATCTTTTGTCTATCATCTATGAATGAGTCTATCTTCTTTAATCTCAAAGTAGATTTTCAATAGCTCTTAAGCATTCTAAGCCCGCAAGAAAAATATTATTTTTATTTTCATAGATTAGGGTTTTTTTCTAAGTTTTCTTTAGATAGAAGATTGTCTTAAACTTTTTAGGCTATAATTACTAGAAACAAAATATTCTAAAGCACTTAAGATATTTTTGCCAAGAGGACAAGATTCTACTTGAAAATAATTTTGTTATTTCACTTTCTATGCATTAGCACATATTTCAACTTTATTCATTGCTAATTCTTGTCTAAAAGATCCTTGATTTTACATGTACTTACTCACTGCTAGCCTCTTTCTTAAGCTACATGAAATTTCAGGTGTTCTATGAAGAGAAGTAGCAACCAGAGAAAACAAAAGAATCTAACTCTAAAAATGAAAAACATTAAAACCTTGTTCAGATGATAGAAGAAGTATATTAGAATTGTTGGAGGTTATGGAATATACCACACATTTGCTATTCATATTACGTCTCTATGGCTTTAGAATAAGAATCATGAAGATGCCTGTGTTCAGGGTTGAGTGAGACAGAGAGAAAAGAATGAAGACTTTGTGACATACTTTGAGTATTTTATGATGATAATGATGATGGGAGAAGTTACAGATCAACTTCTGTACACACTGAGAATTCTTTTCCTGCATTTTATCTTAAGGAACTCACTTTTTTCTTGAACTAAGAAATCTTGGTTAAAGATAGCAATAAAAGCACCTACTTTCCCAGAAGAGTTAGAATTAGCCCTAAAGCTTGTCCAGAGAGGACGTAAACGGCTCAGAAATAAGAATAGCTAAGAACAGTAGTGAGTCCTGAGAAACCCTGCTAGGTAACCATTAGGGGTGGATGAGGTCATGGTGAAATCACAGCCATACTTACTTATTATGTTGCCATAATAGGATGCTTATATCTACTACATTATTCTGAGCTGAGCTAGAGACATTGTAACTCTGATGCAGATGAACAACTGTCTTGAAAGAGACCAGTGGTCATCTCCAGTGAGAACAGGAAACCCTGTCTGATTTTGTTCATAATTGAATGGCTTGTTTTGGCACCCCCCCCCCCACACAAAGCCCTAGAGAAAAGAGAAGAGAAAAAAATAAAAAACACATTTGTGTTTAAAATGTCCATGAATATTTAAAGAACCTGAACTAATATTACCTTTAAAAGAATATTACCAAAGAAAGGAGAATCTACATGCTATAGACTATTATTATGGTAATACATTTAGCCAAGTTAAATTATTTTCTTACGTTTAATGTTAGTTGTGCCTAACAAAGGAATCTGTTCTCCACCCAAGAAAATGCACTATCACATTAGCAAGATTCTATGGAACTTATCTGTTCATAACCATACATTGCTAAATTATACAATAAATGAAATATTTCAGAACCTATTTTCCATTTTTATATTTTGAAGCATGGGATTCTTAAAAGTCTTATGATTGCTCTATGTCCACTCAAAAATCCCAGTAATTTCCTTCTTTTCCATTTTTCCTCTAACCCCAAACTCTGCAGACATACAGACACATACCTATACCTCAACATCCTACCATTATGATCTCTAGAAATTATATAGCTCCCTGCATAACTGAGCAAGAATGCAAAACAGGGTCTTAGAATTCCAGGGGATTGTTAAACTCTGCTGTTTGCACATTTGGTCTCTAAGAAGCCGCTATGCTTTTTAATCAGCAGTGCAGACATATGGACCTTGGGCACTTGACATAGAGGGACTCCAAAAATTCACAGCAAAGAACCAGGTCTTCTCAAAACTTTGCTTGAGCATAGGATAATTTAAAAAGACAAGCTCTCTACTCTTACATTTTCTCCAAGACCTCATTTATGTTAAGAAATATAACCATAAAATAACACTATTGAATATTGTCATTAATTTTCCTAAAGTTAAAACTGGCACCTTATAAGGATGCACAATAAAAAAGTAAATTTATCCTTTCGAAGAATTTTAGAGGTATTTATTTCAATCATTAAAATGCATTAGTAAAAGAACTTTGTTGTCCAACATTGTACAGCAATTAAGTAAAAACTTTATATAATCACTCATGACATAAATGTATCTTGGAAAGTAGAAACAAACAAGCTAATCTTGCTATAGGATGTTATGATGTATTATTTTGTGCTCAATTAAATTATAAAATCCCATCCCTCTTTCCACTTGGTTGTTAGGAGGCTCAGAGAATAACTTACTGATGAATTTGCACTAACTAGAATTGACTTCACTGGAAATGTCAGCAAAAGCAAGACTGGCTAAGCTCAGGAGTCCGAGACCCTTGGTGCAGGTGGTGCAGGTGGTGCAGGTGGTGCAGGTGGTGCAGGTGGTGCAGGTGGCGCAGGTGGCGCAGGTGACGCATGTGGTGGAGGTAAAGTTGCAATGTAGCTTGGTAGCTGATAAAGAGCCACAACAAACGGAGCAAGACAAGAGAGACATTTTCAACAGTGGCTCTTGAAGGCACAATTAAAGAAATGTAAAGTAGAAAGCATTCCAAGATGACAATTCTCATACTTTGTATAAGAGATTTACATTTTAGAAATTTTTAACATTTTGAGGAGGAGGAAAATATATTTGTAAAGGAGTTAGTGGCCCCTACAGAAATTATCGAATGTCCTGATTATTAATAAACAGAGACATACAAGTGAAGGATGGACTAAAATACAAGACAGAGTTTTCTGTCTCTGGTGCTTGACTTTGAGACAAAAAGCAAAACCTTGTATGAATATTTTTTTAATGGAGTAATTCATTAGGTATTTTATTTTAAAAAACGTGAGTATTTGATCTAAAGATTTAATTCAAATCTGAATGGATTCCCTCAAATATATTCTGAAGGTAATTGGAAATAATATACTAGATAGAAATAATGATATTGGGAATGGAAAGATGGATTAGAGGTTGACATGTGAACGGTTTTATCAGGAGACCAGAGTCTAGTGCTCAATACCCACATAAAGAGGATTACAGCCACTTTTAACTCTAGTTTCAAGCGACCCTATGCCATTATATAATATTATACTATACTGCCAAAATGTCATACTCTTCAAAATAATAACTATGATAATCAGAATAGAAATAATAACAAAACAATTTGACAATGAACTACTGGCAAGAAAATATTCAATGTATATTCTATGTCTCATTTAGTCAAAATAAACATATGGTTAACCATCATTTTATTTAAGTTTTATAGGAGATATTTATGAAGCTAAGAAAAGTTAAATGGCTTTTTCAGTAACTCCAGGTGTTGCACGAATATCAGAGGACAGATCCACCTTCTCCAGTCTTTCTTTGTTTGAGAAAGAGTTTTCTGTATAACAGTCCTGGCTGTCCTGGAACTTGCTTTGAAGACCAGGCTGGCTTTGAACACTCAGAGATTCTCTTGCCTCTGCTTCCCAAGTGCTAGGACTAACAGTGTGAGCCATGGCTTCTCCTGCCTGCTCTATCTTTCTATGCCTACCTTAAATACTCTGTTTTTAAGTTAAGGCATGGCCCCACTACTGCCTGCCTGGGAGCCTGGAACTCCTTCTGTAAACTAAGATGACCTCCTCGAACTCAGTTTGGATTAAGGGCGTAGTTTACCACTCCCAGGATACTCCCTGTGCTGGGATTAAAGGTGTGAATCACCACTCTCTGATCCTCCTAGATTGACTGTGGTTAGATCCCTCTTATATCTCTGAAACTTTTGGAGCTTTTATTAAATCCCCACACCACATCCAGAGTCACAAGTGTTCAAATTCAGATGGGGAAGCAGAATTCTACCACTACATGTCGTTTCCTTCCAGTGGCATTGTGTCAGTCATATGGCAAAGGAGACCACTTCCCTTCAACCCTCACCCATCAGCTGATCTTTCTGACACAACCTAAGCACTTCACAAAGTCAAAGCCTGAGAAGCATTCCAAGAAAGCCACAAGACTCCAAAGCTTTTTGGGTCCTTTAAAAAGATTTGCTCAGCTTCCGAAGTTCCATTCTTTTCAACAAAGAATGTCATTGAAATTTCTTCTTCCCACAAATTCGACCTATGAGTTGATGAAGGTGTAGTCTATTTTGGTGTTAATCTCTTCTGCTATGTGTTTATGTATACTTCAAGGTATACATATGGACCACTTCGACCCCATCCTCTCTTGTCACAGTATAGTTCAAAAACCTTCTGCAGCTCTCAATGACCACAGAGCAAAGCTCAATTTCTTTCCATCACATTTAGAATTTTCAACATTCTTTTTATAACTAGCTTTTCTTGGATTATCCCCATAAGGCTTGTCATGCGTGTGCAATGTCAGTTGAGTTTAAGATAGTTCCCTGTTTCTAAAATCCCCTTCATTTTCTGTGTCCAATTCAACTCCTAGCTATATGAGCATACTTGTTTAGTGTTATAGTAAGGTTTTGGGACCCATGGCAGCCAGAGGTCTAGACTCAAAGACCTGTAGCCTTAGACTCTTTAGTAACCTACTGCTGTTTAGGCCTTTAAAATGATTTAGACGCTTATATTAAGTTTATCTTGTTTGGCCTATGTGGCTTAGGCATATTTTTAGTTATCTTTTTTTATTTTAGTTTATTTTTATTAATATGTCTTGTCACATGGCCCATGGCTTACTTGTGTTTTTTATATGTTCTTTCTTTGGCGGCTGGCTCGATAGAAAATGTAGGAGGAAAAATCAGAGCATTGCTAAGAGAAGGGTGGAGTCAAGACAAGTAGAGCCAGCAGCCCAGTAGGAAATATGTAAAAAACAGAAGTGAGCCATGGGCCATGTGGCAATACAGATTAATAAAAATAAGTTGAATTAAGATTAAAAAACAAGCTAACAAAGTGCCTGTGCCATAAGCCAAACAACATAAACTTAATATAAGTATTTGAGTCATTTTTGGAGGAAAAGGGGTCTGGGGTAGCAGGTCTGTGGGTCTGGACCTCTGGCTACCCGGGATCAGAAACCATATTGCAAACAGTGTAGCCTTTACCTTCTGGTAAATGCAAATGTCAATATAACTATGAATAGATGGATGTATGAATGAATGGATGAATAGACAGACAGACAGATATATAGATGATAAATAAATGCATAGATAGATATGTGGGAATGCATTTGTGCGTGCTGTATCTTTAAATAAAGGAGCTGCTGGGATCTTGGGAAGGCCCGTTCTTCCTCTCTCTTTTTATCTTTATTTTATTATTTTTTTGTTCCCTGACTGGGAATCGAACCTGGATCTCAATGGTGAGAGCGCAGAACCTTAACCACTAGACCGAGGCAGCACATATACTAAAATTGGAACGATACAGAGAAGATTAGCATGGCCCCTGCGCAAGGATGACACGCAAATTCGTGAAGCGTTCCATATTTTTAAGCTGGATGAACAAATTGAGATGGAGACTGACGAAACCTGCCTAGACAGGATAAGACAGTCCCTTCAAAATTGTTCTGCTTGTAAAAAGATCTGTCAGATGCCATAGGCCTATAGCCAATCCGATAGATGCTCTAACGGTGCACAAATCCAGAGGTGATTGTCCAGGTAGCTGTGTTGCTGTCCTCTCCCAAATTTTGGAAGTAGCTGCTTCCATGTACTTCTGTCTTTCAGACAAATTCACCTTCCTTCTCAGGTCTTGAAGAGGTTGAAGAATAGATGTTTAAGGTTTCCACCCTAGTATCCCTTAGATAAGAACACTCAGGTGTTAGATTCTCACTTTCCCAGATTAACCCTTTAAAATAATCTATACACCCTACTATCTACCAATATTCTAGAACTATTAGATATACCTTATATAAGTTAGGCTTTGATTAGCAATTATACTTTGACCTCTCCTAGATGCTACCTCATAATAATTCTTACTGTACATAATCTTAGTTTAGAACCTTCTTAGTTAGACAAAGGGGGGAGATGTTGTGGGATTCAGGTGTCAGCTGACAAGGTCAAGGGACATTTATACAGAGCACCGGGCCCCCCGACCTGAAGGGGGCGGGGGAAAAGCCCCATTAAAAAGGGTCTGCGGATACGACACGCTCTCTTCCTGGTTCCTGGCTGCTGGAGGAAGGACCCCGTCGTCCGTCCGTCTGCAGACTTCGGTCCCTATTGTACTCGGTTACCTGTACCGTGAGTGTTGGTTTATATTCTAATAAATATCTATCGAGTATTTGTGTCCTTGTGGGTAAGCTCCGCCTACATAGATAGATAAGTAGATAGATACATAGATAGATAGATAGATAGATAGATAGATAGATAGATAGGTAGGTAGGTAGGTAGATAGATAGATAGATAGATAGATAGATAGATAGATAGATAGATAGATAGATAGATATCCAAATTATTAAAAGTAACAATCTCATCACATCTCCAAACTAGGAGCCTTTATGTCTCCTTATGGTCTTCTGTCATTCTGCATGAGAAGTCTCAGGTGAATGAAGTTTGAACTCACAGTTATGATCTTTGTTGTGACAATAGCACGGGCCATATCAGTTCCTCAGCACTCCTTCTCTGCCCCCCAAAGCTGAAAATGTACTATGTGTCAGGATATCTATCACCACCATACTCCACTTGCTCTATGATTCACATGGAAATCACTTTCTTGTTCTCCTGTCCTGCACAGTTTTTCACCTAGACACACATAAGTGACTTGTAAACGTGTATCCCTTGTCAAAACACCACTCTTTGTTCCTGCCCATGGTTCCTATCTTCTGTCTCTTGGTAGTAAACCTAGAACGCGCTCATAAAGGAATAGATATTTCTGATTTTCTTTGTACAATAGATAATAATAATACTTTACTTAAACTTATTGTACATGCTTCATATCCAGCCTTTACATTCTTTAACTCTCCTGTGTTTATGTGTCAAAAGTATTTTGTCTTTCTTATATAACATAAGAATATTTGTTCTCTGACAATTCTCAGCAATGTACAAACAATCCACAAAGGCAAAGACTTAGATAAGATATTAATCCTAGTTCTGAGGTAAAGGAATATTTCAAAGTAAGGCATTTGGTAAATATTAATACTGATTCATTTCTATGTATTTGGTGTTAAGTCCCCCAAACCTCTGAAAAACTGAGGTCTTACTTCATTGTAATGGTCAGAATAGGCCACAGCTGTGCCTCTGGAAGACCCCTCTATGCTTGTATATGGTTTGTCCACATACTGTTGTGAAAACTGACTTAACTCAGTCTAATTCTCAAGAGTACAATACCTTCCTGCCTAAATGCTCCTGGAGCACCACAGTACAGGAGATTAAATAAACTTAGGTAACACCTTCCAGAGGATCACAATGGCTGTGCTGTACATTACCACTCTCAGCCTCCAGTGATCTCTCATGCTTAGCTTGTACTGGCTAAGGACAGATAAAAAGCACATCAGTGGCATTTCCAAAAGGAAGGCCTTGGACATCATGTCTCATTATTCCAGAAGCAGGAAATTAGTATTGTTTCCCTAACGGATAAATAATTATTGAATTAAAACTTAATTTTTCTTGAACACTAAACAGCATTCAGTCGGGTCTTGTACAAAAATACTTTCTTTTCTAACATAGAGCCTACTCTTTTCCCCTAAAATGCAGAAGATTTGAGAGACAAACAAATCTAGATTGTTTTTCTGAACATTTTAAAATATGTTTCTAAATATTTAATTTGGGGAATATGTGGCCAAAACATTTGACACAAATCAATGTATATATAGATTTCCTGAGGAAGAAGGGATTCAAATACGACATAACTGAGCCCTGCAATATTACAGGTTAGATAGTCTATGCACAGAAATCAAAATGTTCCTACTTCCTCCTCCGTGAGTGATTTCTTTGTTTTTTAGAAATATTTGTATTTGTGTTTTGCCTGTATGTATGTCTGTGTGAGGGTGCCAGATCCCTTAAAACTAGAGTTACACAGTTAAGGAGAGTTGTGAGCTGCTATGTAGGTGCTGGGACTTGAACCCTGGTCCTCAGGAAAAGCAGCCAGTGCTCTTAACGGGTGCGTAATCTCTCCAACCCCAAGTGATTTTGTGTATGTCAACAACGTCAGGGTGTTAGTCCAAGAATTTCCAGATATTTTAACAAGATAATGTTATTCATTGTTAATAATAGTTTCTGTTTAGCCTCAACTAATAGGGCCAGAGTTAATAATTAAAGAAACAAATGGAAAAATATTTTAGAAGGGCAAAAATACAGTTGGTACATTATAACACTGAGGTCTCTTTAATTTATTCACAGGTGATCTATTGCTTGTTCTCATCAAGAAACAGTCACAACTGTTTTAGGCACAATAACAATAATCTCAACTCTCATCTAAAAATTGTAATTGTTCCAAAGTCAAACAAGCAAAGAAGGATTCATTAAGGAGTAGACAGGAGAAAGTCATAATAGTATAGAGAGGTAAAGTAGGAGAAAGACACAGTAGCATAGAGCAGTAATGTAGCAGGGATTAGGTCTGTTTTCTGGGATGAAAGAGAGGACACCAGGTGGATCCAGTAGACTAGCAACAGAAAGAATAGTATGTGCAGAGGACCAATATAAAAGGAAGAAAAAAAATTACAGAAAAGTGAATAGGAGCTTCAAGAAGCACCATTTTCTAAGCTCATTTATCTTAAGGTCAAGCTGCCCTGGATGTAATAAGAATTTGTGAGCACATTATTCCAATAAAATTACTCCCAGCATCTGAGTCCTAAGTAATGGACCTTACTCATCCGAAAAATACTAAATAAATTCAATTTTTAAGAGATAGAAAATGGGAGTGGATTAAAGATATTTAAGAGAAATCTCTTCTTGAGCTAGGACTGTTTCATGTGATGGAGGCTCAAGAATGTTTGTTTCCATTTTAGAAATGATAAAATGTGAACTCTCTAAAAATAGTGGTACTTAAAATATGCCATAGCAAATAACTATGCATCTAAGTACAACAAAATCAATGAGCATCCTCAGTTGGGGTAGAAATATAGGTTAAATTATAATGGCCATTATATTAGTTAGTGTCCTAATTGCGTATCATATCACAGAGATGTATAATTAAAGCTTAGACTGAAAAAACTCAAAAGCAATATATTTGCAACAACCAATTAATTAACATACTGTCAATAACTAATTGATACTATATAAATAGACTCATACTCCTTAGTATCCATATAATTAATAACATATACATATAAATTAGGAAAAGGTGAAATGATTTTTACAAAGAAAACGTAATACTTTTTGTTGATCTAATGGACATTTCATGTTCTTCAGTTGGAATAGTTTATTAAGTTATCAATAAGCTCAATATATATTAACATTCCAGTCAGTTTTTTATGTAAGTTTGTAATTGTGTAAGTTTGTGATTGTATTACATATTTCTTTTGTTATGCTTACGAAATATCTGAGGAGAGAAACTTAAGGATATTCTTTTTGGCTCCCAGTCTGAGGCTGCTATCTATCCAATGAGAAGCCATGGCAACAGGGGCTGAAGGAGACTGGCAACATTGTGTCCACAGCCAGGAAGTAGAGATGGTTCATGGTCAGCCACCTCTGTCCTTTTAAAGTCTGGGTCCACAGCTCATAGAACAGTGCTGTCCACAGGTAGGGTGGGTCTTTCCACCTCTGTGTATGCAATGAGCACATTTCCTCATGGCTTTTCTCATTTCCAATTTTATCATCTGTCAAGTTAGGAATCAACGTTAACCTCTATAGATAGTAAGAAAAGATAAGGCTACCTTTTAGGAGGAAAAAAACCTGCACTGTATATACTATAACAGATGAATGGACTTCCTTGATCTATCTGTGTGGTTATAAGAAAATACCTTAGACTGGGTAGTTATATCAAGCAGGTAATTGTTTGCCATGGTTTGTGTGTGTGGGATTCAAAGATCAGGTATGAGGTCTGGTGACAGCTGAGACTACTTCTGTGATAATGCTTTTTACTGAATTATCAGAAGGAAGAGAATGGTACTGACCCCCCTCAACCTAGGTCTTCGGAGTGTCATCAATCTATTCTGCGACCCAAAATCTCCACAAAGCACAGATTTCCAAATTTTAATTCTCTGTGGCATACCAACATAAACCATGTACACACATACACACAAATGCGCTCAGGTTTTCTCTGTGGAAGACACAGTATTCACTGGAGCATTGCAATATGTATCTAGATAATTATAATATTTTTAGAATTAATTAACCATGAAATGCGATGGAAATATCATTCAAAAGACTGTTAAAAATTTCAAGTATTATATAAAATTAATGTCTATATACTTCACAGTCTTAGGAATATCTGATCTATACATAGTTAGATATGTTGGTTCATTGTGGAATATGTTATAGGCATCCAGAAAAAATCTTTTTATATAGATAACTTCCATATTTCATGAGAATAAATGAAGCATCGATGCAGTACACATGCAGCTACTTTATCCTTATCTTCCAACAAGATAGGAACATGAAATTATCAGTGGATAAAACTTAGTAATTACATTGCTGAACATGACAACCATAGAAAAGGAAGAGCTGGGTTTTTTTTTTCCTGAGAACATAAATATAAACAAAGAGAATACCTCTCTCCATATTTATGCTTCCAAATGAGAAGGAAGAGAAAGCAACAAGAAACTTCATAAAACATGGCTCCGTTAGTCCATTTTCTATGCATTCCAATGCAAACTAAGAAATGGCCTAATGAATTCATCCTCAGAATGAAATCCTCCATCCCAGAAAGAGTCCACCATTAGCACTTCTATGGAAACAAGAAAGAGAAGACACTCATGAAGTAGTCTTAAAATTTTCAGTTTTGAAAAATACCCATCACCGTCTGTGACTAAATGCATTCATTAATCAGGGCTGGGGGATAACCAGAAATTTGGGAGATAAACACTTCAGAGTTAAGGATGACTGGGAAATAACAGGGGGCAATTCATAGATTGCCCTGTGGGCAGATTTCCAGATGTGGAAGTAAGGGATAAAGTCTCCAATCTTCCAAATACACAAGCAAAACTATGTGCCTCTAGTACTAATGCCTCTCACATACATGTGGGAACGTAGCTGAACAACTAGATGATAGAATATGGAAGAGAAGTTGATGTCACAACAAGTCAAAGCTTAGGCATGGCCTAGCAAAGGATTTTGTCTCTGATCTTCAAGTTTCTGGACTGAAAAATGGAATGATGAAACCACTGTATCTCCAGTGTTATCTATTTGGTTAGGATCCCATATTCATTTTGCTTCCTCATTTGAAATACTTTATAGTGATATTACTTATGTTATTCTAAATTTTCACAAAGTACTTCTTTTTCATACTTAGGTTCAACTGTAAAGAAGTAATAGTGTCTCCTATCCACTTTAGGAATATTAAGCAAGCCATATTGTCGATGAAGTCTCAGAAATAATTTCTATTAGAAAGATCACTAGACTGAAATTATGTTTAAGAAAAGTATAGATACCAAAACATCCACAAATAAAACGTGAACTGTTTTAATTCTTGAATCCAAATTGAGCCATTGCAGGCTATTATAAAGATTTTACAAAGATAGGCTGGAGAGATGACTCTACTGTTGAGAACACTGATTGCTCTTTAACAGGATCTAGGTTTGATCCAAAAAAACCTACATGGCATGTCTTGTGTGTGTTTCTTAAAATACCACTAACCCTCTGCACTTGATGGGTTCTTTGCCATTGCTATCCCACCAACACTACTCTCTATGGCATTTATTTTTCCTATTATTTGCGATCACCCCTTTGACAAGATAAGTCTCTTGAAGTGCTGGCAATATGTATCTTTCACCCTGTTGTGTCCCTACTACCTGTTAAAGTACTTGCATACAACAGGCAATCTATCCATTTTCATCAAAGCAAGCACTAAATGTTTCACCTTTAATTGGTAGAGACTTACACAGTTATCAACCCCGAGTCAATTCATTCTTTCTTACATCTTTAAATCCTGAAATTTAAAATTTTTATATAGTGCTTATATACTTACTTGTGCACTTATAATTTATCAGTTAAATGACTGGTAGAACGTAAATGGCAAGTTTATATTCAGGGGGACATTTAAACTCAATTTGCAGAACAGGCAAAAACTGTTCTCTCCATGTTTTACCTATCCCTCCTCCTGTCTTTCAGTATCTTGTGGAAATGATGATGCTTGCTTGTCAGCTGTGGACAGAAATGTCCAAATAAGTATTTTAGCTCAGTGTACACACATATGACACATGATGGATTAACTATGTGAAGCCTTTGCAATGGATTTTCAGAACAATGCATTTTTATTTGTTTGAATTCAAAAATTTTCATAGTAGGCAATGTATGAAAATGAGTCATTTCTTGCACATAATTCTAATCTATACTCCTAGGGCCCCTACAGGGATGGGGGGCTGCCGTGGTTTCCATAGAGGAAACTGATACACTGAAGGAAGGGGTCTAGCTCGCTAGCCACATTGCTTCCCAATCCTCTTGAGAAGGCTGGATGGCCACAGAAGAGTTCCAACCTCATATCTGAAAACACGGTTAGTAACCAACACTTCACAATAGTGAGAATCTTTCCAAAGTTGTGAACTTTTAAACAATCAAAAAGGAAGCAAAATTGAAAATACTTTGTCTATGCCTAGTGCTTTGAGGGTTGAAATGCATGAGTGGGAAGCACTATGAAGATTTTACTTGAAATCGCAAGAGTTTGTTAAAGTCCAGAGTCTACCCACTAACAGCTATATGGCTTCTTGTACCTTTCCAATTTGTCCTTCCTTTGTGGATGTAGAAACTATCTCATTAGGTGTTTTAATTAAAAGTCACTTAGTGGTTAGTATATTTCTGTTATTGAATCCTGAACAATAGAAGATATGGTTGCCTGTAGATTTCATTTAAATGTTTGTTTATGCTGCATTAGATATTCATCCAATTTTGTTAGAGGAAGCAGGAGTCAGGGAGACAACCTTGCTCTGGACCCTGCCCATACTGTCTATGTCCTATGTCATTCTCCCTCACTACCATCTCAGGCCACCCTATCTCCCTATTGTGATCACAATCCTTAGCACACATCCCAGAGGGTCATACAGTCCAAATGAAATCATGGAGAATAGGGAAGGGTAAGGACTCAATGATTACTTTGATTTTATACAATAACACTGTCTTACTATAGTCAGAATTTTCTGAACAATGTTCTACAGAACACAAGTTTAATAATAATCAGTGAAAGCTATTTTTTCTAGAAGGCTTTGTACCCCAATATGGTTGGACAAATTAGGCTTAAATACTGTGAACATCTGACCTCAAGACTTCTGAGATACTCTAATGGGCTACAGTAATTTCCAGGAGGGCAAGCATCTCCTCAAAATTTCCTTGAAATAATTTAACTTCATACCTTTAAGGATCAATAGTATCCAAAACACAGCTTGAGTAACTTAGCAGTGTGGAGACTTATTAAGCCTAGATTCTCACATACAAACTCAAGTATGCATACAATCTAACAAGTATCGCTTTTTGTGTGCCAATGATTGAATTAATATCTTAAACCTTATAGCAAAAATATAAATATAATATGTAATTATTTGAATATCAGGGCTTATCTTTTTTATAAATGAGGAGAGTAAACAGGCTAAATGTGGGGCTATCTTGTATGAATAACCATGATGTCAATGAGTGAAAACCAAAATGAATTATATAGTGATAAAGAAACTTATCTCAAGGCGATATTTGGAATATCTAATTCAAAATAACTTGATAAGGAGTGTCAAGACTTCATAATTTTAAAATATACTTTGAATTGAAGTAGAATTGTGTCACTTTCCAAACTCCCTTTTTTCCGGTGTCTCTAAGCTATTCTCTCTTGTAAGCCTGCCATGTCCCCAGACCCTCGTAAGTGAATAGCCTTTCTTTCTTTGATTAATGTTTTTTATATACATTTGTATGTGTACGCATAACTGTGTATATAAAAACAAACTGATGAGGCATTTTATTCATTTGTGTGTATATGATTTTGGGGCTGTCCACAAAGCCCTAAGAAAGGCTAATTCTCTTTCTCCCAGAAGTCATTAGTTGAGGGTGGAACACCATGAGATTTTCTTTAATCCATGTTAATATTTTTACTGATATTTACATTTGTCCAGCATGTTTATGCAGCCATTTCTAGGAAAGTATGTTTCACAGAAAACACCCTGGTGGTCTGACCTCCATAATGCTACCTCCCCTCCTTCCATAATGTGCTTTGGGACACAGATACAGAGTCTGTTATGTAAGTGTATCTGCTGGGACTGATATCCCCAAGATCTGTTGATCTCTGCATTAGACACAGTTGTAGTTTTATGTGATCATCTCCCTTTGATGTAAGGAGCGTGACATCCTTAGTAAGGAGTGGCAGCTACATTTCTAGGTAGGTATAAGGAAAGAAACATATTAGGGGACCATAGGTGTGTGTGGGGGGGGATAAAAAGGGTGTTCCAACTGGGAAAGATGAAGAAAGGTCAGTAGGGAAGGAGAAGGACAAGTAATATTAATGTTATTTTATAAAACCTCAAGAGATTCTATTGTTTTATATGTATATACAGTTACCAATATATATTGTTTATATATATATATATATATATATATATATATATATATATATATGGAATTTAAGCCACATGGTTTGACAATACTCCCCACAAGAGCCACTGACAAATAAAATTTCCAGAACTAGGCAGAGAAACCTCCTTATGAATGGTTGGTCGAAGTAGTCCAAGTCACTCCCAAAACAATATAGATTATTGATGTAGAACTTGGTTATGTCTCAGGGGTTGCAGAGGGGCTCCTATTGACACTACACACTTACGACAGAGGAATAAGATAATTAAAGCTGGATTTGACTTGAAAGTCTCCTTGTTTCTGTCTAGCTTCCATGGTTCCAGAAAATACTATGTAAGCTGCCAAGGGAGGGAAGTAATTAAACTGCCCTACTCAACCACACAAACCTATGAACCATGGCATTTATAAGCATGGTAAGGTGTGTATAAAGGTTCAATAAGTGACATTTACATGTAGTTGAACTATGTACTTCAACTTAAGGTCCACTCCATGAAGAAAAATCATCCCTAGTACTGAAAACCTGGACAGATATCTGAAGCCAGTTTGGCCATGGACATTAAAAATCACCTACTCCTACATCTTTGCTAGAATAGCATACCTCATTGCATTAAAAAAGAAACTACTTAACTTTATTCAAACCATTTTGATATTTCTCTGTTTAATAAAAACTATATGACCAATGAAATGAGAGGAATCAATATTACAGTGTCTTACAAAATATCTCAAACTCATCTGTCTTTGATGTTGTTACAATATCAAAAGCTTATACCTCACCCTATGCATAAGACACTGGGGGAGGCCTTGGATGCAGAATTCCTCATATGCTAAAGCTGTTCCACTCTTCCCACCAGATTTGATCAGCAGTTTTAATATTTTCAGAGAAAACGTATTTTCTTTCTTATTAATTCATTTTACATAAAAATTTTATGGACCTGTTTATTTGAATAGGTAAAAATTGCAATTGACAATTTAAATGATGTACAGGTCTTGGAAAGGACTCTATTGAATAACATAGAAAGTCCACTCTGAAAAGTGGATGCAGACAGGACTCATGGTTGTGTATCCAGGCAAAAGGAAGACCTCCCTTCCTATTTCCTTAGCCTTTGGGAAATGCTAATTCCATCTAATCACTGGCCTCTCCTTTATTTCTCTCCTTTTTTTTTTTTTTTTTGTTTTTGAGATATGTCTCATTACGTAGTTCTGGCAGCCCTCAATAGAATTCACTGTGTAGAGAAGTCTGGTCTGGCACTCACAGAGATCTACCTGCTCCTGGCACCTGAGTGCTGGAATTAAACCTAAATGCCATCATACCCAGGACAGCTGGACATTTTTATGAATAGACCTTCCTTAGCTGATAAAATTGTAGACCCAGAAGAAACAATAGCTATTCAATGCAATACCCACCCTCCCCCCCACCCTGTCTCACAGACTCATGATGAGAAATGAAGGCTCTAGCAACATAATTCTTGAACAGAGGTCACAAAGTTTTATTGACTTGGCCTAGGTTACCCTACTGATGAAAGGCAGTAAGAAATAAATCTTATCTCACCATATCTGACCTCATACAGTGTGGTGCTTTCCTTAGAATTCCACACTATCATGAAGAGAGATGTATAAAATAGCTGAGTTTATCAGCGTATGTCTTGAGTTTCAGTCATTAATATAATGCCTTCAGTGTGTCAACATAGAAATCAGCACTTGTCATATGTCCTGAAGTCTCCTGCTGTGCTCTGTCAATTCTTTGCTCTACAAAGGATGGCAGGGGAAGGGGGAATTTCTGTGCATCATTTGCACAGGGAATTCATGCAATATGGAATTCATGGCTCAACTCAATGTTTCTTTTCTGATCCTTACCTCTCTGACAACCCACATCTCATGCTAAAGAGCAACTACCAGCTATTGCCAAAGAATTTATTTTTCTCAACACATTCAGAAACTAGAGATCATAGTAATTCAGTTAACTTTGAACGCTCCTAGCAATAAGTATTTTTATTGAAAATACATTTTAATAAAAAACATTTCATTTTTATGTGTCATGTTTAAGGTACATAATTATAAACAAACACGTGTATGTTTTCATTGACTCTTCTACTTTAAACTCATGTTATTTTCTTGAAAAATGAAGATCCTTTCTGAGAAGAAGCCAGTAAAGGTCTGCTGTGTTCATATAGATGAAAGAACACCTTGTAAGAGCTTGCCGTGAACTCCAGCTCTTGGATAGATGGTCCAGCAACTTCGTTTCCACACTTCTTTCAGCTCTAAAAATATGGTAATGACGGTAACATATAAAAGTGATATGGTTGGGCTCACATACAAAATACACTGTCTGTGGAGAGAATGGACCTCTGTTCAGATCGGGGGCAGTCAGGCAATCAGAGTTCACGTCCAGACACAAACAACAAAGGAGCCAAGAGCTTGATTCCTGCCAAGAAGAAAATCAGAAATACTCTGTCTGCCACTTGGGAACTGAAGCTTGCCTTTCTCGGGGACTCCAGAATCCGTGCTACACGGAAGGAGGCCAAGAGGAGCTTCTGCCAGGGCTAAGGCTATGCACACGGCCAGGTGTAGACTGACAGGACAGTCAGATATGTCAGGCCTTGCTTGAACTGAGATAAAAATGATCATTAAATGATAAGTTTGGGGTAGGGCCCTCAAAGAGAGCTTGAGAAAGAAGAGAGAATGAGAAAATATATATAGAAAGAAAAGAAGAGAAATTAAGCAATGTTCCTTCTTCTTTACATAGAATCTAGAAATGAGTGAATACTTAAGATCAGGATTATGATTCTAAGGCCTATCATGACAGATAATGTCTACATCTTGATAAAGTTTTATTTATAAAAATTCCATTTCTAGGAGTTAGGTAAGAGTTCATGCTGTACGATCAGATGGCATAACTTCCAATTCCAAAAACATCAAATTAAAAGCCAAGCATAGTCAGTCATGCCTGTAATCCTAGCATTCTGGGGGATGTCATGAGCATCTCTGAGGTTTTCCAGTCACCTTTCAAGCTCCAGGTTCAGTGAAAGACCCTGTATTGAGGGATTGAGGCAGAGAGGAAAAAAAGATGACACCTAACATCCTCATCTGGCATCTCTGCACGAAAAGACGCATCTGCATAAATGTGCACACATACCATTGACATACCTCTCATTAAAACACACACACACACACACACACACACACTGTCCTCACACACACACTGCCCCCCACACATATACATGCACACACACTGCTCTCTCACACACATACACACACACACGCACACAAACTACCCTCACACACACACACACACTGCCCTCACACACACACACACACATACACACACACACACACTGCTCTCACACACACATACACACATGCACATGCACACAAACTACCCCCCCCACACACACACATACACACACACACACACTGCCCTCACACACTTTCTATAAAGCCTCTACCTCCCAAGTGCTAGGACTAAAGGCATGCACTCCTACTGCCTGGACTTCATTGCTTGGCTCTGTGGGTGACTCCCTCTGATATTCCTGACTATTTTTACTAAATAGATATCATCACACACAATATTTTTAATGAAAGTCATCTACCTCAAATGTTAGGAAGTCATGTAGAAAAGAAGCTTTATGAATCAGTCTTGCAGAATCTTAACCTACTGAAATTATTGAAAATATGCCTGATATGAATAAAGATATGGAGAATATTTAGAAGCATATGTAAGAAGTAATAAGCAGTTAAAAAAGATTTCCAATAAAGCAATGTCGATAGACAGGACAGTAGCATGGATATATGGGGTCATCTTTACAGACCTACCTACCAGGGATTAGCTCTTTCTACTTTAACCAGTTGCTGACGACATAATCTATGGCTGAGAAAACTGGAAACCCTGTAGAACTTTTGAGAGTCAAATATAGCTGGAAAAGTAAGCAGACTAGTCGGAGATTGACAGGCAGAAGGGTCTTTTACGAACCTAAATGAACTATGTACTAAAATAGGGGTGAATTAAAAATGCACTCACTGGCCCACACAAGCATTCTTAAATCCCAGTACTAAATCCTCTCCACTATGTTGGGGTTTGTGGCATGCGCGTTTCCCCACCTGCATAGAATTCGCCTCCAATTTCTATACTGATTTTTAATTTCCCGTCACTAATATCTGCTACTCAGTAAAAATAATCTGCCAAACAAATAGTGAAAACTGAAAGCATGCCAACAGAAAATAAAAATGATAAAGTGAAAGATTCAGATATTAATGCTATCAAAACCAGATTTTAGATTACTATTTATCCACAGTCCCTCTATCATTTTATCATAGATTGAAATTTTAGTACCTATATGATTCATGGAAATACATCAGTAATATTATATTGTAAAATTTAATTCTGTAGTGTTTTTCTCGAACAATTACATATATGCAAAATGCTGTTTCACTGTTTTATATATCAGACCCCATAATTAGCCTCTAATTATTTTTTTCACTAATCATTAGTTTTAAATTTTTCCAATTTTAAAATTTGAAATCATCTTCACTTTCATGTATCTAAAACACAGTCATGAGTACCTACTTAGAACTCTGAGGCAAACTGAATGCAGTTCATTGAGTGATAGGAATAAAGAAGCAAAAAAGGAAGCCCTCAGAAAATGGCTAAGCCTTTCTTGTAGGAAAGTCAACTGAATTGGTAAGATAAAGATCAATTGTAATTTTCTCAAACCACAAAGGCAGTGTACAGACTAAGATGCCACCAGGTTTAAATCCATGATGTTGTGAAGTAGTGATGTTATGGCAATCATAGCATCATCCAATTCACCAGCTGTGATTTTTAAAGCTGGGCTTTGAAAAAATGAGAAAGTAATTGGAACTTTCATTCATTAATATTTATTATTCCTGATAAAAATGAGGTTCATTTAAGCCATTTGCTAAGATTTGCTAAAATACTTTGAAGAGTGACAGATTCCTAAATTCTACTTGAAATAATAACAAAACATACAGTTAAGAACTATTTTTTGTCTCATCTAAATCCTTCAGCTGTGAATTAAGCTTCATTTAGACAGTCTGCTATTTCTCCTGCTTTAATTGAAGTTCACAAAAGATGTTCATACTGTGGGTTTCCAAGACACATTTTCACTCAAGAGAGTTTGCAATTGTGAATGAGAAAAAAGTCCAAAGTAACTCTAAGACTGTCAGGACTGTGTGACAAGATTAAAGAATACAAAAGACTGTAAACATCTGTCAGTGAAATTATATTCTTCATGACCTTTACAAAAAAAAAAAATGTTTTCTATTTTAAAGTGTCTTTTCTCCATGGGTTATCTCCACAAAGGGAACAAATGTAAAATTTTGTGGTTTTAGACAATATTTTTAAAAATTAAAACTGTAAATATTACCTACCACACATTCATTGTAGAGGCTCTATGATTACAGAAAGGCTCAAAATTGTGAAACAGTCCATGAAGGGAGCTAGCTGTGAAGGTCTTCAAAATCTCTTTGATTCATTAGATGTTTCACATATGACTTTCTAAATCTTGGTAGATATTGGCCCAGTACTACAGGCTGCAGAGACCCAGAATTATTTCATAAGAAGAGGAACCATAAACATTTTTATACCTGACATGTTCAGGTTTCACATCAGAAGGGAAATTTTTATCTTCTTAAAGAATAATTCATAAATCTCATTACTTTAAGAACAAATAGTTCTGATATATGTATTCTGGGGAGCAATAAAATTTTGCCTCAAATAAGTCATACCCAAAGTAATGTTCATAAAAAGTTACCTTTTGTATGCTTATAACATCCAAGTTATGTAGAATGTTATAGCATTAGGCTTCTGGCCCAGACTAGCCCCACAGTTTTAATCTGCCTACCAATGCTTATCTGGACCAGCAATCCCAAAGTCCCAAAGAAACACACAGACACTTATATTAACTTGATGCTGTTTGGCCTATGGCTTAGGCACATTGCTAGCTAGCTCCTTCATCTTAATTCAACCCATTCTCATTAATCTGTCCTGACACGTGACCCATGTCTCACTTGCTGCTTACATGTTGCTTCTTTGGGCATCTGGCTCGATCTGTCCCGGACTCTGCCTTCCCTGCCCTACCTATTCTGATTTCTCGCCTACTTTTTCTATGGTGCTGGTCATGGTCCCAAACAGTTCATTAATCACAGCGTATAGAAAGACATTCCCATATCATAATGTCTCTACTTTAACATTTGAGAACTCTGGACATTAGATTTTTGCTTTTGTTGCTCATTCAAGGGACAAAAACCCTTCAGAACCAGAGAAATCAAGTCATTTGACCATGTCGTGAAACAATGAGTAAGTACCCCAGGACCCAAAACAATGAGTAAGTACCCCAGGACCCAAAACAATGAATAAGTACCCAGGACCAAGTCCTGAGAAGTTTCTCCAATTTTCATTCCAGGACAGCAAAATGTACTTGAATAAAATTAAAATCTCAGAAACGCAAACCCATAACACTATACAAGCATATTTAAATAAAATTTCCTGTGAATAAAAATATGAATGTTGTCGCTTGAAGATTTCAAATTATATAGTAATTTAAAATTGTGCTCTTACCAGTCTCTTGATGGTTTATATGGGATAGACTTTAAAAATGCTTATGGAAAGAGATTAATTTAAATATCTATTAATAAATTCTCATAAATAAAAATAGTAAAATAATGGACTGTAGTAAAGTATATCCATGTACGTTTACTCAAAAAACTGCATGATGGTTGTGCATTGCACTACATATCTGTTGAATGTATGTGTATGTGTATGTGTGTGCATATAGGTGCTTTATTCCTACCTTATGTATTTTTATTAAAATTAAATTATTAGGGGACTTTATTTTATATCAGACAAAAGTAGTTTCACTCTCAACATTCCAAAAATTTAATTCTCATTGTGTAAATTTACATAACAATTTGATTTCTGTTTCTCTTTTGCTAACTTGACAAGAAAATTCTAGGGGTACAAAATTTTATACTGGAATGCTTCTAGAAACACAGCTTACAACATTGATAGCTTCAGTCTGTTTAATGTGTAGTGTTAGAAAAATATTAGATACATAATCAAGAATATATATCATGTTGAAAAAGAAAAAAAAATATTGTGTTTTATCTATTGGTAAGAAAAGCCAGTGATCCTGGTACCACTGTTCTACAAAAGACAAGTAGCAATAATAACTCCTAGTGACATCCTGCTGTATTCATAGGTCAGTGTCTTGCTCAGTCATCATCAGAGAAACTTCCTCCTACAGCAGATGGGAGCAAATACAGACAGACATGCACAGCCAGACATTACACAGAAAGTGAAAAACTCAACTCTATCAAATCTCCATCCAAATCCTGCCTTCAGGCTCAGGGAACCCCACAGAAGAGGAGGCCAAAATAGTGTAAGAGCCAGAGGACATGGAGGACACCAAGAAAGCAAAGCTGACTAAGTCAACATGATTAAAACTCATGAAAATTCAGAGACCAGAGCCGCATGCACAAGCCCTGCACAGGTCTGTCCCAGGTTGTCTGTTTATGCATTATGCCTTCCAGTTCAGTGATCGTATGGATCTCTGAGTATCAAATGAATGGGTCTCTGATTCTTGTGCCTTCTCTTGGGCTCTTTTCCAACTGCCTGTTGGTCTTGTCCAACTCTAATATGTTGGTTTTAATTTTATCATATTATACTAACTATATAATATCTATTCAATTGTGATCCCTTCAAAGCCTCTGTTTTCTAATGGGAGACAGGAAGGGAGGAGATCCAGATGGAAGCCGTAATCAGAAAATATAATATTAGGGAAAACAATCTATTTTCAGTAAAAGGAAAAAAGGGCGAAAAGAGAAATGATGGATGATTATGTTAATGCAATTAAATATAGAGAAGAAAATAATTTGGAAATGACTTGAAAAACTAATCTTTTAAAAAGTTATTGTTGAAAGTGTGTGAATGTGTATGCATAACAATAACAATAATCTCTAGCAGGAAACATTAAGTGTAGTCCATGGACAGTCATTGAGTGTATAAGTTGCTTTCACACTGACTTCTTCACTTTATACACACAGTATGAAATGCTTGATCACAAAATTTCTGAATCTTAAAAAGCAAATAATGAGAGCTGCATTCAGAACTTATTACAACATTAGTGCTTAAAGTACTATTATATATAACAATTGTAGGAAAGTACTATTATATATAACAATTTTATGCCCTACCATAATAATTAGAAATTAGGATAAATTTATTTCATGCGATAGTTTAAATTTTTTCTCATGAGTTCTTTGATATTTGATATGAAATACCTACAGGAATATTCTCATAAGTTCAAAATACTGCATTAATGGACATTTTTAATACAATTTGCTTATTCTCGTACATGTTTATTTAAAAACTATCTAATGGATGTACATTGGATTATACATGTGTTGAATGTATGTGTGTACACATGTGTGCACATAGGTGTGTTTTTCCAACCCCATGTATTTTTATCAATATTGAATTATATTATGTATGGGCATGTTCTGAAGAAAGACTATCAATAGCAGAATCACCACAAAAGTAGAACCTTTTTTCCAAAGCAACATATCCTTAGACACAAATTTCAAAGTCAAGATACCTTTAAAATTTATGTTTGTTTAACTTAGTAGCCTTTAAGATCAAAAGTCTTTCCATAGTTAGCTCATTAACAGTTAAAAAGTTAAAATAAAATCAATAATAAACATAATCAGGACTCTGTATTTTCCATTTTTATATGGCTTTTTATATTTTTATTATTCTATTCTCCTTTTTAAGGACTTTCTCTACCCTTTTTATTTTCTCTCCCAGCCTATGTATTCTTTTTCACTCACACTGTAACCCATTTAGAGATTTTCTCCATCTGAATCTGTTTTTTTTTTTTGTATATCCTTAATCATTTTCCAACCAGAAGAGCCTCTAAAATGCTTTGACAACTGACTCTGCCCTGCTTGGCAACTTTTCAACATGGCAGAGGTACCAAAGCTACGCTTACCTTCCAAATTCTTAGAACAGTACTAAATACAGTAGAACGTTTTAGCACCCCTACTCTGGGGAATTTTAGATCCCACCACTGCCTCCAAATAGAACATCGCTGCCTGCTGCTCACTCCACTTAAGTGTTTTATAGCAGGGCCTCTTAAAGAACCACACAGTTTTTGCCAATAAAGCTGAGTCAGGAAACCTGTCTAAAAGGAGTCGTGCCTTTGCTTGCCACCAACAAACGGAACAGTCCCAGAAAAGGCTGCTACCAAGAAATCGTCTTTGACTCTTCCCTTTTTGTTTACTATAAATAGAAACCTTAAATCCATTATATGTAGCTTCTTGCTTGTACTGAGTCTTCTGTGAAACTTCAGGAACGACCTTGTTGCAGCTTAAGCTCCACAATGCAAGCCCACTATTTTGTAATTCAAGCCTGGATGTCACACCATTCCTCCATCATGACCCACTTCAGACACACAACTTGACAGCTGCTTTTGGCTCCATTTCTGTGTTCTGGGACCCTTTTTAAGCTTTCTGCAGCTTTATGAGGGTATATATGCCATTTGTATAAGAAGTTTCTGGCCTGTCTGGCTGGTGATCCAGACCCACACACCCGCAGCCTCAGACTGCCTAGCCACTTGCCACTGCTTAGGCTCCCCCAAATGACTCAGATGCTTATATTAATTATGTTCTGTTTGGCCTATGGCTCAGGCATATTGCTAGCTGGCTCCTGCATCTTAATTCAACACATTTCTATCAATCTATCCTGTCATGTGGCCTGTGGCTTACCTATGACTTTACATGTTGATTCTTGGGCAGCTGAATCATGTCTCCCATGACTCCGCCTCCTTCCCATATCTATGCTCTGATTTTCTGCCTACTTCTAAGGAGCCTGACATAGGCCAAAACAGTTACTTTATTCACAGCATATAAAAATACACCCCACATCAGACCATCAATAACAGAATCACCAATACCTGCTTCTTAGGCAGTCTATATTCTATAGGAATACCTGTCTTTCAGTGCATGTTCACATATTAGATAACACTGCTTTTGACTAATAAGACAGTACTTGAATGCTGCTTCCCATGCCCAAATTTTCTGGAGCAGAGAATGAGTTGTGTTGACTATACTTTCTTCTTTATCTTGGAATAGTTTAATATGCATATATTGTAATTTGCCAGGCACTTAGAGCTAATCTATTGGTGAGACTGTTTCTAAAATAATTATCTCTGGCTGTCTGGTTTGAGATTAATTTCTATGTACATCATGGCTTTTACCCTTTACCCATCTTTTACATTAGGAGCCTGAAGATCTTAGAGACTATGATATTTACTCCTAAAACTATTACATAACACCCAAAGTCATAAATGTGAATGCTTACCTGTCATACTCTGAGCTACTGCTTTGTCTGAAGTTGCCACAGCTTTTGGGTTGTGCTTGTACTTTGCAGTACAAACATTACAAATCATCAATATATAGCTTCAGAACAAACAACAGATAGGGACCAATTCATGGGGTAAAATTGAGCTAAATTACACCTCTTAGACAAATTTTGCACTCTCAGAGTAATGTAGTATATGGCATTAAGTGGATAGTTGAAAGGATAAGAAGCAATCTCATATGCTTGAATGATTGAAGGTTGACTTAGTCATGATGCATTTTTGGTTTCACGTATGTATAAAAGTAGAATATCTTTCTATTTAGATTAATGGTTACTAAAATTCATTGCATTTTACCTCTGTAAATCCAGATAAACTTCTATAGATGTAGAAAGATATTATTCAGTTGTGTCCATAGATTTAATCTGCATTTATAATAGAAATGTAGATAAAGTGTTGGAGAGACAGTTCAGCAGTTAAGATCACTTACTGCTTTTACTGTGGTCCCAGTTCCCAGCACCCACATGTTGATGAAAAACTGTTTGTAACTCCAGTTCTAGGATGTTCAATGCCCTTGTCTGACCTCCAGACATGTACATAGTGCAAATACATACATACATACATACATACATACATACATACATACATACATACATACATATATAGTGAGTACACATATACAAAAAAAAATAAGTCTTAAAAACTAAATGCAACCCCCTCACACCCAAAAACTAAACACAATTAAATTCTAAATGACTGAATTCAAATAAGAAATGGTACAGAAGATTGACAGGGAGTGGAGAATGTTACCATGTCTACTAGAAATAACTTTGAAGATATGTGCTTGTTTTTCTACATGCAGTTGGCTTCACTCTCAGTACCACTCAAAGATGTATTTATCATAACAAAATCTCTCCTTTCTGATTTTTAAACAATTTCTTTTCTAAGTACCAAAAACACATTGATCATGAACTGATCGGTCTAAATCTACTGTTTTAATAAGTGCCAAGCAGCAATATGAGGCTGATTCCAGGAAGGTCACTGATGCATTAGGAAGCCTTTTCAGGCCACTCCAGTATGTTATTTTAAAGGCTTTAGAAATTAAAATTAAAACAAGTGCCTTAAGCTCTTTCAAAGCTCTGTCCCAGAAAATAAAAGTCAAATGTCTGCTTTAAGTGGAGGTACCTTTGTCAGAGCTTCAAATGTCTCTCTAAAGTGGATCTCTAGAAAAACGAGTTGAGCCATGCTAAGTAGCTCTCCTCTGAAGACTCAAGAAGATATTTAGGGTTATTTAATCTATAGTGTCCATTCTAGAAGAGATAATGGCCGTGTACACTTAAAAACATCTCACATTACTTATTTAAGGTATAATTGGCATATGTAGCTTTATGAATAAGTAAAATTAAGCCTCTAGTTCTGCTTTAATACCCTTTTAGTAGAACAAAGCAAAGAAAAGCATGACCCACCTCAACCAACAATGGATTTCATTAACTGCTGTTCAAAAGTACTGGCTCGGGAAAAATAGACTACACAAGCATCACACCAGAGTTGCAGATATTTACTTGATGCAAATGCTGGACCTTGTATCAAAAGATTCACATCATTGAAAACTAAAATATTTCGTGTATATCAATACTGATACTTTTCAAGGTTCCCAGATATTGTCGGTGTTTCATGCTTCAAAAGACATTTTGTTCCAAGGGTTCTAAATATATTTGGTAACTGAAAAGCTCCCAGTGACTTTGGTTCACTTATGTTTTACTCACTGAAAGAGTCATTTAAATGGCTTGAGTGAGTCTCCAAAAGAAATATTCTCAGCTTTAGAGCCGAGTATATCGCCAAACAAGAGTGGGAAGACAGGGACCCCTCACCCCCTCTGCTTTCCCCTCTCTCTTCCTTTGTCCCCATGTATTTACTCAGTGCTAAGAAAAATGATACTTAAACTGACTCCTTTTATAAGTAAATATTTTTGAAACTTCAAAATCATGAGCTTTGAAGTTTGATTTGTTTTCTTTATACATCCCACCTTAATATGGATGAGCTGGAAAAAGTTCATATTTATCAGAGAATAAAACTACAAGACAGAAGTGACTCAAATACAAAGCATTTAAAATAATCTGAAATTTTGAAAGCTCTAAATCTTATTTGTGTTCTTTATTTATTACAAGAACTTATTGAAAATAATTGGGTCATATGATTACACACCCATAGGCTTTTCTCCTATGTGCGCATTAAACTGATATTTCAAAGCTAGTAAATTATGAATTTGCTGTTGTACTTACTGGAACTATGACATTTTTATAATGTTTCTTAGAAACCTTATGAGGGGATGGATAGATGGTTTAATGAGTAAAATGATTTCTACTCAAGCCTAAGGCTATGAGTTTGGATCCCTGGCACCCATGCAAAATGTGCAGGGCAGCAGTGCACATTTATGATTGCAGTAAGTAAAGACAAGAACAGTGGATCCCTGGGGCTTGCTCCTGGCCAGTCTGTATAGATGAATGATGGTAGGTTCTCAGTTCATTAAGAGATCCTGTATCAAAAACTAAGATGGGAACAATTGAGAAAGGCATATTATGTCAAATTCTATCATCCACATGACTACACACAGGTAACTATATACATTTGACACACATGCGCAAATGTATAGACTACACACACACACACACACACACACACACACACACACACACAAACACGCACACAAATAAAACAACTGTGGTAATAACTAGAAAGGAAGCCCTAGATGGAATTTACATCAACAGAGAAACTAAGAAGTTACTTGACAGTTATAACTTTTCCATTATGACCAGAGGGACTTTTCTCATTTAATTAGACATCGGTCTGTGCCTTTATGCCAATTCAAATACTACCCTATCTCCACTGCTTTACTCTCAGTTTGATTAAGTACCATGCTATCTAGCTACAGAAAGGGAGACATAGGATTACTCACTTGCTTTTGTGCTTGACTCTCCAAGAGCGAAATGGAAAATGAACTTTGGGGCTGTTTGGAGACAGCCATTTAGAAGAAGGGTTGTTGAAATTCCTAGCACAGGAAGCTTAACTGGGCCCTTTCTTCTTTCTATATTCTATCTAATTTTCTCATGAAACGGGAAGAGTTATAGGAAGCTGGAAATAATGGTCGAAAACTTCACAGGTTTTTGATTTTAGAATGTACTTTAAGCACTAAAACTTTGTTTTCATAGAAAAGCTTCAATGCATAATGATGAAAAATGTCCTGGCTCCTCTTTCAGAAGTTCAATTAGAACCCCCTCTCCCCGCCTGGAAATCTAACTCCACTTCTCATGTCTGTAGAATCCAGAGGCTATGGGAAAAGTCACTTTTAAAAGCACAGTTGTGGACTATACAATAGATTAAGAGAATAAATTAAAGAATTAGTTTAAAAGTGTTCTTTAGTAAAGATTGTAACAGATATGCTACTTGGGTTATGTGGCTGAATTATTTTGACTGTGATGCTTTGAATGAAAATACTACCCCCATAGGCTATGTATTTGAACATTTAGTCCCAAACTAGTGGATTTGTTTGAGAAGAATTAAAAACTGTAGTCTTGTTGGAGTAGGTGTGCCACACTTTCAGGTTTCAAAAGAGTCACACCATCAAATCTCTCTCTCTCTCTCTCTCTCTCTCTCTCTCTCTCTCTCTCTCTCTCTCTCTCTCTCTCTCTGCCTTATGGTTATGTCTCATTGGTTATTGCTCCAGCATATACATGCCCAATACTATGCTGCCAGCCATGATGGTCATTGACTCCTATCTTTCTGGAACTATAAGCCCCAAATAAATTCTCCTATAAATTGCCTTGGTCATGGTGTCTTATCACAGTTAATAAATAAAGTATTGATTAAATATAGAACTGAAAACAAACTCATAAAGAACCTTCTAAATAATATATATATCAAATTGGATTAAGTATAGAAAAGAATATTGAAATACTTCACTAGTTGGTCAATAATTCATACATTTGACAAAATAGAGTATATTTTTAAAAACTACTCTGTATTAGGAATTTTGGATATTTGTATGTTTGGAAATAAGAGAAAAAAAATGACAGCTGGACAAATGGCTCAGCAGTCAAAAACACTACATGCTCTTTCAGAGGTCCAGGGTTCAATTCCCAGTACCCACATGGAACTTCACAACCACATGTAACTCCAGTTCTAGATATTCAGACATTCTCTCCTGGCATCCATAGACAACAGACATGCAAGTAGTTAGTCATGCATGTAGATAAAACATGTGTGTGTGTGTGTGTGTGTGTGTGTGTGTGTGTGTGTGTGTGTGTGATATAAAGAATGGAATTATCTCTACATTAGAAACAAGTACCATTAATAAGAATTACTGTGACAATTGAATTTGAAAAAACTATTCATAATTTGCTTATGTATTTATGTCTTGACATGATGTACTCCAATTATTGATGACAAAAATCTGTGTTCTCCAATAGCCACACATATATACAGTCTTTCCATCTTCACTTTGGTGAGTAGCACACATAGTTACTTAGCTACACATATCTTCTTTCCTCCTATATAATCAGTGACATGTTTGAGATCCCAGGTTACCACAAAATATTTGCAATTTCTACATGATGTCTTTAAAGATAAGCTATGGAGTGAAGCTCTCCTATCTCTTTTCCAGGAGCAACAGCTGCAGCATTTCTTGAAGCCAACGATGGAAAATGGGCTGACTGATTGGAGATACTCCACTTTTAATAAGAAATTACAATCTAATTCTGGACTTATAGTTTGATGTTTCTCTGTGATGGTCTGTCAGCTACGTCTTTTTGCAATAAACATTTATTAAAAATAAAGACTTTAGCGAAAAAGGAAGCCATGTCTCTGAATTGCAACACTTTGTTAGCTATTCTTTTAAATATATGTTTGCCTGCAAATATGTATATGTGCCGCATGCACAAAAATGCCTGCAGATGCCAGCAAAGGGCCTTTAATTTCTCTTGGAACTAGGTTTATAGCAGTTTTTAGCCTCCCTACGGGGACTGAAGGAAGCTTGGGCATGGCCATGTCAAAGATCAATGTCTCAAAGCCAACGTGAGGCAAAGCCTCTCACTGCCCCCAGATAAGGAACAGAAAAATAACAAACCCCTCTTTAGTTCAAATATGAATGTCAACATTATGTGTAAAAACCAGCAGTTGCAACCTTCTTCCTTGGGAGAGCTAGAGAGGACTTACCTACAAAGATATTTTTACTAACACTAGCTCACTCATTACTCTGTGCTATACATGATAAAGTCACTAAGCTTCTGGGTGTCTTACTTGTTACTGCTGTTGCATCAGAGTCTCCACTGCCTGCCTGACCCACAACTCTGTATCTACATGTCTGTACTTCACTCCCTCAGTGCGTCAAGTCAAGCTGCCAAGCTATGATGTACACCACACTTCCCTTTGTAGCGGTGAAGAAATGTTAAAAAAAGGCTGTGGGAGCAGCAAACATTCTGCACTACTTAGCCACATCTCCAGCACCGTTTTAAATTTTGTATTTATATTTATTTAATTACTTAGCATTACCTATTAGTGGCTACATGTTAAGTTTGGCCAAAGGACTAAAAAGGACTGTTATATATGAGTGGATCAATGAACAACAAGGAATGTGCATAATTTTCAGAGGAAAGTTATTTAAAATTACAAATGAAAAAGCTTTGAGTTTAAATTAGGAATAGTGTGAAGAATCTTTATTCTTCCTCAAGTATCAATTATGCCATATAAATTTCAGTGAAATATCAAATCTTACGCTGAACTACTAATCAGCTAATAGATTAGTTTAGGTGGCCAGAGCTAGTCCTGATTTTAACTTTAATTGAATTAGAAAAAGAATTATTTGGCCTTGAAAAAAATGATTTTAATTACCATCTAGGTACTTATTCTTTGTCTTTTCAAGCTTCACAAATTAGAAAATGCAAATGATTAAGTGGTTGGTTGGCCAAATTAGTGTTGGATTGGTAAAATAATTAAATATTTACCATAGATTCTACACTTTTTTAAAATAAATTTTAAGAATCAGCAATTTACTTTTAACTCCACTTGACAAAGCTTATTTAAATATATATTTCCATAGTTTAAATTACAAGATTTGCTCAACAGATTGTTTTTAAATTTCTCCAAACCCACAGCTACAGATGGTTCCTTAATGACAATAAGAGACAAATTAAAATTAAGCAAAATCCTTTGAAAAACAATTTGTTCCACACTTATTTCAAGGAAAGTGCCTCTTTTTAAAACCTAATATGATCAGACATAATGTTGATACTTGTCATCTTTAAAAAAATGCTTTGTTTTCCAAATGAAGTGCTTTTGGCAAGAACACAGACTACATAATTAATTTTAATAAACAATAGTTATGAGTAGGATGCCAGTCTGTCAGGCTTATGCCCCAAATACTTTTAATGATTTGACAGGTGATGACATCCAAAACTACAAACTGTTAAATCAAATATCTGCTCCTTCACAATGACGATTGAGTAATCCTGTATAGTCTACAGTACTTGCATACATTAACATCTCTGTAGGAATTGTATAACCATATCGAGATGCCCTATGTCATGTAAATACCATGAATGGAGTAATATTATAAAGTGTTCAGTTGAGTGAGACACTATGATGCAGTCAGTAGAATAAACATTAAAACCAAATGTGTGCAGGTTCAAATCTCACCTCACTTTTGTTATTTACACAAGTTTGGAGGTATCCTTTGTTTATGTAAAAATATTATCCATAAAAATAATAATTAGCAGCAATTTTTAAAATGTTAAAAAGGCTAGTAAGGTAGATGTGAAAGTGTTTCCTACATTTTGAAGTGCAAATGTAAATCGGTGTTCTCCATCTAGAGTGAAAATAGGAAAGGGCAGATAAGCTGGATGCTAAGATTTAGTGGACTACACTAGTTTTCAAAGTCAAAGAAATAATGTGAGAGAAATGTGTCCATGCAAGAAAGAAAACAGCAATAGGATTCTTCAGAGAAGAACAAATAGAAATGAAAATACAGAAACATCCAGTGGAGAAACAAAAGGAAGTCCTCCAGGAGAGTGTGTGTGAGCAAGGAAATGATGCCTCTTCTACTGATGGAGACAGACTGTGGCATGATGCAGAATCCAGACAGGTTATTCTCATAGAAATGTATTCTACTGACTATCTCAACTGTGGGCTTATCAACATGAGTGAAGGGTTAAGTTACAATTAGGCAGAGAGGATCCCATTCTTAAAGAATTCATCAATAGATAGGACAATTGATTCTGAAGATTGAAGGTTCAGAGGTACTTCAAGCAATGAGCATAGTCAGGTTTGACTGATTATGGTTTAACTGTGTGTGTTTAACTGAACTTCCAGGAATACTTCATGTGGTAATGAGCACAATCAGATTATCCTGGATCAATCAAAACCCAGCAGGGAGGTAGATTTTTTCTAAGTTTCTGAAGCAACTGCAGGGTAATTAAGTCATAATTAATTTGTGTGTGCGGCTGTATGTGTGTGTGTGTCGTGTGCATATATGCAAGTATGTGTGCCTGCATAAGATATGCATGAGCATGTCTATAAGTGTGAGTACCTGTGTATGCGTGCAAGTGTGTGGTGAGTATCTGTGTATGCATGCAAGTGTGTGTTGCATGTGTACGTATCTGCATGTACATGAATGTGTGTACGTACATGTATTAATGTGCTTGAATGCATGTGTGTGTGTGTGTGTGTGTGTAGTTGTTGTTTCTCAGGATTAACTTGTTTTTTTACAAGGAAACATAAAATTATCTTAGTTTCCAGGAGGTTGTTTGGAGTTTATTATAAACTGCAGGATGCTGATATGTTAAGTATGAAGTGAATTCCTGTGTTATTTTTTAATAACCTACCAATTAATTTCACTAAAAACTATTCAAGACTAAAAACATGCATTTGAGTGAGTTTGAAAGGTTATATTATATTTAAAACATGAAAGGAATCATCTACTGGATAACCTTATTTACTATGTGACTAGAGAATCCTAATGTATTTTTAGGAGCCCATTTTTGCTCAGCTTATCACTGGAAACCCTTTGGATAGTTGTCCAAGGTCAAAGGTCAACACTAAGAGGAAATGAAATCTTGTGAGCAATCTGAGGTAAGCAGACTGATGACACTGTCACTCCTCAGTGTTCCTTACCACCGGGTTTCATCACTCTCCTAAATATGAAAGCTCCTTGTTCAGGTCTTGTTCAGGCAGTAAATTGCTTGAGAGACACATCTCACAGAAAACCTCCTGTTTCTCGGGACCTTACAGTCTCCAGTCTCTCAGACTCCTCTTTCACTGTATTCCTTGAGGCCTAGGTGCAGCACTTGTGTTGAAGATGTCTCTCTCTGGGACTGAACTCTCCACAATTTGTTGATTGAGCCTACTGTGGTTTTCTGTAATTGTCTTCAATTACAGAAAATTGTCTCCAAAATTTTGTAATCATCTCTAAAATAAAGAGAATTATTTTTCATGAGGAATGAGATCTATTGTTTTCTGTGGGTATAAGGATAGGTGTCAGAATGTAGCAAGGAATTATGTTGGTCTAGTAAGTGGCATAATCTGGCTGGGTCTCAAGTACCGGACATAACTATGCTCTTGTTGTGTGGGCCTTAAATCTAATTACAGAAACGTTGATTACCTCCAAGATGTGTGTATCACTATTTCATCTCTAGAGATATATTGTCATCTTTAAAAAAGACATGGAAGCTGCTTGAATTCAGTTGGAGATACATTATGAAATTATTGCCAAAGAAAACTGAGAAATAGGAATGTAGGCAATATTTTAATAATGCAGATATACCCGATGACACATTTTTATTTGAGCTATATTCTTGATGAGGATCTCTCTCTCTCTCTCTCTCTCTCTCTCTCTCTCTCTCTCTCTCTCTCTCTCTCTCTGTGTGTGTGTGTGTGTGTGTGTATGTGTGTGAGTATGTGCATGAGAGAAAAATTATGGAAAATGTGCATTTATGATCATATTTTAGGAACTTCATTCAGGAACCCCCATCATTTGTTTGTGAAATGTTTTTGTCCACGTAAGTGTACATACCAGAACCAATGCTCAGAGTATCAATCTGCCCTCCAAAGTAATATGTTTATACCCATAAATCAGTGCAGCAGCTCTTGGACCTTATTAGAGAAGATCCTTTGTGCAGATAACTCAGAAATGTATAACTGGCCAAAGCTCAAAGAATTAGTGCCATTGTATGCAATAAACAAGACACCTATATCACCTCCACTACCAGATGTTGGGGCAGAATCAGAGCAAAGGGGTATCTTCTGGTTTAGAAAGATCAAGTCAATCAACATTCTGTTATCGAGGAAGAATGGGATCATGAGCCTGTAGCCCTAACCGAGAACCTATTGGACAATGGATAGTTTGGGAGGAAGGAAGAGTCAGTTTCCTTTAAGATTATGGCCCCCGATGGATCTTCTGTGCTACAATGGATGGTCTCACCTTCATACGTGTATTGGCAACACAAATTCTACTTAATTCTTTATTTTTTTTTTTTAAAAAATATAACAAATGTTTGACAAGAAGTTGGGGAGTGGGCAAGGGGTCATGGATCTGGGAAGAATTATGTGGAGAAATTAGGTATTATGATCAAAATATGTTGTATAAAATGCTCAAATAATTAATAAAAATATTATACTCATAAAGAATAAAATGACCTTCTACAGAAATCCTCCAAATAAACTTTATTTATATTTGCTTTGTGCTGTGGTCCTCACTGGAGGTAATTGATATTTTAAAAAGAACATCTTTTTGAGAATGAATTTGAAGGACTCAAAAGAAAGCAAAAGTATACACATTTTGAAGAGAGCAGGACTTGATGCCAATGTCACATTACATACTTGTGGCAATGGTCATTTTTACTTGGAGTCAGTAACAATAACCAGGAGTTTACATACACTGCAATTCACTTTTACTACCTCTCAATGATCAAGTTTTCAAAACTAAAAACCTAAAGTCCTCAACCCCTGTAATATTGTCATGGGAGAGGTGAAAATGGACTGACTATTGCAGATCTGGGTCTCACCATTAGTTAATCTGCTTTTTCCTGACTGTAAACCAGCCTCCACATTTCCTCCCTTGAATCAGTTTAGAAAAATTCAATAAAAGCTTCAGCAGCGTATGAGTCCTAGAGGGAAATATAATCAACAAGGTAACTAAGGAGGGAATAGATGGGGCATTTTCACAGCTGCTCGCCGTAAAGACAGGTGATGGAGTGAAAGAAAATAGGAGCTTCTGATGAACTAGGTAAGCCAGTTACAAACCATTCTGGAAGTATAACCATGAGATCCCTTTGTTGATACTAGTTAATGGTGGAAGGAGAACAAATAAAATTCAAATGTTAACAGACAAAGAGAAAGTTCAGCAGGGACAGATACTTGCCACTCAAGCCTGGCAACCTCATTTTGATGCCCAAGGACCAGGGTAGAAGGAGAGAGCTGACTTGCAAATGTTCTTTTAAATTTTCACCATGACACCCATACACCTGCACACACACACACACCACATACACACCATCACTAATAATAATAATAATAATAATAATAATAATAATAGTGATAATAATAAAGCTTAGTTATATTATTTTGTTGTGGGAAAAGACAATGACTCAAAGTTACTAAAAGAAGAGAAAACTTCGTATGGCTCATGATTCCAGCCCGAGTCCACAGAGGTGGCAGAGGCATAACCGAAGACAGCCAGAGGAGAAAGCTGAGAAATCACACTCTCAACCACAAACCCAGAACACAGAAAACAAACTGGAAATGAGTTGAGGCTAGAAACTCTCAAAGCCACCCCCTAGTGACAGACTTTCTTTGACTGGGCTGCAAGAGCCTCCCTTCGTGCCACAACTCAAGTATTCAAACATCTGGGTCTATGAGGAACATTTCCCATTCAAACTAATACATAATTTTTGTTTTGAGAAGGAGGGGGAGGAGGAAGGAGAGCAGAAGGGGAATTGCTGTGGCTTTGTGGTGTAACCTTCAGTCAGGTTCTTGGAGGATTTAACTCCAAGGAATACATGGGTCAGGATAAAGAAGTTTGGGTTTTTAGGAGTTGGTATGTGCATGTTACAGAAGCAGAATATAGATTAGCAAAGAGTTCAGTGTTCCTGCTTAGAAGGGCCAAGAGATGGGGCTGGAGAGAGAGAAAAATGATAAGTTGTCATATCCACACCAACATAAATACATGCATATGCACATATGTAATTGCATACATTGTACATGGAAATTAAGCATAGTTGTCACTGATATTTATTGTTGCTTTATTGTCCCTTGAATGTAGCTCCAAGCACATGAATAGCATTGTTCATCAGTTCCTTGTCATCTCTTCTGTAGCTCTGGAAAAGGACTTGGATCTCAGTGACTTCTTCATCAGGGTATTACTACTTAATACTGAAGCCAGTGCTACCAAATCACTTGGATTAAGATATAGTTGGCTTGCTCAAATACAGCAAATCAATGAAGATAAATATAACAGAGTCATTATCCACAGGGAAAAGACACAGCTTCAATTAGCCAACAACAAGATTAAACTATAATGGGCCATGGTGTGACTAAGGTTCTTGTGTTATCATTTAACTTCCTGTCCATCACTCTATTTTTAGAAGTCCATCTGCTTTCCTTCTAGAAATAAATGCATATACTTAGAAAAATAATAAGGAAGTATGAACTAGCGGAGGAGACCTGAGTGTAATCCAAATACATTTATCCAAGTTTAGAAGAAGTAGCATTTCTGAGTAGTACGGGAATAGATAATGAATAGAAAGAAGTGTATTTAACAAAGACAGTGAATACAGTCTTCTTCAACAGGGCCCTGTGTACCAAAGCAGCTGGGTTATACACATGAACATAATCAACACGTTCAAGAAGAATCATATTGCAATATCTCTGCCTTGTCACACATGCCTTTCCCTAGAGAAGCTAAGTCCCCACATACTTATACTGATTTATTCTTTAAGCAGGGGTGGAAAGATAAATATATTGTAATGTTACCAGCTGGCTCAGAATTTCCCATAGGGAAGAAAACTATCATTGTTTAGAAAAATGCCTCAGTGTTCTGTTTAAGATGTGTGAACCCTGAGGACAAGTTCTGGGAGAATTCTAGAAAGAATTAAACGTTTATTTCTCACTCTAAGGTCTTAAAAGATTTTTTAATTAATTAATTTATTTTTTATTTAAATTTTTTTTCATATCTACCACTGCCCCCTCCCTCTCCCCCTCCCTCCCCTCCTCCCAATCCTCCTTCAGCCTCTCCTCACCCAATCTCCCCCTCCATTCTTGAAGGAAGGCAAAGAATCCAAAGGTGAGTCAGTTTGATCTGGCACATCCAGTTGAGGTAGGTCCAAGTCCCTTCCCCCAGTATCAAGGCCAAGTAAGGTGTTCCTCTGTAGACAATGGGTTCCGAGATGTCAATTCACTCACCAGAAACAAACTCTAGTCTAATTGCAAGATGCTCCACAAACTGCCCACGCCTTTCAAATTCAAATCTCACCTCTATTCAGAGGCCTTTGTTCCTTTCCATGAAGGTTCCTCAGCTGTCATTTCAGAGTTCGTGAGCTCCCAGTTTTTAAAGGGAATCCATGCAGTGGGAAAGGCAGAACTAGGCCCCAAATAGATACAGATTGATGGGGATAGAAAGTGGTAGGAGGAGAAGGAAACAAATATGATAAGAAATTAGAAACACTGAATTGTCATCACAGACAAATTCCTGGTGGGTGAGCGGTAGCCATAAGATTCTGAAGAAAGAGCACCATTAAAGATCTCGGTGTTATAGCTGCCCTCTACCCCTCCTGTTGATAGTGTACTTAGCAGTTATTTATGTATGTTACATTTCAGAGAAATTGGAGATGGATAACACACCCTTTGTCATCACAGGGCAGAGTCCTGAGCAATAGAGTAGGAGCTGGGAAATTCATGAGCATACATGCTCAAGTGCCGACAAGAACTATGAGAGATGACAGCGCAAGAATGTCACTGGAATGTTGTGGCAAAGCCTAGATTTGGCGTCTAGAAAGATGAATTGTTGCAAGCTTAGGTAAATACTGAGTAAGTGGAACTTAGTTGGCATCAGTCTTAGACTGATGGCTGGTTGAGATGGGAGCAAGTCCTAGAACTGCAACATTTCTCATCATTTCATTGGGCAATCACAATAAAGGAGAGAAGAAAGTAGAAAGAAAAATACAAATCCCCCATTAAAAAAAAAATCCAAAAAAAAGCTATAATGGCCAGAGCCAAGTATCTCAGCTAGTGTGGCAAAGTATGGATAAAATGGGGCACAAATAACATACTGGGATAATTATAGTTGTTTATCTTTTTAATTTCCTTAGGACTATTTATTCTGAAGTCATAGTAGTTCAAAGGTTCCTATGAATTCATCCCAAGTTAAATGGGATAACAGCCCAACTGTAACAGAAGAAAAATGTAAGTTATTCTTACAACAAAGAAATTAGTAAAATTTTCCTTACTATGTGTAGTCTATAAAATTAAATTCCTAGACTAAAATGTTTCAGAAAAATGCACTGTAAATTAATAGCATAATAGTCAGCCAAAGACAGAGATTTGGAAGTTACAAGGAATGACCACTTGGAGTACACATCAGGAAATCTATGGCTTCCATGGAGTCAATTTTCCTCATCTAGAATCATATGACTCTCCTAACCATTTATAGAGAAGGGAATTCCCTCACAGAGCTACAAATATCAAGCAAAGAGAATATAATACTCCCAAGCTGAAAATAAGTGGACAATACTGGAAGGTAGGAAGATAGGAAGAACCTATCCATACCTTAAGAACTCTATAAAAAGATTTGGCATGTTCACCAAAGCTTTCAAAAGGTAGTAATTAGAATCACATCTTAAGATACACAAACCACTCTCCATGTACTGTTTTGGAACATAGACACTATTTTTATTTACCTCTCACAAATGAAGAAATGGGGGCTAAAGGTAGCTTCTGAAACTCTAGTTACCTACTCACGATAACCTTGTAGTTTAGACAATGGGACCTTGCTTATCCTTGCCTGGACATCTTACCTTAAATTCTAGACCAAGACATTCAGAATAAAATTCTAATAAATCCCTTGATAATTAACATCCAACTGGACAGAGAACAAGAAACCTCCAAGAAAATATTGCAGGAATTCTAATTTGTCGTTTAATAAAAACCTGGAGCCAAATACTGAAAAAAAAGCTAAAAGAGAAACAGAACAAGCTACTTCTCGCCATTACTGAATTCTCAGTCCTAAACGGGGAGATGCTGTCTCCACGAATTCTTAGATTAAGAAAGGGAAATGAAGGAAGGTGCAGGAAAGGCCCAAAGTAAAAGGCAGAACTCCCATCTCCCCTCATAATCCTTTCTCTGCCCAGCCATATCACTTCCTCTCTCAACCTTCCCAGTAATGGGATTAAAAGTGTGTGAAACCAAGGGCTGGAATTAATGGTTTGTACCACCACTGTCTAACTCGGTTTCTTTTATTGAGTGGATTGATCTTGTGTAGCCCAGTGTAGCTTTGAACTCATAGAAATCCAGATGGATCTCTGCCTCCCCAGACTGTTTAATCTTAAAAGTGTGTGATACCACCGTCTGACCTCTATGAGTAACTCTATGGCTGTCTCTGCCCTCTGATATGCAGGCAAGCTTTATTTTGATATACAATATATCATCACAAGGAAAGGAAAGGATAAGGAAATTGCTAAGAAATATTCCAAGTGAACGAAAAGTTGACACACTTTGTGTCACTGAGGGAAAAAAAACTGTCAAAACATTTCTTGTTATAGTGTGTATGACCACAAATAAACAAAATAAACTAGAGGATCTGGCTATCAATTTCAACCTCTGCAGAGAATGTAGTACATGCCTGCCTGGGACTGATAAAATACAGAGGAGGGTGGCTTGAAAATGAAAATCTGGATCAGAAATCTGGCGTTAGGACCAGCAGGATGTTCTCCAGGTGTAGATGGAGTTTTACTTTCAAGGCGCCAGTCCAAAATTAATATTTATTAGAATATAAATTAACACTCACAATATTAGTAACAGCTTATGGTGGCACCTGAACAAGGACTGGCGGATCCAAGCGATGGACGAGCGATGAAAGCGCGATGGAAGCAAGATGAATTCCGATTCTGTCTGTCCAGCAGGCAGCAGCCAGGAACCAGGAAGAGAGCTCCTCGTGTCCCAGCAGCCACTTATCAATGGGCTTGGCCACACCCCCTCCAGGGTCCTGGAAGTGTCTCCTGACCTTATCACCTGACACCTTAATCCCACCACATCTCCCCCTTTTGTCTAAATAAAAAGGTTCTAAACTAAGATTATGTACAATAGGAATTATTATGAGTTAGTAACCGTAAATACCTATTCTTCAACCCCTTCAAGACCTGAGAAGGAAGATATATCACTTGAAATTCAGAAGTATATGGAAGTAGTGGCTTCCAAAATTTGGGAGAGGACAGCAACACAGCTACCTGGACAATCATCCCTTGTTTTGTGCGCCGTTGGAGCATCTATCATATTGGCAACAGGCCTATGGTATCTGACAGGTCTTCTCACAAGCAGGGAAATTTTGGAGGGACTGTCTTATCCTGTCCAGGCAGGTTTCGTCAGTCTCCATCCATCAACTTGTTCCTCCAGCTTGGACACCATGTGTGCACTGTCAATAATCAAGGTAAGGACAGTTCCTTACTCAACCGGCCATTCTCTGCCAAAAGGACAAACTCCAATGGAGTATCCTCGATGCTCATACCATCTCGGGAAAGGAGCAGTGACACCAGGAGTCGTCGTGCCTCTCATGGCCGAATTTCAAATGTTAAATGCCATATTCTCCGGGTCTATGAAATGGTTGAAGATTTCTGTCTATCTATGATATTCTAACCTGTATCTGAGATGACTGGGATATGGTACCTTAAGTAATGTTGACAGTAGTTTTTATTGTCCTAAGGATTAAACCCTGTACTAAAATTAGAATACCTATACAAGAGGTGTACAATCCCTGAACAATGACTTTTAGTATGACTATCAAACATTAGCCAGGGGTATATTACCATGTAGAGTGGCCACAGCATTTTAGACATGTATATACATATATATCATCTAAACAGAGGTATATAAAACATCTTGTGCATATATCATAACTAGTGCAATCATACATTATATCTAGTATAGTTAAATGAAGGTAGTAATTGCATAGTGTACATGACAATGATGTGCAAATATTTTAAACAGAGATAGAAGTATATATAAAACAGCAATTATAGATTTAATTTTACATAATAGTTACAGATTCAGATTTATAACGAAATACAAGTTGCTTTGGTTATATAAAGCAATTTCAGATTGAACTTTGTACAAATGTACAAATTATCACAATTAAACATATAAAATGATTTTACATTTGTATCAATATACAAATACCTATGCCAATGCAAATTGTCTTTAACTTAGCCCATACATTTAGCTAAAATGGTGTATAGGTAGGCAGAACAATCTACCTTTATCTATCATATCTATCCCCCTTCTCTTCTTCAGAAGAGATCTTTGATGCTATATTATACTTCTGTCCTCCACCCAATTTTCACTTAAAACTATTCTAACAGAGTAAGAATTACCCACAACCCTCAGAACACAAAACTTATTGGGAAAGGGGGTGTAGTCTTTCATAAGGTTGCTTCCTGCTGACTTAAGGGCGATGGCATCTCTTTGGGATCCTGTAAAGGCTAAAACAATGGTTAGATCTTAATGGACTGACTATATACATTTATAACCATTCTCAGAATAGTGGTTAACTCCATCTGGAATTCTAATTAGAAGTGTGATCTGGAGATTATCATAGAGAGCTATCTTGCAGCCATTTTTGAATAGTCTATTTTCTGAAAACAATCATTGATTGGTGCGCACCAGGTTCTTGATTTTTCTAATTTTGCCTCTGTCTGTCTGTCTACCTGTCTCTTACTCTCTCTTTTATTCTTGTTTCACTAGTAGGAGTTGCTGCGTTGGGGGCCCCATCTCGGTTCCAGATTCTTTGTAGATAGCTGATAGGAGGAAATGTTATTTACAATGGAAAACTTAAGCATTGTTGATACTCAAAAAAGATATTAATATCTTATATAACTTCAGGAGATTGTATGCAGACAGGATGTTTGAAAGTTACAGAAACAGAGAGAAACAAGGTTTAAGATGAAGTCTCAATAATATTGGTCCCTAAATATTCTGTCTTCTGTCTCACACCAGGTGGCTTTTCTGATATGAGACAGAATACTTCACATTTTCTTTATCAATATGCTTGGGTTTAGAGAGGGAGAAAGCCACTTGTTCCCAATCCAAATCCAGCCCTATTAATAGTCAAATCAGGACCACGCCTTCCTTTTCTTTCTTTTTTTTTTTTTTGAGGTGAAGATGCAAGATGCAAAGCAGTAAATATTGAAATATTACCCAGTAGTGCATATGTGTATTAGTTGGTCTCATAGTCCGTCATGTACACTCCTTAATCATCAGTCTGTCTTCTATTGCAGATGAGTAATTAGTCTTAAAAGCAGTTATATCCATTTTCCTGTAAAGACAAAACTGAGACCCTGCCCCAGGTTTGTTAAATGTGTTTTTCTTACCTTGTATCCATTTGTCATATCAGGGGTGAGCAATTACTTCTCCTCCTCAGGAAGGGACTCCTTTACAAAGCGGACTTTTATTAGTTTTGTCGGTACCCATATCTTTTCTTTGCCTGTTGAAACAAAAGCAAAACCCCTACCCCATCGAAGCACATATCCTGGCTTCCACTCAGAAGTCAACACATCTTTGAAGTAGATGGGTTGATTTAACTCAGAGGATTTCTCTATCACCCAATGTCTCTCAGCAGCTGATGTTGCCTTTTCATCAGCGTTAAGAAAATTTAAAGTCAATAAGCCACTGTGTAATCTCTCCCTGGGTTTTCTCATTTCTTTCTTCTGTTTATAAAGCATCTCTTTCAATGTGCGGTGAGATCTCTCCACAACTGCCTGTCCTGTGGGATTGTGTGGTATCCCCGTAATATGCTTTATATTATAGTATCCAAAAATTATCTTCATTTTTCGGGAAACATAAGCTGGAGCATTGTCAGTCTTAATCTGAGTGGGAATTCCCATTATGGCCATGGCTTCCAAAAGGTGAGTTAGTACAGCATCAGCATTTTCAGAACTCAGAGCAGTTGCCCATTGCATTCCAGAGTAAGTATCGATAGTATGATGTACATATTTCATCTTTCCAAATTCTGGGAAGTGAAACACATCCATTTGCCAGATCTCATTTCTCTGTGTACCTTTAGGATTACTTCCAGCAGGTAAAGACGGTTGGTTATAGAAAGAGCAAGTGTTGCAATTCCTTACTATTTCGTTTGCTTCATTCCAAGTAATGGAAAAACTCTTTTTTAATCCTTTGCTGTTGACATGATGTTTCTCATGAAATTCTGTGGCCTCTAGCACGTTTCCTATCAGCAACCGATCTATTTCATCATTACCCTGCGCTAGAGGGCCTGGGAGACCCGTGTGCGCCCTGATATGTGTTATGTACATAGGATGTATCCTACCTCTGATGATATCCTGTAGTTGTATGAATAGTAAGGTCAATTCTGAATCATCAGGAATGAAGTCAGCAGTTTCAATATGTAAAACAACTCTTTCTGCATATTGAGAATCAGTAATTACATTGAGAGGCTCTGTGAAATCCAACAACACCATAATAATTGCATATAGTTCTGACTTCTGGACAGAGTTATAAGGGCTCTGAGCCACCTTAATTAAGTCTTCAGACTTGTAGCCAGCCTTTCCTAAATTGTTCGCATCAGTATAAAAGGTGAGGGCTCCAGAAATGGGTTTATCCTGTACCACATGAGGAAAGATCCAATTAGTTTCCTTTATAAATTAAATTCTCTTGTTTTGAGGATATTTATTATTAATCTCTCCTAAAAAGTCACTACAAGCTTTTTGCCAAGGTTCACTGTCTGCCCATAATCGTTCAATTTCTTCATTAGTCAAAGGCACAACAATTTCTGCAGGGTCCTTTCCAGTCAATTGGCGAAGTCTTAATTTACCTTTAAAAATCAGATCAGCAATTTTTTCGATATATGTCTTCATCTTCTTGCTTGGCCTATGTGGCAGAAATATCCATTCTAATATAATGCTTTCTCTTTGCATTAATATTCCTGTTGGAGATTGTCTAGAGGGTAAAATAACAAGTATGCAATCCAGGTCTGGATCCACACGATCCACATGTGCTTCTTGAAGTTTCTTTTCCACCAACTCTAATTCTTTCTCAGCCTCATCAGTTAATTCTCTTGGACTATTTAAATCCTTGTCACCGTCCAAAGTCTTGAACAAATTAACTAGCTCATAGTTTTTTATACTAATCATGGGCCGTATATGAGCGATATCTCCTAGTAACTTTTGAAAATCGTTAAGAGTCTTCAATTTATCTCTATTTAATTTTACCTTTTGTGGCCTAATTTTTTGTAAACCTATTTTATATCCTAAATAATTGATAGAATCTCCCCTCTGTACTTTTTCCAGAGCAATTTGTAGTCCCCAATCAGGCAATATTTTCTTTAGTTCTTCAAACAATGTTTCTAATGTCTTTGGGTTTGGGTCTGCCAGCAAAATATCATCCATATAATGGTAAATGATAGATTGAGGGAAGCGCTTGCGCAGTATTTCTAGTGGTTGTTGTACAAAATATTGGCATAAGGTGGGACTATTCAACATTCCTTGGGGAAGGACTCTCCATTGGTACCTCTTAGCTGGCCCTGAATTATTAAGAGTAGGCACTGTAAAAGCAAATTTCTCTTTGTCCTGTTCCTGTAAAGGTATGGTAAAAAAAAAAATCCTTCAAATCAATAACTGCAATAGGCCATCCTTTAGGTAGCAGAGAAGGCAGGGGAATACCAGATTGTAAGGAGCCCATAGGTTGAATCACCTTATTAATTGCTCTTAAATCCGTTACCATCCTCCATTTTCCAGATTTTTTCTTGACAACAAAAACAGGAGAATTCCATGGACTGGTTGATTCTTCGATATGCTGAGCCTGTAACTGCTCCTGTACCAACTGTTCCAAAGCCTGAAGTTTTTCTCTTGTCAAAGGCCATTGTTGAACCCAAATAGGCTTTTCTGTTAACCATTTCAAAGGCAATGCTGTGAGTGTCCTTTGAGGTTCTGTGGTTATTGGGCAATTCTTTTGTACAACCTGAATGGCTGGCGAATTTTTTCCGTAGTACCTTAGAGCGTCATTTCTGGAAACATAATTGAGTCTCCGGTTGATATCAGAACGAGGAGGGATATTAATCTGGGTATTCCATTGCATTAGAAGGTCGCGACCCCACAGATTCACTGTTATATCAGCCATATATGGCTTCAACCATCCTTTCTGACCTTCTGGTCCTATGCATTCAAGCCATCTCACACTCTGTTTTACTTGCGATATTGTTCCAATACCCAGAAACTGGATATCTACTGCCTGTAAAGGCCATCTGGGGTGCCATGATTGGGGGGTTATGATCGAAACATCAGCCCCCGTGTCGACTAAACCCTGGATATAAATATTATCTATCCGTATCCCCAATTTTGGTCTTTGTTCATTTATCGAAGTCTGCCAAAATATTCGTTTTGTGATTCTTTTTGGAATTTCTGAGTTTTCTTTTGAATTTATATTATTATCTAATAGCATATGGTTTTCTAGATCAGGTTTTGGATGCTCTATTCGTCCTGAGAATGCTGATCTTCTCCTATGACCAGATATGATCTCACCATCCTTGAATTTGGAGTCTGATTTTTGGGGGCTTCCCGGGGGAAGCCCCGAAAGGCGTTTCCCGATGGTAGAGGGTTGCCTTCTTTATCCCTGGTAGATCTACATTCATTGGTCCAATGCCGTCCCTTGCCACACCTTCTGCATAATCCAGAAGGCAATGGCCTTCTGTTCGAATTAAACCTAGATCGGGTATTTTTTCCAAGAGTACCTTGTGCACAGTTCCGTCTTATATGGCCTTGTTTACCACAGTTGAAGCAAGTGATGTCTTGGTTCCTCACCCTAACATTAGCAACAGCTTGGCCTACCCAATTCTCCTCGTTGCCATGGAGACATTCAGCATTTATTACATATTGAATCCATTCTTCTATCGGTGCAGCTCTGATCTTTAAAGGCATTAGTATTCTTCTACATTCTGTATTAGCATTATCAAAGGCCAGAGAAAGTATTAATTGCTTCCTAACTTCTGTATCTGATATTGCTCTATGAACAGCTGTGGTGAGCCTCTGTATAAAGTTGGTATAAGGCTCTTTTAAGCCTTGTTTGACCTTAGTTTAATGCTCAATTTTTTGACCTGGGTCCAAAATCTTTTCCCAAGCATTCAGTGCAGCAGTACGGCATAGCAATAAAGTATGCTCATCATAAGTAGATTGAGTCCTCACATCAGCAAACATGCCTTCACCAAGGATTTGGTCCTGAGAAGCAAAGAAACCCCTAATTTTTCCTTGTTGTTCCAAGGTCTTGGCCTCCTCTCTAAACCAGCCTCTCCACTGTAAATTCTGACTTTGGTCCAAGACAGCAGCTGTTAGCTGCATCCAATCAGTTGGTAGAATCCGGTTTTGTGCTGACCATGAATTTAGAAGCTGCTTCACATAAGTAGAGTGTATACCGTGCATTGATATTGCCTCTTTAAAATCCTTGATGTCTCTCATATGTACTGGCTCATAGCTATACTCTACATATTCTGAGGATCCATCAGGTGTTATCTTTGCCTGAATAGCAGCTGGGAACAATAGTGGTGTGGAAGGGGGTAGCCCTGTTATGTTTACCACTTTGGGTAGAGTACCTCCAGTACCATAATATCCCATTGGGGGTTGACCTGAACTGTTCTGAGCATAAGATGCATCACTACCCTTTTCCAGTATTGCAATGCGATCCTCCCATTCTTGAATTTTGGATATTACGGGTTCCCATTCCTGGATTTTGGATACTACAGGTTCCCATTCCTGGATTTTGGATACTACTGGTTTCCATTCTTGAAGTTTAGATACTATTGATTTTTCTAGAGCTTGAGTGTCCTGATGAAGCAGTCCTTCCAAAGACCTCACTGAGTCAGCAATTTTTTGATCCCCATCATTAACATAATTAATGATTTTCTTGTTTTCATCATTAATGTAGTCAACAAGTTTCTTGTTTTCATAATTTACATAGAGCCTATATTTCTCTTGTACAGTGTTATCCTTATCTACAGAGGAAGCCTTATCTGAAAGCTTGTTGTAACCAATTTCCAGAGTATCCATCCTTTTTGCCATTTTAGTGCTTGACAGTTCCACATCACATACCTTGGACAGTAACTGTCGATTTACATTTTGCACCTGTTTAACCTCATCTGCCACTGTAGAGTTCGATAGTTCCATAATATATAATCTGGACAATAATTGTTGGTTTCCATTTGACAACTCTGTCATCATCCTCTTATTTTGAAAAATAAAATAGAGAAATAACCCAAAAAATAATAGGACTGGGGTATTGAATCCTTCAAGATATTCATTTAAAAATTTATCAACCACCATGGCAAAATATGACCTAAACTCTTCAAAAGAATAATAGTCAGCCATTGTGTCAATTCAGATGTAATTACGTTGTTTAGTATACAGGTGTCACAGTTTCGTTCAATTTCCTACCCACTGTATGGTAGATGCAAAGACTCTCAGCAGCAGAAAGCTGCGGGCTGAAAACCGAGTTCTGCAGGGGGCTGAAAGCAGAGCCAAATGCTGTAGTAGGCCGGCGAGTTGAAAACCGGTCCTGCGCACTGAACGGAAGTCTTGCGTCTGCGCACTGAACTGAAGTCTCGCGTCTGCGCACTGAACGGAAGTCTTGCGTCTGTGCACTGAACTGAAGTCTCGCGTCTGCGCACTGAACTGAAGTCTCGCGTCTGTGCACTGAGCTGAAGTCTCGCGTCTGCACACTGAGTTGATCTCGCGTCTTGCGCTGAAATCTTGCCCCCAGGCAATGAGCCGAAAACCCCTGCCTACATACTGGATCAGCTGGCTGGAAACCGTGCCCGGCTAGCAAGAGGGAGCTTTAAGCCCAAGTGAACAGTCTGTATGTCCCCTGGCTTCTTACAGTTTAGGGCACAGGGCCGAGGACGTTGGGCGCCAGATGTAGATGGAGTTTTACTTTCAAGGCGCCAGTCCAAAATTAATATTTATTAGAATATAAATTAACACTCACAATATTAGTAACAGCTTATGGTGGCACCTGAACAAGGACTGGCGGATCCAAGCGATGGACGAGCGATGAAAGCGCGATGGAAGCAAGATGAATTCCGATTCTGTCTGTCCAGCAGGCAGCAGCCAGGAACCAGGAAGAGAGCTCCTCGTGTCCCAGCAGCCACTTATCAATGGGCTTGGCCACACCCCCTCCAGGGTCCCGGAAGTGTCTTCTGACCTTATCACCTGACACCTTAATCCCACCACATCCAGGTATCATGAGAACTAACCTAAAGTTCAAGCTAAGGGTTTATCTCTAAGGCTTGTTTAGACATCTTTGAGATTTAAGGCCACATCTCACATGTAAGCCCAGGCAAGTTCTAGAATATCCATCTGGTAAATTCACAGAAATGTGAAAACAATAAGTTGTCATGCTTTTAAGACACTTAAGCTTTTAAAGTGATTCATAGTAGAGGTCACAAATCCAAGAGTTATTTACAATTAACGTGACACATTTAAATAAAAATGTACTCAATGAAAATCTAAGCAGATGTATTATGACTTTCACTTGTACTTTGCTTCATATAAATTAGTTAAACATTCATTACAATATTATTTGTGATTTGTATCCCAATTTCTGCTTAGATAAACTAAAAATCTTACCAACGAGTCATTCTTGAGAGACAATACCTATTTTCAGACTAAAGGAAGTTACTGAAAATAGCAGATTACCTTTGAGCACTTTTGTGTGTTCATGTGACTTCATCTTAAAATGTATTTACTCTTCCATCGTTAAGTCTAAGTCTCATTGTTAGGATACTAATACCTGGCCCTTACAGAACAAGCGATTCTGTACCTGGAACACAGTAATACTCAGTTCCTGTTGTTAGTTATCAGGAAATGAAGTTTACCTTCTAGAATGTGAGTCTAACATACTCAAATATTAGACCACTTCCAGCAGAGAAGGCCAGCTCTGGCTTAAGACAAAAGCAATGGGTGTAGCAAAACTTCAACCAATGGACTCCAATAAAGTAATCCATGGGCAGCTCTGCTATGCCAGCTTGCTCTGATAAATCCCCTATCTCTGCCCTCCAAAACCGGATTACAGGAGAACATCCATGGCCACCAGGCATTTATGTAGTTTATAGGAATTTGAATCCCAAGTCACATGCTTAACATTGAATGTCTCCTCAGCTTTTATATACAACTTTGGCTTAAATTCTGACAACAATTCACTCCATCTTGGGTAATTATCATTACCACAGAGGAGGGACTATCAGATTTCTCTCTGAAGAGTCTGGAAGTAGTGTTAAGAAAGGAAATGTACTCAAACTAATCTTATTCAACTTGACCAGCCCAGCAAGCATAATAACTTAACAATAATACTTTCTGAAAATTAATCACAAAATGGAAGGATATGGGGGGGGGAAAGAACATAAGGGAATGAAATAATTGCTCTGGAACAGCGACTGAGTGGGATAGCAATGAAAAAATTATCTTGATAGACGGAGACATCATGGAGTTAGGGAAAAACCTGGTGCTACAGAAGTTCCCAGGAAACAAGGATGACCTCACCTTAGACTACTTGCAATAGTGAAGAGGGGGCCTTAGCAGGCCTACTCTGGTAATCAGATTGGTGAATACCTGATGTGGGAATGCCTTTCTGTATGCTGTGAATCTCAATCTTTAAATAAAGGAGTTGTTTTGGTCCTTGACAGGCACCGTAGAAAAGGTAGGCAGAGAAATAGATAGGAAAGGAAGGGCAGAGTCAGGTAGATCGAGCAAGCCGCCCAAGGAGCAACATATAAAGAGCACAGGTGAGCCACAGGCCACGTGGCAGACAGATTAATAGAAATGGGTTGATTTAAGATATAAGAGCTAGCTAGCAATGTGCCTGAGCCATAGGCCAAACAGGATGAAGTTAATATAAGCGTCTGAGTCATTTCTGGGGCCTGAGCAGCAGGGGTGGGTGGCTATGGGTCTGGCGCAGCAGGTCTGTGGGTCTGGGCCTCTGGCCACCCGTGACCAAGAAACCCTATTGCAGCAAATACCCTAACTATCATTATAGAGACTTCATCCAGTAACTGATGGAAGCAGATGCAGAGATCCACAGTCAAGCACCAGGCCAAGCTCCAGGAGTCCAGTTGAAAAGAGGGAATAGAGATAACATGAACAAAGAGTGGTCAAGGTCATGATGGAGAAATCTATAGAAACAACCGAAGCAAGCTAGTAAGAACTCACCCAAACTTTGGACAGAAAGCTCTAGAGCCTGCATGGGAGCAGACTATTCCCTCTGCATAAGGGAGACAGTTGTATAGCTTGGTCTATTTAAGAGGCCCCTGAAAGTGGGATCAGGATCTATTTTTGGTGCATGAACTGGCTTATTGGGAGCTTATTACCTGTGGTGAGATGCCTTGCACAGCCTTAATGGAGGGGGAGGGTCTTGGACCTGCCTCAAATGAACATGCTAGACTGTGCTAACTCTCCATGGGAGACCTTACCTTTTCAGAGGAGATGATGAGGGGAAGGGGGAAGGAGAAGCTGAGGAGACAGGAAGTAGGGGTGAGAGGGGATCTATGGGTGGTATGTAAAATGAACAAAAAGTCTTAAATAAAAAATGGGAAAAAATCAAAAGGAAACATACAGACAGAAAAAACTAAATTTCACTTAAAGTAAGCCATGGGGCTAGGCACCTTTTCTCAGAGCAGTATAGTTGTCCTCTGAATCTTCTGGCTTGTCTGGCAACTCTGGAGTCTCTCTGGCATTCTGCTCTGTTCTTCCTATTCCCAGAGTTTTCTTAGTCTGGTAGCCCCACTCATACTTCCTGTCTACCTTTAGCCAATCAGCACTTTGTATTAAACCAGTGGGTGGGTCAATTATTTACAACGGAACAACATAATCCCCCTACAGAAATGTTTAATAATAATGTGTCAAAGCTCTGGCTTTTGAAGTATAAATAACAGAGCTAGGATTCAAACTCAGGCGTTTGGCTCCTAGATGTATACACATAACAACTATGCTGTACTAAGTAGGTAAATCATGAGTTCACACACAACTAGAAGCTAGAGACTCATGGGAAAATCTGGAATAAAGTAGGAGGCACAATTTAGGAAACAACCATTTGAATGATATTGACAATAGATAGATTGTCCGATTTGGATAGTACTGTGAACAAAAGAACCTCTGATAGACATCTGTTGCTTTCATTCATGACTACTTCAGTAAACATTTTCAGGTACTCTGTGAATGTTTTTTCAAATATTTCATGTACATGTACATGATTAACTCAGCCTGAGTTGCAAGCCTCAATTCTGGCTTTCAGGGTGCAGGGAAGATCCCATTCTCTTGGCTGTAGTCCAAAAAATTTAAATCCTGTTACCAATTGAATCTTAGAATTTGTATTTTTCCCAAAACAAAATAGGACAATTAATTATAGAGCTGTTGAAAAGGATACTATGCACAAGAGTGTTCCTCCTAACATAAAAACATTTTTGCAACTAGATACCCATTTTTTTCTCAGATGGAGATAATTGAAATTTTCCAGCTACTATCACTGTGCATTATATATTTTCCATCTGCCACATTTTTGTTAGAGTCCTAAAGAAGTCCCACAAAAGACCACTATCCAAGTATGCAATCATCAAGAGCATTTATTATTCCAGTGTGCTTGGGCTGACCATTCTACACTAAAGCAAAATGGCTAGGACCCTGAGAGAAGCTTTCAGACTCCTTTTAAGCACAGCTAAGGGTGTGGGAGGTTCCCTGTAGGTCATCTCAGATAAGATTGGCTTAAACAAGTGACAATCATATTAGTACATTCTTATTGGCTAGGACTAGTCAAGAATCTGTTAAGGCCACAGCTTTTCCATTTTGGGGCAAGCCTGGATAAGTTTAAGGCTATGTCCTTATTTGTTTATCTCCATGAGCTGTTAACTGTGGCTCAGGCTTGGTGCTGTACATATAAGGCTGCCTCATCCTTGCTGTCTGGGGTGGTGGAGATTGATTGGCCTTTGCTTGGGGTTCTTCCTGAGGTTCCAAGAAGCAAGGACTGAGGCCTACCTAATAACTGGGTTATTAGGGCAGGCTGTCATAATGTTTTTTTAGTCCTATCAATTTCCCTGTATATTCCCCAACTTCTGCATAGACATTTCTAATATAGTAGCCATGAGTTACATGAAGCTGACTCTTCAGAGCTTAAAATGGAACCAGTTTGAATTGATAATGAAATAGGAGTTTAAAACACATGAGACACTTTGAAGATATGATGTGCTAATTGAAATTCTAAAATATATTTAATTTTAATTGAGTAAAGTATATTATTAAATATTATTTTACATGATATATTTATTTAATGAGATTTCTCGAAGATTTAAAGTTATATATGTCACTTACATAATACTGAGGTTGGACAGCACAGTTCTGGGTTAAATGCACAGTTAAGCACTAACATTTACATACATTATGTAATAAATTTGTGAGCACAGGTAGAAAAATACGAAGATGATTTAAAACACATACTTATACAAGCTACATCTATTAGCAGCCATGTAGACTGTCTGATTTAAATGAACCTTTCTATATAGATTCACTATGCATATTAAATAAATGCCTGAAAGAACAGATAAAAAATAGATTTATGAAAAAAAAATCAGGGATTGAAAAATACCAAGGACTGAGAGAAAAGGAGACTCCATTGACATATGAGCTCAGTGTGCTTCTGTCAGTTTTTGCTAAAATGAGCAGTTGACTCCTATGCTGAAAATATGCACAGTGAGACAGAATAAGAAGAACACAGCTGCTTGTAGGTTAAAAAGACAAACAAGAGAAGCAGATACTCTATAAAAACAAAAACAGCTGTGTCCTGACGCTAAGAGATCAGTGAGAGCTGAAAGTTCATAAGGAGAAAGGCAGCCACGGAGAGGGAAGCTGACAAAGATACACTAAGCGAAGGACTTGTGGGAAAGCCTTCTCTGGGCAGTATAGTCTATTTGAAATGTATGTGTTCACCAGATATAAATTCAGAATTACAGAAACAAATTATCTGCTATGACTAAAAACACAACCTAGAAACTGAAATAACCCCAAAAAGATCAAGAAGAAAAAACTAGTAGATGAACCAAATATTGACATAGATCCATGTTAAAGGAAAAATATTATTAGAACCAAGAAGATAACAAAATATATTAACAGATTCAACAAATAAAGTTTTAAAATTGTAAATCATGATATTTATTTTAAAATTAAAATTGTCAATATGATGGTTATAGTAGATTAAACACAAAAAAATTAGGACAATAGACCGGAGGGTGAAAATTCAGTGAAACAGTGTTGAAGAAAACTAAATGTTGGAAAATAATTGTTGAGAAGGCAATGCATCGTCTCTCATCGTTGATTTGACATGGCATGTTACACCGTGGGAAGGTTTAATGTCTAGATACCTTAATAGGATTGTGCAGGCAGGTAGGTGGTCCAAAACAGAAAGGCAAGATAGTGGATGATGTTTTCCAAATTCGATGAAAAGCATTAAGTCACAATCTCAAAGATCTCCACATATTCTGAGCATAATAAGTATACAGAAAGCTACACCTAGATGTATCAGAATCCAAGTATAACTAATCTGCAGTCAGCAAAGAAATGAAGTGAAGCTAATACAGAAACAGGGGTGAGTAAATAGAGCCAGACAAATCTTATATTCACCTGCACCTTTTACAACTGTTCATCTATACTAGGCAATGTGCTGGCAAATTTTTTCATATTATTACCAATTTACTATCTATAAAATTTGTAGACATACTTCCTCCTTCATTCCCAATTCTGGTCATTTAGGCTGTCTCCCACCCCTATGATTAATATGAGTGGGGGCCTATAATCTTCTCAAATAGCTATTTTTAACATTCTTATTGTTTTTTATATTACAATGCTTTGACTTTCAGTTATGTCTACTGGTTTCGTCTTGCTGCTTCCTATTCCCTGCTCACTGTAGACTTCATGTTTTCTAAATTTTTCTCATTTGAATTCAAAGTCACAAGTTTTAGCATCTCCTTTTCTGTTATTTATACAAGTTTCAAACTATAAATTTCTCCTAAATATTATTTTGACTACATTCTAAAAATGTTGATAAAACTGTTCTGATTGTATTTGTTAAAAGGAAAAAAAAAACTATCGTAATTTACCTTTGACTCAATAGGATTAGATGTGTTAAGTTATTTCCAGTATTAATTTTACATGTTCTGTGAGTTCAATCATCTTAATTATATAGAAAATAGTTTTATGGTATGAAATATTCTATTATAACCGATTTTAATACACGCAAATCTTGCTTTGTGGATATGACGTGAGTACTTATTTACTCCCAGGATTCAGAAGTTGAAACCCAGTCTTCACTGTGGTGTGATCAGGAGGTGTGATCAGCAGAGACAGAGGTGAGTGAATGAAGTTGAACGTATCATTTACGCATGTAATGAGATGAAGCCATTTTGAGTAAAATCAGTATTGTATAAAATTTATTCCAGAGAACTGTCTTATTTTTCCTCTCATGGGAAAGCAGAGAAGTGCTACCTGAGGCCATTGTAAACCAAGGAAAGAGTTGCCTGTGTCTGGATCTTGAATCTCCTATATTCCAGGTTGTGAGTCCTTGGAGTTCACTGATTCTTGAGTTTATAAAATCTTGTTACAGCACTATGTGTTTTACTTTAGTGTTGGGTGAGATTATTTTCAAATGTCAATTGAATAAAGTTAAATTTGAGTTGCTAAGTCTTCTTTATACCTGTTGCTTGCTGATTGATGCTTTTAGTTTGGGGAAGAGTAGCGCTCATCTGCTATAATTATGTGTTCACTTCTTATTTAATTTCTACAGATCTTTGTTTCATATATTTTGAAACTCCATCATAATAATATTTTATGAGGTCTTATATTCTTGATAAAGTAACCATTCTATCTGTACTATTTTTATAATAATACACCATACTATAAAAATCTATGACATGATCACTTTTATGCTTGGCAGTATTTTAAGTTTAAGGATAACATTTATATAATACTAATATAGTTACTCCAGCTTCCTTTTTGTCATAATTAGAATTGTTTTACTTTTAAATATTAACGTGCTTGGCACCTACTCATCCTAATGTTTAAGGTATTTTTCAGATGGATTGGCTAGGACTAAGTCTTCTCATTTATATATCTTAATGATAGTATTCATATCATATATACTTTATGTAGCTACTATTTTAAGAAATTTTTAAAACAATTTTTGAAAAAATATTCATTTTTATTTTTATTTATACTCATGTTGGTGTCTGTGTGAGTGTGTGCAATGAGGGTGCCAGTTTCTGAGGAGGTCAGAAGAGGAGAATAGATCTCCTGGAACTGGAGTTATAAGCAGTTGTAACCTACCCAGTGTGTGTGCTGGAAACCAAACTCATGTCCTTTGGAAAAGTGGTACTTGTTCTGAGTCATCTTTCCAGCTCTCCAAATATTCTCTAGTGTTTCATTCATCCCTTTGACTTCTGTTCTTTATTCTTTTCCTCTTACACCTCAATTAAGTATATTACATGTTCTTATTAATCTTCTTTTTAGTTGCTACTTTGAATAATGTCAACTTTGTGTTCAGCTTGTCACAGTCTACTGTAGTATGAGGATTCTGGCCTGGACTTTCTGGCCTGGCCTCATGTCCTAGACCCACAGACCTGCAGTCCCACAGTCCTACAGGCCTACAGAATTATACTGACAATTATATTAATTACACCCTGCTTGCTGATTGACCTGGGGCCCCCACATATAACTTGATAACCCTTTACTCCTAAACTAACTCATGATCCTTATTTTGTTCAACTCTTCCTGTTCCCAGAGTTTTTCCAGTCTTGTAGCTCTGCCCATACATTAAACTAGTGGGCAGGACAATTATTTACAATGTAATAATATAATCCCACTATAGTCTACCGTCTGTCACTTTGTACTACTTTCTATAACTTGTAGAACTAGTTTACTCTTGGTGTCTTTTTCCTTGCCTCTTAGCTAAGGTGGATTGTTCTCTATGCTAGCATTCCAATCTATGGGTGCTTGATTTTAAAGACAAAATTCCAGGGATTTGGAAACCCTTTGAAAATGGGGGTTCTTTTTTGGTTTCAACCCCTTTGTCTATTTACTCTTTGTACTCAAGCTACATTTGCATATTGTGTTTTCAAAAAAATAATCAAATGAAACCAGTCAGAGCAGTCAACTAGTGAGCCTCATCACTATCAACCTTTTACATTGCGTGTGAAACTGCTTATCTGAAGGTAAAAAAGGGTTACAAAATCCAATGTATTATTATTCAGCAGCCCTGGCTGAAGCAATATCAATAAAAAAAAAAAAGTATAAGGTTTCGATTCATCTACTGTAGGAAGAAATGATAAGTAGCTCAATCTGAAATTAATGGTGTCTCAGAAAATAATTTTACACAAAGATACACCCTTTGATGAAAGTATAACAGTGACTATTTATTCATTGTAAATGGGCATTAAGTGTGGAGGAAAATATTTAATCCAGATGAAGGATCATGTCTCTGCCATCATTGTCACAGTGTTCTTGACAAGTGTTCAAGTGGCTTGAAATAAGTAGTTGAGGAAGAAACTTTCTGGTAATTGCAAAATGAGTTAATAATAAATTAGCTAATTGTTAATTTGTTAGTAAAATTTATCAATTAACAGCTCGTTAACTAACAAATTGTTTCATCGTTTGTTGCATACTTGGACCATGCTTTATAGTATCAACCTTAGAACCTTGAAATATGATTTCATATTCTGAATTTTGAATGGCCAAAGCATGTCTAATTTTCTGTTCTTATATCTCCAGTTGAAAAAATACAACCCAAGTCACTAGATAGCAATCTGTACAAACTTTTAGCCCCTGTTCACAAGTTTGATAGGCCTCACTCATCTACCTCTCATTTAGGATCATTGGATGGGGGAAAAATTCTATGGCCTAATTTCATCCATTGGATGTATTATCCACACTGTGCCCTCTGGGATAGAATACCACCAAAATGGATCCCAGTGTCCTTGCAAAAACACAAAGACCTATAATGTAGGCTCACATTCTTTTCACTTTATAATTTTCTTCATAGAAAATTTTTACAAAGCTGTAACTATGGAATACAATACAGCCAATGTAATGCCTCATAGAGACACACCAATTTAAGATCAGTGAACATGTTTATGTGATTTTCATCTGGCTTTATATTTGTAGTTTGTTCTTCAAACTGTGTTATATTTCCTATTGTAAAGATATGATACACAAAACAGGGTCTCTTCATGTGTTTGGTTAATCATTACAAGTTGACATTATAGACCATGGAATAATTTGCTTGCGGAAAAAATGAATTCACTCTTTTTATAGATATCTTCTTTAAGACTTATTCTAGTGAGTTATATTTTGTATGAATTACATACTGTCTTCTCTCTGTGATGACTTATAGTTGATTGAAACGTATATATAATATTTTTTCATTGCTAGTAGTCTTTATCACAATGACTATATTCTCTAAGGGATATAAATGATTTAATATTTTCATAATAAAATAAAACATCAGACATTTATCATTAAATTCAACATTAGCATTTAGAAAAATGTATCCAGAAATTAAAATGACTCTCTTCAAAAAAGAGCCTTTGTGCTGAGAAGCTCCTTCAAAAAATTTCCCTGTGCATATGTCAGGGTTTAGCAGAGCTCACCAAGGTACCTCTTTGTGTTCCATATTAGCAGGACCTGTTAGACTCACTCTTCTGGTCTGAAATCTCTGTCGTTTTTCCCAAGGCTAGTATCCACAGAATGGAAATCTTGAATTTGTTAGTCACTTGCTCTTTATTTTAACCAAAATGTTCTTAGATGAAAGAAGTTTCAACATTCCTCTTTTTTATAGCTCTTTTGTTAAATGAAATAAAAACTTCTGTAAAGTAAAAGGCTTTGAGTGCTCATTTACCACTCCCCTTTCTATAACACAGATATCTACACTGTTGAGCTAATGAAGATTTACCAGCAAACATGAAGTCAGTCCTTTATCTTTCCATCAACTGGCAATGGTATTGGACTTCTGTGGGCTTTTTAGCATAATGGAGAATTATTCTTTAAATTCACTTTAGCTGAAACAAAGCACACAAGAAAAGCACACTGGCTCCTTAAAGTACCATTGCTCACTTGCATCAAATAAACATGAGATCCTCCATTATAACTTAGGCAGAATTCCCCCTGAAATCCCACATCCAGAAGATAATAGTATTTTTAAGTGCATCACCCTCCATGAAATACCTTTTACCAGTCATGAAAGCCTTCCCTCTAATTTCTTCTAGGATAAATTGCTTTTAATTGCATTCATTTTTGCCTCCAGCTTTGTCGTCTGAATTAAGTTAGCATTAGTATGCTGTGTCCAAGAAAGCCATATTATATTTGAAACATTTCTATTCTGGGTAAACAAAGAGACATTTTAATGGCATTTTTTTTTTTGCACTCTCCTGAACCAGTAGATATTTCCTGCCCATCTTAAAAGAGTAGCATGTACACATTCTGACCAATGTCCGACCTTAGCTAAAACTGAAAAAGGTTGGAACAAAATCTCACAAAATGTACAGTGCCTGAAGAAAAGAACCAGAGTACTTTTAACCTACAATGCAGGAAGATAATTTGAGACACACAGTGGAAGGAGATGTGATAGCTTTCTGTTACTGGATAACGAAATACTACAAACTCGGAAACTATAAATGACAACTATACGGCAGGGGTATGAAGTATGGGTGAGTCATTTGGGGACAACATACAGCCATGCCATGATGCTGCAGGACTTTTCTGACTAGATACACTGGACTCACCTTGAAGCTTGTCAGCATTTGTGTTGGAAGAATTGTTGTTTCCTCTTGTAAGACTGACAGATGTGTTTTTGTTTGCGCATGAGTCGTCTCCTAAAGGTCCTTCATGTTCTTTGTTGGGCCTGAAGCATCCTCCAAGTTCAGGAGAACAATTGGTCCGCAGTTTATTGAGCTTCTCTGGCATCCTCCATTCCCATTATATTATTAGGTCTCTTGGTCAAATAATGCGACATAATCACATGGGTGATATCTCCCAAAACCAAGTTTCCATGCATACTCTGGAAGAGACTGTATAAGAAAAAATGAATGTCATTGCACATCTAGGCCTAGAATGGGGAATAAGCCTAAGTTTTTAGGGACCACAGAATTATGACCTTTCCGTTAGGGTTATATTTTGTCAAGCAATGCTGAAGTTGCATTTTACCACAAATCAGTATTGGATCATATAAATGGGCATTTAACACCAAATATAATTTTAGCTTTTGTTTTTAATACAGAAAATGCAGAAATCAAAATCTAAAAATCAATAGTCCTGGGGATTCACTTTATTGTTTTTCCTTATAAAGCATTTCAATCTATTTAAATCAATTATTCTCATCCAGTCCCCCATAGCAATAAAGACCTCGACAGCAAAGGAGCTAATGAATGCAATAGAATTTTCAGCACCTTGTCATCAGCTGCCATCCCTGCCACCACCTCTGGCTCCAGGGAATTAGCTATTTGAAGAAAGGTCATGAGGCCTCTGATGGCATTGGAGCCTGCATGTCAAATGACACCATCTTGACTAATGCTAAACGTGCTGGAAATGAGGAAAGTGAGTAATCACAGTTCAAAATAATAAATTTGAAAATGAAAGCAAGGTGGGATGGATGCTATTATGTTAATAAAGATCCAGTGTCACATCACTCCAGCATCTAAGACTCATGGACTAGAAAAAAAATGTAATTTTCAAGCTGGTTAGAAAGGCTTCAAGAGTAAATTCCCAATTTTACTTATACCAATTATGCAGGCATATAAATGGATATATATATATATATATCTTTATTTGGACAATTTATAAAGGAGAACATTCAATTTCTTCAAATCAATTTTATATGAACACAGTAGGCCCTCTCTCCTATCTCAATATTCATTTTTATTATGATTCAGTAAAATCTACCTGCCACGAAATAATCTTAGTATGGACCGAATGAAATAAATGTGACAACATGTAAGTATCTATACTTAAACAAAAAGGCCAAACAAATAATGTTGACTATACAGTTGCTCACATCTCTGTAAAAGATCTGTAGAGACTTGCTGGTATATGGGGTCTTAAAAATTGTTATTTATAGAACGATAGAATATTGTTCATAAATATTCTCACATTTTAAATTATTTTTCCTTTGCTTCAAAAGCAGAATATAGGAGAAATTATTTTCAATCTCCAGGATGCCTGTGATCATGCCTAGAGGACTGGAGCTGTTGGGACTTACTCTTTAGACCATGGAGTGTATGTACTAGGAGCTTCTAATTACTGGTTAGTGAGGTGCTCCAGCAAAAGTGCTCAAAGCCTTCCTTCCTCAAGTCATGAAGATATGATCATTCTTTGTGGAATGTAAAAAAAAAAAAAAAGAAGAAACATTAGTAACTGGAAAGTGGAAATTGGTTGAGCTTATGATTTCTTAAGTCGTTAAGACTAACCAGGTAAGTGGAAAACAGGAGGGTTCAGAGCAAAAAAAATGTAACGACCCACTGCCTCTCACCAGTGACAGCCTTAATTCTTTTTATGCAGAGATAATAAGATTCTCAAACATTATTTATATTATATCATCACTTCTTCAAAAACATTTAGGGTTTGTGTCATAGCTGCTACACCACTAAATATGGGATATAATAATTCTCTGTGTGTGTGTACATGCATGTCCCGTATGTGTAAATTTGTACCAAATATACCTCAAACTCATACATAGGGGCCAGAGGACAATCGTGGATGGTGCTTGCTCTTAAGTTTCTGCCTTTATTTGAGGCAAAGGTCTTTTGCATTCACTGCTGGCTAGACCAGACTAATTGGTCTTTGCACTCCTGAGGACACTCCTGTTCATGTGCCTTATCTTGCCCTAGGATCACTGAGTACAAATGTGCAAGAACATGCCTGGATTTAGGTGGAATTTGCAAAATGCAGTAGGATAAGAATTTGCCAAAAGAAAAAAATTCTAAAATAAATATTGTATCTTTTCAACTAAAAATTTATGGTTATGGAGATTTAAATACTTTGAAATTATTTTGAGAGTAAGGATAAGCATATTGACATCAACATGAAAAATTTTCAACTTAAATTAAAAGAATAAAGGCAAAATCTAGAAAGTAGAATATGGTATGACCCCCTTTAAAAAAAATACTGTCATTGTATTCACAAAGGTGAAGAATAGAAACCAGCAGAATCTCATGACACTGGTAATTTGGTCACACCAGGTGTGGCCTTTTACAAAAGAGAAAAAAAAGACAAGTTTCACTGTTTGTCTCAACTGCTCTTACCATTGAAAACCAAAAAACTTGTTTTTTAAAACAACCTGTATAATAGCGTGTAGATGCAGTGCATAGTTTTCCACTGTGAGTCTTAATAAAGCCACATGATTGATTTCACCTCGTTTCTCAATGAATGCGGATGACTCGACATCAGTGATGTTGCTTGGAGAGTTCATTCTTGACCTTTGGCTACAATTGTTCATGTGAAAAAAGCAATTGGACTAGTAATTGATAAGATTTTGTAAGAAACAAAGTGGTGGTTATACTGATTAGCATTTCTGAGAAATCAACTGGAACATTAAAAGAATTGTTAAGTATGTTTTATCTATTCTAGGATTTCAGAGGTGCTAGAAATATAAAAATACGAGGATAAACAATGTATATAGTGCAACATAACATCTGAGAAAGGCTTTTTATATGAAAAATGCTATGGGATTATCATTAGGATGTAATAATAATTTAATAATTAAACACATGGCCCACTTTAGTTTAATTTTATGAATAATTTGCAGCAAGCTTTTTATAAAGAGGTGTTTCATGATATAATCACAGACATTCTTCTGAATAATGTACAGCATTACTCATATTTGTAGAAACTGCATAAAATTTTCTTGATTTATTCCCTTTTGGCCAAACATAGGAAACTGAACTTGACTTTTTTTGTGCTAATTTTATTAGGTGAGTAAAAACATTATCAAAAATAATAAAAATAGACACTTTCATATAAAATTAAGACTGCAATGATAATGAAGTTAATGTGCCCTTACCTACCCACTTTGTGGTTGGATCTAAGGCCTGCTCCATAAGAGGAAACCCATACATGTTATTCTTACTGGGACCAAAAATATATGGGTGGGTAGATCAGAAGCCAATAAGGACAACTCCAGACTACTATTGTGTTTAAATGACCCCTAATGACTTATTGCTTTACCAATAAATTACAATATCCATCAACCCTCTTTAGAAAAGCTTCCAGTAGATTATTAGTAACAAAAATCCTTAACTGGTAACACCCAGAAATTAAAGACTGTGGAGTGCTCAGCCCTAAATGGCACTTACTTATCAAATATTTTCCCCTAAAATGTTGCCAACCAAAATCTAGAAAACATGTTTGTAATTTCTTCATGTAAATATATCTTCTGTCATCTCAAAAATTCACCCTTTGAATTTTCTTCTAAAAGCATTTATCTCCTTCTGCCCCACCAATTTGACTTGCATTTTTTTTCTCTTCTTGAAATGCTCTTCAGGCTTTATCACTGCCCCTTACTTTGCCCAGGTTACTCCTCAACTCAGTTTTTACTTGGTGGGTTCTAACTGACTCATGAATTCACTCCCAATGCCATCCTCTTTGCCATAAGTATCTACCCATTATCATTCTCTTGGGTTAGATGTCATTAAAATCTTTGTCCATCTAAACATGTACCTTAAATATTTGTCTATTCTTAGATGAATTATTAGCAGCTATATACATTCATGTAAGTGCCTTCTTCATATAGCATGTAAGCTTCATTGAATGAATCAATGAATGAATGAATGAGAAGAAATATTTTCTCCAATTTTTTGTTTCTAAAATTAGGGGGGAAAACTGTCTAACATCTATGTCTATATTATTTACATACACATACACATGCATATACATATACATGCATTCTGTTCATATAATAAAGGTGAACTAAAGAACCAAGTTGTATAAATTATGTTCACCCCTGCAGTGGGATCTTATTAATTTATCCTTTGGATAGCTCCATTGATGAGACCAAAATTGGCAAAAGGAAAAATATTATTGAACAATGCTCACCACTAAGAACTCTTTATTAAATTGCAATTTAAGGCATTTTATATGCATTGCTGATCAGAGAATGTATAGCAGACTTTTGCTGAGCACTATTTAGTTATTCCATCCTCATCCTCACCTGTCACATTAGCTCGCTCCTGTCTCATTCTCAGTGATCTCAAAGCAATACAGTTGATGGATCATGGAAAATAAATCTAGTGTGGAAACACCGATAATTTTCTCTAGGTTAAAAAAAAAAATCCAGGCAAGAGTCGTTTGCAACTACTAAATTGCTGGGTATAGTATGTTGGCTTGGCACTCTGAAAAAGGAGGGAGAGGAGTCTGACAAGAGCCAAAATTCTTCAGAGAAATATGCAAATCAGAAATTTGCTATCTTTTAAAACCCCTTTAACAATGACCTAGTTTTCAGAACGCTGAATACACTTGGCTCTATAATCACATTATCTCACTTCTCTTTTGCAGACTGTGGAGTGAGAGAGACATATGGGTACATGAAAACATTGATAAAGCACAGTCGCTTTGCCATGCATCTAGTTTTCTCAGGAAAATACATGATCTACAGCTGTAGGAGATCAAATCTCCCTGTACGACATAGTCATAGATATTTTTTTTAAATTCAGTTTGTGGAACCTGTGCCACAGACTAATGACAATACTATAAAACCTTTCAACAAATGTAGTCATTGTGAAAGCAAATGAGAAAAATGATCTCATTTCAGAAACAACATTGAAGATGAGGCTGTTCAGTAAAGAAGGGACCATGAGGATTAGTGCTTATCCTTTGAGCACATCCTTTATTACCTGTTTCCTCTCAAATAAATGAAGAATTCATTTGTGGATAACATAGATCTGCATTAAGGTTTTACTCATGTGATAGCTTAATATGTTCAGTTCAATTTGGACTTTCTCCTCCCTTATCAAATGGGTGATGAGGTCATTAGTGTGATGGGAAGCCAGTGTTTTATCTGGGTTACCCTATTCTGATCCCTGTCTTCTCAATTCCAATCCTATATTAGTTTATTCACTTTCAGATTAACTGCCAATCAAATCAACTTTGATCAATGAATCAGTTCATGTGTGTGGTCTAGCTTTGCACAGAGAGATTTGGTTTCTAACATGTCCCTGCCATAAGGAATGAGCTTGTTTTCAGATATGTGAACTCTTTGCTACAGATGTAATGAGGCAGTTTCAAAATCTGAGAGCCCTGTGTTGGTTACTTGTCTGAGTTACATTTGAATTTTTCTTTTTTTTATTAACTAAAACTAATTGTTTCTGATCATGATTACCACTTCATCATCTCCAGGATCCTTCCCACTACCCCATCCATCCAACCTCATTCCTTTTTTCTCTTTCTTTAGAAAACAATCAAATAAAAAGAAAAAAAAAACACACAAAAATCCTTCTCACACACACACACATCTCATAAAACAAAAACCATTATATACAAGTAAAAGACCAGTAACATTAAAAGAATGCCCAAACAAAGCATTATGAGACAAAAATACCATTGAGTTCATTTTGTGTTGAACATCTACTGCTGGGCATGGGACCTACCCTAAAGTAAGTTTTATATCTTCAGTGAAGCTCAGTTAGGGATAATTTATTTTTCCTTTGCAAGCAGTTATCAGAGATCTCTTCTTGGTTAGGGACTGGGGCTTCTGTCTACTTCTCACTCTCCATGGTGAGAAATGGTCTGGCTTGCACTTTGCAGGTCCTATGCATGCTTGCTTCAGTTTCTGTGAGTTCATATGAGCACCAGCCCTTTTGTGTCTGGAAGACAATATTTCCTTGGTGGCATCTTTCCCCACTTGCTCTTAAAATTTCTTTCCTTCTCTTCCATGTAGTTCCCTGAGCTTCTGATAAATGCATCTCATTTAGGACCTAGTGTTCTAAAGATTATCACTCTCTTATTGTTCTCTTGTTGTTCTCTGTATTAATTACCATCTATTGTAAGAAGAAGCTTCTCTGATGATGGCTAAGTAATGCACTGATCTATGGGTTTAGCAGGATGTTGCTAGGAGTCATTTTGTTGCTATGTTCCTTTACCAGAACAATAGTATTTGGTTTTTTCCAGGCCCATAGCCCATTTAGTGTTAGATTCTCAGCCACCTAAACAGTATTAGATATGAGTTCTATCTCATGCAGTGGGCATCGGTTACTCTCACAGCTACTGATCTCACATTTCATATAGATCTGTCCCCATTGTAGATGGCAGGTTTGTAGCTATCTCGGTAGTTATTTTTCTCCTCTGGCACCACGCAGAGTAACTTCCAGTTCCATGAATACTAGTTAGTATGGGTAAAACCTCTAGACACCAGCTTGACTTCTCTGTGCTCAATGAAAGGAAGTATTATCTTCAGCAATAGGCTTCACCATCAGTTTGCAGGAAGCTACCAATAGTCTTCGAAATAGCCTGAGTTTTTTGGAGGGGGGTATTCCATAGAGCTCCATTAGCAAACAATTCAATTAGATATTAGTTATTTTTTCTGTTACAGGTGTCTTTAGTCATATGGTACCCCTCCCATTATATGAGTCACATGAAATGATAACACAGGTGCTTCAGTAATCCTTCTTCTCCAGCTTCACTCTGTGCTGTCAGCCATACATACAACCTAAATATGTGTCAAAGCAATGTTTACAAATCTAACATCACTGTCAACCAATGGCTTCTAATAAAATATGTGAGAACAAAGAGAATAGTTGTATTACCTCATGATATCTCTCCAAATACTACCAATTATTCAAAAAAGAAATCTAGTAACTTTACAGTGGGTAAACTCCTCAGAGACACCTCTTTCAACAAATGATCAACATGGCACACCATTGAGAACACAACACCATCTTGTACACATGAGAAGAACAACCAAGTTTGTGGCGGGCTTGTAGTGGGGGAAAGGTATAAAATTTTAATCTGATCACAAGCTAAAACCAGACGACTACATTCTAAAAAAAGAAGTGTTAGATGCTCATCAAAAGTCACAAAAGCTAAGACTAGAATTGTCTCAGAGTGAAGAAGCCAAGGAGACACAATGATGATGTGCATAGTGTAAGGAATCCTGGCACATAGTGGCAACGTGGCAAATGTGATTTTCCGATAACCCAACATGGTGCTGGGTGAGATAAGAATTCCTGGCATGTAGTGGCCCATGGTAAAGCCAACATGGCATCTGCAGAACACAGAGGGCATGCCCCTAGGTGTGGCTACAACATAAATCTGTGCCCACCCACTCTCTTAAAATGAGACACCACATGAAAACCTGTCTCTTTCTCTTGTGCTTTTCTTCCCTTGTACTTGCCCAACAACTCTCCTGAATAAACTCTAGTGTGGTGCTGGTAGTATGTGTCTGTTCTCATGTGCAAAACCAACACACAGGAGACCTTAAACCCTGAAAGAGAAAGATTAAAGGGAAAGTGTGAGGATGAAGTAAAGTTTGTTGGTAGTAAACAGATATAGAATTCCACCGATATTAATTTTCCTTAAAACATGGTTGTGGAACTTAATATCAGAAGTATTAAGGTAGAGAACGTACATGAACTGTGTAAACGTAAACATATTTCAAAGTAAGAAAGGTAAACGTAAACAAAACATTAATAATTGACTGAAATTCTAATTTTCAATCCAAATTGGACAAGAGAACCAGGCTTAAGTGTTTATTTTTCCTCAAAACACATTTAAGTATTGAATACAAAGAGTTTGAAATGTAAAAACCCCAAGTGTAAAAAGCTGGTATAGACCATTTAAATATCAAAGTAGTCTTCCTAACATTACCAAAGACAAAAGGTCATATTTTGTGAGAAAATAAATTCATCAAGAATCCCCCCCAACACAAACTTATGTGCAGCCAACAAATACTCTCAAAATATAGAGAGGAAGAGAGAATAAAGAATATGAAGAAGGAAAAAATTGAAAATTGGAGTTTATCTCTAGTAGTATTTCAGAAAAGTGAGTGCTATGGTTTGAATGCGTCCCTGAAAGTGTACTTGTTACACATTTTTTTCCAGTGTAACAGTGTTGAACAGGTCCTCTCAGAAGTGCTGTGTAATGAACAGTTCTATTCTTATAAATGCCTTGTCCTCAGAGTCACTTGGTTGGCAAAGAGTAGTGGGGAGAATCTGGCTTTTCCTTTCTCACTTGGTTTCTCTGGCCTTTCTGCTTTCTACCATGGAATGAAGTAATAAAGTTCATGACCCAATATGTCTAGCATCTAGAACCATCAGCTATTAACATTTTTTAATCTTTATAAATGTCCCAGTGTCGCACACTCTGCTACAGTAACACAAAATGGAATTAGACAGTAAACTAAAATATAAGTAAAATAAAATCACACTAAACAAGTAATCTGATTGGTACTTTTAGAAATTAACATTCAACAACTAAGTGATATACACCTGGGAATAGTGAATTTAGTGAAGTGCTTGCTGATAAAGCATGAGAACTGAACTCTAGATTTCCAGCATCCGTGTAAAAAGCTAGGCACAGTGGCTTGCACCTATAACCCCAGTCCTGGGGAGAAAGAGGTATGTAAACCGTTATGCTTAATGGTCAGCTATCCTGACTTAGTGGTGAATGACAGACTCAATGAGAAACTCTCAAAATAAAAAAACCAGGTAGAGAGCAACTGAGGATGATGTCCAGCATCAATCCCTGACCTCCTCATGCTCACACACACACACACACACACACACACACACACACACACACACACACATACACACACCCTACACATATTGTGTACAAAACACACACCTAAGTTAAGAGAATGAACTTCCTCTGGCTTCAAATTTTTAAAGATATACTTGCAGGATGAATGTGGGTTCCTTGCTACTTGACCACAAATCTTACAATTCAACCTTAGCATGGCTTTCAACAATTTAATCTCTGGTACAGGACAGAGGGTTAAAGCTAGCATGCTTGAGGGGTTTTTTTGTGCTTTGGGAATTGTCTTTTTCAAATACATGTATTTATTTCTATACTAAGCAGATGAATAACCCAATAAGCTATTAGATAACGTAGAGATGTATTATGTAGAAAATAAGGGTTGTTGGAACATAGACAGTTAGCGATGACCAGTGGAAATGATTACTTTTTATTTTGACCTCATAAATCACATGAAATGCTGCTTTGTCCCTATACTCTCTGATTATCTCCTTTGGGCTCTCATAACTTGGGAGATAATTCTGACAGTTCTCTCCTCTGGTTTCTCATCCCACACCTAAAATAATCTTTCAGTCTTTGACTTTTCAGTCTAAAGAATCTGGGATAAAAGCACAATTCAGCCTATTGGAAATGTTGACCGAGTTTTCCTTCCATATTTTCCCTCAGTATTGATCGGTGTGAAAGAGGAACAGATGGTGGGAGATTAAGTGTGGGGGAAAAGTCTTTGCAGCTCAACTGTCTCTGTTCACTCATTAACATTTCCATCAATAACTATTCCATTTATTTTATTTAATTAGCCTGACTCACAAACATTTGGCCATAGGAGTCAACTAAAAACTCTAATATCTAGCACTATTCTGGAAAGAATGTGGGAAAGTAATAATAAAGTCCATTCTGATAAGAATATCTCTCAATATGTGCCTATTATACCGTATCAATTTTAACAACTGACTCTTTTCCCTCATAACAAATGCTTATAGATACCAACATATATGTGTGTTGACATGCCTGTGCATATATGTGCACACAGGCATTTGCATTATTAGACTTCCAGATAGTTTCGATTGCGACTGTCACTATATTTCCCTGTCCACAAAATAAGTGCTGTCGGAAGAAAAGTGAAAGGCACAGCAGCACACAGACAAACATGTATTGTCTTTAAAAATTGTCTTTGTATTTTGAGACTATAACGTAACTAGGTCATTTTCCTCTTTCCTTTCTTTACTCCAAACCGTTCCATGTAACCTCCTACAATCTCTTTCAAAACCATGTCCTCGTTTTCTTTAGAAATATAAGTCCAGCACACTCAGTCCATTTAATGTCACTGATGTGTGTCTGCTTTAAAGACTGACCATTTGATATTGGACAAACAATTCGTGTGTCCTTTATTCTCCCACTGTCAATTTTCCTCGGTTGCCTATAGTTCTTTTTTTAAGGTTGAAGCCTTTTGCACATTTCCTCATCCATGTTAGCACGTCTACTGGTATTGTCCTTATTACAATCACGTTTAGGCAGTCATGTTGGTGAAACTTTATGCATGTAGCTTCTCACAGCTCAGGGAGACGCAGACTCAGAAACTTGGTACTCTTCTGTCTCTTAAGATATTTCTTTCTTCTCTTTCAAAAATAATCTCTAATCTTCAGGTGCAGAAGTTGTATTGTACTGTGTCAGTTGGAACTCAATTCCTCAGCTCAACATTTTGATATGTCGTATTTTTCTGTAATTGTCTCTGTGGTAAATAGAAGTTTCTTTGATGCTGGTGATGACTATACTTCTCTGTGAATATAAGGACAGATATTTAAAATAGAGTTACTGGTTTGGTTGTAAGTTTAGGCAGTTATAAATTCTCCTCAAAGATCCATGGCTTCACTAACTTTAGGATGTTGACTATGCTTCTGTTTGTCTTTTGATAAAACACTCAACTGCAATCTCTCTGTGTGGTGCTGCTCCATAAGAGAGCTGGAACATACTCTTGACACAAAATTTTCCTTGGTCAGATAAAGCATATCAAGACGCCTATATTTACATTTTTGTATGTCTTAAATTTTATAATGAGTATACATTAGTTATGCTTAAATTTTTGTTATTGTTTTGTTTTTTGAGACAGGGTTTCTCTGTGTAATAACTCTGTCTGTCCTGGAGCTTGCTCTGTAGAGCAGGCTAACCTCTAAACTCCCAGAGATCTGCCTGCCTCTATCTCCCAAGTGCTAGGATGAAAGGCAAGCACCACCACCACTCAGAAAATATGTGATTTTTAAAATCCCTGAAAAGAATAAACTTGACAATTAATGGTAGGAGGAATTATGAAAAGAGTATGTTTATGTAATGCCTAGCAGGTTGCTGACTCCCTGTTACAGTGCATAGACCACAGTGACTGTGACTCACCTTCGGTCTTTGGCGACTTTTAGAGTGTATTTTCTATACACTCGCTTCCTCTTTTTCTCCTCACACTATGCTGAATCTGTTTCTCTTCCACCCAGTGAATTCCATACTTTCATTATTTTTTTATTAAAATGGCAACCCAACAGGCATATCTAAGGTCATTTACAGAAGTGTGCATAAGAAGTGGTTTACAGGAGCATGAGCTACACTCCTGAAGAAAATATTGTTTCTGAAAAAAAAATATCTTTACTTCCCAAAGCAATAATTTAATTGCATGACTCAGGGAGGTGTGGGGACTGGTAAGCCCTTCCTCCCTTCTATGACAGGTCAATGTTGTATAGTCTTGTTCGCATAGAGTAATGAATTTAGGATGGAACACAACTGTGTCTTCACTAATGCTTAGCCACCCATCAATAGCGCAAGCCTCCTTCCTTATTGTGGCAGCATCTAGCACAGTATCTGTCACACAGTCAATATCATTTACAAAATGTTTGGTGAGTAAATGAACAAATGTAGATGGCACAGTAGCTCACAAAGGGAAAATATGGAATTTCTCCGTGGGGGGGGGTCAAGGAAGAAATGGTAACGATACTTGGAAGACATGCTTTAGTAAGACTTTCTGAGTTATAGGTGTTCATCTGTATGGCTAAGAAATACATGCAATGGACTGTGAAGCAGGATATGCAAGCCAAATAAACCCTTGTGTCCTCAAGTTTCTTTGGTCACTGCTTGATTACAGCAATAGAAACCCCAACTAAGACAATATAGCATGGGCTTTTACAAACTGAGGAAATATCTATGCAGCATGTGTATGCTATATGTATGGTACATGCAGCCTCTTGTTGGTAAAACAATAGCATGTTGTATATGATTGCATAGTTGTGACCAAAGGGACCATGGTGAGTGGTCAGTTCCTCTTTCTGTGGTAGGGGTTGCCTATGAGCAGATATAAATACAAGAATAGCTTGATCTATGGTGTTTTAAGAAAATGCAAAGAACTGTAATTCATATGACACCATTGAGTGACCAAGAAGGAGCCAAACAAATCAAGTTCAAACTACATTTCAGACATTCTTTCCCTTCTGTCCTGTCATGAGGAGAGTAACACAGAAGTCGCCTGACAAAATGTATCCTTCTTGCCCCCTTTGAAACTTCAAGTTTTATGATAGTGACCTCAACAAGTTTATCATGTTGGAAGCTGTGCTCCTACAAACACATTTTTAGGGTAAACAGAAAACATTGAGAATTCACTTTACCTCACAGATAATGCACAGAGTGTTACCTAATCATAAATGAAAACATTCTGAGGCAGCTGGTTCTGGGAAGGAATGTACGGCAAAATTGGTATGACTTTAGTATGTCAGGTGAACTACTGGTCCATCATTCCCTCCTCATATCAACATGTTTGAAAGGATTTAGATCCATGAGTATGAGTTTATGCCTGGCTTTGAGTTTCTAAAACAAGTATGCATCCCGTGTGTGAATAAGTCTGAAAACTTGGTCTGTTTGCTACAGTTTTTCATGATTTTATTTTAAATGGAACAGTTGTTTTATCATTGTGAGAGGTGAACTGTCTCTGTGGTGGGGATATAACTCCAGTTGCAGGATCTTATTTCATTCACGGGAGCAGAAAGGGTAAAGAACTTGGGGGTGTGAGGGGAAGTGATCTGTTTTGTGGTCTGTCATCTCTATCAATTTTGCATAGAATTCCCATCATCCCTCTGCCTGTTCTCCTCAGACACAGACAATCTCTACTGCTCTGAGCCATGACTCCAACATGGATGCTCTCACCAAATACAACATATGGGGCCATCTGCTTCCCGTGCCCTCGGCTACTGCTTCCTTGGCACTTGCTGCCTTCTCAGCAATGCTAGAATCCACTCTTCCCAAATTTGGGAGGCAAATTAACCCACCCTTTCTCATTTTTCAATTCTTTATACTGACGTGGAGAACTCTTAGGTTGGAGATAAATTCTATGGTCCAGTTTATTGCAGGATAATCTTTCTATCCTTTTAAATTCCTGCCCCCAAGAGTATAGCTATTTTGTGATCTAAGACTCAGGAAGACTTGTGATGCAGAAAGGGATAGCAGGCTAGGATGCTTATCCTACTGTATTTTGACTTGTCACAGGCATCTGTTCTTATAGACAACCATAAACATGGTGAACTCTGACCACCATGAATTTTTGTAATGTGGAGGAGGGTAAACGTTATTATACATCAAAGAATCAACCTCACTTTAAGTAAACTAGTGTTTATTGGACATTTAGCATTTGCAAAGCATTTCTGTATAACACATATGCACATCTAGAGAAATTTGCAATCTAGTGAATAGGAAAGACTGGGCCATAAATAACAGTAATGTAAAATCTAAAATGATTAATCTGCTCCTATGAGCCATAAACAAAGAGCTTGGAGAGCTCTGAAAAGGTAATTAATTTTAATCAGGGGGGTTGGAGGGCATTAAACTCAGTGGAGCCACAGTCTACAAAGAAAGCAAACACAAACATCTCTTGGCATTTCCTCAGGTCTCAGAGTAAGTTGGGTGGTGGTTTAAGGACTGTGCACCATTTCTGCAGTCCTCAGACATATCATGTTATATTTTAGAGGTTCGGAGCTCTGAGGTAGGTTTTGCTAGGACATTCTTTATATGGTTCCTGGGTCACCGTTAGAACAAGGTAGGTGTGTACCTGTCCCTATCTACTTTTCTAACCCCTATTATCAAGATTTTAAACTTCTTTTACCAATGTGGTGGTAGGATCTCTTTTGTGTTTCTACTGGGAATTTTTGTTTTGTTTCTACCTGACAATCCAATTTTGGATTCTGTGCCACTTTGTTCCTGGCATTTTCTGACTATACAAACATTGTTCAGAAGTTAGAAAAATGAAACAACCATCATGCCAGAAAAGGAAGTCAGAGTTTCCTTTAAGAGAAATTTGGAAACCTAGAATGTGTATTACTAAGTGAAACAATCCTATCAGAAAAGGCTACAGAGTGTTTGATCTCAACTATGCGATATTTTGGAAAAGGCAGATCCTTGAAGACACTTACATGAACCATGGTTGCTACATTTTAAATGGGAAGAAAGGAACAGGTGATACACATAGAATATTAGGGAACTAAGATTACAAATGTGATCATAGATTATATTTCATCTAACCAAGGCCATAAACTACACAATACTAATAGTTAACCCTAGACTGTGTTTTAGGGATAATGATGTATCAATATTGGCTCATCCGTTGTATAGAATGTATTTCTCTGGCTTAGGAAGACTTGTTGATGGAAACTGAGTGTTCCATTCACCTTAGTATGACCATAACAGTACTTTAAAAATTAAAGTCTACTTGGGAAGAGTTAGAAAAAGGGATGAAGTTAAATGATAGAGTGTTTACTTGGTGTATAGAAGGCCCCAGGTTGGATCTCTAGAGCACACAACACACACACATACTTTCTCTACTCTTTCATTTACTGGGTGACTCTTTTGATTGCCCAGGACAACCTCTTTATCTGTTACCCGTGATCCATATGTAAAAAGGGGGAAAATCACTCTCTTTTATTTCTTATGATATTTGTATTGTGCCTTGATGATAAACTTCAAACAGACATATCAGATTATAGGAAGAGCAAAGGGAAAATTAATAAAAGGAAATATTGTGGTTTCTGTTAGCCATTTCAGTGTTCTCTGTTTGTTTTATCAATCAAAGAAAAACTGAGTGTATCCAGGCTTATGTAAGATCACATAAAATGAGTGTTTATCATGCTGAAAAAGATAGTCTGTCTTTTCTCTGGTCACCATGGTAACCCCTAAAAGCGAAGATTGTCTCTGATTAGGTTGCCCTTCTCTGGAGGAACTGACCAGAAAAATAAAATCCTTTGAGAAGTTTGAAGCAGAGGGTAGGATGTTGTGTCCTTCTTTCCGTTCAGCTGCCTACCTATCCTTCTCCATGATTCTAAACAATAGTGAGTCAGCCTAATGCTTAGAGCTTTGTCCCAGCTGAACAAAGCCATTCCATGCTACTCGTGCCTCATTAAGAATGCACCTCAGCTCAGTTCTTTGTGAGCATTGTCTGTACAGCTTTTCAACAGAATTCCAGATAGCTTTGGACGGCTCGTGAAAGGACCAAGGAACACTCTGAAAAGAAAAATACACAAGTCAAACAAACAGGTCTGTTCTGAGTAAGTGGTAAAGGGAAATTCAAACTCAATCATGCCTGTTCTAATAAGGTTCTGGAGGCAGGAAAACCCCGAGAAGGTGGACATATTGAAAGTGTCGGACAATAGTCTCATGCCTGGATTATTGGTGTCGAAGTGAGATTCTTATTCTTCTTCATCTTTTTAAGTGAAGTTGACAGTGTTCTTTGAAATGATAAAATCCTTCCATGCACAATCTGGTTTTCCCTTCCTAACTTTTTATTGGCACACTAGTGTCTGTAAAAGGAAGTGTCAATTAGTTGTTCTGTTCTTCTAATTTTTATTGTCCTAAATAATGCAGTAACTAGTTGTATTGGATGCTTATAATAAAAGAGTATTAAGAAGTAGAGGAGATGGTAGCTCTATACCTATGTAACTGAGGCGATAAAAGTTGACCTGGCACAATAGTCTGCAGGGACAAACTTAACAAGAATTCATGTAACTTCTGCAAAGCATTTGTTACCCTTTTTATGCCTAATAAACTTGAAAGTTGAGCATGATCAAATATCATCTAATTCCTTACATGGCAACGATGATTTCATGTTACCAACTTTACACAGGAAAAAAAAAAAGTCTTTACATTTGAATAAAAGATGGAATATAAAGCCATTTTTCTTTTTATTGAAAGTAGATGGATTGTATTTTCTGATTATACATGATGACTAACAAATTTAGAAGGCTAAAACTACATAGACTCTGTCTAGACATGGAATTTTACACAGACATGTGACAATTCATTCTTCAGCCCCAGTGAAGCAGAAAGCAGGAGGATATCTAGCTCCAGCCTGGAAATACCAGGTTAAAAATTTAATGTATCCATGCAGTATAATTCTATGAATAATTTTTAAAGTTAAAATATTAGGTTGGCCAAGAAGAAACAAATATAAACTATTCTCTGAAAAGGTGTGAGTGTTACATGTATGCAGCAACAATTAGTGAATAAGAAGAGGCGTGAATTTGAAATAAAAGCAAGGAGAAGGGAATTGTCTGGAAGGAGGGTCTGGAAGGAGAACAGGGAAGGGGAAATGACGTGATTATACTATAAACTATAAAAGTAAAATAATTTTAGGAGTATGTGTGTGGGGTGGGTTAAAAAGTACATGTGTATGGGCATGTGCACAGATGCCAGAAAACAAGCCTGGGTGTTACCTGCAGGAACACCACTTACCTACCTTTGAGACAGATTTTCTCATCAACTTAGAGTCCAGTTGGTTCCAATGACTGGCCTATCATGTCTGCATTACCAGTATTGGGATCATAAGCGCGAACTACCATGTCAGCTGTGTTTACATATATTCTGGAAATCAAACGCAGGTCCCCATGCTCCAAAGGCAAGGTTTTATTTAGTACAAAACCACCTTCCCAGTTCAAAATATATTCTTGCATGATGGTGTGGCAAATGCATAATACTTATTACTAGATATATTTTAAATGCTAGTTTTATAAGAACTTCTTGGTTTTCAGACTAACTCACGTCTAGTCATATAATCCTCATACAATAAATAAGTTAGTAGTGGCACAGGAAAAGTTAGCCAGCCTACCGAGGTTAAAACAACTGGAAATATCAGGGTTTAATCCCTAAATCTAAACGAAGCCTGTGCACTGCCATGCTCCCCGTGATGACTACAGGGCATTAAACTCTGAAACTATAAACAAGCCCAAATTAAATGATTTTCTTTGTAAGAGTTGACTGAGTCATATTTTTTTGAGCAATAAAGCACAACTAAGACACGAAATGTAAGTTCATATTTGTACAAACATCATGTCCAAAAATATTTTAATTATTTATTTTATTTTTATAATATAGTTAGTTCATTTCCCCCTTCTCTTTTGTCCCTCCAAATCCCCTCTTCCTTCTCTCTTTCAGCTTCATAACCTCTTTTTCCATTACCTGTTTTTACATATTGTGTATATATATATATATTTCTAGATGCATGAAGACAACGTACTCAGATTACATAATGTGACTTGTGTACATACCTTCAGATGCCCAAACAAGTTATAAGAAGATGGGAAACCCTGCAGCGTGTGTTTCTGGAAGGGAAGCTAAGAGACTAGAGATTAGGAAAGGGCCAATATTTACTTGTCATCTTAGAGAATTCATCACCTGTATTATCACAAAAATACCATCTGCAGATAGCACTAAAAAAGACAGCAAAAAATTCCAATCTTTACTCTCACTTACAACAGTTTGAAAAAGCAATTAGTTTCATTAGTAATTGTCTACTCTTTCAAAATGCCATTGAACACACATTGACTTCCTTTAGAAGGAAATACATTAAGACTCCCTTCCTGCCTCCTAAGTTCTTCTCTTCACTAGCCTTCCCCCGTGCTGAGTCTGATCTCTGGAAACAGAGTTCTTGCTACCCACACGAGCCCTGTATGCTATGTTTCCATGAGTGTCCCATACCAGCACTGTAGAGACAAATCATTTCATGAATCTGAATGTAAAACAAGAGTTTAGATGAGGAGATATCAAAAAAATGATAAAGATTTCCCAAAAGGTCTTTATGTTTTTGAGGCTGATATTGATAGTGGTGGTGGTGGTGTGTGTGTCTCTGTGTGTGTTTATTCTAAGCATCTAACTTTCATTTATGAGTCACCTTTTATGTCCCTTAAAGATTTTATTATGCTCTTATTTGACAGATATTTTCATTTTACTAATAAAAATGAACTGTAGGTGATTAAGCGACTTCCTGAAATCCAGGTTTTGTGTTTCCCAGGAGAGTGGAAAAGGAGGTCTTTGTGTATTCATCTTTGGATTAAATTCTTTGAGTATTCTTGCCTAAATCTTAATATCTGACTGTCCATCTCTCTGTCACCACATCAAGCTATGTTTATTATTATATTCAGCCTGTCTGTGTGAGATGGTGCTTCCCATTCCTTGGGACCACAGAACAAACACAACAGACCTCAAAGTGCACATCAAACTGTTAGGAGTCACAGCCGCACACCACTCAGTACAAGCCAATGAGTACGGTCTTCTCAGTACATCTATTGTCCTTTAGGAAATACATTTCAATAGGGTTAAGACATCTGTTTGTTTGCTTAAGGAAAAGTTAGTAAATAATGATCTGGCACTTGGATTAACACAACAGGTACTGTGTATTTACGCTGCCTAATGATAATGAGTTATATTGAGTATAAGTGAAGGGATTAGGCACACACATACGTGAGAGGCTGAATTGCAATACCTACTGAATTCCTCTAGAGGGAGAACTGAGCATCAATACACAAGCACACACTCATCAAAACTGGGTCAACTAGAGTAACCCTGAAGATTGTTCTATGACACAAAAACATTACTTTTGGCCAAAGTTCCATAAACCAAATCACAGACTTGTTGCTTTGAATAAGTGGCATTCTCTGTGTAACGAAGTCACCCTTTAATATATAAGACTGCAGGATCTTTTTTTTTTCAATATTGGAATAATAGGGAAAAGAAATCTCACACAAATATATCATTTCACTCATTTTACCCACAATAAATCATAAAAATGTCTGTATTACATGACAGGTGATAAGCTTTTTATAAACAGGTGCAAAGCTGTGCATTTGAATAGCATCTTTATGTGTTCATGCCAACTGCCCTCTATTTATGAGTATGCCAACAGCCTTCTACCTGAGTATGGGTGCAAAGTAGCATATAAGCACTGCCTGACACTTATCATGATGGCCATCCCGCCTCTCTGCACCATTTCCTATGGATGGACAGGATTTTGCTGACATGTCCAATCCTTTTTAAGTTCAGGGACTTGATATGAAGCGCTGTCATAGCATTCATGAGGCTTTTTCCAAAGCTGCCCTTCATGGTAGCCACACAGTTACTACAGAACCTGGTGAAATAAGCATCAGGGGAAGCTGAGATCACTGGCTCCAGCAAGAAAGGCTTTGATGAGAAATCAACGGTAACAGGAAATTATCCTGTCCATCAACACCGTACCCAGAACCCCTACCTTCTGATGGTAAGGTGACATCACTGGTCAGAAGCACTGGCCTATTTTCTGTACTGCTTATACTGGATTGGACTGAATGAAAATAAACATCTTATATAACGGGCAGGCTGTGCTTTCTGTCTTTTTCTCCCCACCCAGGGAGATTTTCTCAGCATGAATTCTGCATGTACAATTAACATTGGCCAAATTTCAACTGAAAAATCTGTTAGTTTTTAAAGCAGATTGACAAATACAGCCCATGGATGCTGCCTCCCATTCCTTCTTTACATGTGTGAAGACACACACACACCGAGAGAGAGAGAGAGAGAGAGAGAGAGAGAGAGAGAGAGAGAGAGAGAGAGAGCATCACTGCTACTCCATCCCACTGCTGCCTCCAACCCTCCTGTAATCAAAACAGCTTTGTACCAAGAGACACAAAAAGGAGCCTAATTAAAATTGAAATTTGTCTTTGAGAAGTTGAAACAAAATAAAAGATTGCAGATTAGAGCTATTGTCCCATCCCAGTGATACAAAACAGACCCCCTCTGTGCTTATTTTCTCAGCAATGAAAGAGACAAATCAAAGATTTCAAAAGGATGCATCCTGCCATAGTAGCCTTTAGCATCCTGAAGAGAATAACCTTAGAACCAGGCATGTTCAGCTGTAGTTTGTAATAATTAACCAAGATTCCTGAGCTTTGTCTCATAAATCCTGCTTCGTATGGTGTGATTTATGAATCTTTGAACCTTAGCATTTTATTGTAGAGGCTGCTTCAGAAAAAAATATGCAAATGAGCATTCAGTATGATTTTTCTTATTTCTGATGCTACAATAAGGCAGAGACAGCAAAGAGCCAAAAGGGCAGCTAGGGGTGGGGTGATAATTTGAAGAGCTTGGTGGAGACTCATTTGAAATCTCTATGCTGGGAAGGAGGAGGATAAATAACCTAGTGGACGTGGCACAATCATGGTGCAGTCTTGATTTAGTCAATATTTGAATATCATGCATTCATGGTACATGGTAAATGTCAAAATAACCTAAACAATATGAGGCTAAACTTAAGGTCTGGCAATTTTTTTCACCAAACTACCAATTTGTAGTTTAAGATAGGATGACAATTAGGAGGGAATGCAAGTAATAGCTCATAAATTAAAGGGGGCCAGAAAGATTACAAGACCTACAGGAACAGCAAACCTGCTGTGTGACTGTGTCTCCCAGAAGACAATCACTCTTGACATCCCAACAATGGCTGCCTAAACATGCCTGAACAAGGACAACTCCAACAGATGTGGTATAAAGAAAGCAAGCAGGAAGTCTCACAGGGACACATTGCATCCTGAGACAAAGAATTACTGGTACAGGCTGCTGAGGAATGCTGAAGCCAATAAGAGATAAGCTTCCAACCTGGTTATTCAGTTCTGAGCAGTCACCTTGAAATTATATACATACAAGCAACACTAAACAGGCCCAGCAAGTTGTATTTATACATTTTATACATATATAAAAAAGTAACAATAACATGTTTTAGAGAAGCTATAAATTTTAGAAGGAGTAGGGGGCACCGGAGAAGTTGGAGGAAGATTTAAAAAAAGAAAAGAATGAAAAAAGATTTCGTTATGTTTCAATTTTTAAAAAAGTTAGAAGATCTCCCATTCTTACCTATCCTTAAAAGATAAATAAAATAAAATTACAGATTGCCTGTCCTAAGTAGGATCCATTTTGAAGAGTTCAAATTCCTTATTCAGGAATATTTGGTCAGGAAATTCAGACTTACACATGTGTATACCATACTTTTAATGCATGTTCAGGTGTGAACGTAAGTACATAGGTAATCTAATCTACTGCTAAACGATATACATTAGACTAGCATACACATCATCATTGAAAATCCATAGTAAAAGTTATTCAGAATATAACAAATTCATATTAAGACTCAGCTCTGCAAATTCAGAGAGATAATGGAGCAGCAAAAGTTTATATTTACACATCACCTTTAGTTTCCCAGTCAGTAGGAACCTAAATAATTTACTATACTCTATCTTTCTTTCATCATCTTTAATATGAAGACAATAATGCTTTTAAAATATTGTGAAGACAAAGCTAAAATTTCTAATGGAATATAGGGCAAATATCTGGACATGCAGACATGCATATGTGTACATATGACTTTGAATGATGAAAGACATATCCATTCACTCTGTTATTTCACAGTAAAGAAAAAAATTGAAATGTTTAATATTACTAAACAATAGATAAAGCTATTTGCCTTGTTATAATTACTATTTGTTTATAGGCTTAAAAATCATGATGACTCTCTTATTCTTTCCTGTGTAAATATAGCTGTTTGCACTGTGTCTGTTGTTGAACTTAGCTTTCGGTTCTTGGCTGATATTTCAAATATCTATCTTGTATTTAACAATACAAAAAGGAAATAATATAGTTTAGTGTTCATTATCTTCAAATAGATTTCAAAAGCACTAAGGAAAAACAAGACATTTAGAAATTAATATATATATATTAATTTATATTATATTATATATTATAATTAATATATATATGACTCAAGTTCAGCAGGCACTAAATGGAAATGTCAGTTAATGTAAGTTATTGTTTCACATGCATTTTGAAGATAAAGAAATATTTATCACAAAAGGAAATTTTTTTACCAATATTTTATGTAGAAATATGCTCTTTGACTGTTCAAGAAACATTTTGAAGTATTTTGACATTAAGAAACTCAAATCTCAGATTTTAAATAACATATTTAAAAGAAACAATGATAAATATCATCAAATGAGTATTATTGTCAAGAATGCACATCTTTATGCAAAGTAACTTAGAGAAAATATTGTTATTTATACTTCTGTAAACTAAGAATGTTGAGGTACAATGCTTTTTATAAGCTTTGAATCAAAAAGTTAAACCTGTTGGTGAAAGTTTTCTGGTTTTATAGTTTAGAAATAGCTGCTGTTTCTGAGAAACTTCTAGATGAAGGAAACTTAGGTTTCATAGATTCTGGATAGGGAAGCAAGAACTCTCATCTCTCTTTGTGTAGGGCCCAGATGCTGGCTTCTCTCTTCATGAAAATTCATAATGTATCTATTATAGCTTCCTAATTAAAGTCACACATATATGAATAGTGTTTTGAAACTCAGTCAGTCTGCATTATACATATGTTAACATATATTATGCTTTCAGAATGGTCTGTGAACACTCAGTGTACCCTGAAACAATAGGATTGCTTTACTCACTGCTTAAATTCGGCCTTTCATAATGCTGAAGGATTTAAAACAAGAGTTATATATTTTATAAATACTTATTCAATGGCAAGGCTGAAAAAGTTGTTTAGTTCTACTTTATTTTCCTTTCCAGAAAGCTGTCATTTACAATTCATTCAACAAATACAACTACTTAAATATCTACTCAGTCCCTTTTGAATACATTTGTGATAAATCTGGGTCAAAGTTGAGAGAGAAATCTACTCCAGTTCGCATTCTAGATTAACACAATTGAGAATCCTCTTTTAAATGAGCCATAACAGTCAGAAGACACACATCTATTCTAGCAAGAAATATAGCCTGGGCTTGAATCCTCTCTGAATCTGAACTCTGTCCAGGCATCTCTAGCCAAAGAATTCATATTTCACATGGAATTTCACCTTGATTCAGAGAACATGAATCCAAAATGTCAGTACAATGACACTGGAGAGCAACCCATGCTGCGAAGAGAAAGAAGATGAGTGACCAGAACACAGGGGCACCTACGTATGTGAAAGAAACACTACCAAAGCTTAAACTTCACATCAAATACCACACACTAATAGTGGGAGACTTCAATACCCCACTTTCACCCCTGGATAGGGCAACTAGACAAAAACTCAACAAAGAAAAAAGGGATCTAACAGAAGTTATGACCCAAATGGACTTAATAGATATTTACAGAACCTTCCACTCAAACACAAAGGAATACACATATTTCTCAGCAGCCCATGGAACTTTCTCTAAAATTGATCACATACTTGGTCATAAAACAAGTATCAATATGTATAAAAATGGGAATAACTCCCTATATCCTATCAGACCACTATGGTTTAAAGTTAGATTTTAACAACAAAAAACCACAGAAAGCCTACAAAGTCATAGAAGCTAAACATCTCTCAACTGAACCACCTCTGGGTCAAGGAAGAAGTTAAGAAAGAAATCGAAGACTTCCTAGAATGTAATGAAAATGAATCCACAAACTTATGGGACACAATGAAAGCAGTGCTAAGAAGAAAACCCATAGCACTAGATGCCTATATGAAAAACCTAGAGAAATCTCACACAAGAGACCTAACCGCACAGCTGAAGGCTTTAGAACAATTAGAAGGACACTCACCTAGAAGGAGATGGCAGGAAATAATCAAACTTAGGGGTGAAATTAATACAATAGAAACAAAGAGAGCAATACAAAGAATCAATGAATCAAGAGTTGGTTTGTAGTAGGAGGTTTCTGGCCTGGACTTTCGGGCCTAGCCTCAAGGTTTAGACCTGCAAACCCACAGACCCACAGAGACACACAGATGTTTACAATAGTTTTCGGCTGATCAGTCCTAAGGCCCAGGCATATAACTTGCTAGCTCTCTACCCTTCAACTAACCCATGACTCATCCTGTTCAGCCATGGGGCTGGGTACCTTTTCTCACAGCAGCATGGTTGTCCTCTGCTTCTTCCAGCTTCTCTCTGGCATTCTGCTCTGTGCTTCCTGTTCTCAGTTTTCTTAGTCTGGTAGCTCCGCCCACACTTCCTGCCTGCCTTTGGCCAATCAGCGCTTTTTATTAAACCAGTGGGTGGGACAATTGTTTACAATGTAACAACATAATCTCCCACATTGGTTCTTTGGGAAAGTTGACAAGATAAATAAACCCTTATCCACACTAACAAAAAGCAGAGAGAGAGTATCCAAATTAACAGAACCAGAAATAAAAAGGGGCACATAACAACAGACACACAGGAAATCCAGAGAATTATCAGGTCATACTTTAAAAATCTATACTCAACTAAAAATGGAAAACCTAATAGAAATGGACAGCTTTCTGGACCAAAATAAATCAAGATCAGATAAATGACCTAAACAGACCTATAACCACAAAGGATATTGAAACTGTTATTAAGTCTCCCAAGTAAAAAAAGCCCAGGACCAGATGGTTTCAATGCAGAATTCTACCAGACATTAAATGAAAAACTAATACCAATACTCCTCAAACTGTTCCATACAGTAAAAACTGAAGAAACATCATTGAACTCTTTTTATGAGGCCACAATCACCCTGATACCCAAGCCACTCAAAGATACAACAAAGAAAGAGAATTATAGACCAATCTCCCTCATCAATATGGATGCAAAAATACTCAATGGAATTCTGGTAAACAGAATCCAACAACATATTTTAAAAAATCATCCACCGTGATCAAGTAGGCTTCATCCCAGAGATGCAGGGATGGTTCAACATATGAAAAACCGTAAATGTCGTCCATGGGGTCGGGGGGGGGGGGGGGGACGACACATGATCATCTCCTTAGATGATGAAAAAACCATTGACAAAATCCAACACTCCTTCATGATAAAAGTCCCAGAGAGATAAGGAATACAGGAAACATAACTAAACATAATAATATATTATTATTGTACATCTCTAGCCAAAGAATTCATAATTCATGTGGTGCTATACAGCAAGTTGACAGCCAACATCAAACTAAATGGAGAAACACTCAAAGCAATCCCACTAAAATTAGGAACAGACAAGGCTGTCCTCCCTCTCCTTATCTCTTCAATATAGTTCTCAAAGTTTTAGCTAAAGCAATAAGAGAACAGAAGGAGATTAATGGGATACAAAGTAAGGGAAACATCACTCTTTGTAAATAGCTGCAAATAGTATTAAATATCTTGGCGTAACTCTAACAAAAGAAGTAGCAGACCTATTTGACAAATACTTTAAATCACTGAAGAAAGAAATTGAAGAGGATATTATAAATTGGAAAGATCTCCCATGCTCCTGGATAGGTAGGAACAACATAGGAAAATTGGCAATTTTACCAAAAGCAATCTACAGATTCAGTGAAATCCCCATCATAATCTCAACACAGTTTTTTTTACAGACCTTGAAAAAACAATATTCAACTTCATATGGAATAACAAGAAATGGAGGATTGCCAAAACAATCCTGCTCAATAAAAGAACTGCAGGAGGCATCATCATCCCTGACTTCAAGTTCTACTATAGAGCTACAATAATAAAAACAGCCTGGTACTGGTATACAAACAGACTTGAGGATCAGTGGAATTGAACTGAAGACCCTGACCTTAACACACACACCTATGAACACCTGATTTTTGACAAAGAGGCCAAAAATATTCAATGGAAAAAAGATAGTATCTTTCACAAATGGTGTTGGCATAACTGGATGGTAGTATGTAGAGGAATGCTAATAGATCCATACCTATCACCCTGCACAAAACTCAAATCCAAGTGGATCAAAGAGGCCTCAACATAAACCCTGCTATACTGAACTTGATAGAAAAGAAAATGCAAAATGCCCTCCAACACATTGGCACAGGAGACCACTTCCTAAACATAACACCAGTAGCACAGACGCTAAGTACAAAAATCAATAAGTTGAGACCTCCTGAAACTGAAAAGCTTTTGGAAGGCAAAGGACACAGTCAATAAAACAAAACAACAGCCTACAGAATGGGAAAGGATCTTTACCAAGCCTACATTGGACAGAGAACTGATCTCTAAAATATATAGAGAACTCAAGAAACTAGAGCCCCAAAACCTAAGTAACCCAATTAAAAATGGGGTTCAGAGCTATAAAGGGAATTCTCAAAAGAAGAATTACAAATGGATGAAAGGTGCTTAAAATATTGTTCAACATCTTTAGCCATCAGAGAAATTCAAATCAAAACAACTTTGAGGTACCACCTTATACCTGTCAGAATGGCTAAGATCAAAAACACAGATGACAGCCTATGCTGGTGAGATGCAGAGCAAGGGGAACACTTCTCTGGGAAGTGGGAGTATAAACTTGTACAGACACTCTGGAATTCAATATTGCAGTTTCTCCGAATACTGGGAATCAATCTCCCCAAGGATCCAGCAATATCACTGTTTGGCATGTACCCAAATGATGCACATTCGTACCCCAAAGACATTAGCTAAACTATGTTCATAGCAGCATTATTTTTAATAGCAAGAACTTGCTAACATCCTAGATGCCCCTCAACTGACAAATGAACTAGCAAACTGTGGTACATCTACACAATGAAGTACTTTCTCAGCAGGAAAAAAAAATGGCACCCTAAAATTTGCAGGCAAATGGATGGAGCTGGAGAATATCTTCCTGAGTCAGTTATCTCAAGCCCAGAAAGATAGGCATGAATGTGGTAACTCATAAGTGGATTTTAGACAAAAAGCAAAGTATGACCAAGCTGCAAACCACAACCCCTGAACAGCTTGGGATCAGAAGGAACTTAAGAGGGACATCTAGAGATTCCCCTAGAAAGAGAAAATGAAGATCTCCTTAGCAAATTGGGATTATAATGGGTTGCAACTAAGAAGAGGTGGGACCAAATTATGAGAGAAGGAGATGATTGAGTGAGAGGAGCAACAAAGAAGGAGAAAAAAAGAGATGGCTATTTTAATAGAGGAAGCCAATGCGGAGTTAGAAAGAGACAATATGCTTGGAAAACAAACCTCTAAGAACTCACAGGATGTCGTTGGCTAGGTCTCCAACCAATAGTAGAAGGGGTGCCTAAACATGACTTCCCCTATAATCAAATGAATACCCATCCTAAGTGTCATCACAGAACCGACAACAAAGAATAGAGGCAGGGCAGAGATCCATGGCTGAGCACTGGGCCGAGCTCCTGGTCCAGCTGAGAGCAGGGAGAAGAGTCTGTATGATCAAGGGGATAGGGATTATGAGGAGGACTCCCAGAGAGATAGCTGACTGGAACTCTGGGAACTCACTGAATCAAGAACAGCCACTGGAGAACCATCAGGAAAAGGAGTTAGGCCCTCCAAGGGTAAGCAAGTGTTGACTGGCATGGGCAGTATGTGGAGCCTCAAGGGGTGGGGTCAGACCGTGTTCCTGTGTGGGGGCTGGCACCTTGGAGCCCATTATGTGCAGAGGAGCACCTAACCCAGTCTTGATAATGGGATGGGAAAATTGTACCTGCCTGGAGTGGATACCCGTGCTGTCCTGACCCACCTTGGGACTTCCTGCCTTTGGGTGGGAGGACATGGGGGATGGAGTGGATGGAGGCTGAAGGCTGAGTGAGAAAGATTGGGAGGAGGGAAGGGGGAGTGAGCATGGGGAGACATGAAAAAAAATAACTTTAAAAAATAAACAAATAATTTTTTTTTAAAGTGTGAGTTTCATGAAGTGACCTGGGTCGGCATGGTCATGGAATGAACACTTCAACAAAGATATAAAGAAAATGTGGTCAAAGCGTGTGTCTTTCTGCAACAGAATCAGAAGATGGGGAGGATCTGGGAGGAATTGGGGGAGGGAAAATCTGGTCAGGATATATTCTGTGTCTGAGTCTAGATGGGTTAATCTTGGTTAAAGGTTTTTTCCTCTTTGCCTCTAAAACAAAAAGAAGACAAAATATCCACTCGGGATTGTAGTAAGTTAAATAAGATCCTAGTTTCATAAAAGCATCATTCAGTGTCAACAAGGGACAAGCCTGCAAATGAATGCTCAACCGTATCCATTGATGACCTTTAGCTCATCCTCATGGGTGACTACATCTCAACAGGGAATGAGGGCAATAAGCTTCAAGGCTCTTTAGAAATTGCTATATATTTTGTAACTGAATAGGTATCAGAACACAAAAATGCTTTCCTCACTTATCATCCTCTGTGTCTCTGCATTGCTGAGCCCTAGATATTATAATTCTGAGCTGAATTTTGCTGTCTCTGTTTTCCTCCACCACATCTCAGTTCTCACTCACCTCCTGGTTAATTCACTAGCTCTTCTTTTCTGTTAACATACTTTTTAGATATGCTTTAAAAATTCTTCACAGCCATCTTTCCTCTGCCCATGAAAGAGTAAGCTATTGCTGATTTTAAATAATCTCACGTCTAATATCTCTATGTTACACACATTCTAATCTAAGATGTAAGATCAAATCTGAAAATGGAGAATCAAACCTCTTTTGTCTTATTAAAAGTTAGGAAGAGGGAGGGCACAACTTTGGATAGGGAAATATTAGAGTTTCTTACTCAAACTTCTGCTCCTGGGTCCATTTATTACATTTGTGTACCACAGAACTGACCTCTTTTCTACCTTTAAGTTTGACTAAAAAGCCTGCTACCAAGCCTCCTACTTCCTACTGAAGCCAAAGAGTTAGTCTTTGGCTTCTTCTTCCTATTTCAAATCGTCATATTATGTAGCATAGCATGTTAGAAGTTCACCCAACAAAATTAAGGGATAATATTAAAATACTCCTGATGAAAAACATAAAGACTCTCCTTTGAAACAACTGATCATGATATATGAACGTTCATATATCATGAGTATAGTTCACTGTCACTGAAAAATTCCTAGAGTAGTTAGATGAAAAGAATTTTTAAGTTGTATTCTTTAATAGACAGAATGAAAATCAAAAGGAAGTTCCACATGAAGTAAAATCTTACAGGAAAATAAAAAGAATTGTTTTCTCGACTTTGGCTTCAGAAGTTCTTCTATACCTGGGTGGAGTTCAAGCTTACACTTTCTTACACTGCTTGTAAGAATGAGCACAGCTCTTCTACACCTCAAAGCACTGGGCTATAGTTTTGGAGGAAAGGATTTGCCTTTATTATTTATCATTGTGGAATAAACGTACACTGTGAAGATAGGTTACTCTCATTCATTTAATAAAGAGCTAAATGGCCAATAGCTAGGCAGAAAGAGGTTAGGCATGACTTTCAGACAGGGAGAGAGTTCTCTGGGATAAAAGAAAGGTCGAGTCACAAGAAGACTCCGGCAGAGAAGCAAGATGAACTTGTGGTGTTGAGAAAACAACTGAGCCCTGTGGTAGCATTTAAATAAAAAATATAGGGGTTAATTTAAGTTATAAGAGCTAGTTAGAAGTAAGTTCAAGCTATTGGCTGAGCATTTATAATTAATAATATTTCTCTGAGTGATTATTTGAGATCTGGCTAGCAGAACAGAAAAAAGAAAATCCACTTACAATTTATATTTGTATTGAGGCATGATTTACAAGCAATGATATATAATGATATTTACAAGCAAATGTATATGTTTAAATCTGTAGTAAGAGAATGTTTTGGGCATTCTTAAATCTCACTGTGTCACTTTCTCTCTCTGAGAGCAGATGTCATTGTGGTTACTTCCACCACACATCAGCATCATCTGACCTACAAATATATATATATATATATATATATATATATATATATATATATATACACATATGATTACACCAATTGAAACTTCATTGGCTCTGTTTATTCACTCCGCATGGTAGATAGAAGTTGATCTATATTGTTGCACATATCAGTATTTTATGCCTTCGTATTTCTGAGTGATGATTTACTACATGAATAGATTGCAGTTTGTTTGATTTTTCTGCTTTGATGAACCCCAGTGTTCTTCTGCATTTTTGAATATATATGTGCACGTGCATATTCAATTATTCCTTTGGATGTGTTTTCATTTTCCTTGGATAAGTGCTTGGGATTGTAATTCTGGGTCATAAGATGGAAGAACATTTAGTTTTCTAAGAAACTATCAAATATGTTTTCACAATACAGGGGCTATTTTATGTTCCCATGACAGTGACTCTTTGACATAATAATGTGACAGCCATTTTAATTTTCTTTATTTCCTTTGCAAAGTAATATCTCACTCTGGTTTCATTATTTTTGCTTTATTGTAATAGCATACAAATATCTATTATTACTACAGCCTTGTCATCACAGTAATTTGTTTCAAATACTCCAGCTCTATTCCTAGAACAGATTTTTCTCTTGGGGAAAATTATGAATTAATGGTACTCAGCAATATTTTAAGAACACAACAGAATCCTCTTAGCATTTGAGTAAAAGAAAATGGAGGTAGAGAAATTTAGCTTGTTTTTATTTTTTTTAATTTTATTTGATGTGTGTGAATGTTTTGCATGCATATATGTGCATTGTGTGTCTTCCTGACACCCTGAAGGCCAGAAGAGTACATTGGATATCTTGGAATTGGAGTGTTACACACAATTTCGAGCTCCCATGTGGTTGGTGGGAACCCATGCCAACAACCTTAACTGTTGAGCTATCTTTCCAGCTTCTGGCTTGTTTGTAATCTCATCAGGATACCAGTCTAGTCTACATAATTTTTCAAAACATCTGGACTTCATTTTAACCAAAAGAGGCCATGAAACAGAACTTAACTTGTCTTAACACTGATTATTTGAAATGAGACTTATATACACAATGGTTGACTTAAAATTTTAACATCAGTGTTTCATTTTATTAATGACATCTTCCAGAGATGGATTACAGGGCATTTCTCATCTGGCCAATGCAACAGACATGAATAGAAAGAATAACATCAAGGTGTATGTGGCTCAGACCTGGAAATGGAGCACTCCCATTTCCACTCTCTACATAAAGCTCAAGTCATGACAGAGACCCAGTCAAGCTGTGGACAGGGATAGAGAGAGCCTGAGATGCTTCTGAAGAGGTTTCCTGCTCACAAATGACCACCAGGGAAGCTTCCATTACCGCTGTAGTAGAAGGAAGACCAACTAAAATTCTGCTGGCAACAGAACTTGGGAGCATTGTACACAACACCGGTTTTGCAGGCATGCAATATGTAGTGGCCATACAAGGTCATAGAGGTTTGCATTAAGTTTTCCAAAAGCCACGCAATTTGTGGCCAGGTTGAATTATTTGAAAGGTGGCCCTAAGGGGAAATTGCATAAAGCTGCGAAGGTGAAGCCTAAACTGAAATGAGGACCCTTGGATATTGGAGATGCCAGGACTGCATCTCAAGGAAGAGGCTGTGTTTTACTACAAGTGACAGAACTGGTGGAGTGTGGCCATTCAGACCTATTGGCACCAGACGATGCCACCCAGAGCCCCGGATACCTGACATGAAGCTGCAGAAGTTGATGTTTGTCCTGTTAGGTTTCATTTTTCCTTGCTATGTCTCCATTCTTCCTTTTGGGAACGGGGACGTTTATTCTGAGATACTGTACATTGAAAGTGTGTGGCTTATTTTCTATTCTATTTTGTTGGGGCTTCCAGTTAAGAGACTGCTGTTAACCTCAGAACAAAGGTTCCTTTTCAATTGTGTTTCATCTATTAAGACTCTGGGCACCTTTAGAAACTGATTGAGTGCATTTTTTATTATGAGACAAACATGAGCTGTTGGGGTGGGAGTGAAGCGGCAATATTTAAAATTTGGTGATTTTTTTAGTTATTTTGTGAGGCAAAGGTCAAATCTCACAGCGTGAGTGAAACACAGAGGACAGCTGGTAGGAGGTGTTTCCCTCTGCCTAGTATGTCTTATCATTGGATGATATGTAGGTCAGCAGGACTGGCAGCAAGCATCTTTGCCCACTTGAACCCACCACGGAACCATCTCACTGAACTGAGGAACTAATATATAGGAAAGATGTAGAAATGTTATGGCTCAAACTCAGAACAGGTTCCTGGCTGTGATCCCCAGAGTTCCCCCAGTAGTCAGGAGGGAGGGCCTTGTAGGCTTTGGTGATGGTGGCTGCTTCAGAAAGTACAGGATCTCCAAGGAAAGGAGCCGTTTGTTATCTTCCATGGATTTCTGCATTGGATGATCTTATCCACAATGCAGTTATGCCCTTTAGACAAGGTGTCTGTCTGAGGTTCAGTAGGGGCAGCTACCCCTGCTGTTCCTGATGTCTCAGGTGCTAGCAGATACAGAAGACCGCCAAGTATTTAGGCAACTTTATGCTCAGAAATGGAGCGTGGCTGCAGATCTCCAGCACCTACCTTCTGAGAATCTGACTCTTGCTTGGATGGTATCTTTTAGGTCTCTGAGAATGATACAATTGCTCGGGTTAGAGCCTGGGTTCCCTAGACAGGTGCTGCAAAAGACTGCAGGTAATCAGGCCCTTTAATAATTCAAGCCACTCACAAAGGTAGGAGCTAGGAAGATGTGAGGCCCAATAGCTACCTGCCGAGGTTCTGATTTAATCTGCTGTGTCTGGCTGTCAGCTTGACTAGATACAGAATCACCTGAGAGTCCTGCTCCCCGTGATTGAAGGGTGGGTCCAGGGAAAGGTAAGTGATAGAGGAAGATCTCTACTTAGTTTGGATTGCATGAATTGGGGGCACATTAGAATACCAGTGGATTGTGAACTGCACTCTGCTTCCTGGTCCATCAAGATGTCTGCTTAGATGAGGAATCCCAGCTCAGCTGCTTCTGCCACCATGCTTTTCTCATCATGATGGACTGTATTCTCAAATCATAGGCCAAAACAATAAGCTATCTCTTAAGTAAGTTGATTCTCTCTCTCTCTTTCTCTCTCTCTCTCTCTCTCTCTCTCTCTCTCTCTCTCTCTCTCTCTCTCTCTCTCTCCCTCTCTCTCTCTCTCTCTAACAAAAATGATCTAGTGGCATCTTGGATTATGGAAATATGGTTTGGATCTAGCTAGCCATCTTCACCCACCAACCTTAGTCTAGCCTAGAATGCCAGGCGCTATCATGTCTGTACAGGATTCCACAATGGCCTCACAAAAGTAGCTTACAAGTACTAAAATCACCTTCCTTTTGCCAAGTCCACTTGGCTGGATTCATCTGATACCATCTGGAATTCCTCAGCCCTGTACCCAGCTCCACACTTGCATCTTTAGCACCTAAGTGCTCTCTGGGCTCCACTTGTGATTGAAATGCTGTTGTTAGAGGAGCATGTTTGTTTAGAACTTTTAATAGAAACATTTTACCTGGACAAAGTTGATTGAGATCTGAAGTCACTCACCAACCTCAAGATACTTCTGACCCAAATCTTTAAGATTTTGATAAATTCATAGCTGTTCCAAGAAGATTTGTACAATCATTTAAAGCCACTAATACCCTACTCAGAGATCAAATTCAAAACCCCAAACCACACACTATAGCCATATCAATGACTCTTTCATTCAACGTGTGTTTACTGAACCACCAACTTATTCTTGCTTAATTCTTCAATATTCTCGGCCAACATAAAGATAAATGCAAGAACTTAATGCTGATTCTTTTTTCTTTAAGAGTTACAATTTATACTTTTCCCCTTTAATAGCAAGGTAGCTGAAAATCTTTGACCAATGTTTGAGGAAGCAAAGAGATAAGCACATAAAGACCTATTGTCTCTAAAGCTGCACCCTCCCCTGAGTTCTGATGTCAAGCTCTATTGCTCTACTTAAGAAGAATTCTCTCCACTAAATCTCTCTCTCTCTTGGCTTTGTTAGCTCTCCAGAGCTCTTCTCCCTCCCTCCCCCCTCTGTCTTCCCTTCCCTCCCCTTTTCTCCCTTTCCCCTTCTCTGTTATCATAATCATATCCCTCTATCATAATAATAAAGTCCATTTGTATAGTAACAGCTTCTAAGTGTCTCCTGCTACCTGCCGCTGCCTCCTGCTGTATCCCTGTGAGGTCTTTGCATTTATAGACACCTGATGCCAGCTCACCCAGTAATTCCTCATTGTAGTATGCCAGATCACACAAAATCCTAACACCTATTAGAGCAAAAAACCAGGTAGGCAATCCTGAGAGTTATAGTATCTGAGCTTCCCAAATATGGAAGTAAGCATCATCAAAAGGAGTTCCTATGCCCTTACAAACAAGCAGTTTCTATTTTTCCAGCTCCTGTCTCCTTTCTACAGTCAAAATATTTATTGCTGACTATCTATTGTATATCTTCCCTTGAACATGCCAGGAACATCTTTGAAGCTTTGCAAAACCTTTGCTTCCTGACTCACATAGACATCATATATATGGCAACAGTCAGGCATATATTGATGCGACACATAGGGTGATTTGGGATGGGGATGCTTTAGAGAAATAGAGTAATGAGCCCCAATCCAGAAAAAGCATAGCTAGATTCTTACAAGCAACTAAAAGAAAGAGAGAAAGAAAAAAAGAACAGTCATGCCTTTTTTAGTCACGACTGGGAATAATAAGTCCTACTGTGTTTTTTAAAACATAGCACAGCTTGAAATCAGAGATAGTGAAACCTCCAGAAGTTCCTTTATTGGTCAGGATTGAGGAGGGGAATCTATTGTACAATAGATAAAATGAACTTTTAAAAAAAGATCCATGGAGATAAACCTCAGAAGTCTTAGGAAATACCTGAAATTTACCAGACTTATAAAGGCTCATCCTTCTAAGGCTGCTTAAGGGTACAGCGTAAAGGCTATTTACGTACAGAAGAGATGCTCATACCAGCTAAGATGCCTGAGGGGGACACCCTTCAATCTCTTCAGCAGCCTGCCTGTCCTTCAGTGAGCTGGAGGGGGTCTAGATTTTATGAGCTGTCACTCAAGCTAGGATGTGTTTCTGTTGATGCTGCTGTGTTTGGGTTCCTATAAGGAACTCTCACCAATAATTCTGTCACTAACCCCAATAGACCCATTGGTTCAAATCCCCTCAAAACAAATGAAGAAAATGACAAAGAGGCTGCAGCCTTCAGATTTGATGGCATCGCATGACCCTCCTTCCTTTCAAAGGCCCACTCTTTTATATTTCTCTCTCTTTCTCTGTCTCTCTTTAACTCCTCTCTCTTTCTTTTATGCACTGTGCTTTGTTAGCACACATACAATAATGGCAGCACTAAAGAGCTCCTCCATGTGAAATAAAGATGAGGCCTCTGGACAGGCCCTTGCTGTCATCTCTCCCCTAGACAGCTCTAATCAGACACCTTTGCTTTGATTGAGAATAGTTGCACACTCTGTAGCCCATGCTGGCCTGGGATTTCTGTGTGAACCAATGTGGCTTTGAAGTTGCTATAATCCTTCTGCCTTGGCTTGCTGAGTGTTGGGACTACATGGTGAAGCCTCACTCTGGAAAGGATACTTTTTTTTTTTTTCAATATCTCTCACATTTGTAACGTATCCTGAAATAAGTATGGGGTTTGGCATGGACGCTTAGAGGAATACACCTCAAAAAAAATGGAATGCAAATATCTTAAAAAGGATCAAATCATCTTTGTCAAAACCAATCTTTATTAATCTTCTGTTTCTTTGCTTGCTTTATTGATTTCCCTCCAGCTTGGGAGGGAAGCACACATCTGACAAGTACTTGGATGAGACCGATCCAACCCCTGCTTCCTCACAGCTTCTGTGGCTTTTGCTATCATTGTCACCTCTGAGCACCTTAAACAAACTTGAATTGTTACTAGATCTCAATCAAACTTGAACTAGTACTAAATCTCATTCAAACTATTCCCTTTATCTCCTGAGACAGAGGGAAAAATATCTTCACACTCAGCCCCAAATTACTGAAACACTCTTTATTTGATTATCCATTCTGAGAATGATCTAGATGTACGCAAAGCAGAAGCCATTGTCACTCTGCAATTATTAAAGTTAATTAAGATTAATAAAAACATAACAGTAAGCTGTTCCATGGCATTGGCCACATTTCCAGTGTTCAATAGTCGTGTGTAGCTAGTGGCTGCCATGCTGTCTAGCTTAAGTGAGAATAATCTCCACCAGAGCAGAGCATTCTTGTAGCTGACACTGGATTGATCTCCTCAGGCCCACGTTAAACACATGGGACAATGTGGCCTAAGTTTATATTTTTACTCTCCCAATCTACATTTAAGCCTCTGCTGTCTGAATATTCATTTTTCTTGCTTGAATTCTTCATTTCATTCAAACAGGCTTTCTTCTCCTACTCTGCCTGCTCTTATTCTGTATGTACACTTTGCTCCTCCCCTGAGCTGTTTCTTATTCTTTTCCAAATATATCTTGCAGAACCTGTGACATTCGCCATCAGGGTCATTTGAGTCAAGAGGCAGAAAAGGAGAGGTTCTTTAAGTACTGTGCACATGCACTTTCTCCCAATGTCTTGTTACCTCTAAAGAGTGAAAACATTTATCTCAATGCCTCATTGAGCACCTGGGGGCTCTACTTTATTATTAGACAGAGTGTGTGTTATCATGGGAAAAGCACAGAATTTTTATTCAAAAGATATGCTTTCCATTCTCTCCACTAGTTTCCTAGCCACATGGCCTTAGGCAAATCACTCTAGTTTCCACTTCTGTAAAATAGTTATAAATAGCAAGCACCATATCGATTTCTTTCACTGATTTTTTTTTTTTTGGTTGGTTTTCCCAAAGTTTTAGTATGTGTTTGTGAGCACTGGTAAACATACATAGTGGTTGTTGTATGGGAAGTTGTAAATATAGATGTCCTCCACGACTAATTTGCATCTTATCACTCATAATAAAAATCCACTTCAGAATATGTATTTCACCAGTGTTATGTAGAAAATACACACAGTTTTTGAATTTGAACATAAGAGTGTATCTAGTAGAAATATATTAAATATTATATGCATCACTATATCTAAACATAAATAATGATATATATTATTAGATCTATATTCTTTTCTCTTCAACTAAAGTTAAGTCTTTAAATATTTGAGGTCTGAATTTTGAAGTAGTGATATAGAGTAGAATTATTCATAATTTCTTATTTTAACTCTCAGTAATTAGAAGGTAAAGTAAAAAATAATATAACCATATAATTCCCTCTTTTTTTCTCCACTCTGTTCTTTCCCCAAATTTTCTACATTAACCAGGTACAATAAAAGATCGAATCACAAATAGTGTTTTATATTAATTTTCTCGGAGAATTCATTAATGAGAAATAATAGTTGGTAATGCAGATTTTCTTTCCTTTTCTGATTTTCGAAAGACTAGATTTAAAGTCATGGGTTAAAATAATCCGTGTCATCCTTCCCAGCTGTTCTTCCTCAGCAGGCACATCTCTCCCGGTGTCACTGCAGATGGGCATATGGATGCCTCATGGGTCAAAGGATGTGGGTATTCTAATTCAGCAATGTGGCCCAACTTAATGCAAATTGCAGCCAAGCATAAACGTCGGGGTAGGACAGGCAATGGAAAGTGATGTTCAGATTAGGTAAATTGTATCTGTAAAGATTAAGATTGAAATTGCCTCAGAGAGAATCCTTACAGAATGCTGCAAAACTTCTCTTTTAGAAACAAACTGTTGAAGCAAATTTAAAAGGAAAGAGAGATGAATGGCTTTGGGCTCCTCTTAGAGCCCAAATTTTGACTTTGAATACTGTTCATGCCTCTTTATCAGGACTTGAGGTATTATTGTCAGGTTTGATTAAAAATCAGAGCCTATAAGACAGAATCATGACCCTAAATTCTGCACAAGAGGCTATCAAGAATCTTCTAAGAAGGGAGGAGAAGTTGGTGTATGTCTTCCAAGAAATGGAGAGAAGCACTTTTCTTCCCTTTTCTTTGGGGAGAAATGTGCTTATTAAAATTCCTGGGAGAGCTGAGACAAAACCTGAAATAGAGTTTGTTTCTTGGAAGTAGTGATCCTAAAAATACCTTGGGATGGCTTGTCATGTTAGCAAATGAATGACTGAAGCAAATGAACTAGAGCATGTAGATGTGTCTGGGAGAGTCTAGCAATCTGTTTAGCTCCAGGTAAACAGAATGTTCAGAGGGAGAACTGGAAGCGTGATTTAGCTCAGCAATGATTTGCAATTATTCCCATATGAAAAGAGAAAAACAAACATGTTCTATGTTCTAATTGTCTATAATTTGGCTTCCTTGGTTAACACACACATTAAAAATGATACATGATAGAGGGCCCAGATATGTACTTATTTGTGTACTACTTAGTATATGTTTGATTATTTACTTTGGAGGTATTTGAAACAGATCATACAAATGATAAAATAACAAACCAAATGATGCTCATACATAATATATCTGAGTCATAACAATAACATAAGGCTAGCCACTTGTCTGCAAAATATAAAAATCCTACAATAGAAGAACAAGCATAAGGAAAATCGATGAACTAATCCACAGATATTGTATGTGTACTTGTGCATATGTGGAGCATATTAATGCATATAATTATGTGTCTATGTTTAAGAATGTGTGATGGTTTTAGACATAGACCTACATCTTTGTATATGCACTCATAAATATCAGTAACAAAAACAGCCTTAACCACAGTGGCAAGCAATAAACAATCAAAGTCTCATTGGCACACAGTACCATGTATTTTTATTTCTCTCCAAAACAAAACATTCTTTCCCACTTTGCAACTGCCTTACTTACAACTGACTTGGCCCATTCAGTTCCTCTTACTTGTATAAGATGACCCTAATACCAACTTCCTGTGAAGCGAGACTAACCCAAACAGCCTATTTTACATCTTCAGAAACAATACCCATTTCAGAGAAGAATGCACAGCCCTCTTTGGAGCAGTATGTTTCATATTTAAGATTTGAAGCAAACTGTTGCTATCAGAAAATTGTTCCTCATACTAGTTCTTAATTACAAGAATATCCACCTGGATCTCCTGGGAACCATGTTTTGCCTGTGGGAGGAAAGGTGTGTAATTACTTGAGAAGAATATGGGATCGAGAGCTAGCTGGAGTAACAGTATCACTGCCCTGTCTGTGCAGTGAGTATAACCAGGATAGAGCCAAGAATCTTCATTGGATGCTTTAGTGAGTTAAAAGGCTTTTGAGCAACTAGGAATGATACTAGACATTTAAATAACATAGGCGGAACTGCTAGACATTGAGGACAACCACGATTATTAATTAGTGCTTCAGGGGGTGCAAAGCTTTTGAGCCACTAGGAAACCTATTGGACATTTCAATAGCATAGGTCTGAGTACACAGTGCAGATGGCATCTTTGTTGTGACAAATGGTAGCTTGTATTTATTCTGTTTTCATTACTTATGGAAGTCCAACAGCAAAGTCCTCACTACTGGAAGGAAAATGAGAGGAATAGGAAGGAGGTGGAGAAGAAGAGAAGGAAGAAGAGCAAGAATGTGTGTCTGTGTGTGTGTGTGTGTGTGTGTGTGAGAGAGAGAGAGAGAGAGAGAGAGAGAGAGAGAGAGAGAGAGAGAAAGAGAGAGAGAGAGAGAAGAAAGAAGAAAAGTGAGTATTACTCATTGTATTACTAATGGAACAGAGGTTATAATATATTTTCATGATCTAGTAGTCTGTTGTTGGTGCATTATCTCATGACAAATGAATCATGAAAGCAAGAAAATAAAGCAACCTTAACCCTCAAGTGCAGTAGAAATAAGTAAAGAAAGGGCAAGATCTGCCGAAGTCTTTGTATTACCCCAGGTTTTAATGAATCAATGGTACTTGATGCTATGTCTCCTAAAACAGCTTCTAGATACACAAAGCTTCTGGGATTTGCAGACTGTGTTTGAATCACCCTCTTGGATTATCAGAGTCCCTTTGAATTTTACACGTACCGTGAGGCTGCAGATGACCAATTCTATTCCTCTTATAATAATGTCATGGAACCAACAGAGACCACGCTATGCATAACTGAATGGTCCTGCTCTGAACAGCACCAATTGCTTTAGGTTTCAATAATACAAAATATAGTCCAAGATGTACAACATGTTTTTCTCTTGATTTTCCCTGGTTCTATGAAAAAATTGATGAGATAAATAACTATTCTTGTTTTAATATTGAAAATAGTATACTGTTCATTGTATTTTTCAAGTTTGGAAGTATGTAAAGAAATACCTTCCTAAGTTTGCTGGACATATAGTAATCCTGTGGGATACCCACATATCTGAAGTAATGGTTAGTTCCAGAGTCGAGATGCCCAGTAAAACTAAAATCAGTCCTCATTTTTGTGGTTGCACAAAGACTTTGCTCACAAAACAAGCAAGAAAGCAGTTTCCTTCTTAAATATTTTTGAACGTTTTCCATGAATACTTATCCTGAGTCATTTACTATTGTAGTTTTTGATGAAATCCACTAAAACCCAAGAAAAATAACACACTACTGTATGATCTCATTGTTATTAGTGAATGTCAGAAGTAGCTTGATTTATTTTATCAAATGATGATTACCAATAGTAGAACATTATCTGCATAGTTGCGGCATTAAAAATATACCAATTAATTGCCACATTATATGGGATTGACATCTGCTTAAATAATTGCAAATTAGTTTTGTGGAGAGAAAGAGAGAGATAAATTAATTCATTTGAAAGCCATTGAGGAAACCCGTATATTGAAATAAGTCTTATTGAATGTTACTAGTACATATCTCTAATATATCCGCAAGCAGGGGTTACTCAAACTTTACATTAACCTAGAAAGCCTAATGTCAAAAGGAGGATAATCATCAAAACACTAATCTCACAATACTCATTCTCCAATGCATTCATGTGTAATTCACTATCAAACAAATTGAAAAATCTAAACAGTTTTTGTGGCCACTGTAGACAAAAACTTTGTTCTGCTGCTCCAAATAAATCTACCTGAACCCCTGACAGGTATTATATCAGACAAAAAGTATCAGCACTGTAGACTCTGCCAGGGCAGATACAGGTCTTTGCCCTTGAGACTTTGAGAACAGAGTAGAAATAATGCTTTAACAAGATAGGTTCTTCCCTCAATAATTTCTTTGTTGTAATAAATAACAGCTTATATTCATCTTTTCTTATGACTGTTAGGAGAGGACACATCACAGTTGCCACTACTTGCAGAAGGAGGAGGAAGAGGAGGAATTGGGGAGCAGGATTTGGAGGATAATGAAGTGAGCCAGTGAGCCAATACCCATAAACAGAGTCAAAACTGCTTCTACACATCATTTGCACACAGCAGCATCATTCATTTCACTTGTTTTCAATGAACAAAAAAAGCCTGGGTGACACCTGGTGTGGAAAGTACTTTGTTTTCTGGCACAGAATGGAAGATACATTACCTTCCCTTTTAATAATAAAAAATGTCTCAGCAACCATCACTATAGAATTCAAAAAAGTATCTAGTGATCATGTGTGTTGCCCAAATCGTGAGTCTAATGATAATTTAGGCATCAAACTTCTGAAGTTTTTTTTTTCTTCCCAATGAACCCTACAAAATGTTTTACAAATGCTCACAAACTTAAAAATACATACTCAAAATGTGACCACAAAATAATGATATAGTTTGTTATAATTAAATGAAAGTGACCTGTACTAATCATTTAAATAAAAAACTATTTTCATGAGGTACCACTTAAAGTGGTGATGTTCCCCTAAGAGCAGTAAACTATCCAACACAAACCAGAACCAGGCATGGGAAACATACTTTCAAGTTGTTAGTCAGGGAAATATAAAAGACTCCCTGAACAAGGGCTCTTGCTATTGACCTTGGTTACCTTCCAGACATTAAAAAAAGACTTTATTGACAAGGACACCATACACTTAAGACAAAAGACCTGGAGAAATCACACAGGATTGATATAGAAGCCTTCCTGAAAACTGGCTGTAACAGTGTTGGAAGGAACTTGGAAACTACAAAGAAAAAATAAATGAATATTCTAACCCATCAAGCAACAACAGTGAGCAGAAGGGCTAGACACCCGATAGATGTAATAATGGCCTTTATATCCTGGTGTAAGCAATAACTGTGTAATTGGACTTCAGGCCTGTTCAACAGAAGGCAATCCTAAACGGAGCCTGTACCCATGGCTGGTAAGGTCAGCAACTGTAGAAGAGAACCTACTACTGCTATTTTACAAAACATATATTCTAGATGCTTATCCTTTAAGCACATGTAAGTGTAGCTCTTACCCATCATCAAAGAAGCTTCTTTTTGCAAGAGATGGAGACATTTACAGAAAGCAACTCTTCAAAGTATAGAGAACAATCAGTGTCATGGAGTGTCCAGGACAAATTGATACATCTGCAACCCAACCCCTGTATCTAAGGCTCAGACAACAGTGTTGAAGAACTGACTGAAAGCTTCTAAGATCTAGAGAGTCAGGGAAAAAATGTCTGCTGCAAAACAACGTTTTATTTATATGACAGGAAAATTGTACCTAACAAATCTGAAAATAAGACCTAAAACATGCCAAGGTAATGAGGTAAACCTCACAATGCTTCATTCCTAGAAGAGCAAACAGGCAATTCATTGTTTATGAGAAGGGGAGAATCAGACTTCTCCAGGGTGAGGCCCTGATAGTTTAACCATTCCCAAGAGGTCAGAGCTAAACATACATGAGCAGCACTAAATGATCAGTATGTTATAGTTATAAACAAATACACACATATGTGTAACAGGTGTAACAAAAGGATAAAGAGACCATGAATTTGAGGAGAAGTTGGGCAGGGGGTGGAGGTGACAAGGGAGATCTTGGAAGAAAGAGAAGGGGATGGTATAAATAAATATAGAACTCATTATATAAATATTCAAAAAATAAATGAAAAAACATATTTTTAAAAAGGAGCTGGTAAGACAATGGACAGAATCATGGAGAAAGGAATGCATTTGTGATATTTTTATAATACTTCCTTTTCACAACTGAAGATCACAAATCTCTGCCTGACAGGCAACTTCATGGAATTTTGTTTGATCGATCTTTTATTACACAGATTTGATATTTTTCCCAAATAGCAGTTAAAAGTTCAAGATTAGAAAAAGATTCCATTCCACATTTAGAATTGGCACAGGATCCAATGAAAGCAGTTATTTGGGGTGGAATTTTATCTGTCATTAACACAGTGACTCATATTTTCTTTGAATTCGCTTGGCATCCTTCTCTGGTCCTTAATGCCTTTAAATGTAACACTGGAGAAAGCCTTGAGTTACATATTGCTTTGTTAGGAAAACTGCAGAAACAATTTAACACACAATACATTCAAAGCATTTATATGACTGATGAGCATAATTTTAGTTTGATTATATTAACTCACATTTTTAAATATTTTGGACTATGATTTGACTCTGCCAAGGTTGTGATGCTTTCTTGGACATTAATAAGGTATATATTTTGCTGAAGCTTCCCCATTTCTACTGACTCATATAAAAACATCATCACTACTTTACTTAGGAATTTAGCTTTTACTATCTGTAACATTGGCATTGGGCAATACCTATTTCTTTCCTTATTTCTCTCCTTTGTATGCGTTTTCATTTTCCCATTTTAATTACTAATATAATTTTACCTTTAATATTTTTCTAAGTATATTCAGCTCTCACATGACTTGTGAACTTTAACTTCCATTATTTTACTCCTTAGTAATAACTTTGAAAATGTCAGGAGATTAATTTGAGTTCCATAAATTTTTTTTCTCCTCTAACCTCCTGTTAGCCTTGAAATATCTTTAAAGTATATTACACACACACACACACACACACACACACACACACACACACACACACACACACACACACCATTTCATCAAGATTTATCTTTCCTTTTTTATTTTTCTTCTGTGATTCAACTGGATTTTCATCATATTTCCTGCAGTTCTTATAATGGAATACTGGTACTCTATGGTTAAAAGTGGCTCATTTGTGGATACATTATTGAGGGTATACTGAGAATAGTATTTGCAGATACCTAATCAGATCTATTTAAATCTTCACTTGATTGGCTATCAATGCCCCTACATATAAAGGATATAAAACTCCACTGCTGTTCTTTCCTAAATGTTCTAAAAAATGAGATTATACCACTTGTAAAAAATACATTTCATTGTTTTTAATATTTTTTCTTATTGATACAAAATTTAATTGTATTAAAACTTCCAAAATTTACCTTTTAAGTACAAACAATCTTGAGGCATATTAAATTCATCAAGTTGTCAGAATTCAGTTCCAAGGATGATAAGGTTACGGTCATTTGTCCTTTTCTGAGGACTCTGTTTCTTGAGGCTTCTGCACTCTGGCTCATGGCCTGGAGCCTGCAAGCCAATAATGGCTGGAGGTGCACTTACCACACACCACACTTCCTATATCCCTGTCTGGTACCTTTGCCTTACCAGCCCCCAGCTTCCACTTGCTGCATCTCTGAGCCTTTGACTCCCTTCTCTATAAGAACTTTGTAGCTGTCCTGAACCACTCAGATAACCCAAAATAATCTCCCTATTTTAGGGTCTGATCAGTAACTTTAATTATATTCACAAGGTCCTCTTCAATGGTACCAAAATCAGTATTTGACTACATTTTCTTTCTGTAGCAGGAAGAAGCATAGAAGAAAACATATTATACTTCTGCTTTCCTTTCCACACTGTATTCTTGAAAATAAATATGTTTCACTTATCACAGAAATATAAATTCAGCATACATTAAGGTAATATTTTCTTCTATTTACATAAGGATCATGGAAGATGATAACAATGGATAAGAAAGTCACAAGGACTCAGATATTTTTCTAGTAAGAATATACTTGATATAACATTGACAGAAGGTTTCATTACAAAGTCCGTCATTTAATTACAAACACAATTGCCATTTTGTTCAAACACGCAGGAATTGGTCCACATATATCGTCTATTGCAGATTGATTTTTAAAGCAGAATATTAAAAGACTATGAGTTCACGGCACTAATTAAAAAGAAAATGTAACTTTAGGTCTTTAAAACACAATACACAGACAGTGTAAAACAAGAAACTTTTAAAAATTAGAAGTAAAAAGCAAGATAGGTCACATGTTATAGGACTTGAATATTGGGGGGGAGCAGAATACAGTGTTTAATACACCCCTCTCCAACCTCTATGCCTTTCCTCGGTTGTTATATGGGATCCTAGAAAGGCTGAATTGATCTCTCTTCATGGAGGTGGCTCCTCAAGCACTTGGAAATTCTCTCTTTGATAGTTACATTTTGCAGAGTCTCTTATGTTGCATGCAAAAGGTTTCAAATCTACCTTCTCCAAGAGCAAGTAGTTCTCTGGGGCCACACTGTTTTATCAGTGTGTTTGATGAAACATTTCACAGAGGAAGATCAACTAGCAGGAAGAAGCAGACAAAGATTATTGCTTCCAGTAGCTGAGAATCCTTGTGCTCACACTTAAACAAATCAGATAACTTGATGACAAAAAGACCACCCGCTCTCTTTTGCTGACTAGTTCGTGATTATTGTCTATATTTGCAAATTAAATATGCATATCAATAGTAGAAAAGCTTCATGAGAAACAGAAGCTCAGTCATAGAAAGGAAACATTTAAGGAGGTAGGGCGGGGGAGATCCTTGCCTTAAATATTGAAACTATATCATTTAATTTCCTGGAAAGTCACCTTGGAGGTGTTAAATAGCAAAATGGGCAAATTATGAATAATTTAATAATTAGAAAAGTAAACGAACTTACCAGTTTGACTTAGAGCACTCACCCTCATTAATAAGAAAGCTATTGACACACCAAGATTTTCTTTCAATTAGTACTTGCATACTCAGATTACACTGTTAGTATCTGAAATAAAGATGGTAACAGTGCAATTTGAGTATGCAATAACCAGATAACCAATAAACTAACACTTTTATATTATATCAATAATTAAATTTATTGGAAGCATATTGTATACAAGGAAATACCATAAGAAAATTTATCATTTTTATTTCATAAATAGTACTAAATTATTAATACAATTATATATTTATTTTAATTGTAAAATAGTTATATAAGTATACATACAATAATATAAATAATAAAATGTATATGTAATGTTTGTATTTTTAAACAGAAGGACTAGAACACTGAGACCTAGAAGTGTTGACTAATTCTTCCGAAGGGCACAGAACATATGATCTGGATAGCTGGTATTTGAAACCTCAAAGTTATGTCTTGAAAGAAATGATGTTCCATTTGTTATAATCATGTTTGCTCTGCAAAAAACCAAAAATAGTGAAACTCAGGAATATACAAGAGCTGAAATATTGATAGATAAGAGGAAAGTTTTATTAGAAATAATTAAAAACTCATCTAAAAGGGAAGCATGGGGCAGAATTGTCTAGTACACATGCATTTCAGTCACATACTTTGGATTAAAATCTTATACTTACCAGAAATGAGTATGCAGACAAGTGGCCTGACGTGAAGGAAACTCTAGTTTCCTCATCTACAATGACATTACCAACCCTTCTTTGAAGGGCTCTAACAAGAACAAATGTGATAATATATGTAAATTACTTCACAGTCCTGGACACATAACCTGTGCTTAACAAATGATGGCTATTATATTATTATTATAGTCAAGTTTAAGTCATGACACCGGAGGAAGCCTATGCCTGGTAAATTCAATTTTCTCCCTCAGTGAAGTTGCTCATGTCCCTAACCTCCAGTAGTGCCTAATTCAGGAATGTGTATTCAATAATTAATCATAGATTGTATATTATTGCGTTGGCCAACATTGCTTTTCACTTTTAGCTATTTCCTAACTTTATTGAGAATTTGTCATTTTTTTAATTATTAGAAATAAAATGTAAAGAAATGTAGAGAATATTTTTGCCTACCATTTCTAAATTAAGAGCATTCCTCTTTCCATGGTAGAATGGTTATCATTTCTTATAAAGTTGATTAAAATGTCTCTAACAATGGCAGTTTCTACTGCCAGGGAACAATACACCATAAGATTAAAAAAAAAATTCTATATATGTGGCAGAGAGTACAGGGCAGTCACAAGACTCCATCATTGCAGAATCATCATGTATGGAATGGCTTTTTTTTTTTTCCCCAGAACAGAGTTAGTTCATTTACTTAGATACCAGTGCTAACCTAGTTTTAGTCCATCTGCATTGCAGCTGACACACCTTCACATTGTCTTGCACATTCCTCAGTGTATTTTCAACTTTTTAAGGTCTTGTCTCCATCAAGAAACAGCTCTACAGAATGAGTGACTGATACATCTAGGTATGGTGAATTCATGTTTGATTTAATTTTTCTTCAAATACAAAATGGATAAAACATATCAATACTTCAGAGTTATAATACAGTGCTGTTTTGCCAATGGAAACTAGGCCATCAGGTAGTGAAGTTGAAAACCAGAATCTGTGACCCTTCTACCTAAAACCTGACTCCTTTCCTGTGACATCTAGACCATAGTGCACACTGCTCACCAGTGTCTCCAAGGCTCTATGATCTGTCTTGCAGCTCTCTAAATCCTTTAAGCAGCTCCCCCTGATGCTGATGTACCCCCACCATGAGATTCTTTCCTTGTTCTGAAATCTCTTTACTTTCTCCTGACAGTTTTAATTCCTGTAAACATCTCCTCTCCCTTTTACATAAAAGTCTTGACTCACCACCTTGTTCAATCAATCCAAATTCAAATTTAATTTCATACACTGGAACAAGTTTGCAAGAAAGACTTTATTGATGAATATCACTGTCTGAAATGAGTCTTTTGCTCACATTTTAGATGTCTGTCTCTACTAGATTAAGCATCATGAAAGAATTTAAGAGAACAAAAGTTTCCTAGTCTTCATGGGTCATAATGTGAACATTAAAACAACTTTAGAAGGGAAGTATTCAAGATAAATAATGTGCCTATTCTGAACAATTAAGGATTTTTTCTTATCATTAATCCCTATTCAATTAAGCACAAATATTTACATAATACTTATAATGTATCAAATATTATAACTTTTGGTATTCTTAAAAACATATACCTGGAAAGATATATGCATATTATCTGCAGATACTGTAGCATTTTATATAACAGACTTGTGCATCTGTGAATTTTGATACTTGTAGTTGGTCCTGAAGCCAAAGATATTATAGGAAGACTGCATCTGTTTCAACATAGTTGAATCATCAGGGCCTGGAAGATTGGCTAGTATACTGCAGATTCTTAAAGCATGTTAACTTCATTAATTATGGAGAATTTGAAACCTTTTAATTTTTACAGTGTTTGGATTTTAAATATATATACTACACAAATATACACATATACTCAATTTAATAAAAGATCAAGTTGAATCTATCTACTCTGTAATTTTTCTGTTTAAGTTTTCAAAGCCTCATCCTGCAATTTATAGCTTATTTTTATCTGGTCAGGGAGCACTTGCCTAGTAGTATCCAGGAAATAATCCCATATTTGCTTTTTTTTTTTTTTTTTTAGGGTAAGGAAATACAAGTCAGCCTCCTCTTTTCCCTTTGAAATTGTATTCTAGGGGTGTGTGTGCTCTCTGTGAATATAACATTTACTTTCTGCATTGGGTTTTCCAACTTTAACTCACAAATATTTGAATTTCTCTAAATAATAGCACTATGCTAGAAATGACCCTAATCTATACAGAAATGTAGGTAAACGTTACATATTCAAAATTCATATAATTGAGCCAACCTTGCAGTCATTGCCTGTAATCTTAGCTCTGACAAGACAGAAACATTGAATCTAGTCTGGGCTAGATAGTGAAACTCCATGTAAAAACAAATGAAAATGAATCCAGGGAGATGGCTCCGTGTGTAAAATGTTTGCTATATGAGCATGAGGACCTGAATTTGGATCCCCTGTGTTCACATAAAAACTGATGTAGGAGTGGGCAACTGAAGCCCAATGCTGGAGAAACAGAGCCCCACAGATCCTGGGAGCTTACCATCAGTCAGTCTAATTCAAAGAGCAAGATCCAGGTTCACTGTGGGAGAGAATCTATCTCAAAAATATAATAAGGTAGAGAGTAATAGAGAAAGACATATACTATCTCAACATGAACTGTGGCCTCCATACCCATATTTACAGATACATATTTCCTACAGATGAATGTTCATAATAAGACACAAAAAATAAGAATATAATAAAGTACAAGAAAGGATGTCAGTAATTGTGGGGCATTTGTGGGTGATGTGGAAACCTAGTGCAGTGAAATAATGGATATAGAGCCTTAACAGGCAATCTCTTGTAACTAGGCAAGACTTCCACTGTGGGGATGGGGATCCCAACACAGCCAAAAAACCTTTCACCTACAATCTGCCCTTCCTGCAAGATATGCAGGTGCAATAGTGGCTAGAAGCTTGTGGGAGTGACCAACTCATGACTATCCAAATTAAAGCCCATGCCAAGAAAGAAATCCCATGCCAGATGCTTCCTGGATGATCAGGAACTGGAAGCTAGATGATCCATATACATAGGATAGAACCCAACATGACTAGTAAAAAGAAAAAAAAAAAAGCCAAAAGTAATAAAATATTTCCTAGTAACATTTTTTCTGTAGTCATAGATCAGTGCCATTTGCCATCAGAGAATTTTCCTCTGACAGTTGATGCAAGTAGATGTAGAGACCCCCTGCAAAACATTAGGCAGAGATTGGAGAACTCCCTGAAAAAGGGAACGGAAAGGCTGTAGGTGCCAAGGATACCAGGAGACCGTGGCCCAGAGAATTAACTAAGCAGGGCTCATAGGGCCTCATGAAAACTGAAGCACCAGTCTCAGAGTCTCAGGTCTGGGTTGTGTCCTCCGTGTATATGTTAGGGTTGTTTAGCTTGGCATTTTTGAGACTCCTAACAGTTGGGGGAGTCTCTGACTCTTCTATTTGCTCTTGGGACTCTTTTTCTCTTACTGGTTTTCCTCATCCGGACTTTATAGAAATCACTGCACAAAAACATATCTAGGAGCTGAAAATTGAGCATAGAAAAGACAGTGCAAATCCTGGTTAGCTCCAAGCAAACATGGCCCTGTGACATAGCTGGTCTCATTGAAAAAGTTTTACCTTAAATCCAAAATGCATTTTGACTCATGGTTTTCCCTGGAGATAGCTTGCAATTGTGGATAAAGTCTGCTTGTTTCCAGTTCATCACTGTTCCATAAATTGAACTTGTATTCTCTGCCTATACAGGGTTGGCAGGGGAGATAAGTTTCAATGAGCATGTACTCAGGACTGCCTGTGTGCCAGCCTCTGTGGTATGCAAGTGGAAGGACTGATAACCAACACATACCTTCTCAGCAAAGAAACCTGGCAGGTGCATCTCAGCTCCAGCTGCCATAACAAAAGAGACAAAATGGTTTCAACATACATTTTCCCCAGAATTATCAAGGCTGAAATATCATAAACTTTGCTCTGTATTTGTTGTCTGGGGTTAGCTTTCTTCTAGGACAGTAAGAATTACTTCTTTGGGGTGGTCATGTGAGGGAAAGTTAGAGGGAGAGAAAAATGTACAAACTAATTTTCCTCCCTCTATGTATACAAACTCCAGCCTCATCAGATTATAACTCCACGTGGTTGCCTCATTTAAATATTATTTCCTTGAATAAAACAAAAACAGGCTACAAACACAGTTTTGAGGGCCTTAAGTTTTCACCACAAGAATTTTGGTAAACATTCTTCCCAGAAAAACTGGGAAAGCATGCAGAGGTAGATAAAAGAAGCAAGACACTAGCCAGAAAGCAGACCTACATGTCAGAAAAATGCTAATGACTTTCCCTAAGTAGGGATCAGTATGAAGGTATGTAATGGCAGGAACTTGAGCATGGGAATACGGTACATGTGAATCTGAGAGTGTGGTGTTGGTTTCCATCATGATTGAATCAACAAAAAGCTCACTAAGAAGACCTATGACAGTGCTTTGGGATTACCATAGGCAAGAAAACCTTCCCTTAGGGGTCGGAACTTCTAGTTGTGGGCTCAGTTGTTATAAAGAGGACTTCAGGAAAAGCATGCTTTCTTGCCCATCTGTGGTACTTTAGAAGAAAATGGCCCTGAAAGGAAGTGTCACTAGTCGGAGATTTGGCCTTGGTGGAGAAAGTGTGTTAACCAGGGGCAGGCTTTGAGGTCTCTTCCGCTCAAGTTTCCTACAGTGTGACTTTCAGTCAACTTCCTGTTGCCTGCAAGATGTAGGATTCTCAACTACAGTACCAAGTCTGCCTGTATGCTGCTATGTTCCCCACCGTGATGATAATAGACTCAATGAACCTTTGAAACTGTAAGTGATCCACCCAAATTAAATGTGTCTCTTCACAGCAATATAAAAATCCTAACTAAGACAGAAGTTAGGTCCAGGGACTGGGGTTTTGCTGCGACAGGCTTGACCATGTTTTTCTTTAAAATAATATAGACTTTGGGACTGCGGATTAGAAAAGCACTTGAACATTGTAAGTGCTGCTCTGTGAGCCACACTGGTAGGAGAGTAGAAGACCATGATTCTGAGCGTAATTTGAGGTACTGTGGGATGCTAACACAAGAGGTTTCAGAGGAGAAGAATTTGAGTAAGTCGTCTAGAGATCGTTCTTGTGATATTTCGGTGAAGAAAGTGGCTGCTTTTTGTCCTTGTCTGAAAAGTGCCGAAGGCTAAAATGAATAATTTTGAATCAATTCTACTGGCAGAGGAAATCTCAAAACAGCCTCTGTTTGGTTTTTAGTTACAGTAATTCTAATGAATGAGCAAGCTGAGAAGGGTACATTACAAAGCAAAAATTTTGAGGAGAAAACGAGCTCCAGGAAGTGGCATAGACCTAAATTCTGTGTTCAAGGAGATAAATGAATTAAGAAATGGAATAAAGAGATTGATGACCCCAGGGAATGATGCCAACCAGCTAAGTCTCCAACTTGCAAAGAGAAACTGAAATAAGCTTAGGTCTGGGTAAATTGGGGCACACCTTTAATTCCAGCACTGGAAAGGTAGAGACTGGATAACCTCTGATTTGAGGCCAGCTTCATCTACAGAGAAAGTTTCAAGACAACCAAGCTTATGCAGTGAAGGAAAGGAAGCTGGTGAAGATGTAATTGGACAGGGTGGCATGTTCCAGAGCCAGTAATCAGGAGAACTTGGCAGCTTCAGCCACGTGGTTCTGGCTTTAGACTTAAGGATAGGAGAAACAGGTTATGAAATTTGCTTCTGCTTTTAGAGAAAACCACTGAGGTCAGGTATGTGTCAGAAATGTCCTTGAATGAAAACTTAGTAAAGAGACTACTGTGTGACATTGTGAAGTTGAAGCCTGAATTGCTTTGGAGAATCCAAGATGTTAGAGATGCCAGAATTGTGGGATACCTACTAAGAAGCTGCTAACAGGGAGTGGAGCCAGCTTAAGAGAAGGAAGTATGGTGCAGTCAACAATCCTGATTAAAGTTGGAGACCTAAAGAACATTTTTGACATTAAATATGGAGATTCAGAGCTTAGAATTTGCTCATCTGATTTTTGGTCTTGCATTGATGCAGAATTTCCTCACTATACTTCCTTCCTCCATTTAAGAATGGTAATATACATCTTGTGCTTATTATAGGTTGGAAGTTTGTGGTTTTTTATTTTGATTTCATGAAGAATTACAGTAGAAAGATTGTATGAATCTGAGAAGAGACTTCGAACTTTGAACTTTTAAACACTGTTGAAACTATTACAGACTATGGGGACTTTTGAAGTTGGACTAAATGCAGTTTTGCTTACAAATGCATTATAAGCTTGTGGGGGTCAAGGAGAGGAATGTGGTAGTTTGAATGTAATTGACCCCCATTATCTCGTGGGGAATGGCACTATTAGGAGGCATGGCTTTGTTAGAGTGGGTATGGCCTTGTTGGAGGAAGTATGTCACTGTGAGGGCAAGGTTTGATGTTTTCTATGAATTAGGACCTCTGCAGTTGAATGGCATGGGAACTCTGACAGTGGGACCAGAATTTATTCCTGGTGTATGAACTGGTTTCTTGGAGCCCATTCCCTACAGAGGAACACCTTTCTCAGCCTTGATACTGAGGGAAGGGGTTTGGTCCTACCTCAACTGGATATGCCAGACTGCATTGACTCACCCTCAAAGTCCTTGGATGGGGTGGGGGGAGTCTGGGGGTTAACTGGGAAGAGGGGAAGGAGAAGGAACAGTGATGAGTATGTAAAGAAAAAAACTTTTACATTAAACAAAAGAAAAACAACTGAAGATAACATAAACAAAAGATACCACTCAGTGTCCCCGCAGACTTTTCATGACCTGTATATCAAGATGTGGCACTCTCTGTTCCAGCACCTCATCTTCCTGCACATGCGCATGCTTCTCATCATGATGATAATGGGCTGATCTTCTGAAACTGTAAGAGAGCCACTCCAATTAAATGTTTTCTTTATAAGAGTTGTCATGGACATTGTGTCCTTAATAGCAATAAAAAAACCCTAAGACAACATCTTTGCTTCCCAATAGTTCAAGCCTGTCCTCTGATACTGCTGCCCTACCATTCAAAACAGACACCAGACATGTGAATCAGAGAGCAATGGTTCTTCAGGAATTCGGTAGCAGACTGTAGTGGAATTATGTAACATTGTAAACAATTGTCCCGCCTACTGGCTTAATAAAAATGCTGATTGGCCAAAGGCAGAGAGGAAGTATGGGAGGATCTACCAGACTAAGAGAACTCTGGGAACAGAAAGAACAGAGCAGAAATACCACAGAGAAGGCAGAAAAAGCAGAGGACAACTATGCTGCTCTGAGAAAAGGTACTACGCTGCATGGCTGAACAGGATAAGAATCATGGGTTAGTTTAAGGGTAGAGTTAGCAAGTTATATGCCTGGGCCCCAAGTCAATCAGCATATAATTAATGTAAGTGTCTCTGTGTTTCAGTGGTACAATGGGACTATGGGTCTGCAGGTCCAGGTCATGAGGCTAGGCCAGAAAGTCTGTCCAGAAACTTAATACAACAAATGTCAGCTCAACATGGGTAAAACATACCCACATAAAGCCACAGAAAGCTTGAAAATGGTCTAGATCAAAAGATTGTGCCAAAAGCACCTTTTAAGTTGTGTCTCTCAAGTGGGTCATGGTAAAGAGACTGAGTGGTGGATTAAATTATAAAATGATGTGTTTGCTGCATGTAACTTAAGCTGAACAAGGCCAGTTCCTGAGCCTCACTGTAAGCAGGGAGCTGTATATGGTGGGTTTAAGCTTTCTGTTAATATAGACAAAAAGTCAAAGACTGCTTCTTAGTAGCAGCATTTTCTTGGGTCAGCTCTGTTTGCTGGAGCCAAGCAGAAGCTCAGCTTTTTAAAGAGAAGCTTCCTGATTCAGCCTTAGAGACAAAACTTGTGAGTCTTTTAAGAGGCCCTGCTGCAAACTACTTAAATGGCGTTAATGAGCAGCAGATGGCAGTGCCTTACTTGGTGGTTATATGGACCTTAACATTCCCCAGACTGGTAAGAAATAAGAGATATACAGTAAAGACAGATTTTTTAAAAACCTCTAAATGGTTTAGAGTGTGTTTAAAAATATACACAGACTTGAGAGTGAAAAGTAAAAAGGATAAAGTCTTTAAAAATGAGTAAAGAAAAATAATAAGCCAAAGATGGAAATTACAAAGAATGTCTGGAGGTCTGGATACTGTATGGTATTGTTTTGTCTTTAAGGGTTTTTTTTTTTTTTTGTTTTTTTGTTTTTTTGTTTTTTTTTTACTGCAAATGAAGTAGTAAAAGTTGCTAAAAGCCATTTGATTATAAATGCTCCTGGATTAATCCAACCTATATATTTTATAAATGAGTTGACTTTAAAATTAAAATCAAAAGTTATATTTTAAAATTAAAATAAAGAGTTATGCCACTTTGGAGAAGAGATTTTATTTCCACAGAAAATGAGAAGCTGTGGATTTATCCCTGGTTAAAGAAAGTAATGTTTGATCAAGGAAGACCCCCTGAAAAGCCTCCAATGGAAACGGATGGCCCAAATGGTCCAGCATTTCAGAGCATCTCTGTTGCAGTTTCCTCTGAGCTCTGCATCCAGAACAACGTCAAGGAGACTGGCTGAGATGACCCAGCCTTACAGACTACTTCACTAAAGACTTGTCCATAATCCTAAACTTTTCTTTGAGTCTGCATGGGATTTTCAGTGCCCCCATTAAGCAGGAAGTAATCTAGAGAACAACGTCCACGTTTCCAAAAGATTCATTACGGATGCTTGTCTTTGTTTACAGTGTTGGTTACAAGTTGTTATAGATAACAGCAAAAAAAAAAAAAAAGTTATACAAAGAAAATTAGATTTAGGGTTCTTGTTTTAAAAAAGGGAAATGTAGTGGAATTATATTCCATTGTAAACAATTGTCCTGCCTACTGGTTTAATAAAAACACTGATTGGCCAAAGGCAGACAGGAAGTCTGTCTAAGACAGAAACTCAATTCTACAGCAGACTGGAACAGCATCGGCCTCATAGCCCAAATGGTCATAGAATTCTCAGCCTCTCTGTTTGGAAGAACTACCCACCCTGTATTGTGGGAGAAAACATAACAAATCCTCTATGGAATAACACCCATTCTGCCCTGTAGAGAACTCTGACTATTGAGACAGTCAGCTGTTGGGGAAGAGATACAATGAGGGGGATAATCAGGATGGGAAACTAACAGAGAATCATCACTCTAGTGAGCATAGAGAATGGAAGGCAGTAACCACAAGCTGCATGGAGGAGACCGTTCAGAGAATGTAATTTGAGTAACAAGTGAAGACAGAGGTTCAAGCAGAAAGACTTAATATCAAGAACATCAACTATTACTTATGAATCTAGCAAGAAGAACACTAAAATCTGACACTAGATATTCAAAAGAGACTGGCATTTGTCACTGATGACACCACTTTATCAGCAGTTGTGAGGGCTTGAATGGAGTGGGCTTAAGAAGTGATGTGGGAATGTCTTTCTGTATGCTGTGAATATCAATCTTTAAATAAAGGAGCTGTTTTGGGCCATGACAGGCACCATAGAAGAAGTAGGAGGAGAAATCAGAGCATAGGTAGGAGAAGCAGGGCGGAGTCAGAGGCAGATCGAGCAAGCCGCCCAAGGAGCAACATGTAAGGAACACAGGTGAGCCACGGGCCATGTGACAGACAGTTTAATAGAAATGGGTTGATTTAAGATGTAAGAGCTAGCTAGCAACGTGCCTGAGCCATAGGCCAAACAACATAAAGTTAATTTAAGCGTCTGAGTCATTTCTGGGAGCCTGAGCAACAACAGTCGGCGGCTAATGAGTCTGGTGCACAGGACTGTGGGTCTGGGCCTCTGGCTGCCTGGGACCAAGAAACCCCACTACTACAAAGAAGGAACATCATATTCCCTGGATAGAACTGATGCAGGTATGCCTTGAAGGAATTTTTCTGAAAACAAAGACCCAAGGGATATAACAGGGCACAAACTCCAGCAGGAACAGCATGCCCTGCCTCACTCCAGTGTCTATTTAAATACTCATACTCTATCCTGAAAGTAAGAATTTGTGTATATGCATGATACCACCTGGAAAGGTGGTACCTTTCACAAAAACAGAAAAAGATTAATTAGATTCAACTGGAAAAGGCTCATATTTGAAATTTAAAATGCTTTTTCAGCAGCTTTTTGAACTCAAACTAGCTATACACCTAATGGAAGACTGCATGATTTGGGTTTTATTGCTGGCCTTCATTTTTGTTTGTTTGTTTGTTTTGTTTTGTTTCAAATCTCAAAGATAACTGTAGTAAAGTTCAAACAAAATACCCTCTGGGAAGAGTGTAAGGTTTAAATCTTGGCAACTTTCAGTAGGAGGAAGATGGAGAAGAAAGAGAAAAGTCATATTATTTGAGTAAAGCTGGAATAGAGGTCAGCCTCACAGCAGACACATAACTAAGTAGAGAAATTGGTAGATTTAGAGCACAACTTCTCAGCGTGTGAGTCACGACCCCTTCAGGGATGAATGACCCTTTCATGGGGATTTTATAACAGATATCCTGCATATAAGTTATCGACATAACAGTAGCAACATTAACAGTTATGAAACAGCTACAAAAATAATTTTATACTTGAGAGTCATTACAACATGAAAACCTAACTGTATTGCAGAGTTCCAGCATTGGAACAGCTGAGAACCACTGCTGTAGAGGAAGAGCGTAGGGGAAATATGTTTAGAGGACAGAGAAAGAAGGGTAAGTTTCATTTCTCTGACTAATTCAGAAAAGATGCCCCAACTTACAAAGTTTCATGACTAAAGCTCTGTAAGCAATTGTACTGAGGCAAAGATTATAAAAAGTACATCATCTCACTGAAGGCATAATTAATCCTCCACTTTCTTTAGCCTTACTTAATGTGAATCCCATTTCTGAGGAGTGGTCTCTTGTTAAGGACAGAGACAATGGTATGTCACTACATGGAGATAAATTCCATTTTTTAATATGACAATTCTCCTCTATGGAAGCAACACTAAGATCACTTAGGAAATGGGCTGAAATTGAATAATAGATATAACCCACTATCACCATAAAGAATCTGGCTCCAAAGCCTCTCACCAGAAGGAATTAACATCTGGTATCAAGCTTCAGTTCCCACCCTCACACACAGCCTCCAGGCAGAAGTGTTCATTCAGGAGACAAGAAGTGGCAGCCCCCTTCTGACATTCCTGGCCAGAGATCCAAAGCCATTTCTGGAATTCTGCTTTCAGAGGTCCCTTCCCTAAGTCTATATAGGTTTCAAAAGCTACTGTTCCCAGTGTTCCCTTCTCAGACACAGTAACACTATCCGATGCTTAAAGAATCTGGGTGTTAGACTGTTTGACCTATTAGAGCTGAGGGGTTGTTAGGCTGGAAATCAAGGTACCCTTTCAGGGTTTCTCTGCTTCATATCACCACTGCTCAGGTCTGTGGGAGATTATGTTGTTACATTGTAAATAATTGTCCCACCCACTGGTTTAATAAAAAGCGCTGATTGGCCAAAGTCAGACAGGAAATGTGGGCAGGGCTACCAGACTAAGAAGACTCTAGCAATAGGTGGAACAGAGCAGAATGCCAGAGAGAAGCCAGAAGAAGCAGAGGACAACTATGCTGCTCTGAGAAAAGGTACCGAGCCCCATGGCTGAACAGGATAAGAGTCATGGGTTAGATTAAGGGTAAAGAGTTAGCAAGCTTTATGCCTGGGCCCTAGACCGATCAGCCTAAAATTATTGAAAGCATCTGTGTGTCTCTGTGGGACTGTGGGACTGCGGGTCTAAACCTTGAGGCTAGGCCCAAAAGTCTGGGCCAGAAACCTCCTACAGGTCTTCAAGGCTTGATCTGATAATGACTAACCCAGGGTTTGCTTTCAAAAACTAGAATTAGTGTGGAGGTACCCCTCATGTGGCTTCTAAAGAAGGAGAGGAAGACATTTAACCATTACTGGATTTTTAGGTTTCACAATAGTGGGCATGCCTTTCCCAGCCATAGGCCCTGTAGAGGGACTGTAGTGTTGAAACTGAGCCAACGCGGTAATGTTCTTTATCTGGACAGCATTTTCTTACCAAGAAAAAACTCCACTAGTGAGAGTAGGTTGTCTAAATCGGAACTCTTACAAATTTAAGCCTCTTGTCTAGGGAGTCCTTCAATAACTAAAACATACAAATTATTTTCATTTTTAGTCACGCTTTCCTACTGGGTGTTTAACAGCATGAAGTTAGCCAAAATAAACAATTTTACTTTTTACTGTAAGTTGAAGGCCTGGGAAGAACCTTAGCTTTTCTTTAACAAATCATTCCATAGATGTGACATCAATGAATTTAACTTTGATGTTAAAAATGGTAATATCATATGTGTGTGCATACTTGTGTGTGAAAGAGAGACAGAGAAAGATGGAAGAGACCTCTCAGTCTCAGTCTCATCGTTTATATGAATTTTATAACTTAGATTTTCTTAACTTCTCTTTGTGAAGCTTTATTTATCCCCATTCTGGAAACATCTAGTCATTGTAGAGAGCATTCCCATAACTAAATCTACCCCCTATGCTTGCTTTCTGCTTCCTTTCAACTTATTCCCTTTCACGGGGCTGGAGAGGTAATCCTGGCCCCTCAATGGGAAGATTTCTTGCTGCTCTTGCATAGGTCCCGGGTTTGATTCCCAGCACTCATACCATGTGGTTCAGAGCCATCTGTAACTCCAGTTCCAGGAAATCTGACACCCTTCCTTGTCTGGTCTTCGAATATGCATACATACTCATGGTATACATACATACATTCAGACTATGCGCATATTCATAAAATTAAAAATTACTTATTTTATTTTCTTAATAGCATGAAACATAGTAACATTAGCAAACAAATATTCTATTTTAAAAGGGTTGAATCCAAACTACAAAGCATAATATAATAATTTGTGTTTACCTATGTTCATATTGTTAAAATTCCCAGAGAAAACACAAAACAATGAAAATCTTTGTATGTTGTGTGGTCCAGAGAATGACCTCCTGTAACACTGTATTTGGCTTTTAATGGGTTTAAGTAGTAAGTAGCAGTAACAGATAAATAGCAAAACACCATCAAACTGATGTTTGTGATGCTGGCGTTATTGTTTAAAGATTGCAAGGCAGAGGATACTCCGTGGGTAAACTTTCCATCAATTGTTTTCACTAGAGTCAACTTTATATTATGAAATAAACAGTAGTAATGTCTGAGGGAAATAGCTAACATATTACTGTTCTCTTAATGTCTTTATGCTCAGGCTGCTTTGTGTTTTCTGTCTTCAGTTTGTTTGTTTGACTGATTTCCTTGTGGCAGAGTCAGCCAACCAGCCTGACTCAGAGCAGGGTATTTTGGAGGACACCTTGAGACAAATGAGCATTCACCTAAAATTGGAGGAACAAACCCCATCTCTAGAGCCAATGTCATAGTATCTTCCTACTCATGCAATAACCACCAACACCAAAGGAAGCTTTGCAAGTAGAATTTATTTTGTATATGGCTTATGGAACATCCCAAATGAAGACGGGGGGGGGGGGGGGGACACGGGACTCAAGGCAGGAACTGAGGCAAAGACCATGAGGAAATGATGCCTTCTATGTCCCTCCTCTCATTTGCTTTCCCTTTAGCCTAACTTTAAGTTTTAGGTCAAACCAAGCTACTCTGGACGTTCCCTGATACCTTCTGGAAGACAAAGGAAGCATGTATCGGTACAGCTTCCTTTCCTCCTTCATGTGTTTCCCCTAGAGCAACTTTAGAAGATTCCCTTGTCTATCCTCCTGCCCTGGTGAGTCCAACCTGGAAAAAAAAAATCCTATCTGAGTAAGTTGCTTTAAGTGATGGAGACCTAAGTTCTCATTTCCTTCCTTGGAAAAAACCACCAGTTCTGTAGCCATATTAGCTTAAGAGAATTCTGGTTGTGTTAAAATCTATGTTTTTGTTTACAACTTCTTTAAGCTGTTCTTCACTGATTTTATCTTTATTCTCCTTAATTTATGAATTGAACTCGTCATATTTCATAATGACATTTTATCTATGTATACATATATATGCTCTTACCCTCTTCCCACTTTCAGTAATGACACTGTATCTCCTAACTAGACAGACTTTGACTCCTATGTCTTTAGTGTGCATGTGTGCACTGTGAATCAATGAGTTTAATTTGTGTTATTTACTGCAATTTGGGCATCACACTAGTAGCTTGACTACTAAAGAGAATGTCTCTTCTTCCCTCAGTAATAATTAACTGCCTATAAGTCCTCAAGGATAGACAGGGCATCATGAGCATCACCTTCTCTCAGTGTCAGAATGTTGACAGGTAGAATCTTGTGCAGGTTTCAGGAGCAATCACAGTTCCTGGAACTCCAGAGTGCTCAGACTTTGCTGCACCTGGAAGACAGCATGTTCCAACACTCCACACTCCTAACTCTGGTGTTTCATTCTTGTTACTGCATCCCCACCACAAGATTCCTGAAGTCTTGGAGGAGGTGATGTAAGGGTATCTGCTCAGTATTCTGAACAGTTATGAGACTATGCAGTAATCACTGCTCTCATGCACAAAAACTTTTCTACTGACCTGGCTTCTTGAGTCTACAAGTTGTTTGACAAATAAATCTTAGTGTAGTGTTTTGGGACTCTAAGAAGTCCACTCATTATGTAACTAGTACCGATCTATCTAGATAGGGGTTTGCAGTTCCTACCTAGGGGCAAGTGCCTTTGCTGTTAAGACCTTAATACATGCTAATATACATGGTCTAGACAAAGGTATGATGCCTGGAGAGATTGTCCATGTGTTTTTGTTGCTGTTTTTTGTTGTTGTTTCATCCAGGACTATTTAGTGTATTGGTTCCATGACCAGTTAGATGTACAGCTCTAAATCATCCAGCATCTGCTGAGATATCAAATCTATATGAGCCCTCTGATGGAGTGTACTATGTGTATAAGTCATATGAAAAAGGTTTTACCAATAAAATGCATCAGATATTTCTTAAAACATTTATATGTTTTTGTTACTCTCTTACAGATACTGGGACAAGTACTAGATGTAACCCACAAGGTGAATCTCAGCTTCACAGACTTTAGTCATAGGACAATGACTTTAAACAATTAATTTGAATGAAAGGGAAATGCAGTGTGCTGTGGCAGCTTAGAAAGAGGTGATTTGGAAACTGACTTCTAAAGAACCACTGTAGGAAATTGAGATTTCACATTAAAATCAACAAGGCTAAAATCATATGCCTCAATTTTGCAGAGTTCATAATGTGAACAGCTGTGCTTTTATAAGAGAATACCCCTGGGGTAATCTAGAAGCTAAGGGATAAACACAATGCACACTTCTGGGGCCTCAGTTTCACTTGGAGATTTGGAAAAACAAACATTTTATAGAAAACAAATATAGATATGTTATGTGGTAGACCGCATGCACATTAAAGATAAAAGATGAAATTTCAAAGAAATTTCACACTAGCTGTGATTTCCTTTGAACCCCAGGCTCCCTAGAGGTAGATCTTCTCTCTTCTCTGCTTTTGGGGGCACCTTATTAAAAAATTTATATTTAACACAGAGTGAGAGGACCATGCAGTCAAAGAGATTCCACTTAGGGCCTGGAATAGCTGGATAAGATTGGCTAAGCGAAGCACTGCCTGTGACTCAGTTTCCTCAGGAAGGATATAGAAGTACTTCCTGCCTTTCAACCTTACTGGACAGACTCAGTCAGATAGCAAAGACATTTTCTAGTTAGTGCTTACTGGAAAGGAGCATTCAGTAGATGTTGGTTACTTCTTCCCAATGTCAATGGAATAAATAATTTGTCTAGCAGCTTTTTGTTTAGACTCAACACAGCTAGCACCACAGAAGGAATAACCAAAGGAAGCAGGTTTCAGGAAGCCCTGTGTTACGTGCCCATCTGTTTACCCATTAGCATAATAGCAACTATTATAACAGCTCACAAATGTGAGTGCATGTGCGGTGAATCCAAAATGCTTCTAAACTGTAATTTAAGAGAAGAAAACAAACAAACCTACCCATTGCCCATATGCTGATAGAGTTTTACTCGATGTTGCTAATGTTTTTTAGCCATTTCCTGCTGTAAGAGAAATAAACAACCCAACATTATAAAACAACAAAGAATATATCCTGTCTCTCTAATGCAGTGGTTCTCAACCTTTGTAACACTGCAACCACGTTATACAGTTCCTCATGTTGTGCTGACCCCCAATCATAAAATCATTTTCATTACTACTCCATAACTGAAATTTTGCTATTGCTATGAACTGTAATGTAAATATGCGTTTTCTGATGGTTTTAGGCCACCCTATGAAAGGTTAGCTTGGCCACCAAGGGACCACTCCTCATAGGTTTAGAACCAGTGTTCTAATGCATAGGGCCCCTTATAAGTGCTAAATTACATATACAAATAAAAGTGAGATTTTGGTGGTTATGGTTATAAGGATATACCAGTAATGAGCCCTTTGGGTGCTGGTACATTTTTAAGTAAGTTTTTCTCTCTCCTTCAATGCATATGCCCTAATGAATGAGGTGACCTGAGAATGTTTAACAAATTTAGTCTAATTATATCTTGATTTTTTATTATAGAGATACATAGATGGTAGTGTACATTAAGATACAGTCTAATTATAAATTACTTTAAATCCAAAAGAAGAATTCTGTGTTTCAATATTTTAATTAATAAACAGTTAATATTCTCTTCATTTGGTCAGAAGAATAAATATATCATTGTATGTGTTCAAAATATTTGTTATTTAAGATACTGCATAGTTAAAGAGTTAGGCCATAAACCTAAATTTTTAAGTTAAAAAATTATTTATATGAATCTTCAGTTGTGGAGACTGGAAAGGTTCATCAGGATGTGGCATCAGGGCTAAGAGCTGCTATTCTGCTATTCTGTCTTAGAGGATACACTAGTCAGGCCAGCAGGTGTGAATAAGACAGGTCTTCCAGCCTCCATCAGGGAAGATGCTGAGAAGTGATTACCAGGGAATAGAAGTCGCCTAAATGCTTCTAAGTGGTGAAAAGCAAGGCTCTGCTCTCTAATAGTTCTCAAGATTGAAGTCATAGAATGAAGGTCTTTTCACTCTCATAAGGACAAGAGTTCCAGTCACCATAAAGAGGACAGAAAGAATCTGCTACTGTTATTAAGTGCATGAGCTTCACAATTCACTGGCTATTCCAGCTTGTTAGATGTATGTAGAAATGGAAAGGTATGTCTTTCACCCATGTCTTACAGTCAGAGCATTACTTCAACTTTCCACCTCCCCGAGCTGAAGGATGCTGATGTAACTATCGGTACCTACCTTATTCTAATGCACAGTGGTCCACCCTCTTCTTAGTCCAGAACACAAGGAAATGTAACATCTCTGCTCTTGTTCAGCCAACTCCCATGCTTGTATTGGACTACACAAATCCTGCAGTAGAGCCACCTGCTACCCCCTGCTGCAAGCTTCCTCCTGAGGTCTGGCTGAGCTTTCGGAGCGCGACAAAATATCTCATTTAAAATCAAGAAAAGGAAATCCTAGAGTGGCAGCTTTTAATACTGTTTCCTCTATCAATTTTCCTTCATGGATTTGCGAAGACCCATATTTTCGGTGATGTTTTGTTTTGCTTTATGGAAAGCATCATGTTAAAGATTGCTGCATGTCTGAAATCAATTTGAGGGTTTTAATTATTTAAGATAAAGACTATTTTTTTTCACTTTTAATCCTTCTAGTATCTAGTATACAATACATCTTTAATAGATGCTTTTAATATTAATAAGACTCTTGGTGAATGAGCTCTTCTTAGCTGAATTTTAAGGAAAAGAATACTAGACATTAGTTGTGTGGTGCTTTAGACCTACACCGGCCTCCATGGATAAGCTGTAAGCATGCTGTCATTCTGAAACAGAAATTCCAAATTTATATCTTTTGGGATAGCTCAACATAAACCCAGAGCATTTCAGTTATAAATAGCAGGAGTCAAGTCAGTCAAGAGTAAGAGAAAGTATACCAGCGAACTGACAAAGTTAATGGGAAGCCAAACCCTCAGAAAACTCCTGGGGATAGAGGCAGGTGGTCACGTGATTTCACCCGTGGACTTCTCCCCACAGATAGCTGTGTGCTATTGCATAGCAAAAATAAATGACAGGTGAGTCATACAAATCACATCTGCCTTTGAAGATTATAATATTTTTTGACAGACTATAAAATATACTTAATTGCACCCTCAACGATTGGAAAAAGTTGATGTAGAACTAACCAATGCTTATCGTGATATCCTAAGTATCTTCAAATGCTGTTCCTTAGTAAGAATCAATATCTTCGGTGTTTATGGTATGCCATGTCAGCCCGTCTTCCACGGAGTCCCTGTTCATCGAACAGACTAACATTTCCATATAAAAGTCAGTTGTTGTGGAAAGTACTCAGTCTTTGGCTTCTCATAGCCACAGAGATAGCTCTAGAAACTCACTCACAACTCCAGATTTTGACTGTAAACACTGTAATACTGAATTAAATGAATGTCTGTCAATGATATTAACTTGTAGACTTGATGGAGAGTTTCACAAAGGTATTTAGAGAGAATAAACTACATAAGGCATAGTAGGTCCAGGCTAGAGCTGGACCTAACATGTACGAAGCCTGGAGTTTGGTCACCAGATCTGCATGTGTACGTGTGTGTGTGTGTGTGTGTGTGTGTGTGTGTGTGTGTGTGTGTTTGGGGGGGTTGTAAAGAATGTATCCAGCTGCAGCCATATGTATTTAGTAGCTGACACAGTTCTGATTTAAAGTAACAATTCTCTCACATCCCTAGTCTTCAGGCTCTGAAATCCTCCTAAGGTGATGGACGTATGCCCACACTTTCTCTTGCACAGCCATGTCTCAGATAAAAGATGCTTTTCTTTTTTCTCTTTTTTGCGTTTTTTTCTTATTCTTATCTCTTATACAGCACACACCCTGCCTTCAGTTTCTCTTCTCTCTACTCCTGCAACACCCCCCCCCCGTCTTGCCTCTACCTAAGATCCACTTACTCTTCAGAGAAGAGAAGGCTTCCCAGAAATGTCCATCAAATATGACATAGCAAGTTACAATAAGAATAGAAACAAACCCTCCAATCAAGGCTGGATAAGGCCACCAAAGGGGATGAAAAGGGACCCAAGAGCAGGAAGAAAAGTCATAAACACCCCCACTCCCACTGTTAGGAGTCCCACAAAAACACCAAGCTACACAACCATAACGTGCAGAAGAGCTAGTGCAGACCCACCCATTCAGGCTTTGTTTGCAGCTTCAGTCTCTGTGAGCCCTGCTTAGTTGATTCTGTAGGTCATGTTCTCCTGATGCTTTTTAACCCTCTGGTTTCAACAAGTACCCTCACCCACACTTGGGCAGGGTTCCCTGAGTTTCACCTATTTGGGTGTGTCTCTGCCTCTATTTCCTTCAGCCACTGGGAAGAGCTTTTCTGATGACAGTTGGGCTAAGCACTGGGAAAGATGCTTCTCTTGATTTTCTCTTCATCTCTTTTCCCACTCAGAGAAGGGATCCTGAGAACAGCCAAAGCGATATTGGGTCCAGCAAATTTGCAGATTCTGGCCTGCTGCTCTCTGTCTGCTTTGGCAGCAGCAGACTTCCCAGTCTTGGTCTTCACAGAGTTTAATCTGAAAGGCGGTGAGGAACTGACAGCCTTCTAAGGCTGGTTGGGGATGCCTGAGAGATGGAGTTTACTCTAACAGCAGTTCAACTAGAATAACTTTTGTGAGGAATTGTCAGAATTATGTGGCATCCTGAGTTGAAAGACATATGATCTCAGGAAATGTATTTTATAAAATTTCAGTGATGGTATTCACTCTTACAAGGTAGTTATAAAAGTCATCTGACACAATCTCTTCACTCATTCATTCACCAAATATAACTGCTCCTATCACATGGCAATCTCCATACTAGACACTTGAAACAGAAGTAACTAAAAACAAGAGAAGACCAGATCTCTTGGAGCTTACATCCTGTGGGGAGATGAAAACTATCAAACGGATAAACATAAGTAACAGCAGAACTATAGATAATGCCACAGGCTTCCTAAATAAAGAAACAGAATGGGTATAGTAGTGGGGGTTCTCGGTCCCTGGCGGCCAGAGGTCTGAGACCCACAGACCTGCCGCCTGAGACCAGACTGCTTAGCCGCCCAGCCGCTCAGGCCCCCAGAAATGACTCAGACACTTATATAACTTTATGCTGTTTGGCCTATGGCTCAGGCACATTGTTAGCTTGCTCTTACATCTTAAATCAACCCATTTCTATTAATCTGTCTGCCACGTGGCCCGTGGCTCACCTGTGTTCCTTACATGTCGCTCCTTTGGCAGCTTACTCGATCTGCCTGTGACTCCGCCCTGCTTCTCCTACCTATTCTGATTCCTCCTCTTACTTCTATGGTGCCTGTCATGGCCCAAAACAGCTCCTTTATTTAAAGATTGAGAATCATAGCATATAGAAAGGCATTCCCACATCAAATGGGTGTGTGAGTTCAGTTATACAAACCCCGTGATGAGATGAGAGCTTTCTGAGAAGATGACCTTGCAGTAGAAGTAAAGGTACAGTAACGGAAAGGTGTGGTGAGGAGGGGAAACAGCTTTCTGGCCAGAAAGCAGCTGAGGAGGAGGCTCAGGGCAGATTGGCATGGTGAAAGATGATGTTTTTGGAGCATGATGAACAGAGAATTAAACAGTGAGATAGCGCAGGAGAAGCAAGCCGAGACCAGACACTGGAAGTCAGAATTCTATTCTAATCGAAGTAGAAAACTACTGAAGGGTTTCAATGAGGAAAATAATGGGATTCACAAACCAAAATCCTATGTTCTGCTAATTTAGAACTGGTTGTAGAAAGAGGAACAGAAACTGGGAAACAAGTTAGATACTGTTGCCCTGGGATTTGAATAAATGACCGCAAACAGTGTTGAGATTTATGATACACTTTGGAGGGGGCGGGGCAGGGTTTGCTGGTGGGTTGGATTCAGGGATGAAGTGACTGATGAGAGGAACCCTAAATGCTGTCGGCTTCTGGATGGGAACAAGTATTAAATGGACAGTAGCATAAGCATGTCTGATGGAGACATCTCAGAAGAAGCACATTTGAGAAGCAATGAAGACAGAGAGGGGACAGATGGGCCAGGTGACAAATCAAGACCTTCTGGAGAAGCTGTGTGTGAGATCTCTTGTTCATGTGATGTACCCACTGACTGCAGGTCTCAGGGAAAGAAAGAATTTAGGAAACAGTAAATAGAAATGTGGGAAAGGGGAGGTGAATCCACCCACCCTTCCATCTGTAATATTTTAAACACTTTCCTTTTTACCGCCTCATTTACTTAATATTGTTATGCAAATTCAGTAAATGTGTAATTTAAATCGTAAAATTTTATTAAATATGGATTCTTAAATGTTTCTTATGTCTGATTTTTCTCTGTGGAATCTTGAGTTGCCAATGAAGGATACAATGTCACAAATATTTAATTTAATACAGGATTTTGCTATGTATTATATAACCCTTTTTTTCACAATTCATTGATCCCAGTTAATGTCTGCTCCCTGCTAGTTCCAAGAAAATTTACATTTGAATATTTCAGAAACAGTAGAATCATTTTTTTTAAAAAATCTCCTTATCTGAAATTTTTCTAAGGATGGTGGTCCTTTTATTAATTATATTTTCTTTTATATTTTTATTCGTAAAATTAACATCTTAGAAAATGATCTAGGAAAGAAGTGAGGAAAATACCAAAGAGCTGTGATTTTCTTCGAGAGTACACAGGGGATTTTTCCCATTAATACTCAACTTGCTACCACTTGTAGTACACTAAATAACTTTCTTTGTACTCAAAATATTAGATTACCATCAGGTTTACATCGTAGATATCCCAAAGAGTAAAAAACTTGATGGTACCACACAATAAACACTTCCCAATTTATTTTGAAATATCTTTTATTTCTGAGACAAAGACCTAGAATGTACGCAAGAAAAAATGTGTCCTGATTGAGAAACATCCAGGAGGTTATAATTACAAAATGAACAACGGAATTCTCTGCTCATAAACTGGGAAGGTTTGTTAACAAAACATCTAGTCATGAGTACAGTTTTATTCACGTCCAAAATGTTGGGTTTCTTGGACTTGGAAACTATAGTTCTTGGTAATCATTTGAACCGTACGATAAAGTGGTGATGAGGATTATATTGTTTCACCGGGAGGGAAAATGTTCTAAAGCCTTCTACTGGAAATTGACAGCTTGTAGTTAAAACTATCTGACACGTTGTAAGGTCTGAACATGGATTCAACCGTGGGCAAGTCCAGCTGAGCCTTGTACTGTTTGAAGTTTTTGTCTTTCAGATTTGCATTGTTTGATGTCAGAAATTTAGATTTTTCAGTGTAATTCTCCTTCCTTGGGATGGACAAAAGCAATCTAAATTATTGGAAGTAATGTCATCAGAAACAGTCTGTCACACTTGATTTCCATCCTGAGCCCCCACAGGCAGAGTATGCCTGTGCTGTTGGCCTGGTGTTTCTCAGGCTGCCTAGCAGACCGTGAAAAGCATTTATGGAAGAGAGCGCATCAGTGAAGAGGATAAGAGCACCGAGAATAAACCCAGAGCAAAAGTGCACACACACACACACACACACACACACACACACACACACTCACACACTCACACACTCACACACTCACACTCACACTCACACACACCTACACACACACATACACACTCATACACACAAATACACACTCTCACACACACCTACACATACACACACTCACACACACATACACACACACTCACACATGCCTACACACACCCACACACACTCACACACACCTACACACACTCACACACTCACACACACCTACACACTCACACACATACTCACACACTCTCACACACTCACACACACTCACACACACTCATACACACATACACACTCACACACCTACACGTACACACACATACACACACCAGTACACGTACACACACATACACACACACACACACACACACACACACACACACTCACACACTCACACAGATTGAGAGACAGAGAGAGGGGAGGACAAGAAAGAGAGAGAGAGAGCTGCGGACCAAAGGCAGCCAGATGTTTCTCAGGCGATGGATATGGAAAATAGGAATGGATGGCCAGAGGCTAAGTGGAGGAGACTGCCGTGCTTTGTACAGGCTCTGCCTGAGAGTGACAGTGACCTTGAATGGGAGGTGGACACCACTGAAACTTGCTTCGTAGTCAGTATAATGAAGATAAAAATAACAACTACTTCCTAGACTAACATAAGATGTAATAAGTTAATATGTTTAATGGACTCTAAATGGTTCCAGGCAAGCAATTCCTCTTGGGAAATATTTGCCTTTTATTCTAAGAGCTTCCACAAACACAAAAATTAGCACTTTCTTGCTTTTTTTTTAACTTCAGGTTGAGCAAACAGTTACAATTACTCAAGATCACTTTTAGTAGGAACACAAACACATAGACTGCCTCCCCCCCATTTCCCACCCCGCATCCAACACACATTCACAACCCCACAACCCCCAAAGAAGCTATCAAATCATGGTCCATGGATAAATAAGGACAAAGAATTTGCTTAAAACATAACATAGTGGATTTCAATTAAAACATAATAACCAGAGATTAAAGAACTTTGTGAGGGATCCAGAGTGGACACAAGAGTACAGAGTTCTTGAGGGTTAATACTGATTTCCCAAGGACCTCGTGAAGTAGAGCCCTAGGAAGTGAGGGCTAAATTTATGCAGACTTAATAAAGGCTTTGAAAGTAATGAGAATTTTGGACCCCTGCACACAGAACATACTGTAAAAAGTACTGTCATTTGCCTAAATGGAAGATCATTAACATTTCCTTAATTGAAGCTGAAATCCAGGGTCACCTGTGGCTGAGGATCACAATACTGTTACATCTTCTGCCATATGCAAAGTTTTCCACAAGAAGCAGTTTTTAGCTATCTTCTATCACTTGCTCATTTGGGCATCTTAGATTATGTTTTAACTGTGTTTATCAGTCATTTTCTTCTCAAAGGAAGCCTTTGACTTCCTTTTGAAGATAACACTCAAGAATGAACACTGAGAAATGATGCCCGAAGAACATGCATTGGTCAGGTTTTGCTTTATATCCCTGGAATCTGTGCAAAATTAAAATCAGTTACTCTTCTTCCTTATTTGGGGGAATCATAGAAATTCAAGATATACTAAAGGGTTGATTTTTATATCTGAAATTGTCCTAAATAATGTCCTCCAGATTTGCATGGAAAGAGAATTGTCATGGGTGATTATGCATATTTCTTACTATACAGAAATGCATTGCTTCAGAATTCCCCCAAAGACCAGCTCCAGGCCGGATGAGTCTTTCTAAGGATTCCTAGGACTCAATTTCAGTTTCCTCTTGACAAAGGTTTATTGCAGTGAAAGTGAATCAGAGTTACCTAAAACAAAGGTACAAGGAACAATTCAGAGGACCAGCCACCAAGAGAGACCTCCAAGGTCAGACATTAGGAACTTTTTAATCCCCCAATGCAGCAAAATGTTACCCAGCACTGAGGCTCGCGACTTCACCTCTTTTGTGATACTATGATAGAATCCTTGAGACCAGGACCTTATAGTGTGGACAGAAGCCTATCCTTAACAGTTGTGAAGGCCAGGACTCTCAAGATCAAGGTAATACCATCTAGTAAGAATCTTCCTGAAGTGTCATTAATAAGGAAAGGCAGAAGAGCAAAATTATAAGAGAAGAAGCTCATACCTGTGAGGTCTTTGGTGTATTAAATTTGGTACCAAGAACTAGAGAGTATCCCCATGTCCCTTTCTGTACATACGCCAGAGATGAATTCTAGGCACATTTTAAATGCTTAAGAGAAAGGATTTTACTATCTCTGACACCCCTGAGGTTGACTTGTCTAATTAGACTGTCAGGAACAGCAGTAAGATTTCACAGTATAGGCATATCCCAGAGACAAAGTCATGTTTATGAACGTAATCTCATCAGCATCACTGACCACTGTCTTCTGCTTTCCTCTCCCTACTAACAATCCTCACCCTCTGCCACATTTGAAAGAATCTGAGATATCAGTGAAAAAGACCAGAATGCCATCTATCAAAACTGTGTGCAGTATTACTAAAGAGGATTCTCTCAATTACCAAAAAGTATGTATGTCTATGTCAGAAACACAACACCCTAAAAATCTGTCAACTCTAGTTTTCTTCGAATTAAGATCCAGAATGAAATACAAAGTCAACAAATTGTTTTTAGTGTCGCTCTTTCTTGGGCCTGATATCGTCAGTTACTAAACTCCATCAATTTTAGTTCCTAAAATTTTTGCCAAATCTACTGAACTCTTTCCATGCCCATCTGCCAGAATAGCCCAGCCTTCCATGATAACTTTATGATATGCCAAGTCACAGTTCTAATTGGTACTTGCATACTCCATTTTCCCCCTGTCTTATCTCATCTTTCTCTTATGGACAGGGTCATATTTAAAATCACTGGTGTTTAAACCCAGTTTATTCCTGATATCTCCCATGTATTAGTCGCTCTGATGTGCTGATTCTGTGGGGAGATGCTGTCAAGTCTGCAGCATGTAACTATGCCAACCTTCAAGCCCTTGCTGTTTGAGCTCCACCCAGAAAGACTATGCAAACTTAGCTTCTGTTGACTAGCTAGCCTGCCGATCCCTCCCTTCAGTAACTTGCTTAATTTCTTTTTATCCTCTTGATCTTGACCTGAAAGTTGAGCATCATGCAAAAACATTCCTAATTGCTTTTTTTCTCCAAAAGAACATAAGCATGCATGTGTGCATGTTTGCATACACACACACACACACACACACACACACACACACACACACACACACACACACAACCATGCATTCTCAGTTGCATCCCCCAGCTATTCTCCAGCATATTTTAATTCCCCTCTGAGGATGTGCTTGATTTATGGTCACCAGTATGAGTTGTATATTGCCTAACAGTACCTGTAAAGCAGAAGTTACACCCTGCATTCTGAACAGACAGACTGAGTCAATCACCAGTCAATATCTCTTGATTTCCTATGGCTCACAGAACATGTTTTACAATTTCAATTTTTTTCCAGATGCATAGATGAATTTCATTTCTTTTCCCCCAAAGAACCACTTGTGCCATCTGAATCAGACACATCTCGCATGCACCTGTGGCTTCTCAGTTCCCATTTACTGGGACATAAAAGGCATAGTCCTTGCTTTTGATTGTCAGTCATTTCTTATTGAGGGCCTGCTCCAAACTTTGAGTGCTGCCCTTGACTTCCTGTCCACTCTATCTTTCTGTTTATTTATTCAGTCTTTAGAGAGAGCCATTCCATGAAATTCTCAGGCTGTTGGCTTGGGTTGAATTGAATTGAAATTTCAGAGTTTAGCTTTTATGTAAATATGATTCATACATCAAAACAGAAAAAAAAACCATTAGGCAACATAGTTCACAGGCATTGAAATTTAAATAGCACCTTCTTAGATGTTCTAATTTATCAACAATTAGATAAAGCTGCAAAAATACAGAGCTTTCTCCTCTAATTGTTTTTCCCTACATTCTCCTTCTTCTTCTTGCAGTGAAAAATGAAGCACATAACACATAATAAGCTTTTTCAGTTGAGCAATGCCACATTGGCAGAGCTCCGAAAACTTCCATAGCTACCACCTATACCAACCTTCTTGACTAGTAGCTACTAACGTTTACAGAATTTATCACACCATCCAGATTCTTAAGGTTTTAGAGTTGATCTGCGCCGTTAGATTTCATTTCATGTAGATGACAACTAGTTACATATGTTTTCAGTGTGTTTTTCATGTCTGCAAACTTTTTGATTCATAAATGATGTAGCTAGCCCATTTGCAGTAATAATAACACGAGATCCAAGTGAAAGGCAGAGAGTAAAAGTCAGAGAGCAGAAGGCAGAGATTATTCACTGGCCGCCATGCGGTAATAGCAGATTGTGAGCCTATACTAATTTTATCCCTCCATTGCTTTGCATTCAAAAGACTTCATTGCTATGCTTAATTCTGATGATGCATACAACCTAAAATGTACTGTTTACTTAGCAAAATGTGAAAACTGTACTTTTTCATTGGGAATGCCTGTAAATATTGGATTAGGAAAGAATTCGATGTTACCCACAGTCTTAAGCAGTTGTCATTAAATACTACGAATTTCCTGAGAATGATAAGTATCCTGCTCATAGTGAGCCTTTGAGACCATACCTGAAAGTTTATGTTGATAAAGTGACTTGAAATCATGTCTTGTCCCTCTGTTCACGTGGCACCAACCTGATTGGTGGAGAAAGTGGGGAAAGTTCTTCTGAGTTCATATATTTACATATATACAAATATAAAGTTTATATATATATACATATATATATATATAAATAAAAGACCAACATTTATACTCACATCTACTGAATGCATGTTTGTGCATGTTCATATCTTATAAACATTAACTATAATCACGTGTTCAATCATGTGGGCAATTAATCTAACCCTGGACACAAAATTGAAATTCCAGGTTTGCAATGCTTCTGCCTTTAACATTGGTCTATATTGTAGAACAGCACATCCCGAGGAAATAGGAGCATCAGGTATGGAGTTCTCCTAGACTCTATCTAACGGAAATCTTCCTGTGACACATGATAAAGACTTATAGTGAATCCTTTGGGAAATTGTCAAGCCTGAGGGTATTTGGAGAAGTTCCCCCAATCTTGAAGGAACTGTTAAAATAAAGAAAGATGTGCTTTTGACTTTGTGGTTTCACTGCCATCATGTGATATCTCAAAGCAAACAGACTCAAAAAGCAACAAAAAATATACATGGAAAAGTATGAACTAGAAGTTGCAAACCAAAGAAGGGAAAATGTTTGACATTATAAATTTAAAAGCTGCCACAGTCACTATATAAAATTTAGACCATGTGGCCTTTTCCAGTGAATACTTTAAGTTGAAATATTTTTAATTTTTTCATAAGATTAAACACAATATAGATATGGAAAGAGAAATTAATGACTTTCTACCTGGAAACTTAAAAAATATATTTATTAGCATCTTTATTCAAATGCCTTGATCCTACTTATCACTATAATCTATTTCTAATCATACTCCTGACCTCTTAGCTTATGTAATATTTTCATATTTCAGTATTTTATGTGCTCGCCTTTCATTCAGACCTAATTATCTCTTCTCTGTATTAAATTAACACATATTCTTTTAAGAGGTATACTCAAGATTAAAATTAAATTGCACATGTTTTTGCCTCGCCTTTCATTGTGACTTAATTAATGTTTATAGGATATGAACGTACACAAACATGCATTCAATAGATGTGAGTATAAATGTTGGTCCTTTGTATATATAATATAAACTTTATATTTGTATATATGTAAATATATGAACTCAGAAGCACCTTCCTAACTTAGCCATTCTCAGCCCATGTGCATCTTTCATATGTTTGCACTCTGTGTATTTTCTTTGCTGAAGTGTCTGTTGAGGTTTGTTGCCCATTTTTAACTTCAGCTGTCCATTTTCTTACAAACAGTGTTCAGGACTTTTTTGCAGTATTTGGACGACTGTTCTTCATAGACATTTCCCTGCAGCTTGTCTTCCCTTTGTCTAGATTCTCATCATTATACTTTCATGTGCACTATGTGATTTAAAGACGAACCATAAGAAATGCTACTTAAAAGAAAAGCTTACTTAGCTATGATCCTCACAAATTAGCTTTAAGTATTTAATGTATTTGAATGAGGAGAGGAGAAAGATAATGCATTTCTTTCTTTTTCATGTCGGATATTTTAATCATGCTGTTTTACCTCCTTATTTATCAAACTTAATGTTCTTTTTCTCTCCTCAAAACAAAACAAAACCAGCAAATAAAAGCACACCACCACCAACAAAACAGTAAATCCATTTTTGTGTTGGTCAACTGCTCTCGCACGTATGAACTATTGTGGATGTACCCAGTACCGATTCATTGAAGAAAACTCATTTCTGCCTCTATTGCTTGCAAACGGTTTCTTGGTTAAAAGCAGAGCTTTCTGCTAACTTCTCCTTGTCCTTGCTGTGATTTTTGTCTGGCTTAAAGGTGCACAAGTCTTCTGTACGCTGTCATAGTCTGCATGTTCTTCTGCGTGCTAGTCTTGCTTTATCTTGGAGTCACCCACCACTTCTGACTCTTACATCTTCCCACCTCTACCACACAGATCCCTGAGCCTCGAGGGGAGGATGTGATCAAGACATTCCATCCAGAGCTGAACATTCCAGAATTGATCAGTCTCTGCCCCTTGTCTAGCTGTAGATCTCTGTTTTAATTAAGATAGCTTCTCTGTTGAGGGTGGAGCTGAAGATAATGCATTTCAAACCAAGCGTCTGGTCATCCCCAAAGATAAAGTGATGAGGAAGGCCAATCAGAAAAGTGCCAGTTGGAGGCATCTGCATGTTCTTCTGAGGTAACAGGATGGTAGTTATATAGAGAGCTTCTGCAAGAAATTCATGATAAACCATTAAAGAACTCAAAGTACTCTCTCTTCCTGTCTTCAACTGAACATGGAGCTCGGTCCAGTGCTTAGCTGTGGATCTCTGCATCCGCTTCCAACATTTGTTGGATGAAGGCTTTATAATGTCAGAGTGGTCATCAATTTGATTATAGGGGAAAGACAATCTAGGCACCCTCTCTCCTAATGCTTGGGAAATCACTAAATCTGTAGGCTTAGGGTCAGAGATTAAAACATTACATACATTTGTGACAACAGGGGGTTTCCTCAGCCATTCTTCCTAAGCTGCTGTTTGAGTTAGAGACACTCCTACCCTCTCAGTCCCCCAAAATTTACTTCCTCCTGCCTTCATAGCTCTGGTATTCAGTTTACCTTGTAATAGAAGTAGTGTCTTGCTGTCAGGATATAAGCATTGCTTTGGGCAAATTAAAATGTATGTCCTTTCTTAATATACTAACTAGAACAAGGAAACAGAGTACACAAATCCAAATCTAAACATTTGTACTTTTTCTTGCAGATTTGTGTGCATGTGAGAGCGTGCCCTGTGCATCTAGTGTCTTTTTTTTTCCTTGTGTCAGTTATAACACTATCATTTTTGCTAATTGCTGACTATAGTCCCACAAAAGCCTTATGGAAACATTATGCCCTGTGCAACATCAGAGTAACATAAAATAAAACTGTACTTTATAAAACAAAAACTGGTATAATGAATAATGACAGTTTGTGAGTTTATCCTGGGATATTAATCCTCTATGGAGGAGAAACTGATGAAAAACCCAGACAACACAGACAAAAGCTGTGAGCGTCTGAATCTTTCTATGTGAGAATATGACCTGCAGTAACCACACAAACCAGCAAAGGAAGAAAGAACAATGAGGGCTTCCCTAGAGACTGGATAATAGGACACCATTTCAATGAAGGGAAATCAGAAAAATTGGGGAAAATTTAACTGAGGGAGCACAGAGAGGGCAATAGAAAGGGAGGAGGAGAGAAGGGAACATAAAGCTTGATAGATATCTGAGGAGAAAATCCATAGGAAACTTCATTTCACGTTTACTTAAAAATACACATGTAATACACACATATACTTGCATGCATTTATGAATTGGGTATACATGCATTTAAAATGGATTTATACTCACCCTGAGATATCTAAACTATCTAACAAAAATCCCAGTCCCAGCATGGGAGACTTTTCTTTGATTTGTTGGTCAGCGGCATCCAGGAGGCTCAAAACAACGTATGCTATTGCTGTTGCCTTTGGTTGCCTCTTGGGACTTGAAGGTAAGATCCTATTGCTGAAGACAGCGCAGGCTTCAAAGCCAAGGATTAGAGACATCAATCTGATTATGACCTGGAAGCCTCTGCTCTAATGGCATGTTCTTGTAGCACCTGACAGTGCTGTGCAGGCTACCAAGGAAGAAAGGAACCAGTAGTTCTGCTCAGTTGTAAACCCTAAGAAACCACAATGATAACTGGCATGGCAACCAAGGGGTCCCGTGTCAATACGTCTTCAGTGTAACCCCTCCACTTGATGCCCAGGAAACATAGAAGAAGAGGGGATGAAAGATGTAAAAGCGAGGGGATCATAGAGGATCAAGCCATCTTCTCTGGGGTGGTGTTTCCATTTGACAGGTAAATGTACCCATGAAATCTCAGCAATATGGTCACCTAAACAAGACTTGAAAAGTCATGCCAGCTGATCATGGCTATGTGGATGAAGGAAACCTCTCAAGGCCCCATCCCTAACGAAGAGCTAAAGCAATTAATGGATGCTGAGAAAGAGAAAGATTCAGTCTTCTCCGGATGAGCTTCCTGGTAGGTTTTTCCCAAACCCAAGTGCTCAGGACTAAACACACGTACAGACAAGCCACACTAAATGGGCTCAGCAGTGTGTGTGTGTATGTGTGTGTGTGTGTGTGTGTGTGTGTGTGTGTGTGTGTGTGTATGTGTAAAATAATACTAATTAAAGAATAGGCCCAGATTTGGAGGGAGTTGGGATATGGAAGAAGCTGGGGGAAGGCACAATAGAAATGATTTCTTTAAAAAAAAAAAAAATTATTCATGGGTGAATTTTTTAAAATAATTTTTAGCTTACATTTACAAAAGGCTGTGAGCAAATAAGTCTACATATGAAAAATTCTCACCAACTGGTGTATACCCTGAGGGCTTTCTTATAACTTATCCATCCTATTTTCTTTTAGAATAAAAATTTTCATGCGAGAGACCCTCCATTTGTGCTAATTTATCTGATTGTGAATTAGTAAATGCATTATGTCACTTTTATGATGAATTACTCCAAAGAAAAGGGTCTATCAGGTGGAAATAAAGTAAATTTAATTAGCCCCTCTAAGCAGAGTCAGGTGATCCAGAAAAAGGCATGTTTTGAAAGAAGTTTCATTTATGTGAATAAAATTGCTCTGCAAACAGCTGCTAGTTATAGAAATCAAAGAAAAAGCTACATTTAATGCACTTTGCCTTAGATGATTTTTAATCATTTTTTTTCTACAAGAAATGGGCTTCCATTGTGGAAGAAAACTAATCCTCTTATGTTTCTTTTTTAAAAACATGTATCACATATCAGCTTTCGGCACACTGTTCTCATAAGACTCACATTAATCTCTGCCAACATTGGAGAGCAGCCAGTGGTGGGAGGGACTAGGGAGCCCTACCTTCTGTAATTAGTGAGGCCATCTACCTTGGTTACTGCTATAGATTGGTTCTTCACTGAAATCACTTAATGTGACTGCTATCGTTAATGAGAAAAGATATTAAATATGGATTATGTCTTTCATAGTCTAGCTAGGTGGGCATCTTGGCTTTAATTCTCCCCATCTGTGACCCTTTACAATACATTAAGCACACCTTCTCAGCAGCAGCCCTATTACAGTTAATCACACCGAAGAAGCGATTGTACTAAACGTTATTATCAAGACACTGACATTTACCAAATGCCCGTTGGATAAGCCAGACAACAAAGAGCCAAATCTTGACTCTGTGTTTACCACAAACTTTGGGATTTTGAGCTAAGAATGTCTTAGTCTCCCTGTCCATCACGAAGGGAGTTGCTGTCCTCCCGGAGTATGGTGATGTATCATGTTTTGTCATACAAGTTCTCACAGTCAACTCATTTACTTGTTTTGCACATGTTAAATGTCCATTTTATTTGCGTTTCTCTGTGACACACTTGTTCTTTTAGTGAAAATGAATAGGCAGTATGTATATGGAGTATCAGGAAAGAACATAAGGTTGTAAATTCTTCAGAGAAAAATAGTCAAAAATCAGCATACTGGGTCAGCTTTAGCTACATATGGATTCTTCTGTGGTGGTATTTTCATTTGAGGGAATTCTATTTTTCTATGCAATGAGTCTACAGATGTTATATCTTTCCCTATATTTCTGAAAATGTAGATACTATTGAAAGATGCCCAATGTCTAGGATAGAAACTGGGCTTCTGACATCCTTGACACAGAAGTGGAAGCAAAGAACATGTAGAGGAGCGAGGGACTGGGCAGCTGCATGCACGAGTCAAGCTTTTAGTTAAATGTTCTTGCTCAGTTTAACAAGTGGAAGTCATAAATATTTTGAGGCTGTGGTTGATGGTTGACCCTCTCTTATATAGTGAAGCATCTGATATGCAGGAATAAATCTTTTGACAAAAACTTCTATTCCCATTTAATTCTGGTTGAGGTATACACCAGTAAACTAAGGATAAACAATCAAAGAAAACTGGATGTAGTGGAACCACAAAAGAGCACAGGACTGAAGTGTGTTAACTTGTCCCTGTGTGGTGGGCAGAGCTCTCCATTTTTTATTATTTAACTAGTGAACTGTAAATAACTCACCCCATACAGCAGCTTTAGTCCTTCTCAGAGAATCTCTAGTTCAGAAATGCACTTCAATTGTGCCTTCTTGCATTAAACTCAGTAATTATGTGGTTTTTGATGCATAAAAAATCTACCTCCAGGAATTATTGCATTTTAATAATAAATTCTTGGCATATAAAAGTATAAATAGCACCATGAACCTGTCACACCCTATGCATCAAGAATCCTAACTACACAATAACTTCGGGTTGTAGATAAAAGTTACATTATTACAGGTGCAGTAGCTCCTTCAAATTATGTAGCTATTATGTCTTCATCCAAAAGACTGGATTTTGAGGGTGCTTCATATTTTAGGGGTCTCAATCTGTGAAGTTTATATGATCTCTCTCTCCCTCTCTCACTTTCTGCATAATGTGTTTTATTTCATGGTATTAACAGAAATACATTTTAAAAGAAAAAATTGATTCTATTCATATCCTTCCAAAAAGGTTAAGAGTATAAGCATTTGATAGACTTTGCAAACTTTTAGATTCCACTAACTATAGAATGAACCACTTATTTAAATAAAATTTAATTTTACTAACAAACTGTATTTCTGAAATGGCAGGAATATTTCATTGGTATGTAGCTGTATAAAAGTCTATTTTCAGTACCCATATCCATATCGTAAATACATGATTTCCATATGTACATCCCTGATAAACATATGATTTCCATATGCATATTACAAATAAACATATGGTTTTCATAAGCGTAGTGTAGACAAACATATGAATTCCATGAACCAACAATTATGCTTATCATATTCTATAGCATGAAAGAGAGGGAATATTAATGGGTCACAGAATGAAAACACAACCACAGAGTTAACATAGATAATTCCAATGAGACGTTTTCCTCTTGATCATTATGGGGTGGAAAGTAATAACTGGAAGAGGAAATTATTTCCAGAGCAAACACTTTGGTGCTGTTATCAGTTGGTCACCAACAATTGTGACAGTGAAATCAGTTGCTTTTTCTCATTTTCCTGTTGTGCACACCCACAGTGCTGTGGTTACTCATCTTTATACACACCTGAAATGACCATATTGTAAACTTGTAAAACTCTGGCATGTATTTTAAATCTTCAGTTAGCCAGTAGTACACACAGCACAGCATACTCAACTCCTGGAGCAAATAATTTATCAACACTTTCCCACTTGACAAATTATTTTCAATAAATAATTAAGAAGTACAACAAACACATTTTATCTATGAACTAAAATCTACACTTGACCACCAAAAATATACATGAGAATCTGAGTTTTATTTTACTGTTTTAAAGACAAATGATTATTCATGGTAATTATTTAGGCCACTGCTTCTCAAATTCAAAGTCATGACCCCATGAGCAAATCAGAACCTCTATCAAAAAATATTTACATTACAATTCATACCAGTATCAAAATTACAATTAATTATGAAGTTGCAACAAAATAATTTTAAGTTTGGGGAGTCACCACACATGAGGAACTGTATAAAGGGGTCACAACACTAAGGAGGTTGAGAACCACTGAGCTGGACCCCTAGGATGATGACTAAAGCTCAGTTTCTTGGACTTTAGAATGTGGCGTCTTGATAAATCTATATGAAAGCATATGTCGTCCCGTAAGAGCTGGATGCACACATAGACTGTTTATTATATAGCTTGGAGTTTTTCTTATTAGTTTCTACATAAACTACAGTGTCGATTGCATGACCAAGAAATGAATAATATAAAGTCTTAATTTCATACTTATGTGTTATGAAATTTCAATAGTAGTTATAGTAATAGTTAAAAATTTTATGCTAAACAACATCTAAAACTAAGGCAAAGCATTCTATCACTGAATTTATTCACAGTTATCACCATGGGACAATAACAGAAAGAATAGAATTTTAATTGCCTCCTTTGCTGTAATCAAATTCTCCACAGACAAAGCAGCCCCAGACTATCCCAGCACCCATCTTCCTGCATGCCAGTTATTTTATATTCCCAACATCTACATATTACTTATCCTATCAAATATGCTCAATAAAGTTTTTGATGAATGAGTTATCAAATAAAGAAATGCCTACTTATCAAAGTCATTTTAGTGGATTCTTTCTTGAAATGCATCAAGCATAAAAGTCACATGGCTCTAGTGGTATATAATTGTTCTTTTGCAATTTAAAGCTACTAACCCACACAATGAATTTTCTTATTATTTGAGAATCAAAATGGCATGTGATATCAAATATGATCCACTATCATTGTAAAACCTCGGATGAGATGCTACAAAGTGAAAATAAATAAGACTATGTCATTATGCAATCAGCAGAGTGCCCAAAGCACATTGTACATGGTGCACATTTCAACTTCTGACTTAAGTCAGAAGATGGGAGAGGAAAGGGGGGGTGGGGAAGACATGAGAACTCCCTCAATAGTAACACTAAAAGCATGTGCTCCCATTAAATCACTTCCTACTACCAGCAGAAAAGCAATAGAAACTGTCAATAATAAAAATAATGAATAATTAAAAATTACAAGGTGATTTTCCTATCTGTGTCCTCATTTTCATTACTAAAATATGGGAAAATAAAAGAAAAACATTATGACTACATTGATAACAATAGTCTTTGTTGTGTTCCATCAGAGTTGTTTATGATATAAAACAAATGTATAGTTCATTTTATAATGTTATGCTTTTATACAATTTAAAGTATAAATCAAAAGAAAGCTGTAGAGTCCTATACTTTGGTATTTATCAAGATTGCATCAAGGGCAGTATATTTAGACACTACCTTTTAACACAGAAAATATCCTGTCTATTTTCATTTTTATACAATAAAGTAACATTCATATGTAGTGAAATTATGTTGTTACAGTATAAAAAACTGTCCCACCTAGTAGTTTAATAAAAATGCTGACTAACCAAAGGCAGACAGGAAGTGTGGGTGGGGCTGCCAGACTAAGAAAACTCTGGGAACAGGAAGAACAGAGCAGAGATGCCACAACCACACCAGAGAAACAGATGTAGAAGACACCTATGCTGCTCTGAGAAAAGGTACCGAGCCACATGGCTGAACAGGATAAGAGTCATGGGTTAGTTTAAGAGCAAGAGCTAGCAAGTTATATGCCTGGGCTCCAGGTCAATCAGCGTACAATTAATGTAAGCATCTGTGTGCTTCAGTGGGACTATGGGGCTGTGGGTCTGAAAGTCTGGGTCACCAGGCTAGGTCAGAAAGTCCAGGCCAGAAACATAATACAACATACATATATTCATATGCCTGTGCCATATATACATGCATATAAAGAACAAGGGTAGATTTTTTAAAAACTTCACAGATATTGGACACTGTTTTTAAAGTAGGAAGCAGCAATCTAAAGAATTCAGTATGGAGTAGATTCAGCAGAAACAAAAGGAGATACTGACACAGAGTCCATGCTGCAGAATTTTTTAAAAAATAATTAAATATTAGGGTAGCTATAAGTGTTTTCTGTTTTGCCTTTATTTTATTTATTTATTATTCTAGTTTTTAAAAACAAGGACTCACTATGTACCCTGCCTATCCTGGAAGTGTCACTGTGTAGTCCAGGCTAGCCTCAAACTCACAGAGGTCCAGCCTCAGGGGGACTCTACTCCCACTAAGCCTGGCTGACATTTACTGTTTTGAATAAACATTTAACTTTGTAAAAGAATGTTAAGAGGCTAACTAATTAAAATAAACACTGCAAGCATGCGTATGGTAATTATTTACAAACAATTCTGACCATTCACATTACTCAGAGCCTTGGGTGTGTAGCACCTTCCTACCTGAAGTCTTAGTGTGGAACAATCTTTGTGCACTGTAAATATGTATTACTCTCAGTGGGTAATAAAAAAGCTGATAGGCCAATATCTGGATAAATAAAAATTAGGCAATGCCTTGTGGACAAAACAGAGCACAGAGAAGAAGGGTGGAGTCTCAGGAGTGGCCAGTGGGATGCAGAGAAAGCAGGAAATGGACAAGCCATAGTGAGATAAGGTAGAAGCCAAGTGGTGAAACAGACAGAAAAAATATGAATCAATTTAGGCTGAGTGGTGGTAGCACACACCTTTAATCCAGCACTTGGGAGGCAAAGACAGGTGGATCTCTGAGTTCGAGGTCAACCCGGTCTATACTGATTTCCAAAACAGACACAGAGAAATCCTGTCTCGGGGGGCAAAAAAGAAAAATATATATACATCTTAATTTATGTGATGTGTTTTATGTTTATGTATATATGTGTGTGTGTTATTTTAAAATGTAAGAGCTAGTGAGTAATGAGCCTAAACCTAAGCTGTCAGCCTATCATTTATGATTAATAATAAGTTTCTGTGTGGCTATTTGGGGAGCTGACTGATGAGACAGATCTGACCACTGGTCTGACACACATACACACACACACACACACACACACACACACACACACACACACACACACACACACACACACACACACACACAAACCCTCTTAAAGAAAAACTGAACTGAACACATTTTCATATGTGTTGAAGATTGCTTTCTCTTGCTGCTTTGATGAGGCTTCCATTACAGCTGTGTCTAAAGTCCCAGGAAGCTTCCTGGCTAAGAGGAAATAATGCTGTTGTCTTGGTTACTTTGATCACTCAGCAACAGCATTGAAACTTCTAGGCCTCTGAGTCTTCTCCTGATGTCAGATGCTCACATATTTTGAGCAGCAATAGCTCAGCAAAAATCAGCCAAGGCTGGGCGCGATGGCTCATGTCCTTAATTCTAGTACTCAGGAGGCAGATGAAAGAAGACTTCTGTGAGTTCAAGGACAAACTAGTTTACAAACTGAGTCCCAAGACAGTCAGATCTGCAAGGACCAAAAAACATCTGCACGCCTGATGCACTCAGGTATGGCTACACCAAGTGACTGCTCTTTGTGTCAGTAACTTTGTTAGGGTTTCCCTACTGATTGAAAGCTACAAATGTAACATTTTTGGAAAGTTTTCATATATGTTGCCAATGCCAGAAGACATGTCATCTCTGTCTAAAAAGGAAGTTCATTCTAAGCTTCATGTATTCATTCTAAATCTTCTATATCACTCTAGATATTCATCACAAAAGCACAGATTGCTTTTTTAGCAACTGTGATAAACACTCAACTTTTAAATAAGCATTTTAATACATAATAATAATAATAATAATAATAATAATAGAGACAGAGAGAGTCTAAGTTGACCACATAAGATCACCCACTAGAAATTTGATGAATCAGTATCCCGATGGATATGTACCTGATTCAAAGAGTGTTGAAGTATTTCACAACTTACTAAGCCTCTTACAGGTTTTCTAAAGGCAACATTGCTAGATCTTAAAGAGATTTTTTTAAGCAACAGTGAACCTGACTTTTAAAGTAAGAAGCAATGATTTAGAGATGTTAATATAAACATATAAGGAGAAATGTTCAAGAGCATAACGGAATCTAGAAGCTTCACTACATTATTTATGTGATTCCTGCGTATTTTAGACCCAGGTCTTAGCTTTCATGTCACCTGGATGAAGAAAGATGGTGGATGAGCTTCAAGTAGAGGTAGAAAAAAAAAGTGGGTAGTATCTCATCAAAATCGACAAATGTCTGTTTTCCTGGTCACACTTCAACACCACATGACTATGGGAACATCCAATTTCTTGGCTTTTGAAGAACTTTGCAAGGAGACAATTGAGCAGTTTCTTAAATCTGTGGGTATACTTTCTCTTATTTCCTTAGTTGGAATGAAAATATGATTGATGTTTGGGCTTCAGAGCTTAGAGATAATTGGAACAAGGTTTCATTTAATCAAATCTTTAAGACCTAGAGACAGAAGGAATCATTTGAAAGGAAACACCACAAAAGCCCCTTTTGGAATCAAGGAAGATAAATGTTAGGAATGGTGCTTCGACACTAAAATGTCTCCAGTTAAGAGTAAATATGAACCACCCCTTATCTGACTTACAATCATTGCCTCAGACTCCCAGCTCATCTTATTCTGGGTTCTTAGAATTTTTTTTCTCATCATATGGTCCTCATTTGCAATATTATATTTGGTATAGAATTCAATCTGAGCAGGTAAAGGAACCGGATGGTTTTGAAATCTCAATGTTTAGAAGGAAAGTTTCTTCCTGATCTTACCCCCACTGTGCCATCTGCTGTGTTGTCGGTGGCCAGATTCTTGATCATCGGAATCCTAAATCTGTAAGGGGTGTAGCTGATGCATACGTGCTGAGGCCTCAAGTGTGAACCAAGCACATTGATTCAAACCTTAATGGACAGCTGCTCTCAATTACTACAACAGCAAGAACCCTCTGGTTAAAAAATTGATAATAATGTGGTGAGCCCCTCCCCCTCCATCCTTTAATCCTCTGATTTGGCCCTATCTCTCTAGCATCTGTCATCTTACTGATTCCCTGATCCTGTCTTCTGTAAGTTCTATGAGGTCAGAAACTTTATCTCAACACTTTAAATGGAGCTTAATACATTCAAAGTTTCCAGTAGATATTTGTAATGAATGCATTCTCATCATTTCCAATTACATAACATCATTTTCAAATGTAGTTTCTGGAATAACAGATGTAGAATGTGAGGGCTGCTCACTAGCAATTGTATATTCAGTTTATCATATGTGCCTCCAACTTACTCCTGGGATGTCTCAATATGTGTCATATTTTCAATGCAAAGAAGTAGACTATACATATCTTCTGTTGTATTTTTCTTCTTTTCTGTTCCTATTACTGCTTTCCTATCTTGTAATTCCATCCCATCCTGATTGCCCTCAAATCTTAGCTAATACGTTCATTACTCTAAGAAAGCTGGCAATATTAACAACAGCATTTCTGACAAGATCTACTGCCTTCAGAATGTCCTAGTTCCAAACACACACAGTAAACTCCTAGAAAGAACTCTCTTCCAGGAGGCATCTAGTTTAAATAAAATCTTAGCATTTTGATTGTCATTTTTTTTTTTAGATCATTGAATTTAAATGATGACAACAAGTTAACAGTGCCCCCATTCTATTTTTTCCTCAACTTCTGAGAGATACTGGGCAGATCATAATTTGTTTCTGTCCAGAATTGGGCATGGAGTGATTGTGATTATGAATCTAAAAGGAGCTTAAGGTTTATTCATTCAAATTTTGTTACTTGAGAAAGGGGAAAACAGATCACAAGAGGCAAAGAGAGAGAAGAAAGTAAGAGCTGATAGCCGAGTCCAAGTAAGTGGTCTACCATCATGCTGTGCCCCAGGTTCCACTGATTTTGAACTTTGAATTGTCATATATTTGTCCAGTCTTATGTAATACCTCATGGTGCTTCCCTCTATGCAATCAGTAATATATTTACAAATGGGAAGGAATGGAGGGAGGAGAAACAGGAATCAGAATACATTATTGTGGGGATATGTTTCAAATATAATAAAAACAGTCTGATATATCAGAGGACAGACCTACCTCTTCCAGTCTTTGTTTTGGGGGTTTTTTTATTTTTATTTTTTCTGAGACAGAGTTTTATGTGTAACAGTCCTGGCTGTTCTGGAACTTGCTTTGAAGACTAGGCTGGCATTGAACTCATGGAGTTCTCTTGCCTCTGCTTCCTAAGTGCTGGGACTAATAGTGTGAGACATTGCTTCTTCTGCCTGCTCTGTCTTTCTATGCCTGCTTTAAATACTCTCTTTGCTCAGTTAAGGCGTGGCACCACGACTGCCTGCCTGGGAGCCTGGAACTCCTTCTGTAAACTAAGATGACCTCAAACCCAGATTGGATTAATGGTGTAGGTCACCACTCCTGGATATTCCCTGTGCTGGGATTAAAGGTCTGAGTTACCACTGTCTGATCCTCCTAGACTGACTATGGCTAGATCCCTCTGATATCTCTGACTGTTTTTATTATAGTTGAAAATATCCTCACATATCCCCTTTTGTGTCAATTTGTTTTCATTTTTAAAAAAACACTTAATGAATGACACAGAGGAAATTACACCGAAGGAAGCAAAAAGAAATGTGCCAAGTTGTTTCTGTTTTAGAAAGCTCACATCTAGTCCTGGGGAATAAATAATAAAATTTCTAAGTACTTAAATGGAACAAGTGAATACACAATGAATTGGAGAAGAGGTTGCCTCTTCTAAGACTCAGAAGATGTCCCTAGAATAGTAGGAGATGATAGAGAGCTGGCTTAGAAATTGAGAGGCCAGTGGAGCCTGAAATAAAGAGATAAGAGCTATAGTGAGTCACATGAACCACAGGGAAGTCAGTACCCTGATCCTCCATGCCTCAGCAAATAGATAGGAGGAAATTCCTAGCATTCTTAGTAAGCACAGAGTGCATGAGATCAGAAATCATTTTGGCTGACCTTCCCACTGGCATCCATTGTAACAATGGAACTATTTACTTTGGACATGTTATGACCATTAACCATCATGAAGCAGAGCTGTTATGGTAAACTAGAGACTACCTTAGCTGGAAGTCAATCTAATCAAACAAGCAGAATGATACAGTCATAGCTAAGTCCAGCAATGCCAGGTTACTGTTACCCTGTGGGGAAATTAAGGAGCATCGCCACACCTTGGCCTGGGATGCCAACCCCACCTCCCTCCTGTCACAGCTGCATACAGTTTAGGAGGATGATAGAATTATAGGAGGTGAAAGTATTGATTGGAGATGGAACTATTCATTGGTTCTTCAGATTTTATGTTTTCTCACTCTTGTAGACAATGGGACATTGAAGTGATTGCCTTAAGTCACTGATGTTCCTCTAAATATTCCCTTACCTGTGGTCCTTCGACTAAGCCTAGTACACACATTGGTTCACCAAGCTGAACTTGGTTGGATTCTTTACTTTGCCCTGTGAATACCATTTCTGGAGCAAATAGACCCATTATTGTAGACATTCACTGCAGACCATTGGATGATACAATTATCTATGGCTCTTCTAAGTCTACACATGTTTTGTCAAAGGCACCACCCCAGCTTCACAAGTTCAAAACTATACCTGTGTCCATCTGCCTCAATTTTCCTATAAAAATCTTCAGTCCTATCTACCCTCAGTCTCATCCACAATACTATCTATAGTAGACTCATAACAACTATCTACCCTCAGTCTCATCCACATTACTATCTATAGTAGACTCATAGCAACTTCTTAGATGATCTGAGTTTATTTCGTTTCCTTTTATATTTTCTTTTCAATAGATTCTCAAGTTGCTAACCAACTCAAAAAATATGATAGATAAGGTAGATCATTTCATTTCCTTCTCCTGAAGGAAGTCTTCTCAAATCATTAATAGTGACGTGTGATGTGCCGGCACTGCTACCACACTATTTAATCTGACTCACAACTACTTATCTGCAACTTATTTCCCACCTTTCTTCTTTCCTAGTACCAATACCCCATCATCATGTGCGTATACTATCTTGTAATTCTCCAAAAATTCTAAGTTCTACTCATTATGTAACTTTAAAACAAAACAAAATAAAAACCTCTTCTCCCTTCTCAGGGTGCATTTTTGTTCAACTGTTTCATGGCTATTTCTCTACTCTTCATGGCTATATCAACCTAAATGTTCATCATTGGGTCTAAGTCAGTCACCAGCCATTCTCTATTATACTACCAGACATCTATTGAGTATTTATTGCTTAGCGGTAGTGATTGCCTATTTTCTTATTCAATTCCAAGATCCATGAAAGCAGAGAACCAGTGTGTCTTTTTTTTTTTTTTTTTTAACTAGACCCTATTCCTGGAACACTGTCTGGTACAAAGCACACAGCCAGCTTGGTGACAAATGGATGAACAGATATAAGGTTGGTACTGACTACATAGATGGTTGATTGGGTTAATGAATGAATGGTTGAATAGTTGAATCTTTGCCCTTAGATGTTGCTTAAATTTTATCTACCTTATCATTATCAGTGTTCTGGAATGTTCACCAAACACTTGCTAAACATGTTTCTAACTTTATACTTTCTTTTTTCTTTTTTTTATAACTTAACCTGTCATAATATTAAAACAATCTGCCGGAGAGCTGTCCCCAGGTATCTTGATACAGAAACAGAATCACAAACAAGAAAAGGACCCTAGTGTAGCATAAAAGAAAAACAGTAAATTGTGTCCTTGCTCTCCACACATTCTGAAGCTTTGTTTTAAGAAAGTGTAGGTTCATGACATAATTGAGCAGAAAGTACAGAAGATTTTGTTATGCCCCTGACTCTTCTGCAAGTCTCCTCCATAATCAATATTTTTCTCTCAAATGGTACATTTGATGTCAAAGATGAGCCTCCCTTGACATCACAATCACCCCAAGAACATAGTTTGCATTTTGGATTCAGTTTCATGTATATACTATTAATTTGACAAATGTGTAAGGATAACATCTATCCATCTTTACAGTATCCCATAGAGTAGTCTCATCACTTAGTCTATACCCTCCCGCCAACCCTTCGTTGGGCTACTTGCTGTCTCCACAGGTTTACCTTTTTCAGAATGTCCTGGAGTTGGAAATACAAACCAGATGGACTTATATTGCCTTCTTTACCTATTAAGATGCATCTAGATCGCCTCATGATGGCTTGTTGCTGGCCTTTGTTTGTTTATCTTAGCACTAACAGTCTATCAAGTCAGTATACTGCCACTTATTGGTCCCTTTACTTAAGGAAATTTTAGATGTTTCCAAGATTTTATAAGTACAAATAAAGGCCCAGGGTTTTGTGAATACTTGAATTTTAATTTTATTTAGTGATTGTACTTATTTGTGTAATTAATTAATTCATAGTAATTCCAGTCTTACATTTGTTTATGATGTATTTACTTAACCAAGATTTGTAATGCATCTTAATTTGAATATGAAAGGCAAATTCTTCTTATAGGTCTGCAATCCTTAGAGATTTATTTATTCATTTGTTTGTAGGTGTTTATAATCAAGCCTCCTCGTATTTCTGGTCAAGCTAGCCTTTAATGGTTGAGCCATCTCTGTAACTCATTAAACATCTTTAAAAAGGGGAAGCTAAAATCAGGGTTTAAATATTTGAAATTTGATGTTTAAGGTATAATGATAAATATCTGGAATCTTAATAATTAATCATAGCCATAATTCCTTATGTTATTAAATGTAGTTGGAAATTTTTGTCCCACCAACAACTTGCAAATACCCAGCAGCCACTTCCCAATTAATTGACTCAGAGGCTTAATATTATAGTAAATGGTGGGCCAGTAGCAGAAGCATATTACTATCTAGCTTTTACACTTAAATTAATCCATAATTCTTATCTATGTTTAGCCAGGTGACTTGGTACCTTTTCTTGGTCTCATCTTGCTTTCTCTGTGTCTGGCTGGTGACTGCTTCTCTGCCTTTCCTCTTCCCAGAATTCTCCTAGTCAGGTTACCCACCTGTACTTCTTGCCTTGCTCCTGGCCAATCAATGTCTTATTAAACAAATTCAAGTAACTAATCTTTACAATGTACAAGATCATTATCCCAAAATATATTAATAATGACAAAATTTAACAATGGTATTTCCAATAATAATTAGCTATATTAGACCACTAAATAGTCATTTCAGTGACTGTATTGTTAATATCATTAACATTGATGATAATAGTTATTTACAAAGTATTTAGAATTGCTGAAAACTGTTATAAGCATTGGACAGGTACTTATTCTTCATGATTACTGCAACTGATTTGTTTACATTCATTAAGCTGATGAAAATGTTTAAGCTACTTTTCTAAAGTTCCATAGCTTATAATTTTTCAGAGTTACACCTTAAAGTAAAGTTTTGTTTTGAAGTCTCACTATAGACCCCCAACTCCAATAAATAACAAATTAATTGTATATACTAACCTATCCATTATCACCTAGTTTTGTATTGTTTTTGTATTTATATGAGCTGTTTACATAGCTTCTTTGTATGGATTATTAAGCAAGATCTCAATATCACAACAAATGTTAAATTAGGGTAGCTACCATAGTAACAGAAGTCTTGTGGTTATTCAAAATTTAAAAGTCTCTTTTGAGGTGGCAATGATAATTTAAACCTTCTTTCACGTGAGCAATCTAACTTACATAGGTATGTAGCCTTCATTTTTTTCTGCCATAGAAGAATAAAGTCAAAGGCTACAGGTAATTCCAGATTATCCACATTCTTTTTGGAATCCACTCTTTGCTCTGTTTATGTGAGTTCCTAAATTGCAGAGGCTTGACAGTTGCAGAAGTGAGGGAGGCCAGGCGTTGGCGCTGCAGCATCTGGCCAAATTAAATCTTTTCCACACACTTCCACTCAGCAGTCTCTGTCAAGAGCATGTTGTGTCCAGCATTTGTCTCATTATTTTCAAATTGTGCTTTAGAAAATGCATCTGGGCATCTTGCAGCTCCTCTTGATGGGGAAAGATATAATTTGCAGGGCTGATGTGACACAGTGGGTGATGGGCCACATTCTCTCCCAATTTCAAAGGATCATGGCAATAAAGCTTTTTACGAGCCTTGGTGAGGCTGCACTGCAAGGCAATGATCAGCTTCCATCTCAGCAAAGAATATTGCTGCACATGGTTATCATCAAAATTAAGAGCTCAGGACCGTTCAAGGTCAGGGAGGGGATGGGGCTTACTAAAGAGAGGACACATCTTTCTGAACTTAATTGGTAATGTTTGAAAAGGTAAAATCCCAAAAGAAGAAATGTAAGGTTATTCCCCTCTTCTGGATTCAGTAGTGCAATCACGCACGAGGATGTTTGATAATGCTGGGAATTTTGGCTGACTCTGCAAGATATCCTGATTTCAAATAATCAAATAGTCTTTTAAATTATCTTCATCTGTTTCAACTAAAACTTGATGTTTTTACTCCAAAAAGTATATTCACATAATAGTACCCACATTTCCAAAAATTAAGAGGTACTTAGCCTGTGTCATCACTCAGCTGTTTCAGACCCAACGACAAAATATAAATAAATAGAAACAAGCTTACCTTTATCATGTGAATTTCAGACATGGGATTCTAAGCACTATTTGCTTTGTTGAATATTACTCTTTGAAACAGAGGCAGAACTTTTAGATAGGGACTTGTAGAGATGAAGATTTCATCTTCTACAGATTGAATTAAAGTGCAAAAAGATCATGCCAGGCACAAGTAGCATGCATAATTTAACAAATAGGGAATAGAAACAATTTTCGTGGTGGCTTTTCCCTTAAAGTTATGAAAAAAATATTTTCCAGTATGACACATTATTTCAATCTAATGAATGATTTGTATAATTCCATCAGTGGTTCTAAAACATTGAGTTTTCAAACCAATTGGGATATCTATTTTCAACATCCATTCTTTGAACCTGTTTCTGACTTGGCAATTCTGGAAAGAGTCTTAGGAATCTGTCTTTATAACCAGTATCCTTGGACCTTGCCTAAGGAAATGACACCCAAAACCAAACTAAATAATTTTCTATCAGGGGAAAAAAATGATCTCCCCTTCACTGAATTCTAATACTTACCACTCTATAACAGATTGTTTTTATTATTTATATGAATCTTTTCAGTTCAATATGATCATCATATTTTGTTGATAGAATAGCTGAAGTATTCACATAAATTAAAGCAAACAATAAAAATTCTAAAAGTATGAATAAGATCAAAGGCACAGATCTTTCTTGCTTAAGATGTATCGTTTTAAAGATCTAATCATAATCAATGCTAGAAATATAGCTATTTTTTTCCATCTGGATTTTACTTTCGAGAGAAAAGTAAAAATTCTGGTAAGAAAATGTGCCTTAAGCCAGGGATTCTCAACCTGTGAGACTTCACAACCCCTTTGAAGGATCAAACCACTCTTTCTCAGGTTGCAAACTAGACATCCTGTAGATCAGACGTTTATATTACAATTCATAACGGTAGCAAAATTACAGTTAAGAAGAAGGAACAACAATAATTTTATGGTAGGGGTCATCAGACTGGGAGGAGCTGTATTAAAGGGTAATAAGCATTAGGAAGGTTGGGAACTACTGATGTATCCTAAAATGAGTAGTCTTAAATGGGAAAGTAAAATATATTAACTATCTGAAAGTTTATTAGAAGCAAAATGCACGTGTTTTGACTAATCATATTTAGGATCCTAACAGTGCTTTGCCTAACTTTGGTGCATGTTGGTACCAGACTCAAGCAAAGGAATGAAAAGGGGGTGAAACAGAGGGAAGACAGACAATGACAGACAACATATACTGGTGTTACAGAGGGCCCAAGTCAGTTCCCTCCCAGGAATGGCACACACAACCTCCTAGAGGGGATCTGATACCTCTATGTTTTCAGGTCCCAGTACTTATGTGCACATAACACACACACACACACACACACACACACACACACACACATGCCATACACAGTTAAAAATAAACAAATAACAATCTAAATTACAGAAGTAAAATCTTTTATTAGTTAGTTTGATTGTGTTTTTGTTTTAAGAAAAGGTCTTACTATCTTGCTTTGGCAGACCTCAAATTTTCTATGCATCCCAGGCTGACTGGGAATTTGTTTTCTTCCTATCTTAGCTTCCTAAAATTAGGGATTTTTAGATATACATCAGCATACCCAGCATAATAAAATGAAACAGGACTGAAACTGTGTTTTAAATGAACTATTGAACTATTTTTTGGGGGGTGGGGGCAGAGTTTCTCTGTGTAGCCTTGGCTGTCCTGGAACTCATTTTGTAGACCATACTGGCCCCGAACTCAGAGATTTGCCTGTCTTTGCCTCCCAAGTGCAGGGGTGAAAAGAGTGTACCACCCTTGCCCAGCCAAATCAGCTAATTCTTATCTTCATACTTTGCAATTTCTGAAACTTGCCACAGAGGTAGAATGACAATATTTTAGAAACCCAGAACTTCTTGAGAGTATAGTTGCCAGAATTTCAAGCCATCTTCAAAGATGCTCTTCCCTCATTGCTACCTCAGGTGGTGTTTGCTCCTGTGTAATTACCATCCCCCATTGAGTGCTGCTGGGCCTGATGTAATTAGGTGATCACAGCTAGAAAACAGAAGTGAGATATGAAAAGGCCTACTGTGGAGGTGGCCACATGGCAAGCCCCCAGTCTGTAGCCACCCACAGCATGGGTCCTGGTACCACTGCCACATGGAGCAGAATTCTGCCAGGATCCCTGTGATTTTAAAATTGGATCCTAAGCTCCAGAAAAGCGTAGCTCTTAGCTGATACCTTACTTTTGTTTTGATGAGAAGATGCAATAGTCCTGGCTAGGTTTCTTTCCTACAAAACTGTGAAAAAAGAATTTATAGCATTGTAAATGGGTTTTTTTTTAAATAACATTTTGATTGTGAGCATAGCCTTTAATGGCTGAATCATCTCTCAAGATAGCATTGAAGGTACAGTAGAGGTATGCATAACTTGGTGGTATTGAACAGTGCTAATTTGACTTAAGACTTATTCAACAGGAGAGAAATCATGCCTGACACTGGAAATCTAGCCAACTACTCATAGCTAATAAAGTCATGGATTTTGGAGAAGAACCTTTACCTGACACTTACTAAATAAGAGTAACCCTTAGCTATATCCTAAATATTCATCTTTACACCCACAGACGAGGGTAGTCCTCGGTCCTCATCAAGGAAACCAATAATAATAAAACAGCACATCAAAATTCAGAGTTATAGAGCCCAGCCTGAACTGATAGAGCTAAAAACACAGCTCCTGAACGGGCTCAGGGTTAGATGCAGAATAGAAGGTAGAAGAGGGTAGAAAGAAACAGAGAATCGAGGACTTTGCTATGAGATTTTGTTTTGTTTTTTAGAACTGTCAGAAGCTACCCCCATAAAGTCCCACCATCATGACTGTCTGAAGATGAGCTGAACAAGGACCACAGCAAGAGACAAGCTAACATGGACAGGGGGAAACACCTAAGGTCTCAACTCTACACAAGGTCTACAGACAACCAAGAAATGTTGAGAGCAGGAGAAACTGTCTTCTGCTGGGAAGAATACACCAGTTGCCTACCCAACACCAAATGATCAGCCCCCCAAAGCATACATGTAAGAAACATTATACAGATTGAGCAGGTTGTATTTATTACGTATTAACTTATATATACATATATGTATGTAGCAACTGTTAACTAAAAAGGACATGATCTTGAAAGAGGGAGATATATGGGAAGGTTCAAAAGAGAAAAGGAAAGGGGCAAATGGTGTGATTTTATTACATTATGTTGTCAAAAAATGAAATAACATTTAAAAAATCGACATAGAAACTTACCATATACCAATACCTATCCATACAAAATATGTCCCAGCGAGTACCACATATGACAACATTCTTCTAGACTGTTTACCACAGTGAGTATCCCAGTATGCTTTGCTCTGATGTGGCCCAGTGCTGTAGTGAGAAACTACCAAATGCAAAACAACAGAAATGTCTCCACAGATTTTCATGGGCAGCAGGCAGAGGGGGGGCAGGAGTTTAGGGACTGGCTGAATGGGCTAGCCTTATACTTTAGTCAGAGTAGTCATATCATACCTATCTAAATACAAAGCCAAAACGGGGAGAACAGACTGGACGTAAGGACTGGAGTTCCTGGCACATGCAGAGGTGTTTGTCTCAGCTCCCTTGGAGGAGGAACCGAAGTGGGCGGCATTATCCAAGAAGTCCTTTGTTCATGCAGGTTCTGGTTGCACTTAGAAAACATCATGAAGAATTATGCTGGAGAGACAGTCAGCAGGTTTGGACAATCTTGCCATGAGCCAGGACAAATCCACTACCCAAAACTGTTTGCAGAATTTAAGAACTTACAGCCAACTCCAGTTCCTCTGGGCTACAAACTGTAAATAGTAGGATACTTCCTCATAGAAAGTGGATAGAGGATGGTGTGGGGGAAGAAGGTTTGATGGGGGAAATTTTAGAAATGCAATCAGAAAGAACGGTTTTTGAGAAATTTGTATTAGAATAAGCTTCATTTTCAACTTTTGAATATTTAAATGATTGCTGGCGGTTATCTGAAATCATATTAGAAGACTGCCCATCTCATTATTTTTCCTAATGATAAATCACCAGAATTTAACATTTTTACCATACATATTAAAACTACATCATAAATTCCACTTGGTTCAGATTTAACTTACAATTATGATACATGTTAGACTTTAAAATTTAGAAGCTAGAAAGATGATTCGGTGGGCAAAGGCACTTACAAGCAAGCCTGATGCCTTTTGTTTGATTCCCAGAACCTATGGAAAGGTAGATGGAGAGAACCAACTTCACAAAGTTGCCTGTTGACTCAACATGTGAGCCATGGCATGTGAACCACTCACACACATTGTGAATCCAGTGAACTCCTACAATAACAGTGGGATCTGTTCTTTACAAATTTCTCTTAATAGAATGGCAACTCTTCAGCAGTGAAAAATACAGATATGTGACATATGTGTACATGTTTTTAAGTAAGTGCATTTTTCCCCTTTTCTACCTCTCTACCTATTGAGTAGCCATATGCAGCAAAAATTATAAATAAATAAAACTAAGGAAATTTCTTCAGAATTAATTAACTAAACAGGCAATTTTTTTTTTAAAAAAAAGAAGTTTTCAAATGAAATCCTCAGCTCTAATTAATCCCAAAGAGAGTGAGTGATTACAATGACTTTGAATACAATTTCTTCTCTCAAGCCATATTTTATCTTCCTGTTTTCATCCCTTGAGCCAGCTGAATTCAACAGTTAGAAAAGTGTTATACAACCACATACTGAGACTACCACTGATACCAAGGACCTTCAATTTTTGAGTTTTACGTAATCAAATCAATGATCTTAATCCTGCAGGTAGTGATCCTGAATACGTCAATTAAGCCAATGATCAGATCCCTGAATCTTTAGAAAGGGTACTGTCAAATTTGCTGGTGAAAAATATACTTGGAATTAATCCCTAAGATTAAATTCTCCTGAGCTGCTTAGCAATGTTAACTTTTCTGTGTCCTAAATTGAAACATACTTCAATAAACATATTATTTATAAGAAATGCTTTTCATATTAATATGACAGAAATTAATTAAATTTTCTTTATTCCAACAGCTCTGAAAATTATCTGAGAAAAACTTGTTTAGTCTTCCTATGCAAATAAACACAAATGAGCAATCGCAGGAAAAATGCTTTTTTCTATTTGAGCCTAATGGACATTTTGGACCAAGTTGTGGGTTGCTTTCTCTATTTCAGTGTGTTAGCAATACCCCTAGCCTCTGCTCTGTAAACCAAACACATCTCCTCTCATTATAACAACCATAGATGTCTTCAGTGCAGACACATGACCCGCCATCCACCTCCTACCTTCCAAGGGACATAATTAATCTGTGCTGAGAACCACTGTTGAAAACTTTGTTTTGTTTGTATGGAACCCATAATGTACAGACTGAAGAACAGTGGAATATACTCACTTAAAACACACCATTTGGGTTGAAGGATTATTCTGAGCTAAAAATATTTGGAAAATATTAGGGGCAAGAAAGATTCAGTTTCTTCCAGAAAGGTATGAGAGATGTCCTCTCTTATTAGTAGGACAGGGAGTCAGGGTTGAGAGAAGGTAGTAAAAACAAAACCCTGGAAAAGTGGCTTGATTCTCATGACGACTTCTCAACAATTCACTGCCCTCTTTCATGGTTTCCCAAACCTCCCCCTTTTTGTTCAATTCTACATTTCAGCATTCAGTGTCTTCCTTTCTTCAGAGGCACCGTTGACATATAACATCTAGATAAAGATGCTTGTTCCTCTCTCATACTTCATCTATACCAACTTCATATATAGGTTTACTCCAAAACTCTGAGAGGATAAAGGAAAAATTAAGCACTTTAAAATTATTAAAGCCATAATAATTATTAGTTCCAACATAGGTAATAACTTATATCTGCAGAAAATCTAATACCATTAAGAATATAAAGATGGAGAATTGGTTAAAAAGCAAAGTATTTGCTGGGTAGCCATGAGGACCTGAGCTCAGATCCTCACTACACTTCCTGTTGTGTCACTAACTCCAGCAGTGGAGTCAGGGGCTGAGACAGATGGATCCCTAGGATTTTGATGGCCAGCCAAATGAGCTGAAACTTTACTTTTACAAAAATAAAGCGGGATGAAGACTCACAATGGCCTCTGGCGTTGTCTCTCTCTCTCTCTCTCTCTCTCTCTCTCTCTCTCTCTCTCTCTCTCTCTCACACACACACACACACACACACACACACACACACACACATGTAGTTTCAGACACATATGTTTATATACCAAACACACTTATCAATGTACAAATAAAAATAATTTTAACAAAATATTACTCTTTACCAATAATGTTGCAACTCAGTAAATACCTTAGACAGAACACATGGGATTTACATCTCTACAAGAATTGCTTTTGGACCAATGGAGGATAGTATTTTGGAGAGTAAATTTGCTGGAAACACTCATAAAGAAAAAGGATAGAGTTTAGAAGACACTCCATAAACCAATAGACTGTTTTAATTCTAGCTCTGCTCCAGATGACCAGATAACTGAGAACCTTCAATATTTCAGTCTCAGTACATAAGTTTATGTATTTCACCAAAATATATCTCTGAGTATAATGGTGAAGCATATAGTGACCACAGAAATCATCTGAAATTAAAAGCTACATCAGTACTAGGAGTGACTACAGATAGCACCTATCTTTAAGAACTCATCTGCTGAGGGCTGTATTAGGAAATTATCTGAACATGAGCCAGAGAGCAAGCTAGCAAAGTCTTCCTCTGAAGACTCTGCTTTGGGCATGTAAATGCTTGCTGTGACTTCCCTAAGTAATAAACTGTGATCTCAGTGTCAACTAAGCCTGTCCTTCTACAACATGCTTTCAGTTAGAATGTTTTAGGGATGCATCAGAAAAGCATACTGGCAGACTGGATTCTTTTATCACTTAAGATACATCCCAAAGTCTTTGGATTGGAAAATGGAAAGTGGAAAGTCACTCTTTCTCTTTTATTCAATTGTATCTGGAGTGTGTATGTGTGTGTGTCTGTATATGAGTGTGTGTGTGCACATGTATGTGTGTGTGTGAATGTGTGTGTGTGTATGTGTGTGTGTGTTGTTTGGTTTTTTGTTATATTTGTTGTTTTGCTTAAAAGAAAGAAGCTATCTTTTCTACTGCTTTGAACAGAGCTGTATATCCTCCATTACAAAGGATTCCTGAGCATCACTTCAATGGACCTATTGCAAGCAGATGCTTTATAAACCTTCGAGATGGTCACTTCTCTCTGCATGTCTTTTACTCTCAGATGACAACACACAGGCTGTGAATAAACTTGTGTGTTGCTTGTGTTACTTGTTGCATTCAGGGCACAACATCTGAAAAGACAGTAAGTAATGTCTGCCATTGGTGCCGCCTTGACGATGCCGTTTGCCTTTTAAAGGACCTGGGCTTCTGACATCCAAGACCTGCAATGTCTTGACTTCATAGTTGTTCAGTTCTGATTGAGTTCCTGAAAGAAAAGACACCATTCATAACATTCCTAACAGTCATTTCAGGAACATTTGATGGGACTTCCAAACCCTTCTAGGCACATTTCCATGATGCCCCATTTGCTCAATGTGGAAAAGCAATTACTTTGTGGAGATGGTGCAGTCAAGTCTGTAAACAGTTATTACATTTCAATTAGAGCTGCATGAAACTCTACATATTTGGTTTGCAGGAAATTAATGCAAATCTTTTTTGATGTTTCAATTCACAAGGAGGCCTATCCCACACATTTGGCTCTGGGCATAACACTCAGACTCTTTCAAACATCAAAGACTATTTTCCCAGTATAAAACATTTGGCCTGGGGTTAAATTTTCCTAAAATACTGATATGTACTCAAACTCCCAAGTTTTAAAACCACATGGAAGATTTTCTAAGAGTCAACATAACTAGTTTTTAGCACGAAAGAAATTTTCTATAAAGCTTTTATTGTCAAACATGTATTGGATGTATGCATTTCCTTGGTTGAGAATCCATAAATAGTTTTCAAAGTCTTTTTTTTTTTTTAAACCATGGAACACTGAGAATTAACACACGTTATACACCTATCATCTTCCCACCACTTTTCTTGAGTAGTTAACATTCAGTTCATCCAGTAACACTGGCAGGCTGTGTTCCTTTTTATTAAGATGAGGATAATTCAGACTGCCACTAAGGAACTTTGTAAGTTACAAGGATGGGTAGTAGTACTATGCATAGATGCAGAACTCTCTTTTTCTAAAGCCCTTGGCACTGCTGTCTCCCATTCACTAAAGTTAGGGGTGGTTGTAGTTCATGTTCACCTTTCTGTTTCCAGGGTCCTTCACCTCTCTCAAGTGCTCATCATAATAGCTGAGCTGGTCATCTCCTCTTCAAGTAAGTGCTGCCACTTCCAGTTTAGAAAGAAAACCACAGGAATAACACATTCAAATGATAAAGGAACCACTCTGTGTCTCCCAGGATGTGTTACATATGGCAGGGTGGGGGCTGAGTGATCAGAGCAAGGCTGCAGGCAGGGTAGAGGACTTCACACTCCCATTGCTTCCCATGAAAAATAACATATGGACAGAACATTTATTCAAAGGGACAGATTTGTTTCTCATTGCTCCCCAGCAGCTGAAAGAGAAAAAAAGAAAGAAAGAAAAAAAAAGCCTCTTAACAGCCATCTGAAAATACTCCCCCAAGGAGAGAAATAGAGTTGATCTTTTTTCAGATTGTGGAATTAACATGAGCAGATCTGAGTCATAATGATTCCATTTAAATGTGTTCACTGAGCTCCTGTTGCAGCGAATCTACCTCTCTGCTAGGGATGGCACACAGTCTGTCCCCAAGCTCTCATTTTATATTTTTGTAGAAAAGACATTTAAGCATACTGTATTATTTCTTTTCACTGTTTTCAAATTAATCCTCTATGTTAATCATTACTTTCTTTTTATTTTTCAACCTTCTTGACACATATATCCCAAAAGTCATTTCAAAAATTAGAACAACTTCCTGACCGCCAGGAGTCTTAGCTCCCAAGACCAATTGTTTCCTATCATCCTGGTCCTTGCTTGAGATCTGGAATGATTCACAATGCTTGGCACTGTAAAATTCCTGGGGCCCAGAGAAAAAAGACATTGCCAGGAAACAAATTAAAAAGTTCCATTTAAAATTGTATCTACCCTTCAAGCTCCTGGTATATAAAAGTACTCACAGCTTACGTCTGGGCCAGATTTAATTTAAACCACATGAGAATTAAGAGGGATTAGCCTCCTGGAAGCTTACTGAGTTTTAAAAACAGTAATCAGAAGGGGATGAGAGAAACCTACAGTTGTCTTTTAGAAATATAAATGTGAGGGGCTGGAGAAGTGGTTCGGTGATAAAGAGCACGCTGTCCTGGCTGAGGACCTGCGTTGAGTTCTCAGCCTCAGTACGCTGGTTCTCAATCTTCTTGGCTCCAGTTATAAGATCTGACTTGCACCTCTTCCCTCTGCAGGTGCAAGGCATGCTCACCGTACACACATACACGAAAAGGCACGAAGTAATGACTATTATCGACGCTGTTTTATACAAGGGTGAAGTTTTGTGTTTTAATGAGCCTGGGTGTAAGTAATAAAGGTTTCTTACAACATCCTAGGCCAGCAGTGTCTTGATTTCAGAAAAGTCCATTTCTGACTGAGTTCAAGAAAGAAAAGACATCATTCATAACAGTAATTTTAGAAACGTTAGATGAGACACTTCTGAACCCTTCTAGGTATATATTATCGCCCATTTGCTTGGTGTGGAAAGCATTCATACATGCAAGAAAAACACTAATACACGTAAAACAAATCTTTTAAAAAGGTTATAAAAAGAGTATAAGCATGTGAACTTTTCTCCTACACCCAGACTAAGCGCTCATAGAAATAAATGGCCCTTTCTTTTGTGCTAAGCCTTCATAAAGTATTGTTCCTTTCTCTCTAAGCAAGCATTCATCACCTTCCAGAAGAAATGAGATCATCTCTTTCTCTCCATCAAGTCCTTTTCCAGCCCATTGTTAGCGGCTGTACATGAGGTTCTGCCTCACCTTGCAATTGTTCCTTTAATCAGGTGTTATCCGACCATTTGAAGACCTTCCAAAGGAAAACCTTTTCAGTGAGCTGATCCGGAGAATAAGGAGTGATGAATTCAGACGCAGGAAGTCGGAAGACACAAACACTCATCAGTACACAAGGCAGGCTTGGGAGAAATGCAGATTGTCATCGCATCCTGTTGTTGAGAAAAATAAAGCAGGTCCCTTTCTCTGTTTTATTTATTGAAAATCGATTTTTTTCATACAGTATATTCTGATTACGGGTTCCTTTCTGTTGACTCCTCCAAGATCCTCCCTCCCTTCTCTCCCAGTCAGTTCTACACACCTTTTCTCTCTCTTTTATTAGAAAGCAGGCATCTACAAAAATACTAAGATAAAGTAAAACCAAAAGACAAAATCAAAAGAAATGAACAGGAATAGAAAATAAACAAACAAGCACAAAAAGGAAAGGAGGCAAGGAAACGTGTATAGATACAGACACATACATTTGCACACAGAACACTCCCGTAAAAACACAAAAATCAGAAGCCATAATATATACATAAAGACCTGTAAGCTAAGGGAAAAAACCATCAAAAACACCACTGACTTTGTTTTGTGTTGGTCATTAAATCGCAGTAATGAAGGTAATGAAGGATGATGACAAGTACAGTTTTATCATACAATTATATTTACAGTTGGATGATTCCAGGTCGGTGTTAAATACTGGTAGATTTTTGTGGAAGCATTCTCTTATTGTTTTTGTTTGTTTTTCTTCCTGCATTTTCATGTGTGGTGTGTGTGTGCTCTGTGTGTGTGTTGTGTGTGTGTGTGTGTGTGTGTGTGTGTGTGTGTGTGTGTGTGTGTGTTGACACTGGAGGTTAGGAAATCATCCTCAGTCAGTTGTCTACCTTGTCTAGTTAGGCAAGCTTTCTCACTCAGACTCTGATATGACCCAGCTTTGGGGCACCTCCTGTCTCCATGTCTCCATTCCAGAATTTCGGAAAGGTTACAAGTCACAGCAAGTGCTTACACTGGGCAGTTCCATGGGTCCTGGGGGCTCAACAGCAATCCTCACTCCTGAGTGGCAAACATTTTAACTCCCGAGCCTCTGATTCTCTCATCTTTGACATTGCTGCTATTCTAGACAGATCAGCTGTCCAGTGGCAGGCTCCTCATCACAACAAGACTCACTATGGCTTTGATACACTGGGGTTATGAGACAAACTGAAGTCCAACAAAATATGTGTGTGAGGAGTAGACTCTCCGATGTTCAAGAATCTCCTTTAATGCTGTGTCATGTACATCACACACTAACATTGCTAACCATGTATGAAACTTAACTCAGGAGTTTCTATTCCAAAACACTTTCTAAAACAATGCTAACTTCCTCTTAGCAGTTGCTCACACTAAGATGTTGGACGTTCTGGCTGACTTCTGATGACAGAGAAAATCTTTTTGACTCATCAGGTATCTCTGAAGCTTGAAACCCTTACCCATCTCTAAATTTATCATGTAGTTCTAAGCTATCATTGAAATCAGATAAAGCTACATCAGAGCCAATCTCCCAACCTTGATCATGCCCATTTTTCTCCATATAGTATCCCGGGTAGTTGCTTTTGAACTATCATGTCACATCTTTGCTGCAAGCATTTCAAGACTCATCCGTACTATTAATGGGAAAATCTACAGCCCTGATAATGGTTTAAAAATTTCACATGTGTTACCCTCCTATCTCATAACTCTCTACTCTGTATCATCTGTGCTCCCAGATTTTGCTTCTCTGACCGTCTTTCTCTCTGCACCTTCCAACAAAACATGTACAGCCCTGGCTCAACTTTTCTCTCTGTATAAAACGCCCCTCCTCCATTAATTTAAGGAGGTCCTACCAAGTCTCCTATGTGTTTCTCATAAGCTGTCACCTTATTAATAACATCGATCTTTACCAACTCATTGAAAAGGTAATCTCCCCACTTCTCAACTTTTTCTTTGCTTGATTCTATCATATTGCTTCAAATAAACTGTAGAATTTGCTTATTATACTTCACTTCTGTTAGCTTTTGTTCCAAACTAGCTAATAAGCTCTGTGAAAAATAGGACTTTTTCTGATTTTGCTAGTCACTGTATCTAGGCTAGTACAATATCTTGATGAATATTGCCTCAAGTAATGGATAAAGAATTAAAATACTTTCTCTTTGTGAAGAAAATTTCTTAGTGTGCTTCTCCCCAAATATTGCAATGTGACCAAAAAAAAAAAAAAAATCTAGGAACAACTCTAAAATGAATAGAAGGTCTAAAAATAATCTAACCAATGTATAATCATCGGTGAAACAGATTAGGGTGAATCGATAATGTCAAAGAAAAATAAGCAAAAAATAGGAAGAAGACACAAAAGGAAGTAGCTCGAAAGTGGAGGAAAATGAAAGTCCCTTGCTGGCCACTGACGTGCTTTCTAATAGGGCCTCCTTTTTCTTCATGTTCTATGGCACGTAATTTGAGTATCTTACTTTCTCAGTAAAATGACTAATAAACCCTCCTTCCATAAAACTGCTGTGAGAAGATGAAATGATATATAGTCCCTATATCATGTGTGGCACGTTGGAGGCACTCTAATGACCGCCACACTTCCTCTCTGCCTGCAGACAGGGCCCAGAAGCACATACCTCAGCACCAATAAGCACAACAAATGCTCAGAGACTGGCTTTCTGCTGTTGTTCTGTAATAAAAAGAGCAAGCCTAACTGAAGAAGAAAAGAATATTTCCATGCTGAAATGGGAAAAATTAACAAAAATCTAATATATATGTATGTATAAAATTGCCAGAATGTAAGGAAATGTTAATAAATATACCGTGTGCTAGAAGATGCTGTTCATAGAGAGGAATGTGACTATGTGGGACCAGGGGACCTCCCAAAAATCTATTCACCTTCTGCTCAGAAATTGTTTTAATAGATAATACACAAAGCCTATTTGAAGGAGGGAAGAAAAAGGATCAGGGTAAGGTTTGTTATCAAAGAAACCAGTGAACTCCAAGACCTTCAAGCAACTTTATCAAGGACCCAAAAGTAATGAAGCCAAGGTCTGTAGCTTGTTAATCTTGGCCATAACAAGTCTCTTTCATGTCTTTAAGTTGTCTGTGTCAGGAATTTTGCCACAGCATTTAAAAGCCTAATGCAAAACTAAATATTAATATTCCCATACTGATGCATATAATCATCTCAATGTGTCATTAAGTCAAGTGAAGAGAGATCTTGAGAGAGAGATTCCAGCGGGTAAGTCCTAAGAGGCAACACTAGCACCGTACGGGTCCAATATTGAAAGCAGGGAGAAGCACATGCCTCTGTATCTTCCCCAAATGTGTGTTAATGACTGATAGTTCCAACTCTGTAGACAATACACAAAGTCTCTGAAATGTCTCCTTCCGAAAGACATGGTTTAATTTCCCATCTGAGTAGGACTCTATTAAATGGTTCCTCTTTAAGAAACAGGATTTAGAAGCAGATAAGTGATAGGTTCACAGTGAAGAAACCTGGTAAATAATGTCTTCACTAAGTGATTAGAGAAACAGCAGGGGATATTCAGAAGATGAGAAGGGAGTATTGCATCTGTGGCATTGCTTTCCAGCGTCCATAAGTCCATTCACATCATGTGAAATTTTCAGGTAAATGAGATTGATAGATATGCTGCAAAATATCTAACTAGGCTCTTCATGAAAGAAGAAAATTGAAGAATAGTTAGGCAGAAAAATATAGGCATGTTACTGTCTGGTACAAAGGTAGTATTTTGATCTATAATCTGAAACTGCTATAACACATAAAGAGAAACACAGGATATATGAATGAAATTTTCATCTTGTATTTCTTATGACTGTGCTATGATTAGGTTCCATTACTATGAAAAGATTATAAGAGGAATAAAATTATTATGTTTCTATCTTTGTAATTTTGGGGATGGATGAAGGCAGAGTTTCTCTGTGTAGCTCTGTAGATCAGGCTGGCCTTGAACTCACAGAGATCCACCTGCCTCTGGCCCCGAGTGCTGGGATTAAAGGTGTGCACTACCCCCATCTATAATTAATTCTTATTTTTAGAGTTAAACTCATTAAAGACACAAAAATTGCTTAGCATTAAACAAGATGATGCCTATGAAAATATTTATAAGTTATATAGCACTATATTAGTCACTATTATTATATAACTGTAAGGCCCCCTCCCTTTTGCTTGTTTTAGCAAATTTCTCTTACCCAAGAAATAGAGCTAACAACAGCAAGGACAGTAAGCAAACTTGCCTAAGACATATTAACAGGACAATAAAGATTAGCTTCACTGATAAAAGAAGAACTGCAGTTAAGACTAAGTCCAGGTGCCTAGGGTAGAGACAAAGGAATGTGGTTAAGAGCCGTGGTCAGGAAACAGCCCCCAACCAAGGATTCAGCTGGGCAGAGGGGGAAGGGAGGGGAAGCAGTTACTTAGCTATGTGATCAGGCCCAGCCGGATCAGGGGAGGAATTCCAGGAAGAAGATAAGGAACAAAAGAACAAACAGCAGGCCTGGGGCGGGTGATAACCAGGTCGTTTGGTCAGGCCGGATGGCAACCTGGGGGCCCTCACCCCTCAACTTCACCCCTCAACCCCTCAACTTCACCCCTCAACGGGTGATTTCATTCAAACCAGCCAATGAAAACCTTGTAACTTCGCTTCTGCTTCTGTACGCACGCTTTTGCTTCCCTAACCCTATAAAAAGGCCCCAAACAGAGGGCTGGGCGCGCCAGCCATCCCAAGTGGCTTGGTAGCCCGCAGGTCCTGCGTTATTCAATAAACCTCGTGCTGTTTGCAGCTGATCTGTGGCTCGGTCCTCCTTGGGTCATGGGGTCTCCTCCCGAGGAAAGGTCCGTTTCGGGGGTCCCAAACCCCCGGGGGTCTTTCAATTGGGGGCTCGTCCGGGATTTGAGACCCCCACTCAGGGACCACCGACTCACTGTCAGGAGGTAAGCTGGCCAGCGTTTTGTTCGTTGTCTATGGCTGTGTCTGAACTTGTCTATGGCTGTGTCTGAACTTGTCTATGGCTGTGTCTGAACTTGTCTGTGGCTGTGTCTGAATGAACTTGTCTGTGGCGGTGTTGTCTGAACTTGTTTTCTGTGAATCTGCACACGCGTTTGGTTTGGGGTTCGATCGGATCCATTTGTATTTGGCGGGGGCCAGAAGGAGCTGACGGGCTCAGAACTTCTCCCTCACAGCCCTAGAAGACGTTCTAGAGGCATTTGTAGTCCCGCCGGGCGGGACATTTGGGTCCTTCGGGACATAGAGCTCGCTTTGGAGTGGCAGCCCTTTGGAGCTCAGCCCGTATCAGAAGGATACGTGGTTTTGGTAGGAGAAGGGGGAATCCGGACCCCCCAGGTCTCTGTTTGAGGTTTTGCTTTCGGTTTTAGGCCGAAGCCGCGCAGCGCCTTTGTTCTGTGTTTAAATCTAGTCCTTGTTCGTCCTGTGTTTGAGTCTAGTATTTTGTCTCAGTACTGGGCAAACAACCAGTCAGTAGAAGTCAAAAAAAATGATGATGAGTCACCTTCTGTTCCCCCGAATGGCCACGCGATGGCACCTTTAACCTTGATATTATTTCTCAGGTAGAAGCCAAAGTCTTCAGCCCTGGACCCCATGGACACCCCGATCAGGTGCCCTACATCGTCACCTGGAGGGCTCTGGCTTCGGACCCCCCACCTTGAGTCCAGCCCTTTGTTCCCCTTCCTAAACCCCGGGGCCTCTCCTGCCCATTCTGCCCGCGCGTGGAGCCCTGCTCCCTGGGAACTCGCCTCCCTGCTTGGGGAGGGCCCAGTTAGGGCCACGGGAGGCTCTAGCCTCAGACCTTCCCAGGGGCCGGGAAGTGACGGGCACTCAGCACGTGGCCCCACTGATGAGCCCCCCCCCTGCCTGTTACAGGCACCCCCCCCCCCCGCGCCACTGAGAGTGAGGCCTGGAGCCGGAGAGAGCCGGGCCACCTAAGGGCGTTGCCAGCACTCCTGTTAAACTATGTTCCCTTATCAGCCTGCTTGGGAGAACTCTCTTTACCCCTGAGGAAAAAGATCGGATCTTATTAGTAGCTTGGAAACTGGCCCCCAGCTCGGACGCCACCCCGATGCAGTTGCCTAACCTAGACGTCCCCATTGGGAAGGTAGGAGACACCAATTAACTCTGTCGCCAGGCTCTGATGCGCCAACTAATCTGGCCAAGGTAAGAGAAGGATGTAAGAGTCTGATGGTTCCCCCTCTGAGTTTTTAGAGAGGCTAGTAGAGGCCTATCAGAGATGTACACTGTTTGCTCTAGAATCGGAAGAACAGGGGGCATTAGGAAAGGCCTTTATAGAACAGTCAGCAATAGGTATTCAAAGAAAGTTGCAGAAAATGGGTGGCTTACAAGATATGGCCTTGAGACTTAGTTAGAGAGGCTGGAAAGTGTTTTGAGAGAGAGAGGAGAGCAGCGGAAGCAAAATATATAGAGAGAGAAAGAGAGCAGAGATTAAAAAAAATGAAGAGAGAGAGAGAGAAAAGAAAAACCGATAGATAAACGAAAGAATAAGGAAGAATCTTGGCTACCTTAGTTGACAGGCAAGGGAGACAGTAGAACTTGGGCCCGCACCAGAAGCTCAGAAGAAAACCGAGCTAATAAAGACTGCCCCAAGAAAAAGAAGCCTGCAGCTAGTACAGCCAGCCTTCTGAATCCCCTCCTGAACCTTTAATGTGGAGGGGACCCCAAGTGACTTTGAAACGGACACGGGAATGGTTAGGTTCCCTCTCCAACAAGAAATCATTAGTCCAGGATGTCAGCGGTGCAGTCATTGGGTGTGGACGACTAAAAAAAACAATGGACTTTAGAGAAAAAAATGCAGCACTCTTTCCTAGTGACTCCAGAGTGCCCAGAGAGACTTGCTTACCAAACTGGGGGCAAAGATCACCTTTAACCCCCAGGGTCCCGATTCACTAACCCTCTAGTCAGCCAGCCTGCTGTAACCAATTCAGGCCTTCCCGGAGGGGAGGCATGAGCAGAAACGGCTAGACCAGGGCTGGCTATCCAGCGGCCCCCTGTGGTGAAACCTTCAGCCACACCCCTGCGGGTCAGATTTGAGCAAAGATGCCAAGAAAGGGATCAAATCCCACACAGAGGCTGCTGGAGCAGAGAATCCTGAAACCATGTCAGTCAGAATTGCTGCCCATTAAGAAGCCTGAGACCTGAGGGAAGTCAACAGCCGGGTGGTAAAGACATTCACACTGTCTTAGATTGAAAAGGTGCCTTCTTCTGTCTGCGTCTCCATGAGTCCAGCCAGCCCCTGTTTGCCTTTGAGTGGACAGACCCAAAGAACGGATTCTCAGGACAGCGTACCTGGACTAGACTGCCTCAGGGCTTCAAGAACTCTCCTACCATCTTCGATGAGGCCCTGCATCAAGGTAACTAACTCCGTTACAGTACTCATTGCTTGCAGCCTCCACAGTGGAACAGTGCTGAGAAGGGACTGAGAAACTGCTTATTGAACTGGCCAAACTGGGACATCAGGCCTCTGCTAAGAAGGCCCAGATATGCCAACCTGAGGTGACATTCCTGACCCTTCAAGACGGTAAGAGATGGCTAACAGAGGCCAAAAAGAGAACTGTCACTTGGATGCCTCCCCCTGAGAGCCAGAAGAGCCCGAGAGAGTTCCTGAGAACTGCTAAATTCTGTAGGCTCTGGATTCCGGGTTTCGCAGCCGTGGCGGTCCCTCTATGCCCCCTCTATAGATGGGAAAGAACAGCAAGAGACTTTTGACCAGATCAAGAGGACCTTGCTCTCGGCCTCAGCTCCAGCCTTTCTATGGTGTTTCACTCCTGGTGAAAGACACTGATAAAACCTTGCAAATTTTTCCTTGGTTTGGACTTTTGGTGAAAGATAGGGTCCGCGGCCCAGGTAAGTTAGGGGAGTAGCCAAGAAGTTAGGGGACTAGCCAAGATGTTAGAGATTGATTAAAAACTTTATTGTACCCCAAAGTTCAGGACAGGTAGAAACCTTAAGCAAATTAACCCTGGAGACTGGCCACAGAGTTTGGGTGATGCTCCTGCCCTATACCCTTTTCTGAGCTTTTTCTGAGCTCAATACTCCTTCTGCTAATACTTTTTGGATCTGGGAACCATCTCTAGTGTAACCCCCTTGTCTGCTAGGTTGCAGGCCCTGGCTAATGTATAACATTCTTTATGAAAGCAGCTCTCAGACCTTTACCAGCCCAAGAGAGACAGGACCCCACATCGCTACCAAGTGGGAGACCTCGTCTACGTCCAGTGACACCAGCATCGGACTTTTGAACCTCGCTAGAAGGGACCCTACCAAGTCCTTCTGACCTCATGGCGTTGCTGCTTAGATCCTGTTGACTGATGGACTGTACAAAGAACTGGTAATCCCCTCAAGCTCCGTGTGCAGCGACAGTCCCCTAGAGAGGAGCCTTCACCAATCGATTGAGCAGATATGGCAGGTGATATCTGGGACTGAGGACACTTTTTCCCACCATCTCCAGTGGACCTGGTGGCCTAGCCTGTATCTGGACCTGTGCCTGATGGCGGCAGGATTAGAATCTTGGGACATACCCACCATTGACCCTGCCCATCTGCCCCCGTGTGCCCACGAGGGGATCCGAGAACAGAAGCCCTCACAAGCGTAGTAAGGGCTTCCCATCGAGTTAATTTGCTGTCAGGAAAAGTAGACAGACGGGTAATGGGCCCTGCACAGAAGAGAGCCTGTCACTATCACAGTACTGCTAAGTGCTGGGGTTTTGGTCCCGAGGTCGGCAGGGTTTAGACCAGAGACTAGATAAAGAGTCATCTCTAAGATTAGAGATATTCAGAAAAGAAAATGGTAGTGTTTTAGATGGTCATGGTGGTTGTAAAATGTCAACAGTGAGGTGTTTTGAATGGACCAGCCTATGAGGCAACCAACCAAACATCTCCGACACAGACACAATACATTCAACACAAAAAAATAAAGCTGTCCCTCAGCTATCAGGCTGACCCTGTATGTGTCTTAGCGTTTAGTCTTTGTTTGTTTGTGGATCTTCCAATAGGGACATCTATAAGGGTAGGTCAGTGGTGAGTTATTAACTGCAAAATAGGGTCTTTGATTTCTTTTTGATATCTTTGTTTTTATGATAAACATAGAAGGGTTTCAGTGATTTTGGTCACTTAAGTCAGAAGCATAAGAGAAGTTAGTAAGCATTTGATATCATTAAAGACATGGAGAAATCTCCTTCTCTACTATGCATTGAGTAACAAGGAAGAGGGTAGGTAGCAGCTATCTTGTGAAGATAGTCAAGCAATTCATGTGGGAAGAATCTAGAAGCTCCTGCTAACTGCCAGGACCAAGTTTTTGGAAGCAGATCCTGCAGGCTCTGACAAGATAGTACAGATGGTGACATCTTCACTGACATCCTGACTATAATCTTGGAAGAGACCCTGAGGTAGAGTGACCCAGTTAATCCACACCATATTGTTTACTCAAAGAAACTATTTACAACAAAAAATGGTTATGCTTTAAACCATTCACCACTGGAGTGATAATGATATACTGACAGACAACTTATATAATACTCTTGAAAACTGAGCAATAAACATTTGTCTCAGATAAAAGGCTAGAGTTGTTAGTCTGGTAATAGACAAAAGTTCAGTGGCATTCTGGCGCAAGTGTCTTGGAAAATGCATCCTGCTCTTTGTTATTTCTCCTTCCTCTTCTGCTTTAATTGTATGACAATTCAGACTACCTTAGTATTTAAATGTAAGGTTCTGTTGTTCACTGGTTCTTTACTTTGCTATTTAATTCTTTCATAATTTCTCAGGCAGAATCTCAGTCTGTGGCACAAGCTGGCTGCTCAGCCTTGCATTCCTCCAGCCTCAGCTTGCCTTCTGCTGAGCTTACAAGTGTTCACCGCCACACCTTGGCTTGCTCTTTTTCTGACATGGTGATATGCCAAGGAACAAAGGAAGCCACTGTGTCATTTACAAATACCAGAGACGAACTTGACAAGACAGGCCAGGATGCATGCTTGAAGAGTACTCTGTTCTTTGCAAGCGATCTTTGTATGGCTGTAGTTTTATTGTCGTTTATTAGCACCAAAACATCAGTGCTCTCTTCATGGAAACACTGTTCAGAAGCTACCTTTTTATGTACAAAGGGAAGAATTGAAGCACAGTGAGTTTAGAATAGAAGTCTACCTATTTTCTTGCCTCTGCCAGCCATATGGTTTCAGAGGTCTCTTTGTACTGTTAATGGTCATGTGAGAATGTGTGAAACACACTGTCTAATATCAGGGAGACTTCCTAAAGTTTCTGGAATATATATATATATATATATATATATATATATATATATATATATATTAATGAGAAGTGTTAGGAGGGTTGCTTCTTTTGAAAGAAACAATTCAGTCTCGCTGATTCTTTAATCCGAATAAATGACTTGAATGTTCCAGAAAGATCATTTGTTGAAGACAGATTCCAGGGAATGAGGGCTAACTGCTGCTTTCCCAGATTGTACATGCATTAAGCCTGTAACTGGTGCACAAGATCACATCTTTTGTCTCCCTCGGCAGCTGCTATTTAGTGAGGCTGAAGTTCTTCCTTTTGCCCTCTATCATCCTTTTTGGAATAGATACTTTAAAACAGAGAAGCAATTTAGTGTGCATCACCTGCTCTATTAGCCCAGGCCAACACTAATGGCAGATTTTAATAGAAAAATGGGCAGTTGGGCATCTGAACTTTCCCCTGTCGTGGATCATTTTTGGCAGCTGGGTTTTTATTCATTGGCTTGATTGAAACCTCTTCCTTGATAGGAGCAAAGAGACTCTCTTTTGTTCTGGCTTTCCATAAAAGGTGAAATGGAAGTCTGTGCAGGCAGGCTGCTCTGCTTGAATGCATTTATTTTCCCAGGCTTCAAACCACAGCAGTGGGCAAACAAATGGTTCTCACCTACGTCTTTATGTGCACCCTTGGAGAGCAGGTTTATAGGATTAAATAATGCTTATTTGACCTGACTTTTCCCAACCCTGTTTCAAGTCACTGCACAGGCTTGTAATTTTTTTTTATTTTTTTATTTTAATTTCCATGTGTAATCCTTAACTCTTAGCCTTGGGCTATTTGGGAAAAAAAAAAAAAGTGGCCCTGCTTGTATGTGTTTGTCTCTCTGTATATATACATGCACTGTCTATAATGTTGTAAGAGGAGGGCTTATCATCACCATATCCTTTCTCTTTACAGAGAATAGACCTCAAAGGGTTTCCTTTCCCAACTTCTTAACTCCTCTACCAAGCATAATGATTCCAGACAGACGGAATAACTGACCACTAAGCCATCCTGTGTTTAAGCATTTCCAATCTGATTCCTACATGGTAGGGTCTGATCTTTGGTCTTGAAGAATGCTTTCCTCGCGAACATATTCAATCCAATACTTCAGAATAATAAATTACCCATGTTTAGAGGCCTATGACAGCCTGGATTATTTTGACCTTACTGAAAATAATGAGCAATTTGGAACATTGCCCTTAACTTGGATTTATAATTTAAGATAATAAATGAGGCTCAGCATACTGGGGCTCATATCTTCACAAGAAATGAAATATATTGGGGTGGGGGGGTGATAAAAATGCAGTGGGGCCTGAAGGAGAAACATCAGCATTTAAACACTCAGTTCCCTGTTTATTTTTTCAAGACTGAGAAAGCTAGTATGTCCCCTGACCTGTCCCAGATGCTCACCCAGCCACACAGTTATAGTTGCAAAAAGAAGCGAGCAAAGCTTTTAGCCATGGTAGTGATCATTCTGCATCTTTCAGAAGAAATTGGCTTCTCCTGAACAACAGATGAGCTAACCTTCATCTATTCCTACCTGAGACACTATGCTGGAGGGTCACCAGTGTGGATGACATATGTATATCATCACAAGACAGGTAGATTTTTTTTTTAAGCTGAAAACTTGTTTGCCTGCATTTCAGTACAAATTAATCATCACATGAGATTCTTACACATTTGTTTAAATGCTTGTAGATGGAAAAATTTGTATTTTCAAATGAGAGTATATACATACACATCCTCAAATAAAGTTATGAATTAAGGTATGAATATTTTTGCCATTGAAATAAGATTTGTCTAATTAAGTTTCTATACTGAATTAAAGTGATCTGAGCTCCTATTACAGTTAAACCAGTTTATGACAATTTCAAAATGATGTACAATAGTACTGCGTTGCACAATGTACCCTAAGAGTTAAAGCAGTTACAAACTTTGATTTCCAGGATTATGCATTGAGAAACCTTCTGAGTTCGCTTTGATTTTCTGAGAGGTTGGACAGACTGTAGCCTACAGACTGCCACCTGTTTCAGTATGGCTTATAAGCTAAGACTGATTTTTATATTTCCCAATGTTTTTTTTTAATTCAAGAAAGAATAATGTTTTGTGACATGTGAAATTGCATAAAATTTAAATTTCATAGTTGATAAATAAAGTTTTACTGGAATATGGCCATGCCCATTTGTTTGCATACTATCTCTGTGTGCCTTTTTTTGCTTCTTTCATATTACAACTGCAGAAAGCAGCCGTATGGCTCTTTCTGCCTGAAATAGTTATCTGTAGCACTTTGCAGAAAAAAGCATTGTTGTAGGGTTGAAAGTTATATAAAGAGTTTGGCACAGGGATGTAGAGAGAAGACACATGGAGGTATTGCTACCCATGAAAATGAATGTGTGGCTTTATAGAAACAAGAAAGTACAGTCTAGACATAATCCCAACACACATAATCCCTTCTATTAGCAAGAATGTGTGTCAGTGATATATTTTAAGCCACAGGCAACCATACTATTATTCTCACAGTGGATTCAGCATCCATTTTTGAAGTAAAATTTTCCCACAGAAAGTATTTCCTTATTAGTTATCAGTATTTTCACTTCATGGTGAAGATAATTATGTAAATAAACAGAAGCATGTCAGCAAGTTTAATGATGAAAAAAATGCATTCTAATAACAATTGCTCCAACACTAGGCTATTGAGGCAACAATGGTAGATAACAAGCAGAGAACTGCATTCCAAGATAGAATGGAGGTCCTTTGCCTCTCTTCTCCCTAAGGCAGTCTCCTTCAACAGGTACCTTTTCTGTCACAATCTATCTGAATGTGTGATTTTCATTTTTTTTTGTCAGTCTTATAAGTAATATAGGTAATTGTGACTAGGAATATCTGATGTTACTAGTGTGAAAATCTCATACAAGCATAGGCTGAAAGAAACTCTGAGGAGAAACTCTGAGGAAAACCTTTGAAATGTGACTTCCCTTTCTGTGGACAGTGCAGCCAGGGGGCCTACCGGAGCTACATACTCAGAGAGCTTTTAGATTTCTCACTGAACAGTTTCCATTGCAATTGCATTTAGTGCCATGGACACCCTACCAGTCATGATGCACAGCTTTTGACTGCTTCAGAAGAATCTATGGCCTGCCATGTATGAGACACAGGATTAGGTTCTGAGTAACCATCAGGAAATAAACCAAAGATGTGTTGTGTTGATTTACAGTTTAATGAAAGGAAGCAAATAAAAATTACATAGGAATTAATTAGGGAATGTTTAGTTTTATGTGTTAAAGGAGGCAGAGCACACTTGAACAGGAAGAAGGCTTCCTAGAGAGGCCTTCTTTTGAAGCTGAGAACTGAGCCTTTGTGGCTCAGCTCTATGGGAAATGGAAAGAAAATTCCAGAGTGAGGCAATGGCTAAAGCGAAGGCCTTATCCTGGGAATGAGTAAGCTATCCACAAAGAAATAAAAAGTGATCCAGCCAGGGACATGGCTCTGAGCAGGTCAAGGAATCAAAACAATGAGAGATCTCAAAGCCAAATGTTGCTGGAATCAAATCTAATTTTGTTTGGGAATTAGGCTTTTCTGCCTTTACATTTTCGCTCTCCAAACAAGAAGAGAGGCCAGACAGGCCTGGGAAAGCTTTCTGTAGGGAATAGGAGTAAGAGCATGTGGAGTGTGTACTGTAGAGTAGGTACTAAAACTGCCATCCACAGGGGACTGGAAGAAATTGTACAAAAGGAACCCAAGACTATAGCTAAGGCTGCTGATGAAAATACCATCAAAGCTGGTCAAGACAATGTATGTGAGGATGTGAGGAGCAAGAAGAGATTTACCAAAAAAAAAAAAAAAACAAAGGAAGGACCTGTTCCATTTTAAGGCAGAGTTTATAAGAAAAAGGAATGGTGTCATTATGGGTTGAAAATTAAGTTTATCATCTCAGGCCTGGGGGCAAACAATTATAAAAGTACACAGTGTCAGGGCAAAGATCAAAGCTAGGGCATTTCCAGTAAAAACCAGCCTTAGGGGAAAGATCATATCATGTGGCTTTAGAGGGAGGTAAAGATTCTGTCAAGGAGACCCACTTATCTAAATAAAGAGCTTTAAGAGTCTTAAAGGCATTGTCCAGAAGATACTTCCTGCGCAATACAAATCTGAATGCAAAGCATCACAAGGAACGTCGTAAGTGTGACTCTTTAAAAGAACCAGCTACAGTAAGAATTTGTAAGAAACTCAGAAAGCACTTAAGGTAATTGTAACTATGGAAGCATCTCTAGCTTCAGCTATTTTCAACAAAAATCCTTTATGTGGAAAAAAAAAATGCTTGTCTGACTTCCCAACATTTATGAGCAGGAAGAGACTGGGGAAGCCATTCAGCTGGGAACACAGACCCTAGCTAAAAAGGGGAGGATGACTCACCAAAGAAATATGAAAAGTCAGTTTCAGAAAATGGAAAAGAGCCCCAAACAAGCACTGAAAATAGGTTTGGTTGGATTTTATAACTGTTCACTCCCCCATTTGCCAGTGGTATGAGTTGTAATTGGTGGATGTGGTCAAAGAATTTGTTTCTTGCTTACAAGCCTTCAAGTCAAGACAAGCCATTCTCAAGTGAGCAACTAATAAGTTTTCTTCTGAGAAATCTCCTTTGTAGCTTTCTTTTTATTTATTCTGTGCATCTTTTACATCGTACTTTCCAATCCTACCCATCTCCCCCTGCCTCAGAATAAGGCAAAATAAAATTTAAGAGAAAAAAGGGAAAAAGGGGGAGGGAAAAAAGGGGAAAATCTCATCATGGAAGCTGCAGTGTGTGTGACACAGTGAGTCACACAGTAAACAACTTTTGTCCATACGTTTTTACATACAAGTGCTCATCGCAAAGAATAATTGGTCTGGTTCAAGGCCCCTGATCTCTGCTACATCATTGTCACTGAACCCTCACTGGACATCCTGTTGCTGTACTATGTCGTGGAAATCCTGCAGACTGACCTTCATGCCCCACTCCCATGCTCAGCAGATCACAGATGAGTAGATTTGGGGGTGGGCTAACATAAAACTCTGTTTCTGGGCCTGTATCTACAGGATTGGTCAGCTCACCAGCTCTTCACTACCAAGGTGAGCTTTCCAGCATGGCTCTGACTAGTTCACCCCTTGAGCAAGGGGTGGGGCCAGTTCTGATAAGAAATGGCTTCTTAACTATTCCACTTTAGACAAATTGAAATAATAAAAAATTCTGAAAGTATAAACCTAGCTTTATAAGGAATATGAGTTTGGGGAGGTGTTAAGAAAGGGTAAGTCAAGCCTAAATGTGGGACAACTGTTAATCATTCAGCTAGTGTTTACCAAGATGAGCTAAAAACGTTCTTTTTATCTAAATCTGTGAATGAATGCTTATTGGGTCTTTAAATCATGATTGCCAATTTATTGGAAAAAATCAAGATGCCACTAAAACTGATAAACTAGCATAATGACTTTAAAATTATTCTTCAACAAAAAAATAGTATAAGGCATAGAAAGATATGGAGGAACTGAAAGTGCATGATTGTTATGCTTTAGTTTCTGTAGCTGGGATGAACGCTTTGTTTAAATACACTGTGGATGAGAAAATGCTTTTTTTTGGATTACAGGGTACAATTCATCGTCAAGAGAAGCCGGCCAGATCTGAAGGCAGAAAACTGGAGGCTGGAACTGAAGCAGAGACCATGAAAGAAACACTATTTACCAGTTTGCTCCCTCTGACTTGCTCAGCCCATCATTTCATACAGCCAAGACTCATTTGCCCAGGGATGGCAGCACCCACAGTGAACTGGACCCCCATATGTCAATTAACAGTTAGGGAAGTGCATCATAGACATGCCCACTGGATAATCTGACCTAAGCAATTCTTCAGTTGAGGTTCCCTCCTCATGTGACTCTGGGTTCTGTCAAGTTGAAAGCTAATGCTAACCATAACAACACTATTTAGTGAAAGAATTGAGTCAGGAAAAGACCGTACAGTGTAGCACCATAATTGCTGGAGGAGAATATGGTTAGACCAAGTTTAGCTGTGAAGAAACTATCACATTGTCTTCTAGAATATACCACTTTCTGTTTCCACCAGCCATAATTCAGGGTTCTTCTTCCTCACCAGCAATTGGTATCAACGTTTTCTTTACTGTTGTTATTTTTGGGGAGAATGTTCTTTGTATAATTAATTATATCATCTGTGCAGAAAAGAAAGGTGTATATCTTCTTTCTACTTACTTAAGTTTACAAAATAATTAATTGGTTTCATTATCATTTTACACGCAGGTGTAGAATATTTTACCCCATTACCCTCTCCTCTCCCTTATCTCTACAGATAACACTTCTCCTCTTCTCAAATAGTATCTGTCTTACTTTCAATTTTTAAAATCTAGACTCTACAAGTGAGAGAAAGCATGCAGTATTTGTCTTTCTTGGTCTGATTTATTTCACTGAAGTTGATGACATCTAGTTTCACCCATTCCTTTGCAAATGTCACAATTGCATTCTTGATGGATGGATGAATCTATTTATATACTTTTAATAGCTTTTCTTGTCATATTGCGTACACCGAAACGTTTACTATGACTTTGAATGGGTGGAAGAGGTACATCCTTCCTTTGGAGGGAAGCATATAGTTTCTTATAGTTAAATATATTGTAAGGTACATGTTTTATGTTAATGTTCTATGTCAAGTTGTAGGTGCTTCCATCTCCAACTACCTGTAAATTTAGTTTTGAAAGATTTACCAATGGATACTACATACTCTAATAAAATTTTTTTCTTTAATGTAATGATAAGATGTTATGCTTTTTCTCCTCATCTTTTTCTATGATGGGTTAATTTAATTAATTTTTAAACACTGAACCAGCCTTAAATATTTCATAAAACCCTGTCTGACTAAGTTAGATCATTGTTTCTATATGCAGTTGAACTTGAGTTGCTAATATTTTGTTGAATATTTTTGTAACTGTGTTCATCAAAGATACTAGCTGATCTTTCACAGGGGTCTTTTATCTTTCTTCCTTTATGATAACATATTTTTATCTGAATTTGTAGGGTTCAGATTTTCATCATAAAAGATTCTTTAACTTCTTTTAAATTATCCCTTTAAATTATTATTAATAATAATTTAATAATTAAATTATTTCCCTTGAGAACTCATTGTGAATTTAAATTTCCTCCTTCATGCATGAGCTATTTACTGTTGTTACATAAAATGTATTGCCTTTTCTCCTGTCCTTAATTTAAAGTCTTATAGCAATGGGCTTTATCCTGAGAACTTTTAAAAATAGTTGTGCTAGGTACCTGGTGACATTTTAAATCTAAAACCTGGCCGCTTCAGTTTGAAGTTTCCTTTTGTTTATTTTTTTACTATTCCCTTTCACTTTACTTGTGTCCTCCCACTATTTAGAAATTGTCAGAATCTGGACCTAGTGGACTGATAATTTGCTCTTTAAAGCCAGGCCTAATTTTTATTCCATTATTTCCTGTGATTTCTGAGTATACCTTATTATCTAGCTCTTCTGACACATACGTTGTTTTCACTTTACTGTTTCAGGTTTTTAACAGGTTATATGACTGAGCTGACAGCTCCTTTTTATACTCCTTTATTGGATGCCATAACTGATAATTATTATCTGAGAATTATTTGAGATTATAAATCACAATTTTAATTTTAAGATTCATCTGATCTTTTTATTCTCTATTTTGTGGGTTCCTTTATAAATTCTATTCTTTGATCTCCAGGGGTTATTTTTCATAAGAGGCAGAGAGGGGCTTTCTTTAAGACTAGATATTGGGTGGCCACTAATTTTAAAAATTGTAGTAAGTGAAGGTTGCATTTCCAACCTAGAGACATCTTTCAGCTGTGATTTGAGGACCAAATAGCTCATACCCAAGATTCTTTTCCCCTCATAGAAAGTCATCAATTTCCCATTGATGTCAAACAGCATCCTGGAGCTGGTGGCTGCAGTATGTAGAGGACAGTTCTACTTCAGTCTCTGAGGTAGTTTGAATGACAATGGACCCCACAGGCTCATGTTTGAATACTTAATCCCTAGTTGGTGGAACTGTTTGGGAAGAATTACAGCCTCAATGGAGAAAGTGTGTCACTGTGGAAGGGTTTTCAGGTTTCAAAAGACTTACAGGCATTGCAGTGTGCCCTCTCTTGGCTTCATGATTGTGGACCAAGATGTGAGCTCTCAGCTGATTCCGGCACCATGTCTGCTCCACCATCATGGACTCTAACCCTCTGATACTGTAAGCCAATTTAACCTTATCATTTATAAGTTGCCTTCATGGTGTTTTGTTACAAGATATACAGAAATAGAAAAAGGTAAAAAACGGAGAGGCAAAAGGCATTTGGGATATTTAAAGTTAAAAAAAGCTGGCTAGAAATAAGCCAAGCTAAGTAAGGCTGGGCATTTGTAAGTAAGAATAAGCCTCTGTGTGTGATTTATTTGGGAGCTGCATTGCTGGCCCCAAAAAAGAATAAATGGCAAAAACAAGCAAGCAACAATAACTCATGAGACAGAGAGAGAGAGAGAGAGAGAGAGAGAGAGAGAGAGAGAGAGAGAGAGAGAGAGAGAGAGAGAGAGAGAGACTGGTCTTTAACTGTGGAGTATGTGAGGGCATTAAACTTGCAATCTTTCTGCCTCAGACCAGGCTCCATGAGATGGCAGTCAAAAGCAGTATGGTTTTGGTTTCCAGGGTGACAGCACCTAAAGAAGACAGAGTACATAAGAAAATTGAATCTGGAAAATACTGGTTCATACTGTGAACAGGGACGTGGATGACGACTCTTGGTAAAGAATGCACCAACTCTGTCACAAAAGGCTTATGGAATCTGTAGAACAGTGGAGTACCTTCCAAAATGCTTTGCTTTGTTGCCTTCTCCTTCCACTCATACATTAACTTCCCTAGACAATGACATAACAATAAGGAACTTATATCAGAAATGCTTATTTCAAAGTAGATGCAACATACGCCTCTGCTATCCCAGATTGCACTACTGAATTCAACAGCTATTTCGCCCATAATATGGTCAATAAAGTAATACAGTACAAATGGCCTCTATTTATTTACATATGTGCACAGATTCATATATATGTCTGCATACATATATAATTTATAACCAGCCAAAAGAGATTAAAGATTATAAGCTGAGTATTTTCTAGAATATGAAGGAAAAGAAGAAGAGAGTACCGCCTGTGGATTGACAGGAAGCATTTGTGAAAGCATATGTGAGTATCTGAGATTCCCAAGATCCCAGAAGAAAATCAGTCAACAATGTTAAGGAGATCCTTTCCAGAAAGCTTAGATTGCCACTTTTTTTTAAATTCAGTTCTGCTTTTACAAACCAAGCTCTCTAATTTGCACTTGCCTTGAACACCGTGTCCCTGTTTGTCCTACTGGAACCTGATGGTGTTTATGGAGATAAAAGCCTTTGCTCCTTCATCTCTTGTCCTTTCCCTACTGACTGTGATCACTCCCGACTCCTGAACGAATGAAATGCTTCTGGTTTCTTTTCCTCTTGCTATGCTCTTGTTGTACCCGCAATGTTGATTTTGGGAAGAGATGCAGGTCTCATTTCTGTGACCTACAAATAAGTTATCTCGCAGCAGAGAAATTACAAGTGTGATTAAAGATATTAAATAGCAAGTGACTTATCCAAGCTTGTTTATAATAGTCACAATTACTGGGAGGCAGAGGATGAGGAGTCAGAGGTAGCAGCATGACCAGAAATCCAGAAGCTAGAGTGATACAAATTCAAGAGCCCTGAGCAAAAGAAGCCTCTAAAAGCTAAAAATTGGATTGCCCCCAGAGAACACTTAGAAATATATCCCTGCTGACCTCCTATGGATTTGTGGCCTCCAGAGGCATATGAAATAGTTTGGCTTTGCTTTATGACACTGGATTTTGGATGAGTTGCTATAGAAACATCTGGAATGAATACAGTTTACATTAATATTAATTAATTAATATTAATGAATGATACTACTAATGAAGGGTGTTGGTCTGGTAGCATTTTTTTTTATTTATTTATTTTTTTTTTAGTGTGAGCCAAGGAGTCACAAGTGCAAAATAAATACTGGAATGGGAAACCAACCAAGTCACAAGCACCTATCATGGCTTGCTCAGTTCTCACAGAGTTATCAACAGGCAATGGGAAGGTGGCAACTTTAGGGACTCAATGAATGTGGGAAATAAAAAAATAAGAAAAATAAGAAGAGTACCTAGGACTTTTATCAGCTGAGGAAACTGCAAAAGAGTGTTCTAGAGCCTGTGAACTCACTATTTTTCAAAACTGTATTTCTATTGTCTCTTGGTTTATTTGGTTATTTCCTCTTTTCACTATCCAGAAACTCTACTTGAATCTAGCAGCCATATCTCACTTAACTATTCTAGCAGCTCTGGAGGTGTATATCATTAGCAGTCTTTCTCTTAATAAGGCAATTGTAGCTGAGATGGAAAAACTGACTTATCCAGGTTACACAGCTGTTAAATATTAGAGCCCCACGATAGCTCTACTAGAGCAATTTAATGCTTTTAAAATTTCAGTTATTTTCTTGTCTTTGTGAATTCTTTTTCTTCCCCCCTCCTCTCCCTCTCCCTCCCTCTCTCTCCCTCCCTCTCTCTCTCTCTCTCTCTCTCCTCTCTCTCTCTCTCTCTCTCTCTCCTCTCTCTCTCTCTCTCTCTCTCTCTCTCTCTCTCTCTCTGTCTCTCTGTGTGTGTGTTCCCTGTATCTGGCACAGTTATTGCTATATAAGGGGCAAGTTTCTGGTGGAATAAATAGATGATATTATTGTTTTGTACTTAATTCTTCCTTTGAGGGGTGAACCATCCATCTGGTGGTTGGGTTTCTGCTAGAATTTGCCACCTAATAATTTTCAAATAACCCTTTGACCTCCACTTCATGAGTTCTATGGAAATATAAAAAAAGACCTTGTTATTTTTTAAAATGAATCACCTAGTGTATAATAAGATGTGTAGCTATTTTGTTTAAAATGGATTTTTGGTAGTTACTATCAAGCTAAATAATGTGATAGCAAGCAGTCTGAGAATTAACAGGGCTTCTTCAGTACTGTGGCAAGACGTTCACAGGACTTAAATATTTAATCAAAAACATTCAATAAAAGTGGAATTCTCCTGAAAGTCAAGCCATATTTTGGTAGATTAACTGGACAGACTCCACAAACATTTGTCTAAGCCATTATCTGGAAAATCACTTTCAACCCTAATACAATGAAAATATATTGCCATGTTAATAACAATGTCCCATCTGTTTAAGTATTTTACAACCTACTGAAAGCCATACCTGCAGAGAGCCTTCTGGCTCTGAATTCACAAACAATTGCTAGTTAAATGTATGTAGTGGTGTGACTGGTAAGCAGCCCTGTGAGCTTCATTTTAAAAGACTTTTTAAAAGTACCGTGAAGGAGCCTTTCAAAATAAACCACCCAGAATCAGTCAGGGGCAAATTTTATAAGGGCAAAAAACTATCTCTAGTCAATGATAAAGAAACTATCATGTTTTGAAGATATTTTAATGGGGATTACTGCTTGTTCAGGACTGAAGGTTGATGTGAGTATCAGCACAGTAAGTAACCAGTTTAAGACAATAAAATTCACTCATAAGAAAGGAACATCTAAATTTTCACTAATTTTAAACATCTTTTAATTATATAACTATTCAATGAAACAAATCTTTGAATGGACAGAAAGCAGTTGCAGACCTTATTTTCATATTAACAAAGAATATTCAGGCATTTTTTTTGCTCTCTGAGCAGAGTGAAGAGGACAGAAGTATGCAAATTGGAAGCAACCTAAGAGGAAATAAGTCCCAAAAGATCTAAGGGATGAGTTCAACAAATTGGTTTGAATAACAATGTAATACAATGGCTTATTCAGTTCTACAATATAAATCTATGATTTCATATTGTGAGAACAATTAGACAATGTGTACATACCAGATCGCCAGTAAGTATAGGTATAGCTGACTTTTAACATTTAACATTCAGTTAATGTTAGAAAGCATTCTGAATATAAGATATGATTTTTACAAGTGTATGTATTGGCATATTTAAAGTCACCTTTGCTTTCCAGATGAGAAAGCTGAGGTATAGAGTGTTGTGCTTGTTGCCTGAAGTTCACACAAATTCCAACTGCAAGGCAGAGATTTATTCCCGTACCCACTGAATGGACAGTAAGGTCACTGTCTTCCTTCTCTTGACTGTGTAAAAAGAAATTGGAATGCAAGAGCATCTACCTCTACTACTTTTATTAGTCAGCAGACATTATCCAAAAACTACATCCCATCAAATAATAAATACTTACATGAGTATAAATTCTGGAAATGCTATATAGAACTTTGAAATCATTGAAGAAAACTTTTAGATATGAAATTGTGTTTGCTGTACTAACTGTTCATATTTCTTGTGGTAGAATCAGAGCAGGGTGATAAAAGTGTTGTTTTCCAGGAGCAGAGGGGAACTGGGAAGGGGTGGTTATGTCAAGCCATATGATGCTGTACTGGTTATGTTCTGTTGCTGTGTATGTCCTGTTAATTTCATGTATTTAGAATTGTAGTTTTTATGAAACGTTTTGGAGATTGTTTGTACATCAGTGTGAACATTTTTAACATGACTGAACTGTGTAGTTAAAAATTATTAAAATGGCACAAGTTATGGTTATTTATCCCTCTCCCCAATATTGCCTCCTCTACTTAAAGACCTTTTATTTAAAAAAAAAGTGATAGAAATTTTTATTGCTGTTAAAGCTTCCTGAAAAGAAACATTATATTACACATTTTAAAATTATATGTTATATATTTCTAGTTAATATATGTATAATGGTGTTACTCTATAATGGGTTAACAATGCCCCCACTGGACACCCAAGACAAGCAAATAAAAATCACAGTGCTAGAAATGAGTTGCTTCTTTTGCTGTTCCATAGACCTCCAAATATTACAGGTTATTGCCTAGTTCTCTTGGTTTGTTCCCAGCATTTGAATGTGAGAGCCTGTCATTGAAGACACCACATAATTTAGTAACAGGGCATGGCGAATCATTCTAATATGGACTTGGAAGCTTCATCACTACTGAGTAGCTTTCAAAGTGCTGAAAGGTGCTGTGCATGCTACTAGAGGAGAGAAGCAATTATGAGCCTTCCCCATTGTGAGCCCTGAAAGCTATATTAATGATTGGCCTAGGAAGATCTGAACACTGGCACAGTAGTGGCATGAACATCAGGGTAGTAACCAACTACTTTCTGACTGCATTAAGTTACTCTTCATAGGATGAAATTCATGACTTGCCATATGAACCTATGGATAAACAGGTCATGGGCTCTAGGGGAGAACCTACTGTTATTATTTTGCTAATGACTTACGACTCTATTGACAGATTAATCTATCTCTCAATGCTTCTCAGAGAAGTTTCCATTTATAGTAAATGATGATTAAAACACAGACCCACAACTGGCCAAGGTGCAAAAAATAAGAGACTTCAAAATTTCATCTAAATACAGAATAAGCACTCTGTTCCATGTTCTTCGAGGGATGAGGAATCATTGCAGAAGAGGGTGAGGAAAGAGTGTAAGATCCAGAGTCAATGGATGATTGTAAGGAAACAGTATCTTTAGGCCATAGAAAGGTGGTTGCACATATGAATTTGTATTCACTGTGGCAGCATGCTGCCTGTTCAAACCCAAGCCAGGCCAGTTTCCTGTATGGACAAGCAAGCTGGGTACAAAATCCCTCCCCTATCCTTAGAGCTATTGGCAATTGTTAGTGGCTAGAAGGGGGATTGTCAGTGTTCTCCAAAGTGTTGCCCCTGGGCCAGGGGCTGATAAAAAGCCACACGTCTAAGAATATTTTGGTAAAACAAATTGGTCTTAATTTGTTTCTTTTAAAAGAACATGGAAGTGGGAGGGCAGGGAATGAGGTGTGGATTTGAGAAGAGTTGTGTGAGGCACTATGATGAAATCATATTGTACAAAGTTCTTAAAGAACATATATATATATATATATATATATATATATATATATATATATATATATATTTGCCTCTAGAGCCTGTGAGCTCACTATTTTTCAAAATTGTGTTTTTGAATATATACATATATTTATATTAGTTCTTTATATATATATATATATATATAAAGTTGAAATCTCACCACAGCTACAGTTTCCTATCTTTCTGAAGCTCTGTATCCCTAAGATTCTTGCAGCAGTGTCTATTTAGCCATTTTTTAAATGTCTTATTTTGACAATGTTTTGCGTATGTTAATAAACATTGACATTATGAAAAAAGTCCTTAAGACAAGAGGGAAAACAAATTAATAGAAATGTTGCCTGATGCCAATTATTTTTTTAAAATCATAGTTAAAATATTAGTAACAGTGACATATGCTACTTTGGAATTAAAACTTTTATTCTCAAGGGAGTGGCAACATAGTGTTTCAGCAGGCCTAAGAGAAGGGAAAGGAGAGAGATTCAAAGATTCAAACTCAGTGTGCTACTTAACTCCAGGCATTAGGGAATACATACAGACAAGAACATGCCCCATTTCACTTGTACCCCAAATGAGCGGTGAAATCCCCAGAGTTTATAGAAATAGAACAACCTGAATATAAGGGTGAAGAAGAAATGTTTAAATAATGGGAAATTGGATTCAAAAGATTTAGAAGAATGCCATATATGATATGCTCCTGAGATTCAGTATAGAGTCAGAGAATATTGGATCAGTGTGAATGTTATAAACTATGACCTGAGTGCATGTGACAGAGTGCTCATTAGCAAGCATGAAGTCCTTAGTTGGCTTTCTAGCACCTCATAAACTCAGTGTGATGTTAAAGCTGTAACCTTCCTACTTGGGAAGCAGATGAAAGAGGGTCAGAAGTTTAGGGCCACCTTCCCCATGTAGCCTGTCTTTCAAAAATCAAATTTCAGATCAAGTCTTTGACGATTTCAATGAGGACCTTGTAGAACATGGACAGATGCTCAAATGCAGGAGGTAGAGAGGATGGAAGAAATGAGGAAGTGGAGTGAGATATTGTTTTTTAAGAAGGTCCCATTAAGAGGATGAACAGAAATGTTATTTGTTGAGAATGAGATCATAGACCTGAGGAATCAAAATGGAGAATTAGAGAAAGGATGGGAGATGTAATGGATAAGGGGAGTGGGCTTTAACGGACTACTTCATATGCTCTTCTTAGAAGAGAAAATTATTTGTTCCATATGCCACCTAATTACATGCTCCTCTCATACTGTAGCATCTCCAGAATTAATGCAGAAAGTCTGTGAGGAACAGCCACATTTGAACACCCATAAGCCTGTGTGTCAGAGGGCAGAGGCCAGTTAGTTTTAACAAAAATAAGTGTCTGCACTGACTTCTCCCAAAGCTTAAGGGGACTTTCAGTGTGAGTTGACAGGGCTACAAGCACTTTGAGGATGATATGAAGAATCCTTTTAAGACAATTTCATTAGACCTGTTTGATCTTGGGAACTTTCTAGAGTAAATGCATTCCTTCATTTGTACCAATTACCAGGCCCTGACTTGAGTAACTGTGATGCATTCCACAGCACAACAACTGTCTTTAATCTGCCCTTGGAAATGCACCAAAGCACTACAAAGACCCAAAAGGGAATTCAATTATCTTCACATTGCAGGGTAGACCAAAGGAGGAGCTGGGAAATGCCATGTTTTTCAATGTCCATTCTTTTGAATACTAGCCTGGCCTAGAACTGCACACTGTGGGGTTTCTTTGCATTTTGTAAGGCTAATCTTGATGGCATTTAGATGCACTTAGCTTTTCTCTTTCTTTGAGTATCTCTATCATTACAGGTTACAGACTTCTGCCACTCAAAGCTTTATACTAAATGGCCTTGCCTTCCCATTCTGTCTTGTAAAACTACCCACAAATCACACCAACACAGTTCTCCTCTGCCCACAAGATGATGAGCTGGCATGTGGACGAAAGAACAATGTCACGAAGAAGATGGTTTTGAAGGTATCACTCCACTTAGCATTGATTCCGTTTCCAGAAGCCAATCTCCTTGCCCTGACAACTCCGAGTGTGCTATCACTGAAGCTCTTGCTTATCAGTCAGTGAAGTGCTTCCCTGCACACAGGAGCACATTTCCATCAGAGGCAAAGAGAAGTGCAGCCTCTCTGCAATAAAGGATGAAGGGGAAGAGCAACAAAGAAATCCACTGTATCTGTCCAAGTGGAACATACATAAGTGCGCATGCGTACTTGCTCTATAAGACAACAACGTGGAGACCCATGTGAAAAAACTATCTCAGACGTCTGAAATCCACGCACTTGGAGTTGAGATTGTTCAGTCTCTAAAGGCATGGGGACCTAGTCTGGTCCCCAGAACCTACAGAAAAAGCCAGGTGCAGAGGCACATGTGTGTAATCTCAGCACTGGAGAGGAAGAGACAATGGATACCTCATGTCTTGATGGCCAGTGACATAGCTAAATCAGTGAGCATTAGATAAGAGAGATGTTGTCCCACCAAATAAGGGGGCATATTGAGGAAGATACTCAATATCAATTCTTGGCCTCCATGTGGATACACATGCACACACACACACACACACACACACACACACACACACACACACACACACAAACATACACATACACACATAAGGAACACCACATTTTTAGAGGATGAAAGTAACTACCACTGGATTATAGTGTATTTTGCAAATATTCCTAAGTGCACTCATATTGTTTATAAACGTTAGCCCACCTTTGATCCATCGTGCTAATCCAAAGAGCAGAAGTATAACCAAGACCCGTCAATTATATTTTAAAATTCATATTGAAATTATACATTTTTTAGAAAGAAGTAGCCTGGGGATCTCAAATGATATAATATTCCAAACAAAAGTGGCAGGCCTGTACCTGACAGATGAACTTCGTAGGAGCTGATGCCAAAAGATAGGGCTCCCATCAAAACTCGAAGAATCACAGCTGCTAATATCAAGAGCAAGAAAAGATGAAAAGGAGCAGTAAGAAGTTTCTGGCCCAGACTAGCCCTGAGATCAAGACTAGCAGTCCCAAATAACCACACAAAGTCTTCTATTAATTACAAACTGTTCGGCCTATGGCTCAGGCTTCTTGTTAGCTAGCTCTTACACCTTAACCCATGCCTATTAATCTATGTCTTGCCATGTGGCTTGTGGCTTACCTGTACTTTTACATCTTTCTTTCTTGAAGGCAGCTTGCAGAATCTCTCTCTGACTCTGCTCCCCTTCCCCTTTATCTATGCTCAAATTTCCTGCCTGCTTCCAAGATGCCTTGCAGGCCAAAGCAGTTCCTTTATCATCCAATTAGAATTCACAACATATAAAAATATCCCACATCAATCATGCTCCTGAATGTTCACCTGTCAATGTGGGAAGGACTAATGTATTCACAAGAATGACCCCCTCATTGTCAGCTGTCACCCCAACATTTAGTACAGTCCTGAAAAGGGGAGTGTGGATTAGAAATTACAGAGACAGAAAACAGAGCCAAGCGAGCTGTCAGCAAACCAGATTTATTTCTCCTGGACTTTTTATACTCCGGCAAAGAGGAGAGGCAAGAACAGATAGGTATAACCACTTCTTCAGTTCTCAAGACATAAGATACCTGGTAACCATACCTTTGGTCAAAGCATTCTATTATGTAGCCTTGCATAAAGAGAGGTGTGGGGATTTTAGTCAAAATGGAAACAAGCCACAGGCTGAAATCTTTGTGAGCGCCCACACCCAGTCACAAGGAAGATGCACCAAGAAGAAAATTGAGGACTGAGTAGATGGGTCAGTCAGCAACACACTTGCCACACAAAAGACACAGACCTGAGTTCAATTCTCAGAACAGATGTAAAGTTACTATTGAAGCCTGAACTTATGACCTCTGTACTGAGGAAGAGAGACAGGTGATTCCTTAGGCTTCATCAGCCAGCATAGCTGAATTGGTGACCACAGGTTCAACGAGAGATTCTGTTTTAATACATGAAGGTGAAAAGCTCCTGGAGAATATTACCCAGAGTTCACCTCTGGCACACATACACACACACACACACACACACACACAGAGAGAGAGAGAGAGAGAGAGAGAGAGAGAGAGAGAGGGATAGGGAGAATAGAAGAATCTGGCAGCACACTCTTGCTTGCTCAATAAAGTCTCATTCTTAATTCTGTACTGAGAGCAAATAGACTGTGCAACTGAGAGATTATCTGTCCAAACACTCATTCTCTTCCCGCCCCATTTCATACTTTCTAGGAGGTCACAAGAAACAATTAAACTTCTGCTTTCCAGCAGTTTTCCTGCTGCTTTCAAGGTTCTCTGAGAGGCAAACACAGAGAGTTAAGACAGGAAGTCAGCAAAGTTCTTAATTAAGGAGAGTCGGTAATAACGGCAGCAAACATTTGAAAATAAAATTTGATATGTATTTTCTTGCCAAGAAACTGCCTGGAGGATATGAGTACCTCTTGCTCTTTTAAATCATAACTTAGAAAAGTCTAACTGGTCTAGAGAATATTAAAAGAGATGGAGAAGAAATGGATGTCCATTGAATTACTTGTTGAATTATGTTATTCCCCCAAGATGAAGAAATGAGTTAGACAAAACACAATGTATGAGATATGTCTACTGTCAATGACCCATCAACTCTTATTTTTTTTATTTTATAATAAAAAAATGTCTTTTTAAATCCATGTATCCCCCTGATCCCCTCCCTTCCCTCCTCCCAGTCCCTCCCAGTCAGCCTTCAGCCTTTTCCCTCCCACCCAAGCATGCCCTCCCCCAAAGGGCAAGAAGACGCAAGGTGGGCCAGCTCAGCATGGCACGTCCATTCCAGGTAGGTCCGATTTCCTCATCGTAAAGTCAAATTTCCTGATCCCAATATCAAGACTGGGTTGGGTGTTCCTCTGCAGGGAATGGGCTCCAAGGTCCCAGCCCATGCACAGGAACACAGTCGATCCCACCCCTCAAGGCTCCACATGCTGCTCATGCCAATGATAGTTGCCTACCCTTAGAGGACCTAACTCCTTTTCCCCGATGGTTCCCAAGTGGCTGTTCTTGATTCAGTGAGCTCCCCAGCACTCCAGCCAGCCATAACTGTGGGAATTTTCCTCATAATCCCTATCCCCTTGCTCATACAGACTCTCTTCTGCTGCTCTCAGCTGGACCAGGAGCTTGGCCCAGTGTTAAGACATGGATCTCTTTGTCTCTCGGTCTGTACCAGGAGTTCATTCCCTGTAGTGAGTTCCTGCAGATAGGAAACTTAGATTTCAAAGACGTCATGAATGTTTACAGAATTATTTTCAGTAATGTTACTCCAGGAACTTGGCATTGTATCCTCACTAAAGATAAAATACTACCAACTGCAACTTTTTTAGTATCTCTGAAAATGTCATTTTGTTCTTCTTCATCAAGTCCCTTTAGAGAAATAAACATGCCATCCTTTGATGTTAAAAATGCTGTCTTACGTTTACTACTGTTAGTATTGATTTCACAATGAAGAAATTATGCATTTATCTTTATATTCTACCAATAGAAAATATACTTAATGTTTAATAGTGTATATTAATTGTGCAAAATAATGGGTTTTAATCACCCATAAAGAATGAACCTAGGGCATTTGCAGAAAAATGAATGGAACTGGAGATCATTATGTTAAACGAAGTAAGCCAAACTCACTAAAGAAAAATATTGTGTGCTTTCTTTAACATTCTCTATGGAGACTCTAGGCTTAAGGAAAGAAAAGGCATGAAAGTAAATGTAGAACTAGTCAGAAAGAGGAGGAGTAGGAAGCAGAGGGGACAGAAACAAGGGAGGGCAGTGAGGGAGAGAGTATGATCAAGCTATGTTTATATGCATGAATAGAGCAATTTTTAACTGAGAAATGATCTTTGATTTTCTTTATATCTGTAGCCCCACAGTCTAACACTGTTACCTAGCAAGTAAGAGATTTTTGTAGTTTTTAAAAATAAACAAGTGAGTTAATAAACGACTCCCTCCATACTCTAGGTTTTCATATGCACATTCAATATTTCTACTGGAGTATCCATTAGATATCACAGTCTACAATCCACATAAGATATTTTAATTTTCTTCCCCACAAATCTTTTGATTTAGTCTTTTTTTACTCTTAGGAAATGACCACATGATTATATATATCATTGCTGCTGCCAAAAACTCTACGACTCTGCTACACAGAACTGTTCCCAGTACCGTAATTAGTCTGTCACCAGTCAGCTAGCTGAGGGTTCTTCTGCTCTGCCTGGAAAGCAATCATGGGCAGACAAGAAGTTCTTCAATTGGTGCTTCCTAACAGCTCTCACTTGACAACACTGAGCAGTCACAGAAGATGGTCAGAAGCAGCAGGAAATGTCTGTTCCTTTCTAGTGTCCCCCATTATCAGGATCTGTAGCCCTGGGCAGTGGCTGGTGTTTGAGTTCTCAGCCTGGGACCTGCGACCCTTGGCACCAAAGTCTTGAGAGCTCCCTGGAACTCTCTCCTGGTGAACAAGCACTGTAGGGTCCTCTTCTCCAGCTCCTTGGGGCTTTTTATCAGCTTGCCTTCTTCTGTGAGGTGCGAAAATCGCCTCCCTCAAGAGCCAGAGCCTCCAGTGGACAGTTGGGAAATGGGAACTAAGCATAGCCAGGATCACTCAAGCATTTGCTAATAGGATCTCAGCACATAAATAGCCTTATCCGTTGCCAAATATTGTCATTTGATCATGCTCTGTCCTTGGAAACCAGGAATGAAGTTGGTAAACTAAGCCCCAGACATAAGCTAGACTGTTCAGAACTCCAGCATATGGATTTGCAGATGGTCAGGAGCCGCTGGGACACACCTGAAGCTTCTGGGTCTTGTTGCAGTTGTCATCTCCTCTCCCGTGACCTCTGTTATCTCTCCTGCCTCTTTCTTTGCGCTACGGGCTCAGCTGCACTTCTAAAAGCAAGCAAGCAAGACTGCTTGAGAGAAGCCTTTATTAGGACTGGTGGAGAGACACCAGAGAGACGAAGCACTGCAAGCAAGCCGGTGAGTCAGCCCAAACATATTGCTTACAAGGCACAGGAGGGGTGTTTGGACCAACCACACTTGTTTTGTTTTAGCTAATCAATGCCTTTCCTCTTAGCACCCATCAAAGTGGAATCGCCCTCTCTGCTCAGTGTTCATCAGGGCTTGTGACATTGAGACAAGATTCCGTTATAAACTGTTTCAAGAAGGCCTTATTGTGCTGGGCTCCCGGAAGTCAGGGAAATCGTCTATAGTCTTTGCAGAGCTATCTCAAGGGACACAGTGTTGAAGATGGGAGATGCTGGTAGCAAGATGACCCACCTGGCTGTTAGGCTGACAGTCCTTTGCTTCAGGCAACTCAAGCAGCAAGAAAGTTCAAAATCTGCTAACTTTAAATTGTCCAGACTTCTCAGCATATTTATTTACAAGAAAAATGAACTTCAGGGGTGGGTGCTATAAATACACATTAGAAAAACACTGGCAAAGATCTTGAGAGTTTTTTTTTAAACAATGTTTAACACCTGCCCAGTTCCCAGAGCGTGATGCATTCTCCTTGTGCGTCACACCCAACGTTTTGTTTGCCTGTGTCCAGAGTGTGACATATATGCATCTACTCTTCTTAATTTCTGTTACCATCACCCTGATACAAAACAGCATGACAATCCCGATTTCATCCTTCAGTCTTACTGGATTCTGCATCTGATCATTCTCTTAAGTGAAGACATCGCAGAATGTCATGAGCAATGTCTGCATTGATCATTCTGATACTTTCTTCCCCTCCAGACTGTACTCCGCTCTCTCTGTTCCAGTTTCATTGGCTTCAGAGCTCCTCAGGCGCAGTTTCTCCCAGGATCCTGATAAATTATTCACAAATTTCCTTTACATAAAATATTTTTTCTGTAAATCTGCTTATGTAAAGTTCCTCTTAATCAGTACAGTTCCAACTTGAATCCCATGTTAATATATTTCTGAGCTCCTAGTGTAAGGCATCCAGAGATTGTCTCCATATCACCCAGCTCCCTGTTTATTACATTTTAAGACAACAGTAAATTTGTAGTTATTTGATATACATCTATTTGTTTTCTTACTCTGGTTTTTAGTTTTTGGTGTTGTTTCCAAGACCTTCAGCAGGTCCTTGCACATGTAATACTTTCGGCAAATGGGCTCTGAAAATGAATTAGATCCTTCACACAGGAAGAAACCAATGCCATGAGTTTATAAATGAGTTTGAGAACAAATGTATGAAGAATTTTCATATTCTGAAATTTACATTATCTTGACTATACCAGTACTAGTATGAAATATTTCTTTTATATACCTTGAGATCTCTAATTTTGCAACTCTTATATAACTGTAATTAATAGTTTGATTAAAAACCTATATTGTAAATATAAAAAAATTAATAAAATCTATGGGCATACCACTTCCACTGCCAAAATTACATGAGTAAATAAAATTGCTTGTGGCAGTAATTTATTCTATTCATTTTGCCATTTTCTTTCCTCTGGAGCCAGAGCTCCTTCTGCCAGTTGCCTTCAAAAGTGAGTGTATTCATTAAGGAGCATATAGCACAATTCAAACTTTTCCAATGAGAAGTCATATATTTCTTAAGGGAAGAGCATCCCAAGCACATATAACTGTTCTATTGAGCATGCCAGAAATAAATAGTATATATTTTATGCAAAATATACTAGAATATTTTGGAAGAAGATAATGTTGCACCTCCGGTGAAGCAAGTACTAGCCTAAGTTCACATTCAAGAAGAGCGGCATTTTAAAAGAAAACAGATAACATCTCTCAAGAACAAAGGTAGAAAATTTCTAGGCTTCTTTCTTTCATTGACTTATGTATTTGTAACTTTGGTACAAACCAGAGTCATCTGGAAGGAGGCAAGTTCAACTGAGAAATTGCCTTTATGATACCAGCCTGTGGGGAAGCTGAGGGCATTTTTTTGATAGCGGCCTGTTGTGGGAAGGACAAGCCCATTGCAGGTGGAGTTATTTATGGGTGATGGAAACAAACTGAGTAAACCAGAAGAACCAAGCCATGACCCCTGCCTCATTTCCTGCCTCTGAGTTCCTGTCTTGACTCCCCTCAGTGAGGATCAGTGTACTATAGGATGAAAAGCAAGCAAACACACAAACCTTTACTCTTCAAATTGCTTGTAGTTATGGTAGTTATCGCGGGAATAAAAATCCTGATTAAGACAAAGTCTTAGTAAAATGTCCACAGATGAAATTCACCAAAGTGTCAATTAATGAGTAATGCACCATAGCCAAGGAGAGTTTATCTCAGTCAGAAGAGTATCTAAAACCTGAGAAGAGTTCATGTGGATCACAATATTAACTGTGTCAACATTTTAAAAAATATCTCATTAGTCCTTGAACATAGACCCAAAACCAGCCTTTATTTTTTAATAACATAATTCTTAGCATTCTGGAAACAAAACCTGTTTTCCCAGCATTGTAAAGAAAACTTAGAATTAACCACAGCTAACATTCTTAATCTTGAAGGCTGGATTCACACCCTATGAGCAAGAATAAGTCAAGTGGCACGCTTCCTGCAACAAGGCCACCCCTCTTAGTCCTTCTCAAGCAGCACCATTACCTAATAATAAAGCATTGAAGTACATGAGCCTATGGTGGTCATTCTCATACAACTATAACAATACTAATCATGTGAAGTTACGTAAATAAATTAATGCAACAAAACAGAGTCTAGAAAAAGAGCTCTCTATTATAACCTTTATCATCAAGCTAACTAGACTGAGAATCATGCAGGAGACATATTTCTGAGTATGTCTGTGAAGATGTTGTCAGAAAGGAGTAAGAAAGAAATGAGAGAAAACTTGTCCTGAATGTGAATAGCACCATTTTATGGCCTGACGATTAAGATGGAATAAGCAGTAGGAGAAAGTGATGGAGAAGCATCCGAGTGGAGCATCCACACCCATCTCTTTCTACTTCATGATCTACCGAAATATTAACTTGAAGCTCTGAAATAACAGTCACAGCTGTCACAGTGACAGTTCTTTTTCTGGTGTGATAGACTATACCCTCAAACTGTGAACTGAACTAATCCCTTACTACCACATGATAATTTTTTGACAGAAATTTGAATATAGAGATGAGAAAATTAACTAATACAATAGATGTATATCTATAATATATAAATCTAATGTCCATATATGCATTCTTACAAGTGTGTATGTGTATGTGTGCGTATGTATGTGTGTGAGGGAGAGAAAGGGAGAGAGAGATTTCTTTAAAAGGAGAGAGGCTAGAATGCTGTGGGACTATGCTCTTGCACACTGTAAATATTTGCCACTCCTACTGGTTGAATAAATCACTGATTGGTTAAGTAGCGAGACAGGAAGTAGAGGCAAGTTAATCAGACTAGGAAAATCTGGGAAGCAGAGAAACAAGCAGCAGAGGCCAGGAGATGTAGAGGAAGGAAGATGAGAACGCCGCACTGAAGCAGAGGTACCAAGCTATATGACTAGACATAAATAGAACCATGGGTTAACTTAAGACTAAGGGGTAGCAAGTAAAAAGCCTAAGCCATAGGCCATATAGTTTATAATTAATTTAAGCCTTTATGTGATTATTTGGGCCTAAATGGCTGTGGGACCAACCAGGCAGGACAAAGAAACTTCTGCTACACAAGTATAATTTAGTTTATTGTGTTTTCAATATTTAAAATGGTTGGGTGTTACACAAATTCTGGTTGTAATAAAGGAAACTCAGAGACAATTATTGGGGAAAGGCTGAAATGTCAAAGAGAGGAAACACCACAGTCAGATTTCACCCAGCTGTCCTCCAGCTTCCTCAGCCTCTCTCCTCCTGGCTTCTACTATCTGAATCTATCTTCCTAGGCCTGTCTTAAATACCTTCTTGACCCAGTTGTTTCACATTCAGTTTAAGATTAAAGTTGCGAGCTCCTACTGTTTGGTAGTTAGCCTTAAACTCACAGAAACACAGAAAGCTCTGTCTCTGGAGTTATGGGATTAAAGGCCTGGCACCACCACTGTCTGCCTGGAAGCCAGGAACTCCCTCTGTAAACCAAGCTGGCCTCAAACTCAGATCTGCTGAGATTAAAGGCATAGGTCACCACTCCTGGTCTTTCCCTGTGCTGTGATTAAAGGTGTGAGTTACCACTCTGATCCTCCTGAATTAACTGTGGGTAGATCTCTTCTCTGATATTCCAGACTGGTTTTACATATCAGCACAGTTGCGTTTCCATGGAATATATAATGAATTAGATTAGTACTTTATTTTAGGAATAAAATTTAATTTTAATTATCGAATTATCATAGCTTATACATGGAAATAGATGCTGTAGATCACCTACAAGAAAATGTAAGAGTAAGGTTTTGTGGTGACATGGAAAAGAAGGCATATATTTAACTATTCTCATGCCACATCTTTATAGTAAGGAACAACTCTTTTTTAGTAGAATAAACAAATATTAGCCAGAAATACATCATTGGAAATAATTGTGTGTAGTGCTAATCACTCTGTTGTGAGGTGTTCTAGTTGTTTTCCAATTCATTATCACTACTGGGTTAAAGCTGATTTCACATATAGTAAGAAAGAACTTGTTTAGTGAGAAGAATAAAGTAAAATGTCTTCCAATGGATACTGCTGAGGTCATTTTGTTCACCTTGGCTCTTGACTCCCGGTATCTCCTCTAATCTGTGCACTTGCTTTAATTTACAGCTTCTCCTAATGAAAGCTATAGTAGGAAACCTCATTCTGTGGTGTTTAATGAGAAAACCCAGAGACAGTTTATTTTCCAAATCCAAATGTCATTGAGTGGTGGCAACATCACCAAGAAGCTTTTTGTCTGGTGATATAAAATAAGGTTACAAAGCTGCTTTCAGGACATGATAAAAACTTAAATAGAGACCAGCTGGTAGTGTTTAATTATGTGAAAACAGGTGGCTGCAATTACAGAGGTAAATAACAAGAATGGCAGCCAAGAACTGGGGATAGGCTGGCCTTCGGAGGGGTGCGGGATAGGTATTTAGCATATAGTAGCCCATAGGTAAGATGGGCACCCACAAATGTTATTGCTCACTCTATACAATAATGCAAGCCTGGATGATTAAGATGTTGAGGACAGCCATCAGTTTAGAAACCATAACCCCTTCCCAGTTTCCAGGTCTGAGTTATAGTTTGGATACTTAAGAGATTGGCCAAAGGGGACATGAGATCTTTAGGAAGGACTCCAAAGTACTACATTGAAGCTATTCCTCAATGACAACTATGTACAACAGAAAGAAGATAATATTCAGACATTAGAAAATATAATAAACACCAGATTTAAGTTGGTGACAATGCACTTATCAGAAGGTTACTATTAGAATGAAGAAATGTGGGGCCAATTGATATTTTCCTATCTAGACTGAGATTAGAGAGGGCCTTTTGGACTCTGTAGTTATCCACTGAGCTAAAGGAATACTGAGAAATGATGAGGCTTATGTAGTGGCAGAATTTCTTTATTGTTCCTTTGTCTTTAATTTTTTAAAGGCTATCACCTTCCTAACCTAAACAAAATGGTAAATACAAACAAAGTTGTGTCTAGGAGAGATTCAGAATTTGTACAGTTCTTACAGAATAACAGTGAGGTAATGACTCTTGACATTCCTTCCTTTAATTCACATCTCTCTTCCCTTCCAAAAATATGGTATTATAGCTGCTATAAAATCTTTCATGAAATTTTTCTGGAAAAAAATCAAAACAGCCTCAGTATGTAGTGCACAGCCACTTATTTAGTGAATAAGTTCATGTACCCCTGTCCTAGGGGAGCTAGAATAATAACCAGAAGTAGATTGTCATCACACAGTAGAGACAACATTGTGTAGGACAATTTCATATAGTCTGCCACAACAGAGATGGAAGTGACTGGAAACTATGTGAGTATCTTGAAGGCGGAAATCTCTCTTAAAATACACCAATCCAAGATTAATATTTATTGAAATATAAACCAACACTCATGATACAGGCAACAGCTTATATAGGCGCCTGATAGACTGGATTATTCGCATGATGGACAATGGATGCTGAACCAGTCTCTCCAGCAGTCAGGAACCAAAAACGGGGTCCCCAAGATCCCAGCAGCCCCTTTTGAATGGGGCTGGCCACTCCCCGTTCAGGAGCCCGGGGCCCTGAATAAGTGTCTTCCGACTTATCAGCTGACACCTGAATCCCACCACAGTATCTTACGAATGTTCATGACAGTATGACATCTCAGTGCTTTAATCTTGGTCACACTAGATGAGAAAGAAATAGCAGTGAGTGGCAGTGTTCATTCCATGAGCTGGTATAGATACGAGTATCCACATTGACTGAAGACTTTAAGGTCATACTGGTTTAAAGTATGCTCCAATATTCCTAATGAAGAGAACATATGTATCCTACCAGTAAACACAAAGGTCTACTAATGCATACTACTGGTAGGCTTGAATTGAGTGCACAGTAGTAACAGACTTTGTAATAAATCCAAGCTACAGATCCAACACGAAGATATCTGTGATATGCTGTGGTATTCCCACCTTGCATGGACGGAAATGGCATTGCTGTTTTCTGTCTCACGTTAATTTTGGGTTAATCAATGACTTCCCCCCATAACAATACCAAATGTGATATGTGGAGAAAGGAAGTGTTATTAAAATACAAACAAGCAAACAAAACAACTACCTTCCTTCTTTTCCTTTACCTGTTCGCTCCCTTTGAACTTGGAAGAACTTTTAACTACGCATGGTAGAACATAACCAACTTCTATTCCCCAAGAGGTCTGTAGTACTAAATACATAGTCACACCAAAGTGTGAAAAATACTAAACAAATAGTTAATCCATTCCCATACCAAAAGTTAAATTAATTTGCTGTTTAATATATTTTCAGTGCTAATGTTGAAATGCGGTTATGCCAACCTTTCTTCCCCTCTGTGCCTTTCCAGGTCTGGAATAGCAAGAACAGTGTCTTGTTTTTGGTTTGCCACCTTGTCAGTTTGATCTATATTGTTTAAAAACCTCTTAAAATTCATAGTTTTGAAAATTCTTTCAGTTTCTGAAAATAAAGAGCCTGATTCATACATGTGTGCATACATATGTTTATGTACATATATGCATATAAACTTTTAGTTTTCTTTCTAGAAGGGGCATACTATTGTAATTCTAAGTATCATATTGCAAAGAAATAAGGACCAAAGTAATAAACAATAGCAATAAAAGATAAAGGGCTAATTTACGTAGGATATAAGTTAGAATTTTGGCACTATTTCAAATTTTCAGTTCTTTGTTTATGATTCATATAATATTTTCCTTTAGATAAATTAATTAGTTGAATGTGTCAAGCTAGTTAAACTCACACTAAATATTTTCCCAAGAGAACTAAGTTGAAATCGGGTGCTATTAAAACCTTCAAGTGAACAAAATCTGTCTTTAACAAGTCACACAATATTAATTGGAACTGGCTACAGAGGCATATTTTTGGATGCTTGCCGAGAATAATTATGGAACTTCTTTTTTTTTTTAAATTGTAACAAGATGAGTTAATCAAGGGAAACTCATCCAGCTTTCTCTGCCTGAAACTTGGAGTCTCGACTATTAACCAAGTGAACTGCTCAGTTTTAGGTAGAATTGAAAAATCAAAAGGGGCCTGGGGTCACTCTTAGGTTGCAGCTAGCCCCTGAGATCTTTGCTTAATTTATTCATTTTAAATACATGTTATATTTGATATCTGGAAAGATAATATTAAACCCTAAACTTAAATAGCTAGTCAGAGGAGAAGCAGCATTATGAAATATCTATTGCCAGTGTGGCTAAAACTGACAAAAATATTTCTTCTACTTGGTACATGTTATTCGTTTTCATTATACTTTACTTTTTAATAACAAATTTTAATGTAATGAAATTGATATAAATTTTAAAATAAAAATAATTTCAAAATAACTGAGTCATTGCAGAGAAGCACCAATTGTACAAGATATATGTGAGATCTCTCACTTAGCATCTGCTCACTCAAACAAAGAGTTTGCTGATGGAAAGAATACACTTCCCTACGTAGTCATCTCAATTTCCTCCATCTTAGAGTCTCAGCTTCAATATTTGTAATCCTGGGACATCCACTGTAAACACAGGTAGAATTGTCAACTGAAGCACATCGATTCTCATCTCCGTAGAACTCTCCAAAGTCTTGATTATATAGGCATTTAATGTTCTGGTACATTCACTGTCCTTCTAGCTGCCCTTCTGTATTCACTGACTTTTGTTGCTGTAACAAAATACCCAAGAGAACAGCACAGGGAAGGAGAAGGAATTTTGGCTCACAGTTTTGGAGGCTCGGCCCTATGGTGATTTGGTTCTATCTTTCTTGGCTTGTGGCAATGAAAAATCATGAAAGAGGAAGTATGCTGCCTCAGAATTCTGCATCCCATAATGATTAGCAAACAGAGAAGAGGGATATAAGGGGTGTTCTTGGTGACCTAATCTTCAAAGTGTCTATTCAGTCACGAATGAACCAATTGATTAATTAATGAAGTAAGAGCCATGATGATCCAGTCACCTCTCAAAAGCCCATTGACAATCAAGTCCTTGACAAATTAATCTTTGGGGATGTTTGCAGATTCAAAACACCTTTCCATTAACCTTCTCATTACCCAGATTAATGGTGCCCTCTTTGGCCTGTATATGCTGTATTCAATTCTTGTGTATTCATTTTCTCTCCACTCACTCACAAAGCAGGGGATTTTAATTTAATACTAGTTGGTGATAGCCAATTTCTGCAAGAAACTCCTTGCTACCAACCTATAATCAGACGCAGAAACAAGTGCTTTTCAGCTTACCAAAGCTAAAACAGAACATAAAAGTTCTTAAAAACAGTAAAAGGGAGATTCAGAGAGAGAAGCTAACACTGGCTTTACTAATTTCCACTGGTATCTGAAAACATGACTAACCAAAGACCCATTTTACTTAAAACAAACTTCTTTCTGCCTATTGTATAACGTAATAGTTAACAGAGGCAAACCAACCATTTCAGTACAATTCCATTAGGTATTTGTCGAGGGTTTTAGCCCACCCTATGGCTCAGTTGTTTTATCTGACAACTGTGGTACATAAAATAAAATGAGTCATACTGTATTTTATCTGGAGAAGAGCACTTCTGGTGCTATCACGTAGGCCGGGCTAGGATGAAGTCTGTCCTTCTTCTTTGGCAATTTTTAGTAGGTTCTCAGATGGACAACAGTTGACTTCCACTTCCTCTTAGTTATCTCTTCTCAGTTGGTCTGCTGAGCTGAGAAGATCTACTTCATTGAAGGCTCCATGTTTACTCAGAATCAGAACATGATAAAGTGAATGCATGGAACAGAATGCAAGGGGGCCGAGGTTTGGACTAATCTAATAGAAAAGACATTTGAATAGAAGAAACACAAATAGCATCTACATCTGTATAGATGAAATTTTAAGTGAGCCTTTAAAAATGCTTCCAAAATTTTATTCACTCTCCACATCAGACGATCTTGAAAGATAAAAGGACAAGCTAACAATTTACAAGAACAGTTCACCAGTTCTGAAGGGCCTTGATGATTCTATTAACACAAGCTTTGAAGTGGCTTACCATAAAGCACAGATGTTATCTCTAGATATAGCTTATGGCTGGAAAATATTCTAATAAAAATGATTTTGCTAATACAAAAAGGGAAGCCTGGAAATATATTAAAATAATTCAGACCTTCGAGTTATAATTCTAGAAGCAGAGGATTGTCATGATTTGAGTCATCTTGATTTATATAGTAAATTCTAGACCAGCCTGAGCTATGTAGTTAGAGCCTATCTCAATGGAAAACAATGTAATATATTATATTTGTATATGTTATAATTTTATAGTATTAAAAATGTTAATATAGCCTAAGAAATCTAAGTCTTTGTACAATCATGTCTATTTAGGAAGTATGATATTAAGACTGGATGTTTGCACATCACATCAACTTGTTTAATTAAATATTTTATGATTTTCAAATATTGATTTTTTTTCAGAAAAAAAAGTTAAATGACAGAAAATACTAGTTACCATGGATTGAGAAAAATAACAAAACATCATTGCCTGAAAAAAATATGTAGCTATGTCTGACAACTTTTTGTATTGTGATAAGAAGCTAACAAAAATGAAAGGAAATTTTTGTATCTGCGGTTCTTATGTTATAAACGAACACTCACATAAAATATTGATGGAATATAAATAGAGTGTTTAGGGATGAGACTCAAGATTTTCAATGTGCCAACTCTATTCTAGCATCTGAAGTGATAAATATGTTAAAATCATTAGATGCAATCATCATTTCACAAGCTTATATGTAGCAAAGCATCGTATTGTTCAACATAACTACATACATATTTTTCTTTTATTTAAATAGACTTTTTCCATAAACTATATCCTGGAAGGATGATTTCCTCTGCTCTTACTCATCCTAGTTCCACTCCACCTTGTCTCTCATCAAAATCCACCCCCTTTCTTCTCTCATTAAAAAGCAAACAGATAGCTAAGGAATGGTAATAAAACAAAAACTTCGTATGGAAAAGCAAGAAAAGGAGCCTAAGAAAAAGCACAAGAAATGCATATAGATGCAGAGATGCACATTCACAGCCCCAGGAGTTCCACCAAAACTCAAACTGGAAACTATAATATATACACTAAAGACCTGTAAAGTAGGAAAAACAAAGCAGAAAAACATCCTGACTTAATTATGAGACAAACTCCAAAAATGCCATTGAGTTCATTTTCTGTTGGCACCTACTGCTAGGCATGGGGCCTACCCTTAAGAATAATCTGTTTCCCCACATCCAGTGAATCCTGCAGAAGAGGGGGAGAAAAGCGTTGGAGAAGCCAGAGGGGTCAAGGACACCACAAGAAAACTCCCAGAATCAGCTAACCTGGGCTCATAGGGACTCAAAGGGACTGAACAGACATCCAGAGAGTGTGAAAGCCTGCATGGGACTGACCCAGACCCTCGGCATATATATCACAGTTGTGTAGTTTCCTCCTCTTGTGAGACACCTAACAGTGGGAACGGGGGCTGTCTGTGACTCTGTTGCCTGGTTTGAAAGCCAGGTTGCCTCATCTGGCCTCAAAGGTACTCAGTCTTACTGCAACTTGATACGCCATGTTTTACTGGTGCTCCTGGGAGATCTGATCTCTCCTGAACAGAAACAGAGGAGTGGATTGGGGAGTGGGAACACAGTGGGAACAGAGGAGGGTGGGAGGACTGACTGGGAGGACTTGAGGAAGGGGAAACTGTGGCCTGCATGTAAAATATATAAGCAGGTAAATTTCCTTTAAAAAAAAGGAAATTTCACTGTTTTAGCAGTGAAACTCCACTGAAGAAAACTTAAGTTTTAATTTGCAAGTAGCTATCAGTCAATTGGAGTTAACTTCTCTTAGGAACCAGGCTGTGTATGTTCACATCTGCCCTCAGCTCTAGGACCCCATCTGGTATAGACCTATGTAGTACTTGTGTGTGCTACCACAGCCTATGTGTTTATATGTATTTCAATCTAGTTGTGTCTAAGAAGCCTTTGATTCCTTGATATCCTTCCCTTTGGGTCCTACAATCTTTCTTCGGCTTTAAAGGGGGGGTGGTGGTGTACTGGGATTATGTTGTTACATTATAAATAATTATCCTACCTACTAGTTTAATAAAAAACACTGACTGGCTGAAGGCAGACAAGAAGTGTGGGCAGAGCTACAAGACTGGGAAAACTCTGGGAACAGGAAGAGCAGAGCAGAGAAGCCAGAGACACACGACAGAGACAGCATGATGAGATGCCAACAGATACAGAGGAAAGAAGTTGAAACGGCGCTCTGAGAAATGGTACCAAGCCCCATGGCTGAATAGGATAAGAATCATAGGTTAGTTTAAGAGTAAAGAGTTAGCAAGTTATATGCCTGGGGCCTAGGCCTATCAGCATAAAATTAATATAGTAGTTTCTGTGGTACTTGGGGTCTGCAATCTGGACCACAGGTCGGACAGGCCAGAAACTTAATACTACAGGAGTGGGGTGGGGGGAGCAATTTTATGGATATGTCTCACTTAGGAGTATTCCAAGGTCTCTCATTATATGAATATTGGCCTGCTATTGGTCTCTGTATTTTGTTTCCATCTGATGCGGGATGAAGCTTCCCTGATGATGGCTAAGCAAGGCACAGATCTATGGGTATAGAAATGTCATCAGGACTTATTTTATTACTATGCTCCTTTACTAGAACAGTAGTATTTGGTTTACCCTATGACACTGGACTATATAGCATCAGATTCTTGGCCACCCAAACAACAAGTTCTGGAGTGTGCCTTAATTCAAATTAGATATTGGTTAGTTACTTTCACAAACTTTGTGCCACTCTTATACTAGCATATCTTGAAGGTTGGTCACGTATATAGATGAAAAGATTTGTGGCTGGACTGATGTCTACATTTTCCTTTGGGAACATGCAGAGTACCCTCCAGGACCATGCACACCAGTTCATAAGAGAAGGGCTCAAGGTAGACACCAGCTTGACTTCTCCATGCTTAATGAGGTGTGTTGGCACTGTCTTCAGCAGTAGGACTTTACTTTCAGTTTGTGACAAGTCAACAATAGTCTTGGCAATAGCTGGGGTGTCTTATGGGACCCCTTTGGCCAACAACTCAATTAGATGTAACCTATTTCCAGTATTGGGAGCTTCATTTGGTGATAAGAGATCACCATTTGAGGCTCTCCGTTCCTGTTATTTTATTTCATTAAGATCACTTTTATATGTTATAGGAGGCTTCAATGGTATTGAGTTCCTATATGAACCCCCAAATACCTATTAATTTTAGCTATACCTCCTGTATTCCTTCCTTTGCCCTCCTCTTTCCTCCACCTTCTTATTTGATCGTCTCATTCCAGCCCCCCACACCCTGTCCATCCATAGCTATCTATATTGTTTTTCTTTTAGGAGATCCATCCCCTAACTCCCTTACTCCCTAAATTCTGTGGTTATATAGATTGCGGCTTGCTTATTATTAGTGACTTAACAACTAACATCCACATATAAGTCAATACATACCATATTTGTCTTTGGGGGCCTGAGTAACCTCAATCAGGGTGAGTTTTTTCTAGTTCTATACAGTTACCTGTGAATTCTATGATTTCATTTTTAGTGGCTGAGTAATATTCCATTGTGTAAATATAATCTTTTTGTCAATTCACCTGTTGATGGACATCTAGGCTGTCTCTTATTTTTTTTGAATATCATAAATACCGCAACAATGAACATGTTTGAGTAAGTAAGGATGAAGTGTATGCCCAAGTGGTATAACTCAATTGAAGTAGATTGATTGTCATATTTTTCTGATGAGCCATCACAATGATTTGCATAGTGGCTGTATAAGTTATCAGCAATGTACAAGTTGCTCCATATCCTTATCAGGATAAACTGTCATTGGTGTTTATTGATTTTGGCCATTCTGATTAGTGCAACATGAAGTCTCAAAATAATTTTGATTGTATTCCCCCTGATGATAGGGATGTTGATCATTTCTTTTAAGTGTTTTTCAGCCATTTAAATTTCCTCTCATGTGAATTCTCTGTTAAGATCTGTACCTCATGTTTTAATGGGTTATTTTGTTTTTTGATATCTATTTTTAATATATATATATATATTAGATACTAAATGTATCGTTGGTAAAAAAAAAAATCCCATTTTGCTTGATGCCACTCTGTCCATATGATGGTATCCTTTTCTGTACAGCATGTTTTCAGTTTTGTGAGGTCCTATTTATTAACTGTTGTTCTTAGTGCCTATGCTAATGATGTTCTATTCAAGTCCTTTCCTGTGCCAGTGAGTTCAGAGATATTTCCCATTTTCTCTTCTTTCAGGTTCACTGTATCTGGTCTTATGTTGAGTTCTTTGATTCATTTGGAGTTGATTTTTGTACAGGACGTATGTCTTAGGATTTTCATTGTTATGAAGAGACACCAGGACAATTTCCACTCATAAAGAAAAAAACATTTAATTGGGGTGAGTTACATTTTCAGAAGTTTAGTCCATTATCATCATGGTGCAGGTAGACATGGTGCTGGAGAAGTAGCTGAGAGCCCTACGTCTTGATTCGCAGGCAACAGGAAGTAGTCTGAGTGTCACATTGAGTGTGGGCTGAGCAAAGGAGACCTCAAAGCCTACCGCCATAGCAACACACTTCCTCTTACTCCAAAAAACCCACACCTCATAATAGTGCTGTTCCCTAAGAGCTTATGAAAGCCAATTACTTTCATTTACCACAGGGTAATATGCATGGATCTATTGGCATTTTCTACATGTAGCCCTCCAGTTTGACCAGCACTGTTTGTTGAAGATACTGTCCTTTTTTTCAATGTGAAATATACACATTTTTATTTGTCAATTATACTTTAATGAAATTGTCTCTGGGACTGAAGAGATAACGGAGGTACATATCATAACTCTAACCCTTCCCACACAAGCATAAGAACCTTAGTTCAATCCTCAAAGCCATATAAAAGCCTGACATAGCAGACCACACCTGTAGTGACAGTGCCTGCATAGCAAGGGGGAAGACAGAGACAGAAAAATCTCCAGAAGCCCACGAGCAAATGCAGAGATGAGCAACAAGAAAAGGTTGGCATTATCTGAAACCAGGTGAAATGCATGGATGAGCATCTAAGAGTTCCCTCTGTTGTCTGCACACACACACACACACACACACACACACACACACACACACACACACACATATTGTCACACCCATACATGCCCACCCCCCCCCACAAACATACAAATATTCACACAAATTAAAATAAATAAATACAATTTAAAACTAGGAGAGGAAGACTGATGAAAATTAAAAAGGAATGAAATGTTGCACAGGTGTAGGCTCAGTCCACACTGAACCTATGTGGATATGAGTCCATCTAGACATTATTTCTAACTGAAGAAGAGGAACACAAAAGTATCAGAGAAAATAGTTTTTACAATAAGGATGCTTTGTTCTTTAGAGGAAGGAAATGGCTTGGTACAATGTGAGAGATTATCACTGGCTGTCAGAACCTGGGGAAGTATTTTTACTCATCAAAGTCAAATATACAGCCACTGTTTAAATCTCATATCTGCTGTGAGTCCAAGGTCTTCAGTCCTGAGCTAACTAAGGGCCTGTTGCCAACATTAAATCTCAATGTCAAGACTATGTCTCCACTTCACCACTCAAATAGTCTCCTGATTGCTTCCAGGTTTCACTTTGCACTCTTAGTATTTGTCATACACAAGCTAGAATGGTCTTTTGAAAATATGGATCATATACAAATAGTATTGCTAACTATAGTCTCTTACTCCCATTTATTTCTGTCCAAAAGCTTGATCACAGTATTGGAGACCAATAGCCCCTTCAAACACCACCAATGCCAGGTTCTCATATCCATAAAACACACACATCTTTTCCATCCATTATCAACTGCCAAAAATCTTCATAGCACTTTTGGCTGAGAAACTTTTCCCCATATCATATCATAATCCTCCCACCAGATCATTCTCACAATTTCCTCAGCAGGTAATTTTTTCCCACTGTGTAAAACCCTAAAGAAAAAAAGCTCCCTCCCCTTTACTGCACCCCAGTCTTTCCAGGCAGCTGTAGACCTCAGACTGAGTGATTGACAGGCCACAGCAATGTGCTGATCAAAATGCTGGAGCCTGAGAAGTATACAGTCTTTGTGATCAGTGTCAGCCACTGGCTATGTTGTCACAGATTTTGCTTTCTATGTGTCCTCATATGGCAGAAGGGCGTGACACAGGTCCCCCAGGCATCTAATGTAAGTCCACCAGTCTCTTCAGAATGGTTTTGCCCCATGACCTAATCACTCCCTAAATATTCTCTTTACCAAGATTGAAATCTGTTTCAATGCATAAATTTTGGAGGATCCACAATTTCAAACCCTACCATCTTCCAGCTGTTCAGAAATATTTACCTAGAATTTAAAGTGCTGTATATTTATGTCTTAAATATCTTCCAGTACCTAATATGGAATTTTCATGAGGAAGTGATTTTTAGTCATTTTGTTTGTCTTACTATACATAGCACTAAAATAATGTAAAGCCTATGACTGAAATTGAAAGAAATTAAGTCTGTTAGTCCATCAATAAATTCCAAATCTGGTTATCTTAGGTTATCATATAGTCCTTTCTAAATGGAGATCCCTGGGAAAATACTGAGGCTTATAAATGATATTGGAGCACCATGGAACTCTGACTTTTCCTATGCTTCTGATTTCTCTTCTTATAGATGCGATGGGTAGGTGTTGAAATTCTGTTGTTGAATGGAAAAGGCAGTCATTTCCCTCATCTTATACATTTTAACTTCTGTAAGTCTTCAATATATCAACAAGCAAGACAAAGCAAGCATTCAAAAGAGATCGTATAATGCTGAAGAGTTAGGTGAAAAATAGCAAGCCCTGCAAAGATGTCTTAGAAGAATCTCTTGGTACATTCCTACTCACTCTGGTCAGTTCTTATGGATCTTTAAGTAAATTCTGTAGAAGCCTAATGCTTTCTGTGTTGTCTTTCTGCAGTGGGTGCTGTCTCATAGTAGCATTAACTTCAAGGTAAAGATACAACTCTGTCCATTTTACTGTAACTTTGACTTGTAAGTACAGACATACAAGGTATATCTGAAACTGCATATGCTTCTTCCCCCTCACCAATATAATCTTAGGAAGAATTTTAAGGCTCCATTGTGTCTATAATTTTTTCATAGCATGTGCATATATTACTAAGTAGTTTTGCCTTCTGATTATCCCAGTTTCTTTTGTAACATTCACATGGGGCTTGGTTCAAGGAGTGGAAATAAATGGTGCAAAACGAACCTGGAATTTGTATCTAGATAAATCATAAGGTTTAAGTGATTTTGTACTCTTAAAAGTTAATGACAGAAAGCAAAAGAGAAAGATGAAGTGTACGGCATAACACCGGTGTTAGATGAGAGCAACTGAAAGAAAAAGCAAAGCAGGAGAAGAGAACGTGAAATAAAGACAGAATGTAGTTTTTCATAAAATGGTCCAAGAAAGTATCACATAGAAGGTGCATGTTTGCTTAGCCCAAGGGGTGAGTCAACAGGTAGGCAGAGGACAGTGCATGTGCAAAGTGGTCCTAAAGGTGTAAACCTGGCATGTCTGGAAACAGAAAGAATGTTACTTGGAAAAATTATCACTGAAGGTGAAAGAGGTGTGAAGGAATGAGTGATAGACAGTGAATGGTGAGGATCAGGTCGCTCACGGCTAGGAAGTGGGATTTAATTCTAAGTAGAAAAAGATACTGTCTGAAAAATTGGAGTAAAGGGTGGTGTGGTCCATGCATTTTGTAAAGATGACTTTGCTCGTTATGGTGAAGGGATCACACCATAAGGAAAAGTCAGAAACAAAGAAGGTGTGTCGGAGACTTTGGTGAGATGATGGTGTCGTTGAAGACAGTGCTGTCATCAAAGAACGCACACATTTCCCAAGTATAGTCAAACAAATACACTATGAGGCCACTTGAGAGAAATGGATCAAAGGTTAATGGCCATATCAACTAAATAAACCAGGTTCTATTCATTTGTATTGGGAAATGATTAAAGGACAGGCCATATTGGACCATAGTGAGATTATTAGTTCAGGTTGTGCCATGTTAAATTTAAAATACATCATGACATTTATGTGAAGATACTTGTAATCTGTTAGACAGATGTATCTGAAGCTCAAAGTAAAGGTATGAGATGGAGAGAGGACTTCTAGAGATACAAATGACATTAAAAATTATGAGAATACAGAGCAAGAAATATACATCAGTAGATACATCAGTAAATTCAGTGTTGCTATCTAAACATGGGGGCTAAGATACCATCCTCAGCACCCATGAAAAGGCTGCGGAAGGTGGTATGTGCTAGGAGAGCATGAACAACAGGATCCCTAGGGGCTGCTGACCTCTTAATCAAGTTGAATGAATCATTGCACTCCCAATTTGCTGAGAGATCCTCTCTCAACAAAGCAAGGTGTGGAGCAATTGAGGGATAAATCTGTTGACAGCCTTGCCCTCCATGTACATGCAATACGCATAGGAATATGCACATGCCCATGTGAGTCCACCCACAGAGACTAAACACCACACACACACACACACACACACACACACACACACACACACACACATGCACACACAAACCGTATGAAACTTCATCTTAATAGTGAGAGCAAATGAGACCATCAAATCAGAGAAAAGGTTGGAAAGAGAATGGGCTTGATTGATGTAATAAGTACTGCAGCTTTTAGGATGCAGGATTATTAATACATATTTGGGGGTGGCTTTAAGCTATATCAATAGGGTAAATGCCTTTCTTACAGAGAGTAATCCTGATATCAATTATGTGAAAGTAACTTTCTAAACCATTTTCTCATGACATTTGGCAACATCTAAGAATCGGACAAGAGCTGTGATTTTGGGTTTGGCAACACATTTAGGGCTTTGTGAGTATTAAATTTCTACTATGTGAACTTGGCGCCATTACTTTCTATTTCTGGCCTCATTTCCTTATCTATACACCACAGCTTAAAATTTCTACTGTAAAATATCTTAGGCAGCCAATACACACACCGCATTAAATTTTCCACTTAACTTCTCAGGGTCCAGGATGCTTATCCTTCCTGTATGCTTCCATATCACCACTGCATTAACAGCAAAAGCCTCTGCTCCCATGCTAATACCTGATGACCATGGCATTGCTGTGTGTGACCCCGGTATAGTGGCATGGTGGCTATATAATGAAAGTACAAAGCTCAAGGAATAACAAGAAGGAAAGTTGATGAGCACATCAGCTTAGTCTTCATAACATGCACATGTTCTTGAAAAGTAATATTCTTTACTGAGGAGTTAAGTTGCTGAAAAAAAGCCAAGAGAGCTGAAGGCTTTCAGACTAATTCTAATGATTGGCAAAACTACTCAAAGACATCTTACTTGGGGAAACCAGCCACTTATCTCTACTGAAGTATCTTGGATTGTCCAAGTTTTGGGGCCTATCCTTTCAGAATATAACGAGTCTCTTTATCTGCTAAGTATAAAGAGTTAAGAATAAAAACTAAATAAATATTCGAGTTAGTTTTTAAAAGATCAGTTGGTGAATAAACACTACAGTAATCAGTATTCATAAAAACAAAAATTAAAATATGTACTTTAGGTTATTAAATTCCAAACCAATGAGGTTCATGATGTTTTAAAAGCTGTGTTTCATGCTGTGAAACACTTTTGTTTTATAATTTCATTTTTTCCCACTCAGTTTTCAGACAGCTGAAAATTGTGAGTTTACAGAACAAGATGTACTTTCAGTTCTTATTTTATGGCCTCATACGATGGCATCTACTATTATGAAAACAATTCTAAATTGTGCTTTATTATATTATATTGTGCAATTTATATTCAGAAGATGCTATCAGCACTGGGGAACAGACAAATTTAATAAAAAAAACACACACACACACACAATGTTCCTGTTGTCCTAATAGTTATTAAAAGAAAACTCTTCCCAGGAGACGGTTTCAGTTTCTTCTCAAAACCATCCCACTTGCTCTGATGGAGCCATTGGAGTACATGGAAAAAGCAGCCACACCATAGATCATTAAGACACAGTGAATAGTAAGCTGCAGAGAGCCCTTCAAATCCTCCAAATCAAGCCCTTCATTTTCTAGATGAAACCAAGGGGGCTGGGTGAGAATAACTGATTCAGCCAGTTCAGACCTAAGCTATATGTAGAATTAGGCTCCTCCAACATCCAAACTCAGGAGTGCTTTGCATTTATTGTCACAAATGGTCGTAGCCTTATAGGTGACATAAGCAGGTCCAAATCTATATATGTCCTTTCATCTCAGAAAGCCATAACCTTTTGCGTATTTTTTAAAGTAGAAGCTACCATCTTGAATGGGCACATAACTCAGTTAGTCTCTTGTGTCCTCATTACTTACAGGAGCTCTGGTGTCTGACACTAGGAGCATAAGAACATCACTGATAAGGGCAAGTGGATTTCTTCTTCCTCTGCCTGTAACCAGGTGATCAGTAGAGACATCCATGCCCACTGGGGACAGAAAATCTTTACATACTTTACCAATTCACATGCAAATCCTTTCCAGGAAGATCCTCACAGATGCATAGATTTCATATCTAACTATTATTTTGTGGCTGGTGAGATTGCTTAGTTGACACAGTTCTTGCTATACAGGGACAACTTCAGTTCAGAGCCATGGTGCCCCTATCATACATACCCATCATCCTGGCACTGGAAAATACATAGGGGTGTAATGGCCAACTACTCTTGCCGAATTGGTGAACTCTGGATTCAGTGAGAAACCCTGTATCAAAAAATAGAGGTAGATAACTGTAGAGAAAGATGTATGATATTTGTCTATAGATCACACACATATATATACGTACACACGTGCACACAAATGTACACACAGACCACAAAATTAATACATTCTTCCTTTATTTATTTGAAATTTTCAAGTCAGTGTTGATGTCCTGACCTACTTAAAACCTGTTGATAAAAAATTTACTTCTATCATCCTTTCTTATAAAGAGAATGTAAATATGATGTGAACTTGATTTTTTTAAAGTTGGCTACTCAAAAACAAATTATAGGTGCTTCATATTAGTGAAAATAAACAGCAAAAATATAAAATAATGTGTCTAGCTACCAGCAACAATCCAAATAAGTGACAGTAATATGTGTTAGATTAGCTTCAATATTATTATTTACTATTGTAATTTATTAAAACTTTGTTATAAATGATTTATATTATCACTAATGTTTTATGCTATCAATGATAGTTATATAGTGGCTGGTGACTGCATTTTAAATATATGCACACACACACATATATATATAAATAGTATTATTAATCTTTCTCATATATGGGGAAACTGAGGTAATTTGGTGTACATCCTAGCATGTCTTGGCTGTGACAACAATTGGATAAGCAAACGGTTTTGAAGCCAATTTTTACATCCATAGACAAACCCAGCTGGTGACCCTGAGCCTTCAGTGCCTCACACCTTGCCCTCTAGAATTCATAGAGATGCAGCAGCCAGCAGATTCTAACTTCCTTCCCCACGTAAGCACCAATATTTGACAGTTGATATCCTAAAGTTTTAGGTATCAAGACCAAATGGTTGAGTGAATATAATATTTTATTTAGGATTCTTAAATACCCATTTTCCAAGTTCTATCTGGTGGGGCTAGGGAGAACTCAGTGCAGAAGAAAGAACAAAACCTTTGCCCTACCCCCACAGCCTGGAAACAGCCAAATCACTACATCAGAGTTGCCCAATTCACTTCTGCGAGGCCTTGAACCTAACCTTCATTGTCTTTCTTTGACATTCAGGTAGACAATTGACATTGAATGTCTTTATTCATTTGTATCATTGGTATAGGAAACAACCAGGCTACCACCCATTCACTTTTTCATTCACGCACTAATTCTCTTAGTTAGTCTTCTGTGGGCATAGAGTTGGTGAAGAATGTTTCTTCATAGCTAGTGAAAAGCACCAATTCACTCATTCTGTTTCCATTTAATAAACCAAAAGCATCAATCTGTTGCTAGGTAAGAGCATTTCTCCTTGGTATTCTAAATCCATGCAGCTGGGAAGCAACATAGGCTCACTTCAGACAGATTCTAATTTTGACTCCACAATGCCTGGATACTATATCACTGATAGATTATTTGCTGCCTGTCTCTAAAAATCTTCATGTATTTTTAAGGCGAGTAAGAATAGCTTTTTTCTCATAAGACAATTTAACAATGAATGGAGATGAGTAGGGGCTGTCTGCAACTGAGGTAGTACTTAACTAAGCGTACTTAGGCATATCAACTATTATTTATCTATGTAAAATGACAACAGTTAAGATACATTGTTGATTAATGAAAATAAAAGTAACTTGAGACGCTCTGTGACTATGAGCATTTTCTAGTATAAGGCAACCAGATTATCAAGCCTGAAATGATTGCAAAACCTGGTAGAATTTGATAGCAGAATGCCATACTATAGATAAATAAAATGTAATTTTTTACAAAAATTTGTATATGAGTACATATATGCATACAGATACATATTTATATTGATAGCAATATTTTAAAAGTTAAGACCTTTTAACATTGGTTGGCTATAAAAAAGGGAAATAGTAGAGACACAAAATATATTGTATGTCAAATATTATAATTTCCTTGATTATTAAAGAACACATTCTTCATTAAAAATAAGTCATGTGCATTTTCTGAACACTGATGTGGGATGTCTTTTAAGACATTCCATCATTCTCTGCTTGATCACTCTTATATGAGCTCATGAGATGTCCAGAGAAAAGACAATGAGAGCCAGGACATTAAAATGTAATCAAGATATGCAAATTCATATCTAAATGTGATTTACTGGGAAAAAGAAATTAATCTAGGCATGGTCAAATAAACAATATGTAATATGGATAATTAATCACCAAATTAGCAGCTGAGGTCCCTTGAGGAAATTATGCAAATTGAAAAGGCCCCCATCCACTGACACAATTAGACCACTTAATGCAAAATTCTCAATAAAATAACCCTTGGGAATGTCACAAAACAAATGGCCCATCAACCACAGGATCACAACCCTATCAGTAGTTAACATTACTTACTATTATTTCTTCTGGGGTTGGCTTCATTCAGAAGGCACCATCAGATTTTGCTATAAAATACTGAAAAATTCCACATCATGAATGAACAATGATATCAGTTTCCTCTAAAACCTTGCTTTTCTCTATCAATCAAATGTCTTATTATTGAAGTGAAAAATGTTGTAAATGAAAAGCTTCATGAATGAGGAAAGGCCAATTATGTATTTCCCGTCAGTAACAGCAAAGGCAAGAAAATATTAATGTACCATAAAAAAGTGTGCCTACTGGAGCCTGATGTTAACCAATCATTAGGTCAGCAGCAAAGAAAGCATTCCTATCCTCACTGACAAGAAATGCTGTCATCTCAGTCATTAGTGTTCTGTCCCTAAGAATTTCATAGTGTTGCTCCATGCCTTCCCCTTACATGTAAACCCCAAGAGACTAGGCATAATAGCATTGCCCACTAAATTCCTGCAAATGCATGCCTTTAACTCTATAGAAACACCAAAGCTCCTTTGATAGAAATAAATATTCCTCACACCCAGAAAAAGCCTTATTATCCTTATCATTATTATCATTATACATTATAATTGCTTCTGAAGAGACTCGTCACAGAGAATAAATTGTATTATTGCTATGCCTGATGGTGATTTAACTGTAGCTATAATGCATAGATATCATTTGCATGCCTGACATTGTGGAGCTATCTACCTATCCCTGCTACCACTGAAAAAAACCCTGCAAATTCCCAGCATCATGAGTCTCCAGGTGTCACTGAACGTCACACCAACAGACAGGTCAAGTGATGCACCTTAGACCCTGAAGATGGGGCATTACTGAATTGCGAACAAAATGTAGCTGTGTTGTACATTCTACTCAGCTTCACCACTTTAAGAAAACCAAACTGTGACTGTCCATCCTGCTCATATCACCAGGGTTCATTTCCTAGAGCTGTCTCGAGAGCATGGTAGGATCAGCCTAGAAGGCAAAGGAGTCGTGTAACAGAGAAGAGCAAATTGATTTTAGCCCTAGCATATGTTTCCATTGTTCTCTGTTGTTCCAAAGTTAAAATTTAGTTCAGGTAGAAGTAGGGCCTGCTCCTCTGTAAGAAAAGAATGTAGAAGGGGACAGACAGATATCATTAACTAGAGAGCCGAGAAACCCTCCCCACTCTGATTAATCAAGTGTGAAAGTATGCCTATATCCATGCTCACAGTGTCCCAGCACTGATAGCATGTGGAAAAAAAAATCAACTAACAAAGGAATTTTTAAGCATGTTCTACAGAACACAGGGACCCTGAAACATACTCCAGAATACAGTGAAGGGGCAGGGATGAGCCGCTACAATACTCTAGGTCCCCTCCCCAACCTTCAAACAAAGCAAGTCCACTTCTGTCTTATAGATTCAGCAAACATAAATAAGATGTGCAGTAGTTTGAATAAGTACGTACCCCTTTATCTCATGATGAAATCTGACTGCCCTTGTGGTATTGAGAAGTAAGGCCTTTAAAAGATGAGGACGCCTTGACAGAGAGTAATGTCTGTCTTTGGATACAGTAAGGTATTAGGAAATCTCCTATTATAAAGGTGACCTGCTTCATAAACCATTAAAAAAATATTGTGCCTCTGGCAATATGCCCACCTGCTCTTCCATTTTCTTTCCTCATTGGGGCACAAGGGATGGCCCTTGTCAAAGCATCTGCTTTGGCTTTCCGCTTCTGAAAGTATGTACAGAATAAAATTTTCTTTTATCAATTATTCAGCCTGAGATTTTGCCACATAAGTAAGTAAACTCTTTAAGATAATAACTTTTAAAGAAATGGTTCAGAGATAACAATATGATGCCGATACCCTCCCCGGTGCAACTTTACTAATTTCTTGGAAAAATCATGGAGATGCTGTAAAATAATAAGAAATATGTTTTTATGGCCTTTGTCTCTTGTCCTAGGCCAGAGATTCTACACTCTCCATCACTTTCCAAGTGATCATTGTAGAGCAATGTAAGAGCCCTCATTATCTTTTCCTTGACATTACTATTCTCAAAATAATTTCAGAGTTAAGGAGGTGAAATGAGCATCCTTAGTAGTGTAGAACAAGCTCCGTTCATCTTGAGTTTACGTAATCCCGGAAACCTTTTGGAAGTTCCTACAGATTGGAAGCCAGTTGTCAGGGAGCCAAAAATAAAATCTAGGGTTGAAACTTTAACCCACTCTGCCCTTCAGCTCTGTGGAGTGGAAAGCAGATGGTGATTTTTTTTTAAATTACCTATACACAAAGATGTAATTTTTTTTTCTACCTAACAAATCCTCTAGAAAATGGCTAAACTATAGTGTTCAAGGAGCATCCAGGTAGCAACGTGCATCCAACTGCCCGAGGAAAGTACCCTATCTGGGTCAGTTTTCATTGTCAATTCTACTTAACCACGAGTCATCTGGGAAGGGGTCTCAGTGGAAGGGTTGGCCTATGACCATGTCTATGGGGAGTTGTATTAATTGTTGATTGGTGGGGAAGGACCCAGCCTCCTGGTTGCATCCTCATCCTTAGGCAGGTGGGCCTGAGCTGTATAAGAGCTAACAGAGAAAAAGTGAGAGAGCAAACCATTAAAAAGCACAAGGAGTGTTATGCCATTCCTACCTTTATTTGTGTGTGTTAAGTACCTAAATTCATATTCTCATGATTGAGTGACAGCCATGTGACCAACAGACTATCCTCTCACCCCCAATCTCTGGGTCGATATCCCTTTCACAGGGGTCATATATTAGATATCTTGCATTCAGATATTTATATTATGATTCAAAATATTATCACAATTATAGTTATGAAGTAGCAATAAAATAATTTTATGTTTGGGGTCAATACATGAAGAACTCTATTAAAGATTTGTAGCATAGAAATGATGTTCTATATTCTTCTTTGAATATGACCTATAGCCTCAGGATGCTTTCAATTCCTTGTTCCTCTAGCTTTCCATACTGGCCCAGGATTCTTGTGTATGTTTATCCTACTCTTGTATTTCCAGGTTACTCTGAACATGAGCTACACTATCCACTTATAAACTCAGTCTGGATTTTTGGATCATGACTGTATCTTCTTCCCCTGGTTCTTACTGAAGAATTTTGGTCAGAAGACAAGATCCCATTTCTGCCTTCTTCCTGCTTCTGTAAATTTTTACATGCTGTGTTCAAAATACATATGATTAGATGGTTTCTGGTCATGTTGCTCTTGAGAGAATCCCCAAATTTAAAATTTTCACTCTATGTTATTGTTAAAATAATCATTAGACTATGGAGCTCTTCTTCATTGTTGTTCTAAATATACCACAATCTGATTCATGTAAGTGTTAGGCATTTTGTTCATTTTATACAACAAAATTAAATATGCTATGATTTCAGGCTCAGCCTGTCACATCAACTCTGTATAATGTAAAGTTGCAAAAGTCGAGGGGCTTCACAACGATGTGCTACTCAGATGTTTTCTTTCAACTCTTCTGACCTCCATACCCTTGAGTTTCCTTTATACTAAGATATGAAATCTCTGAGCCCTGTGACATTTCTTTGATCATGGAAAAGAAAATAACACAAGAAATCCTGTCTAAGAAAGACTCGGAAACATCAAAGCAGATAAGTAGAGTATGGGAGAATTGTTCAGACCCTTGCCACATACTGATGGAAAATTTGTATTGTTGTAAAAATAGTGGTACCAACCACATTATTTCAGATGAAGATCTAAATAAAGACAAAGGGAAAACAAAGTAAATAAGAAAATGAGAATTCAGAATTTGTGAGTAATCCCAAGTGAACTTTATTTCCTCTTACTTCCTATTAGGATACTTTCATTGTAAAACAATAATAGGTTTTGTTACATAGACATGTTTGCATTGTACCAAATCATGTAATCAACCATACTCATCTCCCTTCTTTGTCACCTCATCTCCCCTTGCTTATCTTCTCCATTTTCTCAAACAGCCAGTCTTCTAATTTCATATAATTATATAAATATATAGAGATGGTGATGATATGTAATCTAGGTTCACATATGTAGGTAAATGTCCTCTTTGTGCTTCTGAATTTGATCTATTTTGCATAATATGATGATTCCCTGCTCCACTCACTTTTCTGCAAATGACATAATTTCATTCTTTATTGTGGCCAAATAAAACTTAACTGTGCTTATACTATACATTTTCTTGATCCATTCACCCATGGATTTCATAACCTGGCTATTGTGAATACAGTTATAATAAACATAGATGTTCAGGTATATGTGTAGTGTGTGGACCAGCAATCATTGTGTATATTCCATGGCTAGTAAAATTGGGTGTTATGCATTTCTGTTTTCAGATTTGTGAGGAGCCTCCATACTGATTTCTATAGTGACTGAACTAATTTAAATTCCCACTACCAAAGTATAACTGTGTTTTTCCTTTGCCTCCTCCAGACTAATTTTAAGACTTGTTAGAAACCAAACACCATATGAAGATGCATCCTTCGGCTCCTTTTTACATGCCTTCATGATACCAAAATTATTCATAGTAAATATGAATTCTGAATTTGCTTCAGCAACATAAAGTAAGGTAAATAAGAAACAAATGACTACTTAGTACTCCTACTCACTACCTTTATCTGAAATTGTAGGAGACCTGTCTTAACTCTTCATGTTAACGGAATCAAGGTCATATGCCCTTGTTACTAAGAGAACGAAACAGAGAAAAGTTAGGCTACAATAGCAGTTTGTTTATTTTTGACTCATGATGGCAAATATTAAATCTAATTATGTCATTTAATTGACTAAAGTTGACAATGTTTTGATAATTATAAAACATCCCAAAGAAGACCAATGCTGCAAGCAACTGAAGAATAGTATATTAAAGAAACATCTATTAAGGTTTAAATAATTCATAGTAAATACCTCCCTGTGGTTCCTTTTTCTTTTTTCTTCCTTTTTTCTATCCCTTCTTTGTTCTTGTGTTTTTGTCAAGATAATTATTTTTTTATTACTTTCTCCTGGGTTTCCATCACTTTTTCTTGACTGTCTCTATTCAGTAAACTTAGTAATGCTTAAATACTGAATTACATCACTATTATTTCATATGAAAGTGAAAAATGAAGATAACAGGAACTTTTCAAAGACACCCAGGCTGTGGCATAGTGTTGGACTTAGTACAAATGCTGGTGGGACAGCTTTGGTGTCAATACTGGTCCAGTTCCTTGATGTCAATTACTGCCTGATGGTTTTGTTAAGAGGCTTTAAATGGTTGCCACCAAGTTCCTGAGGTGAAAGATGGATTAGCTCTAATATATATTTTGTACGCTTAACTCAAATCTACTTTTGCTTTAAAAAAAATAAATAAATAATGCATGTTTGACAAAAAGCAAGATTGTCTGCACTTCCAACTTGACTAGATGAAGCCAGACTCTGCATTCAATCTTTTCATTGAATGGCATGAACAAATTCACAGTTAATTCATGCAGAACATACTCCATTGCAATAATGGCTGAGAGTCCCCAGGGAGACAATTAATCGATTGGCCATGGGAGGAGGAATCAATAGGAGGATCATTTGGAACTGAGCCATACAAAGTTTCTGTTTGCTTGTTTTACTTTGGCAAAGAAACTGAGATCAATCTTTAAGTGAAATTCTCATAGTATGGTCCAAAAATAAAGCAACTGATATTCTTGCTTTGGAGCTGTTGATTTTCATAGCTTTATGGATATCCCTTTTTAAGTTGCAAAGTATCAGCTATTGTATCAAAATTTCCAGGGCTAACTAAACTCTCCAGTGCTTCTCTGTATAGCCTACTACCTGTCTTAACTTTTGAGAAATAAACGGTTGGGTTGCTGACCGGATAAAGAAGCATGCCTCACTACAGCGTGTGCTAAACATAAAAGGAATTCAGAAAGAATAGTTGTGTTGGGATTCAAGTGTCAGCTGATAAGGTCAGAAGACACTTATCCAGGGTCCTGGGCTCCTGAAGGGGGAGTGGCCAGCCCTGTTGAAGAGGGGCTGCTGGGATCTTGGGGAGCCCCATTTGTTCCCGCCTTCTGGAGAGATTGGATCAACCTCCATCGCTCATCCATCTGATTGTTCAAGTATATTCCTAACCTGTAGCCTGTTATTGTGAGTGTTAATTTATTTAGCAATAAATATTCATATTATATTGGTATATTTTAAGTGAGATTTACTGCCACATCAGAATAGTAAACACGCACAAAACTAAGAAGCATAACTCTAGTACACACAACTCAGATTGGCAGATTGTATCATGTTTCCCTATAGTGAGAGAGCCTCTACGTCATGTAACTGAGAAAGATAGCACAGTGTATCCTAACCGAAGAACCTTTATGATCCAAGCCAGTGGTTCTCAATCTTCCTAATGCTGCAACCCTTTAATACAGTTTCTCATTTGTGATGACTCCCAACCATAAAGTTATCATTATTGCTACTTTAAAGCTGTAATTTTGATACTGTTATGAATGGTATAAAGGTAAATATCTGTTTTCTGATGGTCTAATGTGACCCCGCCAATGAATAATTCAACCCCAAAAAGGGGTTATTGTAGTAAGAGGTTTCTAGCCTGGACTTTCAGGCCTAGCCTCAAGGTTGGGACCCGCAGTCCCACAGAGACACACAGATGCTTACATTAATTTTAGGCTGATCAGCCTAAGGCCCAGGCATATAACTTGCTAACTCTTCACCCTTAAACTAATCCATGACTCTTATCCTGTTCAGCCATGTGGCTCGGTACCTTTTCGCAGAGCAGCATAGTTGTCCTCTGTTTCTTCTGGCTTTTCTCTGGCATTCTGCTCTGTTCTGCCTATTACTAGAATCTCCTTAGTCTGGTAGCCCCCCCACACACTTCCTGTCTGCCTTTGGCCAATCAGTGCTTTTTATTAAACTCATAGGTGGGACAATTATTTACAATGTAACATCATAAATCCGCTAAAGTTATGACACACAGGTTTAGAATCACTGAAAACTTTATCCTACATGTGTCCAGAGCCATGAGGGAAAATGAATGCAGACTTTAACAATGAGGACATTAACATCTGATTAGTAGAGATTCCCACTGAAATCCACAATCATGTCTCTATTCTACCTGTTATCTGTATATGCAGAAACACTAGTCTCTATAAGACCCATGTTTTCCATGAAGTCTTTCCAGGAGGGCTTTGGGTCTGTTTGCACATGCAACTATAGTACACTTGCATGTACCAGCATGCTTTGCATCTTCCCTGTTGTCCTTTGAAGGAAGATACAGGCATGCTGCCAGCAGAGTCTGATAATTGCTACTCCCTCTGATAACAAGAGTACCCAGAGTACCTTACTAGACTGCCAAAGACACAAGATTCTAAAGGTAAGTGCTGATAAATTCATTCTTCAAATTATTGGCTAAGTTTTGTCTCCACACCTCCAATTTCCAGTATCATTCAAGTGGCTCTTCTGACACTGACCAACCAACAACTTCTACATCAGAGAACTCAGGAGACCGCAATTTCACTTTCCCCTTATTTCCCTCTCTAGTCCGCCAATCGGTTATTTTCCTTTTTTACAAAATAAGTAGCTATTTATAATGTAATAAGGCAGAAAACACTTATTAAAAGTTCTTTGGGCCAGGAATGTAGCTCAGTTATAGAGTTCCTACCTAGTATGAGCAAGGCTCTTGGTTGAGTATCCAGGACAGCAAGGTAGCCATTTTCACAAAATTCACATGAAAAAGATATGTCTTTTCTCCAGTGAAGAGCTTTGCATTTTAAATAATGATTCCCCCCACAAATACTCTGATGGCAGAACAGTCTCTCCAAGTGACTAAAACTTTTTACTGTCTTTTAGTAGTGTTTCATGACATAAACAAAGAAGTGTTAATCTATGTGAGTGTTAAAACTAATGCAGACAACACAAACAGTAAAATGTGATGTGTAATGACCTCAGACACTAGAAGGCAGCAGGATTCCAAACGTCTCCCTTGATGATGTATTTGTAATGAGTAATTTGAAACAAAATTTGTATCTATACAGAGAAAATGGATAACATGTGCAAAATACAATAAATTGATCTGTGCTATAGTTACAATGACTGTGTTTTGCCCAATTGTGGTTTATAAGAATTCCCAGAAGTAGGAATATTATATTATTTGAAAATGAATAATACCAGAAAATTTTTAATTGGGGAAAATTGCTACATTTTCTCCCAAATAATGTTATTATGCATGATTGTTATATATACTAATATGTATGGACATATTCTCTAAAACATATACTTACATAAAAAGTACTGTGGCTAGTCTTCCATCCATTGCCAAAAATATGAAATTCATATGTGGACTACTGAAGTTTTGTTTCGTAGACAATCATACTCACCTATTACATATAGCAGTCATGAGAGAAGGCAGCAATCTGCATATCAGCATTTATTCATGGATTTCCCAGATGATGACAAATTAATCTGGAGCATTTCACTCTGTGGTCCCTACTCCCATCAAAATATTTTAATGTCATTTCTCTCAGAACTAGATTAGACATTACACCATGTCTAGGAGCTTGTATATTGGGAAAGCAGATGAGGAGAAGACCAAAGTGACTGATTTTTAATGGAATTCTCCATCACTCAGTTATCAGTTTTGAATGACCTCCTGCCTGCTTCTATATTGTCATTCCCCCAGCAGATGGACATGAGAAGTGGCACTTGCATTTGATATATTGTGGTGTTCACTCAAATACTTCTCCATGGTGGGGAGATCCTGAAAACCTGTTGTAATTTTTAAATAGGCTAAGTCAAAACTGCATTTGTTCCCCTTAGTCTGCAGAAGGACATACTGTAAATCACACAGTGCATTGAAGACAGTTGACTGCTAACACTGGGGATCTCATGACTTAATGGGAGCTGATACTTGCTGTTCTAACCTTGCATCATGAGGCCGTATCGCATGCCAAGTAAATAAGCAGGGAAGAGATAAGCATCTGATATTTGTGGTGTTGATTCTCATGGATATGGATCGATTTTACTGTACAGTAAAGTCAAAAGTCACTGTCATATCACTGGGATTTTTTTTAAGTAGCTATTCCGGTTGGTTATAGTCAGTTCTAACACTCCAGAAGTCTGATGCTTTGCTGTACTCTTGGATGTTCATAAAAATATTTTAAAAGTGAAATGTAAATACATGCCATTATGAAAACTCTTTCCCTCTCAGTATCGGTGATGTCTCAGGCTTCCTCAGATCACATTTAGATTTCTTCACTTTAATCAATTCCTCCTGTACACAGAAAGACCTTTGATGCATCTAGGACATTCCTTTAATGATCTCAAATGTTGTTCTTGACTTTATTCTCAACTGCTCTAGACTGTGAAAATCAGTGACTGTTTGAAGGAAGGAAGCTCTGACTCCACTTACCTAGTTCCTGTCTGATGGCCCCGGGGCATCCTGAAACTCCAGAGCAGCAGAGTTTTGTGCCTATAGTGGGATTATGTTATTACATTGCAAATAATTGTCCCACCTAATAGTTTAATAAAAACACTGATTGGCTGGAGGCAGAGAGGAAGTGTGGGCAGAGATATCAGACTAAGAAAACTCTAGGAACAGGAAGAATATGCAGAGATGCCAGAGAAGACAGCAGATGCAGAGAACAACTATGCTGCTCTGAGAAAAGGTACCAAGCCGCATGGATGAACAGCATAAGAATCATGGGTTAGTTTAAGAGTAATATACCAGAGCCATAGGATGATCAGCATAAAATTGATGTGTCTGTGACCAAGGGACTGTGGGTCAGGGGGTCTGGGCCATGGAGCCTGGTCAAAAAGCCCAGGCCAAAAACATACTGCAACAAATGGCACCCAATCTGGGTAAAATATACCCACATAAAGCCATAGAAAGCTTAAAATTTGTCTAGAGAATAGAAATGGAGCCAAAAGCATCTTCTGAGTCGTGTCCCTCAAGTGGGCCATGGTAGAGAGACTGAGTGCTGTATACAATTAAAACACAATGTGTTTTATGCATAAAACTTAAGCTGAACAGGGCCAGTTCCTGAGCCTCAATGTAAGCAGGAAGCTATATATGCTGGATTTAAGGTTTCTGTTAATAAGGACAAAAAGGAAACAGAGTCAAAGACTGCTTCTTAATAACAGCAGCATTTTCTTGGGTCAGCTCTGTTTGCTGGAGCCAAGCAGAGACGTGGCTTTTTAAAGAGAAGCTTCTTGGTTCAGCTTTAGAGGCAAAACACTTGTGAGTCTTTTAAGAGGCCCTAATACCAACTACTTAAATGGAGTCAATGAGCAGCAGATGGCTTTGACTTACTTGATGATTTTATATATAGAGACCCTAAAATTCCCCAGAGTGGTAATTGTGGGTTCTACTAGCACCTCTACTAAAAATATAAATCCTATGAAGCTAGACTAGGAGCTGGGTGGAGCCAGCCAGTCACCGTAGTGAAGCCTTTAATCCTTAGCCATACTTTGGCAGATTAAAAGTATGGACAGAAACAAAGAAATAGAGGGAGCTATGGAGTCAGCCACCCTAGCCAAGCAAAGGTGTGGTGAGAAACAGAAAAAGATAAGAAAAGTATAAGTAAAGACAGATTTTTTAAAAAATGCTAAGAGGGTTAGAGTGTATTAAAAAAATATAAGTAGACTTGAGAGAGAAAAGAAAAAGAGTAGAAAAAGTCCTTAAAAATAGGGTAAAAAATAATAAGACACATAAAGATGGAAAATACAAAGTGTGTATGGATGCTGTATTTTATTGTCTTTAAGTTTCTTGACTGAAAATAAAGTAGTTAAAGCTGGTAAAACAACAACAACAAAACCACTTGATTATAAAAGCTGCTGGATTAATTCAACCTATATAGTTTGTAAATGAGTTGACTTTAAAATTGAAATCAAAAGTTATGCTACTTTGGAGGAGAAGTCTTCTTTTTATTTCCACAGAAAATGAGAGGCTGTGGATTTATTCCTGGTTAAAGAAAATAAAATTTGATTGAGGAAGACCCTCAGAAAAGTTGCCAGTGAAAACAGGTGGCCCAAATGATTCCGCATTTCAGAGTACCTCTGCTGCAGTTTCCTCTGAGCTCTGCATCCAAAACAACTTCAAGGAGACTGGCTGAGCTGATCCAACCTCACAGACTATTTTACTAAGGACTCGTCCATAATCCTAAATTTTTCTTTGGGTCCCCATTGGATTGACAGCACGCCCACTTAGCAGGAAGTAGCCAGTCAGTTAGCTGAAGAGCAAGAGCTAGCTAGCAATATGCCAGAGCCATAGGTTGATCAGCATAAAATTAATGTGTCTGTGTATTTCTGTGGGTTTGCGGGACTGCAGGACTGTGGGTTAATAGGTCCAGGCCATGAGACCAGATCGAAAAGCCCAGGCCAGAAACATACTACAAGTGTTTGTCAAGTAAGTGATACTACCCTTAAATTATATTTTTTTGAAATTAAATATAATTATCTCATTTTCCGTCTCCTTTTCTTCTTTTCAGTCTCTCTCATGTACATCTCCCCATCTCTTACTCTCTTAAATTCATGGCCTCTGGCCTTTTTATTAATTGATAATATTTGTATATCACGTATGTGTACATGATATGAATATGCATATATACATGTCCAGGTATATATTCATATATGTGTGTATATATATACATATTCCTAATGATAGAAATACAATCTGCTCTCACTTTCCATCTCTCCCCCAGCTCAACCTTCCCATTCCCTCATGTTCTCATCTCTCATCCTCTCCTATTTCCTTTCCCTTGGCCCCAGGGATCTCATCTATTTCCCCCTCCCAGAGTGATCCGTGCATCCTTCTCTGGATCCGTGGGTTGTAGTCTGGTTATCATCTATCCACTTTTGAGTGAGTATATACTGTGTTTGTGTTTCTGGGCCTGGGATATTTTCTAGCTTCATCCCTTTACCTGCAAATTTCATTATGTCATTGTTTTTTAGAGCTGAGTAGTACTCCATTGAATAAATATACCACATTTTCTTTATCAATTATTTGGTTGAGGAGCATCTATATTGTTTTTGGGTTCTGGTTATTATGAGTAATGCTGCAATGAAAAAGATAACTTGGTAGAGGAAGACATTACTGGACTAAGGAGAAACTTTCTGCTAGGAAAATCCCAGGAATCTACAAAGATGACCCCATCTTAGACTTCTGGCAGTACTACAAAGGGTGCCTGAACTGGTTTATGCCAGTAACCAGACTGATGAATATCCTGTCATCATAGAACCATTCTCCAGTAACTGATGGAAGCAGATGCCAAAGATTCATGGCCAAGTACCAGGCTAAGCTCTGGGAATCCAGTCAAAGAGAGGGAAGAGGCATTACATGAGCATGGGGGGGGGGGTCAAGATCATGATCAGGAAATCTACAGAGACAACGGAATCAAGTTCTTAGGAACTCATGAACTTTAGACTGACAGCTGTTGATCCTGCATGGGACCCGACTAAGCCTTCTGCATAAGGGAAACAGTTGCTTAACTTGAAATGTTTGAGGGGCCCTGGCAATGGGACCAGGATTTACCCATGGTGTGTGAGCTGGCTTTAGGGCTTCATGGGGTGCCTTGCTCAGCCTTGATGCAAGGAGGCGGGGCTTGGTCCTGCCTGAACTGAATGTACCAGGCTTAGATAACTCTCTATAGGGGACCTTACCCTTTTGGAGTAAGGGATGGGGCAGTGCATGGGGGTGGGGAAAGGATGCAGGGAGAGATGCGAGGGGAGTCTGTGGTTGGTATAAAATGAATAAAATTCATTTATTAAAAGTAAATAAATAGGATTTGCTAGAGTCCATATAATGTCATTTATATGCATATGATTATAAGATTTCAGAGCTATATGATAACAATAGACAATAAGTTTTAAGAAATTGAGACTGAAAGTAGAAATTCTAAAAATGAGTTTCATCCTTAAAAAGGAAAACTGTTGTGTTAATATCCTTTTTCAATAAACCTACAAGAAAATTGTATAAAGAATGGTACTTTTGTCATTGGCAATGAAAGTATAGGGGCTTTGCACAGTCTGGAAAGGAATTAAGAGCTGAGGTCTTAAACACACTATTCAAATAAGGACTGGGTATCTATATATAAAACTGACTAATGCTTTTAAACACCATTAGTTCTTGAGAATATCTCTGAACAGTTAATGAGATAAAATAGCACACATCCGGATATAGAAATTAATTCTGAGATTGCATTAGAGATAGGTAAGTAGACTATAGATAGTAGAAAATAAATGTATCACAGATTGATATGAATGGCATATTTATTTGGGACTCAAGCCATTAAACTACTCTCTGCTTATCCTTTTGTAACTTATTAACTCTTGCCAAATTTTATCATTTTCCCCTAAATCTTTCCTTTACAATTTGCTCTCACCAATGTTTATGCCGAATGTATTACTTAGAAGTTTTATCTTTTACAGAAAAGCACATTCGATTTCAAAAGCAAAAGTTTTTTAAGTTTTACTTCACAATCTGATTAGGCAGATGAGTAGTGAGTCGCTATTACGAATAGGGTTCGTCCATCACAAGAAAGCCCAATGAATCGACAAAGCTGGACACATAGGAACTCTCTGAACCGACAACCAGGGAGCCTGCCTGGGACTGACCTAGGCTGCATATGTGCTGTAGTTGTGTAGTGTGGTGTTTTGTGGGACTCCTAACAGTGGGAGAGGGGGATGTTTCTGACGCTTTTGCCTGTTCTTGAGACTCTTCTCCTGGTTGGTTCATCCAGCCTTGATCTGAGGGGAGGTGACTGGTCGTGTTATAACTTGTTATACCTCGTTCGGTTGATATCCCTGGGAGGCTTGCCTTTTTCTAAAGGGAAAGGAGGAGAAGTGTAGAAGGAGATAGGAAGAGGGGAGAAAAGGACCGGGAGGAGAGGAGGGGGAACTGTGGTCAGGATGTATCATATGTGAGAAGAATTATTTAAAAATGATGTCCCTCATTTGTATTTAAGGCAGATTTCCAGGAGGCATGATGTGCTTAGTAAAAAATTTCGCATATTGTCCTGAGGTATTATCGCAATCTCCTTCTTCCAAATCAGAAATTAACAAAAACATCTGCTAGAATTGTTCCTTGTGAAGGTGAGTTGAAGGAACCAAAACCCTAGCAGCTAACACACTAATCAGATGCTAATGCTGGTGAAGGTGTTACAGAAACAAAATCCCTCAAGGAAAACAATGAATCAGGTTCAGAAGAGCAGCCAGGAAGCAACTCCATAACGATAATGCCAGACTAAGGCACATGAAGCTATCACAGGCAATAACTAGTTAAACATGTCCATATTATAGTAGCCTCCAGGTGATTTGGTGATAGTAATGTGCAGTAGGAGTTGCTGGCCCAGCCTAGCCCTCAGATCCAGACCAGCAGTCCCAAATAATCACACAAAGTCTTACAGTAATTACATGTTGTTTGGCCTATGGCTCAGCCATGGTACTTGCTAATTCTTACTCTTAGACTAAGCCATGATTAGCCATGTGGTTGCTGCCTTTTCTCAGAGTAGCATTTCATCTTCTTTCCTCTGCATCTGCTGGCATCTCTTCTCTGCACTTCCTCTTCCCAGAATCCTTAGTCTGGTAGCCCAGACATACTTCCTGTACTCCTTCTGGCCAATTAGCGTTTTATTAAGTCAGTAAGAAGGACAAATACTTACAAAAACAAGAGCATAGCCCCACAGCAGTAATGTGCTACTTTCACTATGTTACTATGACAAATGACCGAAGGGTTTATTTTGTCTCACAATTCCAAGCTTCAGCAGGAAGTGATAGTGTCTAACTATCTTAAAACAGCTAGTTACATCACATCCACAGTTGAAAAAGAAAGAGAGAGAGTAAACATACGCATGTTCATTCACTCACTTGCTTGCTTATGCTCAGCTCAGTTATTCTACTCTTATACAGTTCAAGAGCCTCTGCGTAGGGAATGATACTACCATGGTGGATGGGCTGTTTTCTCATATCAGTAACCTAAATCTTCCACAGACATGCTCATCCTAAGCCAATATGAGGAGTTTCTCACTGCGATTATATTCAAGTGACTTTAGGTTGTATTGAGTTTATAATTATGCTAATCGTCACATTAGTATGCTTTTGTCTTATATAGTTAACTATAGGAAAATTCAATTATAAAGTTTGTACTGCTGGTACTTTTGCTGTACAGTGATATAGATAATGCTATCTCTGGGAATGTGGTTTAAAGGTTACAAACACATGCAGGTTTTACTCTGAGCACTGGTAAACTCATTCTAGGGAACTTTGCTGGCATGGGACATACATATGGCTTTTTCAACACATACTACCTAGGGAAATTGATCTCAGATAAGCCACGTATCTACACACTGGATTTTTAAACTCTTCTCAGGAGTTATACCCCATTGCCTCAAACCATAACCATTGGTCCCCTAGAGCCAGAGAGAGCAAACCAGGAGCAGTCACACATTCCTACATTCAACATTCCCTCCTGTCAAGATAATCCCCAAGTAACATAATATACAGTCATTATATTTCAGGCAACACAAATCAAGAGTTTCATAAAACAAAATAAACAAACAAAAAACAGCAAGGGTGGGCATGTAGGTATATCTCTGCAGAGCTAGAATTTCTCATAATCCAGGCAGCCTTTGAAATGAAAAGGTTATACAATGTATGTCGTGTAAAGTACATCCCAGCCAGTTTTGAGGACATGTTCTCCTTTAAATTTAGTTTTGTTTTCTACAGTGCTGGGAATTGAACCCAGGGCTTCAAACATGCTAACATGTTAAGCAAGTGCTTTACCCCTGAACTATACCCCTATCCCCACCTTTAAGTCCCCCAAAGTTTGGAAAACTCTTAGGTTTTTGTTTTTGTTCTTTTGTTTTTTACGTATGACTATGAAATGGCAATGTCCTTTCTATTTTTACATTCCATTACACTGCACGCTATTTGACGGGCATAAGTAAGGTTTGGTTTTTCTTTTTCACACGAGGCTTGTGTCTAATTCATGAGAACATCCATCCTCTGTATTTCTGCCAACTACTTCTCACACATTCCACCACTGCAGGCCTGATCTCCTGTCATACCTACATCATCCAGTAGCTGTCTGTGTGAACTCCTTAACTCTCCCACCACACTCTGACACTTCTTCCAGGGAGAACAGCCACGGGAGGAGGTTTCTAAAACTTGTATTCAAATCATCCCTCTTAGTACACTCCTAAGTTGACTAATGATGAAGTTCAAATCGTGTACTAATTAGCTCTAGCTTTTTTATCTTCCTCTTAATAGGGAAAATAACTTTTATTTTGTTTTTGGACTACTTTAAATGTATCCCAAATTTCTCTGTGTCTTTAGCTGTTCTTCTTCTTGGAGCTTCTGTTCCTAGATCATTAGGAGTTAGCCATTGTCCAGTCACTCAGTTCCTAGCTCAGATGACACCGTAAGGAATATCTCCCCTAAATCTTTGGATAAAAATTTCCAGCTTTCTCCAGTCACACCTCTTCACATTCCCCTGCTTTTTAGTAGGTTTGTGAAGAGATTTTTTTTTCTATTAATAGTGCTTCTATTTTCTTTCTCATCTCTGTTGATGAACTTTGAGAACAGAAACTCTATCCTAATCATTCCCATTTTCACAGAGCCCAACACTAGCCATATCATAGGTATATAATAAATATCCGCAAATTAGTGCCATCCAAAACTAGCCTTTTGACATTTATTTATATATAGATTGTTATAGTATACTACCTAAAAGATATAATTAATACGTATACTCCATTCCTACAAATGTGATTCTATTCATAGAGTCTACATATTCAAGTGATGATAGGAACACACTCTGTTCACCTAGTTCTTAATTCAGAATGACCATCCCTTTATAAAAGAGAGGCCGTATTGCAGACAGGCAAAGAACATACCATACAGTTGAAGGAAGAAGCTGATGCGCCTATAAGTTGGGTACCAAGGATTACTAGCAGCATCAACAGCTATTGAAAGGCATGAGACACATAGACCACTACAAAAGTCTTTTTAAAGATTTTTAAAAATTTTGTTAATTTGTTGAGAATTTCATTCACACATTCAATGTATTTTGATCATCGTCAACTGTATTTCTTCTCCTAACTCCTCCAGGATCTGCCTCCCCCACTTACCCACGCCCTCTCAACCTCATGCATTTTTTTTTTTTTTTTGGTCTACTCAGTTCAGTTTTGACTATCCATAAACTTAGGCAGGCAGGGCATGGTCTAGCCAACTTATCAGGTCAACTCTTAATGAAAACTGACTCTCTCTACCTTAGAAGTGACCAACTATCCGCAACTCTTCAGCAAGGAGGAAAGGTTCCTGAGCCCTTACACACTGGAATGTTGATTGGCTTAATCTTGCACAGGCAACCACAGTGGCTGTGAGTTGGCACTGTCATATTCAAAAGACTGTTTCTGGTCCTCTCTGACCCTTGGCCCTTGACATCTTCCTGTTTCTTCTATGATGGTCTCTAAATGCTGGGGCAAAGGTATGATATTGATGACCCAATTTTGGCTGAGTACTATGCAGACACTTATTCTCTATATTTTGACCAATTGTAAATATCTATGTACACTACCATCCACTACACAAAGAATAGTCCCTGTTGAATATGGAAAGCAATAATCTTTACAGAGATAACAAATTTATAGAGCAATTCAATACTATGCCATTTAGCAAAGTAATAACAGTAGGTTTACTCCTGAGGTCTATCAGGTCTCCAATCATAGATTCTTGGCTAGATTTACAGTATCAGGCGTGTGCTTCCTTCTGTGGAGTGGGCCTTAAATCCAATAAGAAAATATCTGGTTATCCTCATAATATTTGTGCCATTTTTGTGCCTATATGGGCATATCTTGTCATGCCAGTTGCTACTGTAGCTCATTGGGTTCACAGGTAAGGTAAGATTATTAGTGATTTTTCTTCCCTACCATCCTACATAGCAGCTTTCCGTACTATAAAACTACTTGTTCAGGAAGAGGCCTCCTGAATAGTGCCACCTTGTTTGTTCCAGGCTCTCTGACCAAAGTATGAGAGGGTCTTCAGCAATAGAGTTTCCACATAAGATTCAGGTGGGCAAACATGCGCATTGTTGTGCAGTGACAAGAGTATGTATTATATAAGGGGTCATTGGGCCATCCCTGACCAACAGTTGGAGGAGATGTATCCCATACCTGGCACTGGGCTTTTTCATTCACAACCTCTGGCTTCTGAAGGGAACATTATTCATTGTGTAGAGCAATTCCAGTTAGGCTCTTTTATGTGATCATAATAGGTCTATATATGAAGCATATAAAACAGTGTATTTCCATGGATTTTTTAAATGCTCTTAGAATTATTCATTTTCTCCCTCTACCCTCCTTTATTTCCCCTTCCATTCCTCTCCCCATGTCACCCTGTCTTCCCATTTTTCTCTCCTCCATCCACTCCATATCACTTGAGTTTCACTAGTCTCCCATTCTTTAAGATCTTTATTTCTCATTCCCACCAATGGATCCTTTCTAGTTTCTTGGATTCCACAGACACTCTTAGTTAAACATACAAATCTGAATATTAGACACTAGGATGCACATATGAGTGAGAGCATGAGATATTTGTCCACTAGAAATCCTTATCTTTCTGACCCCATGATTTCAGACTTGTGGTCCCCAGAACCATGCGGGGATAAATTTCTTCTACAACAAGCCATACAGTTCAAGAGACTTTGTTAGAAAACCCAAGGTAACTACGTGTGGCAAAGACCAAAAGAAAAGGTCTCATTAGAGTAAAAGGCAGAAGTGGGTAAAGCATTTACTATGGAAGTTTGATGACTTGGGTTTGGTTCTCAGAACTCATGTAGAAGTATGACAGAATAGAGCAGGCAGCTGTAATCCCATAAATTTGGGAAAAGACAGGCAAACTGCCATAAACCTCCCAGGCCAGCTAGCCTAGCCTACAAAACAGTAACATTTGTTTGTACTCTAACAAATAAAGCTTGCCTGGAGATCAGAGATCAGAGCTAGCCACTAGTTAACCATAGAGGCCAGGCAGTGGTGGCACACACATTTAGTTCCAGCACTTTGGGGAGAAGGAAACAGGAAGTGATATGGACAGACAGAGGGATGTAAGGTGGCTGAGACAGGAGTTTGGCCCTTATCGGCTGAGCAGTTGGTAAGGTAAGACGTGGCTGTGGCTTGTTCATTTGTCTCTCTGATCCTTCAGAATTGACCCCTATATCTGACTCTGGGTTTTTACTAAGACCAATTAGGATTCCTACATAAAATCTGTCTCAAAGTGTTCATGTAATACAGACATCCAAGGCTTTTCTTTGATCACATGCACATCTTGGCAAGAGCATACCTATGCGTACAGATGCACACAGAGGTTAAATAAGTAAATAAATTTAACAATTTATTCTATTGTATTGTCCTTTCTGCTATGAAATCGAGACTGCTTTAGCATTCATGATCTCCTACTAAGAGACTTTGGACATCTCTAAGATTTTTCTCACTTATAAAATAGAACTTGTAAGGCTCCTTCTACAGTGCTATTAGAATATAAAAGTAGTTAACTTAGGCAATGCCCTTAGAACATTGTCCAATAGAGTAAATATTTGACATATAGACTAACTAATATCCTTACCACAAACTGAAATAACTGTGACTGTCGTTAGTAATGATGGATGTGGTAGCCATTAGCTATATGAATTCTTCATTTTACACAGCTATTTACTCACAAATCCCCTGGATTACACATGTCCTGATTTGCTCCAGATGCTAGGTCGAATTTGAAACTTTGACAGCATTTCTTCATAATCTCTGTTCAAGAACCAACAAAACTGTAGTATGATTTAAGTACATGTCATCATCTGCATAACATGACACGAGCTATTTCTGTCCAAACTTGAGCAGAGGTAATCATGAGATAATGAGTTACCTGTGTCTGCTTGATAACTTTTCAGCAAGGCAGAGCCAGCATCAATAAAAGGATCAGATAAGGCACATCCATCTGTGGTGGGTACTTTCATGTGATCACCAAGAAATAAAGTTCTCCAACTTTAGGCAAAGAGCCACTCTTGGGCCCACTCTAGTCTAAAGAAAGCCAGTTATGCTTAAATTCTGCCCTGCTTCTTGGGCATCTTTAAACTATGGCTGGAGGATGTAGAATGAAAAGATTAAGTTCCTGTTCTTCAATTTAAGGCAATTAAGGAAATGCATCCTTTACTTGAGTTGCCCAATGGAACAACTGAGACATTTCCTGAGTTAGACTAAAGTTCTCCAATATATCCTTCTCTTAAGCACAGATATTGAGCCAAACAACACTTCATACTAGCCTTCCTGCATTCAAGTATCTGCTGAAAATGTTGCAGATATCTCAAGATAAACAGTCTTTAAAAATAGTTGACTAGTAACAAAATGAATTTTAGTGATAGAGAACATGCCTGGAATGCTTTAGATCCTATATTTCATCCCCAGTAACACTAATACAAAATATCAATTAACTAACATGAGTTAATCCGCTCACAACACCATTTAGAACATAAATGGAGAGCAGAAGGGATGGCTCAGTGGTTAGAAGCACATATGACTCTTACAGAAATCCTAAGTTTAGCTCCATCACTGTTGGACAGTCCACAACCACCTGTCACTCCAGCTACTGTAGAATCTGATGCCACTTGGCCTACAGGGGTACTTCCACTCAGTGGTACACACTTACACATAGATGATAGATAGACAGACAGAAAGACAAATAGATAGATGACAGATAAAGACAGAGAAATGGATAGATGATAGAGAGATACATTCTCTCTCAAAAATATTTTACCTGAATTTCTTCTAAAATATTGCCTACATATGAATAAAACGAAACAATTTATTCCATGAAAAAGAAACTATGAAGAAAATGTTAATAATTTACTCACACAAAAATAACACATGAGTGAATCTTTTTTTCAATGTATTACTCAGCAGTAGAGGCTAGAAAATAAAATTCACAAGTGAAAATGTATTGACTGCTGTATTGATAAACACATAAAGGGCTGAAGGTGACAGGAAGGGAGCCTCTTCCTGACTAATACCACCTTCATGATTTCTGCATCACCTTGATATTTAAAGAGTATTTTATATTTTTGCTTTTTATTTGAGTTTTATTCTAGTATCAACAAAGGTGAAGAGAAATTAATATTATTCACTCCTTGGGAAACATGAACGTCTGGCTTTTCTTTTTCCCCAAAGTCCCCATCCACATCCACTTCTAGACAATTGGCTTCTCATTGACTTGTTCAGATTGCCTAAAGAAAGCAAAACCATATACACAACATATTCATTCATGTAATAATTAGGAACAATGAGAAGGTCTTAATTATATGGATAGATCTTGTTAGATGGTACTAACTCAGGATTCATTAGCACTGAAGGAAGATGAAGAAAATTTTGGGAAAGGCTTAATAGAAGGTTGCTTTAAATGTCTCTATTATTGCCATTGTGTCTGCATGCAAAAGCTAGAATCTGTTTTTAAACATTTGAGCTATATGTTTACAAGCATTATATAAATCCACTTCAGGAGCAATGCTACAATGTGAGTGTTAATTATCATACTGGTCATTGAAGCCAGTTGCTCCAAAATTTTCTTTTAAGTCTTCCCTTGAGTCTTGTGTAACATTGGACAATATTATGATATTCAAGTATTATATAGGAATATAATTGTTCTCACTTAGAGTACTTAAGATTATAAGGTGCAAATTATAAAGAAGACATAATACAATTTCAAAGCTTGGTTGCATCCATTTTACAGACAAAGAAATGTAGGTACAGAAAGATCTGCAACTCACCTCAGAAGACCAAGCATGTATATATGATAGTGACTTTCCCAAACAATGCATCTCTTTAGCCAAAGTGTCTCTTTTGTGACAAAATTTGTCATCAGTTCATTGTCCTTGAATCTTTAAAGGAAACACAACTGGGACAGAAAAAGTAGTTCTAATGAGCATGTTATTAATGAGAATCAACTCAAAAAGAAGAGCTGTGAACCATTCTGTGCAAAACTCCCTTTCTCAGGTGAGAAGAGTCTGCATTCACAGGGCCTTCTCTATAATGATGCTACAGGATTCTCACTCACAGCCTCTTAGACTATTCACGTCTCAGGTGTATGCAAGGCAGAAAAAGGGTAGAAAAGAATTGGGAGAGCTCTTTTGTTAAAGGCCAAATAGATTCAAACTCAGGGAAAGCATAAGTTTAGACCATGAGGGATAATTTGATAAGAAAATAGGTCATGGCCAACAGAATGACTTATTATTTACCCTAGCTTTTCAGAATAGAAATGTGCTGTTTCTAGGAAACTTTTTTGCATATGTGTGTGTTCACTGCACAGTGTGTGTTCTTTGTTAGAAAAAAAAAAAAATCTTTGGGTTTTTGTCCTAACTGTATTTGAGACAGAGACTCTGCTATTCACTGCTAAGTATTCCAGGGAGGCTTGCTCTCTAACCTCTGACAATTTTTCTGCCTCCACCTTCTGTCTCTCTATGGAGCACTAGGATTATAGACATCCACTACCATCGGCTTTATCATTTACGTGAGTTCTAACAATTTAAATCAGGTCCTCATGCTTATATGGCCGTTTGCTCACCAAAATACCTCTTCAGTCTCCAGGTGAAATACCTTTAATCCTTCAAAAACCATAATTACAGAACTGATCTTATATTTTCTACGAAGCATAATTATCTGAAATTCTGAATCCACCATGCAAGAAACAAATATAATTGTACCATATGTTAAAAATGGACTCACTTTAGTGTTACGCATTTGCCTAGCTATCCTTTTAAACAATTACATGCTCAGTGCATGACTAAACCGCCATATTCTGTCTGATTTCAAGGCTGATATGTCTCTCATCCCCGACGAGGTAAAGCCCTGGAAAGCTGAAGAACAGAATACGAATTAATGGCGCTTTCTGTTTAGATTTCCACAGATTTGACTGCATTGTAGAATTTGAATAACTGTAAGATTTCAGTGTGCTGATATTTCACCTGCGTTATTCATTTGCATGAATTTAATCCCACTTTCTGGAAAATATCATCATCAGGACCACAGCTCTTGCTAAACTGCACCATCAGTCTAAGTGGCTCCCAAGACCCTCATCTCTTTTCATGTGAGAATCCCATCAGTGCATTGCTACTGAGGACCTCTCTGTTCCTTTAACCTGACCTAGTTTGTGTCCATTTTCTAGGCTTCACTCATATTACTATATTTTTAGATTTTCTTTCAGAACAAGATCAATAAACATGAATATCATTGGGGAGAAATGTTGTTGTTCTAGTAATTTCAGGATATTTTGGCAGTGTCAAGAACACTTATGTCCAAGTTTGCCTGCCACAAACATGAAAGGTACTAATTCTTAAACATGAAAACGTTGTTTTACTCCTTATCTTGTTGTATCATAAATGTATAATGCTGCTTATTCACGTGTATCAGTCTGGCTGGGCCATGGCAGACAAGTCACTTCCCAAATTTTGGATTTGCCATCCTCTATAATCTGTTTGCTCTCTGTGTTGCTTAGGCTGGCTTAGAACTCATGTTCTTCATGAGCACAGGATTATAGGAATGTATTACAATGTCTAGCTTTTCTAAAATAATTTTTTCTTCCTCTTCTCTCTCTCTCCTTCTCTCTCTCCATATGGGTATGCATACATCCATACATATATCATATATATATATATATATATTTACATGTATGTGTATATAAACATAAACCTATATGTATACATCTATACACTGTAAGATTTGGCTACTGTTTGAGTATTTCCATCAAAGTTTGATCTTAAGTAGCATTAAAGTGATAGAACCTTTAAGATGAGATCTAAGGGAAGATAATTAGGTCAAAGGACCATTACCCACAGAAGGGATTAATGCCAGTCTCATTGAATGAGTGATTTCCCATGAGGACAATGGTGGCTGACTCTGGGTCTGATAGAAGACAAAATAAGAAATTAAAGATGGCATAGATGCTTTGATGAAACAGAAAACAGGCGACCACGTGCCCAGCCTGCCTCTAGGAATTACAGGAGCCTTTGAAAATATTTTATTTGCTTCTCTACTAACAAATCACTGAGGGAAAAATCTGAAAGCAATAAAAGAAATAACTCTCACAAACATAATTGAAGTTCAGTAATGAAGTATATGGCCATTTCTGGAAGGGGGGGGGGGAATTTCTGGCACCTAGAAAATGGCAGTTGTACATCAGCCACTTCATGTATTACTATAACAAAACATTCAAAAAGAAGGAGGAGCTTACAGTTCCAGGGACATAGTCCAACATGGCAGGGAAGGTGTGGGTACAGGAGAGTAAAGCAGCTGGTTACATGATATCTGTCCTCAATCACGAGGCAGAGAGAGGCGAACATTTATGCTCAGCATTCTTTCTCCTTCCTGTCCAGTCTTGAACCCCAACCCATTCAGTGTCACCCATACATAAAGTGACACATCCCATGTCACTTAATCTAATCTAGAAAATACCTCACAGTTGTGTCCAGAGGTGTGTTCCTGTGGTTTTAAATTTTATCAAATGATGAAAACTGAGATCAGCCATCAGGACAGACAAGATACATTTCTAATTCCTGTGGTTGACCTCATTGTTAAGTGTAACAGTTTGGAGGTGAAAATTAAGTAGAATTCATATTATTTCACCTACAAAAGAAGTAGCAGTTGTACTTCTGTTGTTCCTAAGTGGCTAATGATTCACTCTGTTCACATATAATGGGTTGATCATAAAAGATATAGAAATTTGCTAATGAAGTCAGTACCTGTATGGCCATATAAATCTATTTTCTAGATCATATACTGAATACCCCATGACTCATAAGTAAAAATCTGATTATAATTGGAGCTCATTGAATTTTTGAATCATTAGTTGAGAAATAATTTAAGCAAAATATAAAACTTCCAAAAACAAATATGAAGACCATACCATTCTGCCACTTTAGTTTTACAAGGTAAAGCCCTGGCAAGACTTTCTTTTCAAAGGAGCCATTGCCTATGTGGTCTGTCAATCATAATACTAAAGTAAAGATGTTATTTGTTATTTGCACTTGTAAAATATATTGCTTCTGCTCTGATCCTTTAAAAATTAACGTTGTGCGTATATGTGTGTTTGCACATGTGCATGGAGAGTGTGTGCACATGCACTTGTTTATGCACGCACATGTGGAAGTCAGAAATCAGCTTTTGATGTTTTCCTCTGCCATTCACCCTCTATTTTGTCTTTTGTTTGATTGTTTGTTTGTTTGTTGAAGCAAGGTGTTTCACTAAGCCTCACGATCTTAGCTAGACTGCCCCGCCAGTCAATCCCTGGGATCTGTTTATTACTGCTACCCCCAGTGATGGACAGACAAGTGTGAAACTAAACACATAGCTTATATATGGGTGCTAGAGACCTGAATTCAGGTCCTCATGACTACACAGAAAGCATTCCATTCGCTGAGCCATCTCTTCAGTCCTTCTTTCTTCTCTTTTTATTCCTTACAAAAAAAAAAAAAATGTGTCAAGAATGGCTGGCCACTCTTTTCATCTTGTAAGTGTGTGTAAGAGCCTAGAATGCATTGTTGGACTGAACACATTCTTAGCCATTTGTGGAAGGCGAGAGCAAAAGAAGCACATTGTCCAGGGTTCTCAGCAGATGTAGGGACAGTGTTTTTTTGAAACATGGAAGTAAGAGGGTGTTGAATTCTTAGAGCCAGGTGGATTTTTCAATCAGCCCTCTAGGTGGGTCTGGGGAATATAGAAAGAGTATGTGAATAAAACAGTCTAAACCAGAAAGGCAATAAGTTCATCATTTTTATTCTCAAAAGAATTGCATTCCTTGGTTACTTGATCCAATCCAAAGTTCTCTTAAATAAATTTAGTTTTTGAAGGCCTAAAAGTTCTAACATTCAGTCTAAACTTGGAAAACTGTTGGAAACAAACTATTATTTGAAGTCAGCCCAAACCATGCAAAACATATATATGAATACATGATTTATATTCTCTGAACTAGACCTTTGATGTTAATAACTCAAATTTTCCTCATGAGGTGGCTTAGTCAGTTAATTTCCAAGTGCTCAGTCATTTAATTCCAAGGTGTGTCCTTTGGTTGCTCCAACCTGAACAACAGTGAAGGAAAGTATAAGAATGCAGACAACGGTGACAGTATTTGGCCACCAGAGAAACAAGAAGTGGGAGCAGGAGAGGAAGCAATCGTTGCACAGATATAATAAGAACATAAGTTCACCCACAGGAAAAAGCTGGGGACGGCTGTGTGTTTACCAGCAATCCAGGAGACATTGGAGGTGGAGACAGGAAGATCGTTCCCTTGCTGAACAGCCTGTCATGCTGAAGTTTTCAGTGAGAGATCCTGTCTAAAAGAGAAAAAAGCAGAGAATAGTTCTCATTGGGTCTCTAAGCACAAAGGTGCTGCATCATATGTTCATGCATCATACACCATCCCACCCCCCCCACATATATGTAAAAAGAGAGACTCACCCACACACCCATACACACACACACATGCGGGTGGGGGGGAGATAATAAACTTGAAAGTACAAAATCTTTAAAGATATTAGTTAGCAGTCTGAGACTAAACATTTCTCTCAGTGAATAGTTTCTTTAATAAAGTGATTTTTTGTGGCCTTTACAATCTTCCCAATCTCCGTTGTGTTGGCATAAAATTCTAATTTAAAATAATTTCTTTAAAAAGTATGTCAAAGTTTTAACATAATTTTTTGTACTTTTCCATTTTGGCATACCGAAGATGTTGCGACATGGATTGTAATACTAACTTGTTATAAAGAGCGTACTCACTTGGCAGGGAGGCGATCTCTTGGATTTGGGGGTGCAGGTTTCCCAGAACTCGCAAGCCATTCTTGAAAATTCTACAGTACAAAGCAGGAGTCGGGGTTCTGCACACTTGAAAAGTCCTGGGAATTAAAGTCACCTTTATCTGCTCCTGATTTAAAACAGTGAGTCTTTCTTTTTCCTGTTTGGTGTTGTTTTCTACTAAATAAAAAGGCAAGAACACAGGATTATTCATCATTGTTCAAATGTTCATCCTCAGCAATCTTCACGCTGTGAAGAGAAGGGTTTGCCGTAACTTCCTTCTCTTCTCCACTTGGTTATGCATCTAGGCCTTTTTATTGGAAGGGGGACATGCTTCTGCTCTATGGATTTCTTTCAAGGTTAGATTTGCTTAGCCATTAAAACTCCACACAGTGCATTGAAGACAAGAGATTAGCACCAAGTCAGGATACGGTGGTTACCACACATTAATTGTGGTTTCTTTGTAAGAAAAGAATTAGCCCTTATAGATCCATGCAACCAAAAAAACTATATTTGCATTTGAAAATTGAGAATGGAGGCAGGTGAGCAACAGCAGCATTTGGAAATGTCCTCAGAAAGGGGCTGCTGCAGAATGCTTTCGTTTGGACTCTTTTGTGTGGTAGATTAGATTCTGCAGCCAATCAAATTGAAAGTTACATTGTTTTGCTATGGTGCCAGTTAATATTCAGAGTCTCATTAAATGTAATTACAAGGGGCATCAAACTCAGGGAAACAGCTGGATAAACAGGATTCCTATGGGAAAGAGGAAAAATGGTGCTCTGCCCCCACACAGTCATTCTGGTGACATCTCATGTGGCTTTAGACCTTCCTTGGCTTTTGGGCACCTGGCTGAGACACCAAATTCCTAACTGTCACCCTTTAATAGCTGTTTTTATCTTCAATATCTTTTCATTTGTTTCATCTAAAGGAAAAATATTGTGTTTTAAAGACGTGCAGAACGCCAAACAACGTCATATTTAATTACTGCACAGAGAACTGTTAACGTTTTGTTCTATAACCTCCCAGGCTTTTGTGTGCATGCTTATGCTTCTATTCTGTTTTTTGGGGGTTTTTTCTTTGTTTTTTTTTTGTTTGTTTTGTTTTGTTTTGTTTTTGTTTTTGTTTTGGGGGTTTTTTTTGTTTTCTTTTTGGTTTTTTGGTTTTTGGTTTTTTTTTAGCAACAATGAAACCATCCTCTTCCTACTCACAAAACAGCGTGTTTCATAACATGCTGTCCTTCTGCTTCCTTAGATGGTGACACCATAAAAAACACAATGCCTCTTTCAAGTAACAACACTGGAGAATCAACAGAGCCCTACCATCCAAAATTCTTTGCCTAGAGATGACAATAGATGTTCCACAGCTTAAAAAGTATGGCCAAATAAATTTTTAAGAAACAAAGAATGAGGAACTGAAAATATATCTCGGTCAGCAAAATGCTTGTCTGTCAAGAATGGTCCAATGTACGGAACACACACAAAAGCAATACAAATTAAAAAGAAGCAGCCACAGTGGCACATGCTTAAAATCTCAGCTCTAGGGGGCAGAGACTAGCAAATTCCACCATGTAACATATTTGGTCAGTTCTAGGCCAATAGAGGTTCTGTCTCAAAGGAGATAGATGCACCATCTGAGGTCATCCTCTGGCCTCCACATACATATGCATGCATACACACACACACACACACACACACACACACACACACACACACACACACACACACACACAATGTGGAAGAAATAGTTAATTATGTATTCTTTATAGTAAGAATCTAGAGTCAAATAGAACAAGCCAGGATAAAAATACATTTAAAATATGGTGGAGCAGTGTCCAAGCAGTAGAACATAACACATAAGACAATAATAGCACAGGAATCTCCAGGTATTTCCTATCTCTAGAACCCTCCATGGGAGGTTAAACCACGTCCTTTAAAATCCCTCTGCTGGCTCTGACTTCATTTTCTTAAGAGTACTTACCACGAGTAAGTCCAGGGAGCCCAGATGATCTTGCCCTGACCTGCTATTCTAAGCTGCCTTCCTACTGACTTTTGTTTGGGAGTTGTTTTGTCTGCCTTTCCTTCTTCCTTCATTGCCTTTGAGAGTTCATCACAGGTTCTTGCCTCTGCTTTTGATGCATTTACCCTAATTTTTCTCATTGTCTACTGCTCATGATGCCATTCTTCCCAGGAGAAATCTTCCTTCAGAGAAGGAAGAAGCAGAGAAAAACAACTTCTTGCCAGTCTGTCTCCTACACTTGATTGCTTGTTTGTTTTTCCATACAAGAAATTGCTATCTGGTGTTCATATTTACATGTTAACTGAATGACTTTCAGTTGAGCTTTCGAAGATCTTCCAAAACATATTAAAGTCTGAAATCAGTACTGTGTCACTATCAATTGGTTATTCACTGACACCATGTTAACAGGGGGTACTACAATGGAGGGTTGTGGTGGGATTTAGGTGTTAGTTGATAAGGTTGTGAGACGTGTCTTTAGAGTCTTGGGAGCTTGAAGAAGGTGTGGCCACAAGGGCATTAAAAATAACTATGGGCTCAAAGATTTAATCTGTGGGTAAAATTCATTCAGATACGACAGTGATGAAAGGGATAAATGGAAGTACCTGAAAAAGGGAATGGTGGAGAAGAAGAGAGAGAGAGCCCATCAAAATGATGTGATACAGTTTTCAGTCACACTAACTATTAAAAATGTATCAGTTTCACAAAGAAGCTAACCATAAAATCTTACCGATAATGTAAAACAATGCACCAAAAAATAACAATAACCCATTAAAAGGGCAGATATGAGATAAGTTTAGAATAGCTAATCAAAATTTTGCAACGCTTCTGACTTCCCATGCATTTTTATCAAAAGATGACCCTTTCTTGACATAAAAGCAACCCAAAGCCTGGATCTCAAGCCATGAGACCATTCTACTGTAAGGTTCCACCCAAGTTTTCTATTCCTACTGCATTAATACCTGAGGAGGAAGAGGAGGGATAAACAGAGAGGGGTTGGAGGAACACTAGGGAGAAACCACAGTTCTGGCCCAGTAGATGCTGACAGGAAGCTACTTTACTTCTCGGCTTTGCAGCCTCATTGCTGCTACACACAGGACAACCTTATTGTACCTCGATTCCACTCCCTCGCTCACCTCTACTGCCATGTCAGTCTCTAGCTTCTCGCTACTCTGCCATCACCTCTACTCCCTGATGCCTTTAACCCAATAATTCTTAAACTCCAGTGTCTGGAAATCCCCTAGGACCATGGAAAATAGTACACAGTTGTCACTGAGGCACCTCTGAACGTGCAATGCCACACTCCAGATCTAGGCCTCCCTGACAGCAGAGTCAAGGCAATCCATGTCAGTAGACTCAGAAGGAAACAAAGGTCATCCACGTTGAAAATCGCCTGTTGTGAACTTCAAAGTCCACTTCTGACCACATACTCCCCTGAACCTGAATCACTGATTTCTGAGTTTTCTCTTCAGGGTCTAGACAAAACCCTGCAAAACCTAGAGAATTGTTCAGCTGCTGCTTCAGGCTTGTGGGCCGTCAGCAGTACACTTGTTCAAAAGCTAATGAGGTTAATGTCTGCCTGTGTGGAAGATGGGGGTATGCAAAAAGAGACAGGCAGAAGGGAGCCCATAATGAAGGAATTGAGAGAGTTTCTCTTGTCTCCCTCTATGACATAATCCAAAACTGATTAGGAAACCCTTACCAAGTACAGGCTGAGCTGCTGGGGCTTAAACCGTTGTAACACAGCACAAAACGAGGGGGCAGAGATAGTCTCTCTTTTACCTCCTCATTATTGAAGCATGTTTTCCTCCCAAAAGATCTGAGCACAAGCTCTTTCTATGCATATGAGGGCCCCAGAGTCACAAAACAGCCCAGGAAAAACAACACCCAGTGCACAATATGCTCATTGTTTTGATTGAGACATTGCTGTTTGAAATGCATTTGTTTCTGCCTCTCGTAAATACTCCTCCGCAGCAGGAAAAAGAAAATATAACAATAATAAATGCATTGCAAATAGAGGCCCAGACATCTCACACTTATAGTCAAGTCATCACGGTTCTATCCCATCTTTCAATTACAGTCATTAATTGAGGATGTAACCCAGAAACAATTACATCCATGAAATTCTAATGAGTCTCCTGCAGCTCATATCAAAAGCAAACAATGAGAAATGCATGCTGGTGCTGGAGTCTAATCCAATTGTGTCGATTAAAATAAAGAAAAGCTTTTTTTGTAGCATGTAAATCCGACTCTTTGCCTCTCCATGGTTTTCATTACTCGGGGAGTGACAGACTCTCTGCATAGATTTGCTTATCTAACAAGCTGCCATCTCTCAATTATGTGCAAAGCCCATGGTGAAACTCGCCAGTGGGGAATATATGCTGCACAGGGGACCCATCTTGGAGAGACTCTCCCATTTCCATATGAAAAGTCGATTCTTTGTTTACCTGAATGAAGTGGGAATATGCTTCAGATTTTACTACAGCAAAACTCATAATAATAATCACATTGATGATGATTTTGGGAGAGCTTAGTGGCAGCTTAATCCTAAATCTTTTCGATTCTCTAGGAATAATAAGATAACAAAAGAAAAAGAAAAACAATGAAAACTATGAACTATTTTCACCTAAAAAAGAATACAAAGAAAACACATAACTTTTAAAGTGGTGTGTGTGTGTGTGTGTGTGTGTGAGTGTGTGTGTGTGTGTGTACATATACATATAAAACCGCAATCAGTATTTAGTATATATAGGGGCTTCTAAAAAGCAAAAGCTAAAACTTCAGGATCCAGCCCTGTCACTCTTTGGTATATATTTGAAGAAATAAAGTCAAGGTATCTTAGAGATACCTGCAAACCAGTGCTCGTTGAAGCAGTCTTCACTAGAGTTAAAGAATCAGCCTGTACACCCATCAATTGGTGAATGGATAGGTGACTCACATACCAGTGGAATGGTATACGGTCACAGAGAACACAAGTAGGAAAATAAACAAAGACAAGATTACATCTTAAGCAAAAATAACAGACTCCAGCACCATATGACTTTTGTCAAACAGACTTAAAAGAAGAAAGAGAAATATAATGGAAGGGGGACTGTTTGGAGGAAAACAGAGCCAGCAGGATGAGGACAGGAGAATAAAGAAGGATGAAAGTTGGTACAGATAGTGGAAGCACATTGTGTACATGTATGACAGTGTCACGACGATACATGACGAGTGACATGCATCAAGATGGCAAGGACTGTAATTTACTGTGAAAATATTACAGCATTTTTTTTTTATAGAAATGCTATCTCCTGAATTCTAAATCATAGAAAGTATTGTTGGGTCAAAAATCAATAATTACATTCATGTTTCAATATGAGCTAGAAGCCAACACTAATATAGACTGTATCCTACTGCCTTATTAGCAGAAAGAATCAATGTGCAATAACGTATTTTGTATAAGATGGTTGTATTTCTAATAAGGATAAAGAAAGAGAAAATGTGTGCTAATAGCAAGGCTGCAATTTTTGTTGCTTTTTAAAATAATACTTCTATTCATTCTCTGAGAATGTCTTAAAATGTGTTTGATCATTCCCTGACAACTCCACTAGATCTCTTGCCTTACCTACCCATCCAACTTTGTGTCCTTATGTTAAAAAACCCACAAGTCCAAATTGTGCCCATATATTCTTGGGTGTGAGTCCAATCTCTGGAGCGTTGTCCAAGTGAAACTGTGTAATGGAATAGCAGAGGGAAATAAATGCCAGAGCAAGACGTGTAGAATCAGAAGCCAAGGCCAGAAAAGCTACCACAGATAGTAAAACACCGGCTTTGGAGCCAAGGTAGTCAGAGCACAGAGGACACCTCCCAGATCATGAAAGACACTGGAATTTCCCCTTCTGGGCTCATAACCAGTAGACCATTTAGTCCTTCCATTTTATCTCTCTTCAGGGGTTGTTGTCCTACCACAGAAATTTCTGATTGTACTATTTGGAAGTAATTCATTTCCCAGATGAAAACCAGTTTTTCATTTGGACAGACCCCACTTCTAGGCCTAGCCGTACCTAATATCTACAGTGAAGCTTGTAGACTTCAGAAGTGATGATATTTAGATGTGAGAACTCTGTGTGTGTGTGTGTGTGTGTGTGTGTGTGTGTGTGTGTGTGAGTGAGTGTGAGTGTGTGTGTGTGTATGTGTGTGTGTGTGTGTGTGTGTAAGAGAGAGGGGTAATGTGATGTTTATGCATTTGAATGTTCATATATGTGTATGCATGGGAAACCCTGAGGCTGGTATAAGATGTCTTCCTCAATAGCTCTGCAAGTTTCTCGTCAAGCAGAGCACACTGTTGAGGTGTTGTTATCAACTACAAGCTAGAATCACCTCAGAAGAGAAGAAACTTCCCTTAAGGAATCACTTCAGTCACATTAACCTGTGGAAAGCTGGCCTGAGTGCAGGTTGGTGGAGGACTCAGACATTATGGGTGGTACCACTCCTAGTAGGGGGACTGGGGTGTATCAAAAAGCTGGCTGATCATTAGTCGGAGAATAAGAGATAGAGCAAGCCAGTAAAACACTCCATTGGGATCTCTACTTCAGTTCCCATGAAAATTCTTGCCATAACTCTCCTCAATGACAGACTGAAGTCTATAAGCTGAAATAAAACCTTTACAGATTTAGTTTTGATCATGGTATTTCTCATAGCAACAGAAAGCAAAGTAGAACGATATTGCTCTGAAGTTAGAAGTACTGAATTTATCTTTGAACCCAATCCCAGTAAAAAACAAAACACACACCCCCAAAAAGACCCTCATTTCTCCAAGAAAGGAAATACTGTATAGTCAAAACAAATGATGTTTGAGTGCTTTCTAGTCTTCAAGCACAATTTTAAGTGCTTTATAATGCATCAAAGATGTCACAAAATCTTTGGACAAGGCCTCAAGGTTTTACTTTGTAAACCATAAGTTCACATACCAGAAGGTCAGTGTGCTCAGTATCAACATTATACTGTTCATGTATTGTTATGCTATAGAATTACTATTATTTTTGTTATTATTTTTATTAACTTTGAAAAGAGAAAATTTAGGTCATAAATGTTAAAAATAGAAGCTTATAATAATACTTTTGTCAAGCTAATAAATAGCCAAAGGGTTTTTTATTTTTCTACTTCCATTCTTGGCTCTGCATCCATCTCCTTATGGACCAGCCCATCTACTCAGTCAGGTACCATGTGTTTACTGAGTATATTTTGTGGCAATGAGGTAGAAAACTCATGGGTCAATGTAACAATTTTGCTGTTGTTATTTGTTTTGAAAAGTAAAAAGAACAGACATAGACCCTGCCTGCAAGGGTTGATAATCTAAAAATAAAAAAGGAAAGAATCATTGCATAAACTTAGAAATGTTTAGTCATCTAATCATCCCTTGCTGCCCAAGGGACTTTCTCACACTTAGAATTATACCATGGTTTACATTTTTTATATAAGCAGCTACATTAATAACATACTTTATACAATACTAATTACATTTTTTAAATGTATAGTGAAGAATTGGCAAGCAAAAGAATAAAGCACTAATTAGGAAAAAAATCATTTAATTTTTGTTTTGATTTTTTTAAAATGCTAACTAGAAACAACAGAAAACTCTGAGAAATCACATTTTGGAGCCCTGACTACATCTATTTTCAGAGAAATTTTACTCATGGAAAAATAGATGCCATTCTTTAGTAACCTTTGAGAATGGACACTATAAATATAGCAGAATGACATTTGTGATTCCTATTAAAAGAAAAGCAAACAGTTCCCCTTCAACTCTGGTACCAGCAAGTAAAGAGTTCACAGAAAACCGTGTGCAATTATAACCCTTTGGATACCTTGGAATGCTTCTAAATATTTATGTTCTTACTGGGGTCGAGAAAATAATGGGAAATACGTATCATGAGCTACTGCATAATCGCATTGAGGCAGTTCTGGTTCCAATACTGTCCTACATTTGGTGAAATGAGGGGACTCACCATCTGTCATCAATAATGCTGTCAAGAAGATTTGAAAAGCATGTGATTGGGTTTTGGCAGCATGCTCTCTGTTAAAATATTGTTAGAGGTGAACCTGGGAAGTCCTAGTGCATTTAAAGGAGACACAAATATCCAGCACATAGGCAGCTGGGGCCTGGGTGCTGTAGTGTTTCATTTAGCAGAGACAGGGATTTCAGTCGAGTTGGTAGAGAAGGAGTGCTGTGTTTGTATATAGAAGCATCAATGTTAGTCTTCACAATAGAGCACTTGCAGGCAAGCTGTAAAGATGACACTGGGGACAAGCATCTGTCTAACATATTAGGGAAGGGTCCCCTCCTCAGTGAAGGAAAAACTAGAGAAGAGAAATTAATAGATGAAAGACAGGGTTAAAGAAAAGTTATGCTTAGAAGCCACAGAGAAATGGCTTTGCCAAAATTATGTCACTTTGGATACCTAGGCGTGTTCATATCAGGTCAGAAGAGACAAATAAAGGGCCAGTGGTGATGGGGCAGACATTGAAGTAGCTAAGCAGATTTCACCGTGGACAACAGATACACAATAATCTCAGGATGCAGTAGATTCAGCTTCTCCATACTCTGGGTTTGTTTCCTAAACTGCGTGGAAGATCTACCCAACCCATCTGCGTTAGCCAGCAAGTCCACAAAACATCCAAGACCAAGATTTCAAACCATGTTGGCATATAGTTATACATAGGAACAAAGGGGATCAGAGGTAAGCTGTGCTTATCACTTTGGCCCCCTAGAATATGATTATGATCAGATTTTATTAAACACTCAGGACTTATTTTTTGTGGGGGAGATAAAGCATGGAAAACTATGCCATCTAAGAATTTTTTCATTCAATAAAAGCTTTGTGAGAAGTTATTTAGACTTGTCAGCATGAGATTAACCGAAAAGGCCCCCAGCATTGGCTAAGCAATATCCAATGAATATTTTCTTGAGCTTCTGTATAATATTGGTAAGAGTGTAGCTTTTTTGCCTTTTTTATGTTGTAAAATGGGCAAAACAATACTTGTTTGATGGGACTATTGTGAGAATACAAAAAGAAGGAAATATTCAACAGGAGATCAAATCAAGTTAAAGCTTAATTTGAATATCCTTAAATAGCGCACAATATATATGCATATACGTATACATAGGTAATGATCACCACTTAAATGAAGCATCTTCCTTCCTCAAATGTACAAAAAAAAAGAGATTAACACTCATCAATCCAAATTGATTTAATGAAGCTTGATTGGAAAATGAGTGATGACTGAAATGATTCCAGGCAAATGGGTCCCTTTGGCTGATAGAGCTTTATACTCAGTTTATTATTTATACTTACATGTCTCTTAGGTAATTTTGAATATATTTCACTGAAATATTTGTCTATTTCCTGATTCATCAGCCACTGAAGAATGAAGGTTATTTTATCTACATCTTTCATGTGTTTTCCATTAAGTTGATGGTCTAAGAGGGAAGTACATGAGGAAATATGGACAGAGTTTCAGAGTTTCCATCATTAATAATATTGAATGTTTCTTTCAACATTTGTAGATGCTTTGTGGATGTGAAAAAAAATTAATTCCAAAAGCAATGTCTTATGGGATTTGCATAAAGCACTGTGAGAATTGATCTTGATTGTAGGTTTCATTGGATCAGGAATAAACCAAACCAAGAGATGTGCCTGGGAGGGCATTTCAAGGCAGGAATTAGCTGAGAGAAAGACCCTTCCTTAAAATGGATACCTTCTCTGGTAACAGAAAAGATAAAAAAGGTCCAAGGGTAAAATCAGTGCTGCCTACTTGCCTACCTTCACCTCTTCTGAGCAAGGACATCTGTCCTCTGTTGATGCTTCCTACCATGATTCACTGCCATCTTAACCCTGCTACTTTGTCCTTTCTCTACTGAATAAAATACTGCAGCTTTCCCACATCACCCAGGTCCTCTATGTCAGGTTTGGACTACTAAGACATCAGCCTCATGATCTCATCACCACCAGGGCATCTAGAAGACTGAGAACATTAGAATGCATATTCCCCCTAGTGGTTCTGTTAACACACACACACACACACACACACACACACACACACACACACACACACACACACACACCTCCATTTAAACAGAACTTTGAAAGTTCTTAAATAATGCAGAAAACATGTTAAAAATTATAAACTGGTTGTCTTATTTTAAATTAAGGACTGAAACACACACAATAAAACACGTAATACTCACAGAAAAAGTCCACCAAGTGCTCCCCATCCCCAGTCCTATGACTTAGCACTATGAAACAGAATTTATATTGAGATATAATGTGTAAGTATTATAAAGTGTTCTCTCAGCAGAAAAAAAAAAAAAACCCAGAGTTTTCTTTAATTATGTATGTATTTACATATGTTACAGCCAAAGACAACTCTAGCCTTGTCTTGGCAGGCAAGAATAGTTAGTCAACTCAAAAACAACACTTTATTTCCTTAAGTAATTACTTAATTAATGCCTTCTGTTTTGATTATAGTTTTAGTAGATGAAAATACCTTTGATTTTTAGTGCTATATCTGAACTTTCTGCATTTCTTAGATACAAAAATCTAAGTAAACAGTGTATTTAAGTAATAAGCATCAGCAACAACTACAAAAAAGCCACACTGGGAATGCACACATGAGATTACTATACCAAGCAGCAGAAACCATCCCAAAAAACCTTAACAGTTGAACTTTATAGTAATGATACACTATTTTCATCAATTTTCAGCTCACAAGTGCCGAAGATAATCAAGCAAAATCCATACTTTTCTCAGTAGTCGACTGGAAAGGGAAGTGAGTAAGCTGAAGCAATTAAGCAAATGGAGGAGGCTATAAACAGGACAGCCAGGGCACAGTGAACACTTGCTTCCTGGCAGCAGCTCTTGTCAACCCTTACAGTGGCTACAGTGACTTCCTCCTCACAGCCATAACTGTGTCGCATGGGGGGATAAACCCCATTCCAAACAGTAAGAGCATGTCTTGGTTAAATGTACCTAGTTGTAATAGGCAGGATTTGAACTTAGCTCAGGATGACTCCAGGAATGCAGGGCTACAGATACATTTTTACAACAAACCTAACCAAATTCAAGACTTCAGTTTTTTTTCTTTTTACCTTATTTTATGTCGTTTATATTTTAGAAGATTCTGTGTAAACAGAGAATCAATGAAATGTTTCGGGCAAGAAGAGACATATTGGCTGTTACATTAGTCAGGATTTGTCAGAGAAATGGAATGACATATATCTACTATTTTTAAAGGTTTAAGTTAAGTACCCAGCTCAATAGTTTTGGAGGCCATCAGGTCTTAAACCTACAAGATAACCTAACAGTCTGCCATCTTACACTCTGAGATGATATATTAGCAGAATCCTCTCTTCTTCCGGAAAGGTCAACATTTCTTCAGATTTTAATCTTCAGCTGACTAGATGAGACCCACGTACTTTATGGAGGGCAATGCTTTATGCAAAACCTAAAGATTCCATGCTTTGTTTACACCCGTGGGAGGTCTGCCTCTTTCCAAATACGACTGAGGACCGTCTGATATTTCTAGAGAAAGCAGGTCGATTTGGGTACCGTGAGTTAAGTAGAAACACAGGAATTAGGAAAGATTTGAGGACAGATTTGAAGGTCAGAGGGACATAAATGCACCCATCTGCAGCCAAGATGGGGCTGGTGGGGGCACTGGGTAAGGCTCTGTGTCTTTAAGAGAATAGAGTGAGTTTCAGATCCACTGAAGCTGCAAGGAAAATGGATCCAACCTGTTTGATGTGATGCTGGGAACCAAACTCCAGGTCTCTGTAAAAACAAGGGAGCCTCACTGCTGAGCTATATCTCCAAACCATACAAATGCATGCTAACCGGCACACCTTCCTCAAGTACTTACGGGCGAATCCATGTTTAATTGGCACACCTATGTAAAGTAATATGAAATGTCTTTTCATTGTCTCTAAAATATGTACCTCTTATCTAAATCTATAACTTGTGTCTGAGATTAAATTCATTTACTTGCATCATAGAACTTTTTCTGTCTTTAAACACACAGTCTATGTATTTTCTTTAAATCTAAAAAAAAAAAAAAAACGTGCATCAGGAGAGAGACACATATCTGAATACTTTTGTTCAGTACCAGTTGTCACTGTGAACACTGGGTTGGCTTTGAATATGTGTCCCTCCTGCCCTTGCTTCTTGGCTCCTGAGGTTACAGATGCAGTTCACCACACCTATCTGGATATAATAATGTTAAGTCTGGTCAAGCCATTTGGACATTCTCAAAAGCATATTTAGACCATTCATGTTTAATAAAATCTTAAATAGTTATCTTTATTTGTTATGTTTGTTGTTCCTTATTTTTGCTTTTTCAAATTAATCTGATGCCATTTTAATTCATTTAATGTTTTAAACTTTCTCAACATTTGCTCTACAGTATATTATCCTAACTTACCACAGCCTTAATATTTATACTAATTTAAAAATAGTATTTTTAAAGATCTTTACTCCCATATCATCTTATTGTTGCATTATTGGGCAACATTATTGTAACACTGGGCATTTAAACATTGTGCAACATGATCTTATTGTGACATTGCATGCATTTATATATGAAAGGTCCCTCATATAGCATTGAAGCAGTCATTTAATTGATATTTATACACTACCTTACCTTTTAGGAAAAGACAGTGAAGAACATATTCTCACAAAAGACTTTATATTTGTTCACATTTTTTTTATCTATAAATTTAATTGTTCTCTAGAGCTTGATTGCTTTTGATCCTTTTTAAGATATTTCTCAGACCAAAATGTTTCCTTCATCTCTGTTTGCTGAGATAACACTATATTTTATATTAATTTTCAAAAGACAATTTGTTGGATGTATATGCCTAAGAGGTTTCCAAGGGTCTGTGGACCATCCTGGCCTCAGCCAGTTCAAACTGGCTATAACTGGTGCCTGAAAGCATGTGCTCATAACACTTCCTCATAGCCATGAAGGCCCCTTGCGTGGGGTCTGCTTGGGGCCTTTAGCAACAGATGCTCCTGATGTGAGATGACCTGGACCAGGTAGAGAGGACCATGCCACAGCAGCAGATGCCAGCAAAGCAAAGCCCTTGGCTGGGTGGAGAGTGTGTAAGGCTTGTTCCTTCTTGAATAAGTAGAGTGTGTTGTTTTCGTTCGACCTCACTCCTGAGGAGTCTGTGTTTTTGATTCAACCCCTGCTTGGTGCCTCTCTCAAGGGAAACTTGCGGGGATTTTGCAACATCCCCTCCAGCCAATTAATGTTGGCAATAGTGTTCTCAGGGACTATTTGTATCCCGCAGTCTATGAACTATGTTATTCCACGGTGTGTGGACTTTACTCTCTTTCTCAGATGTCCATCATTATCATTGATTAAACTGGCACTTCCTTGCTTGTATAGTCTCAGATTCTCACATTGTTTTCAACAATGCAGCTCCATGATATGAAGTGATACCCATGAGCCATTCTGATATGTTAGGTACGGATGATTTCTGCACTGACTTTCTGATAGACTTCGGTCATTAGTCTTCCAAGTTTGAATTGCTGTAATTTCCTATCAAAGTTCACGTGACTCTTCTTTACTCCATTTTTCTTTCAGTTACACACATTTTGTTGGATTTTTTTTTCACAAAACTCAAAGACTTTGAGAATCCTTTTTCAATATCCTTTCTCCCTCATCTGCAAATTGGATCATCTTTACTGAACTGTCTTCAAATTTGTGAAATTTTCATTATGTGATTTCAAATCTTTTCAGACTTATGTAGTAAATTATCATCTCATTTTATAAAATTTTTACTACAGAAAAAAAGAGGAAAGAAAACTTGAAGTGACCTAAATAGGTGGGTGGTAATACCATTAACTAAAATTACGGACATAAACAATGGCAAAGGACCTTAGGGGGGGTGGGGTGGGAGGGTGATTCTAGAAAGCCTTGAGTTTGAAATAAGTGAAACACATAGTAATAGATAAAATAGAATGCGAGAATTTTGCATTTAGTGATGTGGGAACATCTTTCTGTATGATGTGAATATCAATCTTTAAATAAAGGAGCTATTTTGGCCCTTGACAGACACCATAGAGAAAGTACATGGGGGAATCAGAATAGGTAGGAAAGGAAGGGCAGAGTCAGACAGACCAAGCCAGCCACCCAAGAAGAAACATGTAAGGAACACAGGTGAGCCACGAGTCACGTGGCAGACAGACTAATGGAAATGGGTTAAGTCAAGATGTAAGAGTAAGTTAGCAATGTGCCTGAGCCATAGGCCAAACAGCATGAACTTAATATAAGCGTCGGAATCATTTGGGGGGCCTGAATAGTGGCGGGTGGTTAAGAGATCTGGGGCAGCAGGTCTGTGGGTCTGGATCTCTGGCTGCCCGGGACCAACAAACCTTATTGTAACAATTTAGTGTTCTGGAAAAGATGCTCCTAATGGTTAGCAACTTGACAGCGGGGAGCATCCATCGAATAGAAGACTACGACATAAAAAGGGGGCGGAGCTTTGAGAGAACACTGTCAGCAAAGTGAAGTGCCTCCATAAGGAAAGCAGGAAGTATCAGACTCCAAAGGAGGCAAGAACTGGGATCGCTCATTGGATTCAACTGGGGACTATTGTTTGCCCATGGCAAAGTGCTGTGTAGCCTCCCTTATGCCAGTACCAAACTGCAGATGAAGAACAGACAAAGTCAAACATATAAAGACACAACTGCCACGTGAAAAACCAAGTTGGTAAAAACAATAGACACAGTATGATCCCAAATAAAACAGATCTAAGTATGCATGCCAAGAAAAGTCTGAACTATACATCATAGCAATTAAAATGGCCAACATATTATAGTTGTGCTTGGTAGCATGAGTCCTCATAAACACTTTCTGTGTGCTTGCATCATCCTGTTTAACTTTTAGAACAACCCCACTTTGGTCACAACTTGGATAAAGTAAAGCAAAGGCAGAGACAGGTGGGGTAACTTGGTCCAGGTCAAACAATGGGTATATGGTAGAGGCGGGAAAGAAAACAGTCTAACTCCAAAGGCTGTTTAGGTCAGACCATCATTTCAAATGCTTTTCCACATCTGTTGGGACTGCGGTAGTGCCTCTTGCTTTCTCTTTTGATAGTCCTTATGCATTTTGTCAAATTGTCCATATTTATTTTCTGAGGAGAAAAGATTTGAGCTTAGTATGGAGGCACATACCTGTAACCCACACACTCAGAAATCTGGAGCAGAAGAATCAGGAACTTGAAACCAGGCTGGGTTACAAAGTGAGAACCTGTCTTAGAAATAAACAAACAAACAAACAAACAAACAAACAAACAAATAAATAAATAAATAAATAAATAAATAAATAAATAAATAAATAAAAATTACAAATAACAGATATTAAATGAAATAGAGCTCCCAAAAGGGCATCCTTTTAAAGATTTGGACAGAAGAGATTGCTGGAATAATTCAATGATGGAATAATCTAAAGAAAAGCTCCTGATTTGTTTGACTTTTCCTTAAGAATAACATAAGTAAATAGTAAAGCTGTATGTATCACTAATGGATAAAAAGACTTTAAAGATACATGGGGAAAAAAGATATAAGATGGATTTGCATATTTGAGTACAGTGCTGTGGGATGGTCTTACTGTATGCTGTGAATGTGTGTTAATAAAGAAGTTGTTCTGGCCTATGGCAAGACAGAAGACAGCCAGACAGAGAACCTAAGAAAAACAGAGGAAGAAGAAAGGTGAGGTCAGGGCAGATGTGATCCATCCCTCAAGAAGCAAGATGGAAAAGTACCAGTAAGCCAACCAACCACATGGCAATTAATAGAAATAGGCTAATTTAAGATGCAAGAACTAACTAATAACAGTCTTAATCATAGAAGAAATAATTTGTAATTAATATAAGCCCCTGAGTAATTATTTATAAGCAGCAGGTGGACCACAGTGGGAGAGATTCATCTGGGCTTCAGGGGTAGGTGGGACCAAGAAACTTATGCCTACAACAGTGTTTCTGTAGGACCAATGTGGAAGAACATTCTAGACTGTATGGGAAAATCCAGAGACAAGATTCTGTATACAAGACACTGTGCCAATGAACCAGAAGAGTCTGGGACAGCATCAAAATAAGGGTCTAGAAATTCACCTAAGTGAATACATGTCTGAGTTTTTCAATATATGAAATATGTTAAGATCTTCTCACAAAATGATTGGGGTAGGATTAAAACTTGAGGGTCTATAAGAGGGCGGAAACCTTCAGGTGTGATGGGAAGCTAGCTACTCAAGCCCAGGCCCTTTAAAGCTGTGGGCAGAACAGCAGACTATCCATTGCTCTCAGCAGCTGCTTTAGTCCTTTGTAGGCTCTTCCACTGGACTGTGAATTTCTTCAACCCAGAAATTCTAACTTCTTTGTCCCTGATGTCCCAGTGCAAAGCACGATCCACGGCAAGCTGGTTCTGATGGAGACTCCAAGTTCCCAGGATCTTGCCTCCAACTGCTAAACAGAATTTAATATTCAAGTTAGGGGAGCCAGAGGTGCCCCTCAAGAAAGTAGGCAAGATGCTTAGGAAAGGTCCACATTAAACCTGAGTAGGGACAGAATGAACTCTGTCACTGTTCTCAGGTTAGGAGACCAAACAAATATTTCTTAGTGCTTAGGTAACTAAATCAGCCTGTTGTTCCGTTTACAAGGCTGACCAGCCTAATTTAATCCTCCAAGGGTCACAAAATCCCTTTCCAGGAAATCTGATGAGCTCTGATTCAACTGCCACCAGCCTGTTTAGAAATTGTTAAAAAGGCCTCATATGTCTGATGGCAAGGCTGACATGACATGAAGTCAAAAATGACTGACTGGATGCATTTCCCATATTTCATCCATGCATAGTCCTGCTGCTATCCAACTGGATGGAACAGGATCAGTGCATGAAGGAGGAATGGGAAAATAGGGGGTCATTCTGGGTGATTTTATTCTTTCTTTCAACTGGATCATAGGATTGATTAGCACAGGACTGCTCAGTATTTAGAAGAAGCTAAGTAGGAACATAGACATCCTGGCCAGGCAGCTCAGTTTCCTTAGGAGGCAACTGTGAGGTCGGAAGCTGCTCAGACTTTGTGGGACAGTTTTCTGAGCAAGGCAGGATTCTGACTGACATTCATTTCTCAGTATACAAAGAGCCTTCTGCTATACATTCATTAACTTGGACTGATCTGAATGTGTAGCCATGACATCAAACCTAGATCATAAGCTTTCAAGGAAATCACCGGGAAAGGCATTGCAATTAAACAAGCCTCCCTGTGACCCTTTGCTTTCCAAGGGATGCTTGCTTCTAGTGCCTGTGGAATTTGGGAGGACAGCAGAAGTTTCCAGAATACCCCAAAGCTTTATCAGTCCACTTGTGTTTCAGTCTCAAAAATATTTTTAAGTCACAGTCTTCATTATAAAAAGAAGAAATGCTTTCCATTGTAATACAAAAAGCCCAAAGATGTTGGGGCATTGATTTATCTCTTTTACTTTTACTGGGGTCCGGAGGACTGAAGATCCAGGGGCTCAACTTTGTTTGTTGATGTAACTAGTTCCCCATTATTTTTTTGTTGTTTCCTTCCCAGCCCCCAATTTCGTGACAGAATACCTTCAAGGTACCACAGAGCCATCCTGAATAATTAATGCTGGGAACATTCCTTAGACCTATTTTTTTTTTAATTATGACAATGACAAGAACATAAAACCTTTCTTTCTGTGATTTACTTTGCTAGCATCCTTGGATAAGCAGTGCTGGGTGACTTCTGCCGAATTACACACATCAAAATTTAATTAAGTTTCTGACCTAATGTCCCCCTGGCTTCATTGATTAGGGAAGTCATGAGTGGTCCATGTCATTCTCAGGAAGACAGTGTAACTGTGAAGTCTGGGGAGTCTCTTTATATTTCCTTTTAATCTGGGTGTTCTTTTCAAGTCTCATTAGATCATTATGCATGTTACAGCAGTGTTAATCTTTTTCCAAGAAATGAACTTTTCAAAATTGCACATTTTTAGTGACTTCTGGAGTTACCATGGCAGCTTCATTATAATCACAGAGATGAACATTATCACAGCTATGCCGTATCTATCTAGGGTTGTCAGGAAATGAGAATTCCACATAAAAGTACATTCTCGAATAGGGTTCATGGAACTTAGCAGATCAAGTGCCACGGCTTTCAGCTCAGCGGTTTTAAATGAAAAGCTTTCTATCGTGCACTGTGTACATCTTCTCAATGGTGGGCTTTCTGTCAGCAATAGCTTATTATATTTAGAGATATATGGTGGAGGCTCATAGTCTCCTTTCTCATCTCTGGTTGCAGGCTGCTTGTCATGTAAAAGGACACTAAGAGTCTTTTCAGACCCTACGTGAGTAGTTTTGTCCCTCATCTGCCAAGAGAGATAGTCTATATACACATGCCATCTATGTAGTCTCGGTCCTGGTTTCTAAATAGTTGGAAATGGCAGAGGAATTCTCACCAGCCGTGTGCTTGACTCCTGAGTTATGTCCCTAAGGGCCCAGGAACTGTCATCTTTCTAGCTACCGACTCTGTCCCCCTCTTCCATTTACCTTCTCTGGAGGAACACTCACTACCCCGACTAAATTCTTTTTTGTTGGTGGTTGGTTTTGTTTTTATTTTTTTGTTTTGTTTTCCTTCGTTTTGTTTTCAAGGCATGTTTTCTCTGTGTAGCCTTGGATGCCTGGAAACTCGTTTACAGACCAGACTGGCCTAGAACTCTTAGAGATCACCTGCTTCTACATTCGAAGCACTGAGACTGAAAGTGTGCATTACCACCATCTGGTTGCTGACTGAATTCTTCAAGAGCGTCCATCCCTAAAAGGTTTCTGAGGATCCAGCACCCAGAATTCAAAATCTTTGGCGCAATATGCGTATAGTCATAGGTTCTACTCAGCATTTCTAGACCCGAGTTTTCTCGTCTCTAAAATAATGTTATGAGGATGAAACACACGTGTACGTAGAGAATAAATTATTTACTATCTAACTCACCGATTTCAAAAAATAAACAAAATTAGAATAAAAAATGGAGATTGTAGATTAAATAGAAAACTCCAGTGGTAAGGATTGTTTTCAAATCTTGAAGTTATACTTTGGTGTAAATGTTGAACTTCTGTGAAACAAACATTCAAATTGTGTGGCATTCCTTTGTGTTTGTCTGCATTGTACAAATTGTGCTGGTAAATATCAGGGTAGTCTATCCCATAAGTAAACCAAAGGTTGGAGGTGTTCTGCATAATTCACTGAGTAAAGATTGTAAGAAAAAATTCCTGGAAAGACTACAATTTATATAGAGCCAAGTTGAGATCTTGCTTCAATCAGCAGATGATCTTAAGATGTACACTTTGGCTTTCGTCATCTCAATACCCCAGTTGAAGGGTTCTCTAAACTTTGGGTAGCAATGCTTGTTCCCAAGAAAACTTGCCATTAAAGAAGCTTCTTTTGAAGTCAATAGCCATTACTAAATAAGCCCACAACTGGTCAATGTCCAGATAATAAGAGGGAGTATTTGACTCTAATGAGGCATTTGTAGCATCAAACACAGAAATAAGTCTGATATAATTTTTACTAGTAATATTTTGTATAGACTTCAAGTTTGCTTATAGTAGTTGTATTAGTGTGTGTGTGTGTGTGTGTGTGTGTGTGTGTGTGTGTGTGAATTTATTGGAATGATTTACAGGCTGCAGTCCAATAATGGTTAGGTGCAAATGGAAAGTCCAAAAATCTAGTAGTTGCTCAGTCCCATGAGGCTGGGTGTCTCAGCTGGTTTTCGGTATACGCTGGAGCCCCAAAGAAGTAGACTGCAATGCCAGTGAAGGAATGGGTATGCTGACAAGGTGAGGGGAAGCCGGTGAAGAATGAACACACCCCTTCTTCTTTCTTCTGTTGTTCTTCAGACAGTAGGTATGGCTCCCATTAAAGGTGTTGCTTCCAGCCTCAAGGTCTGTCTGGATTAAAGGTCTGTCATCCAGCCTCCAGATCCTGATCAAAGGCTTGTTGTCTTCGTGCCTCAAGGCCAGGATCACAAGTATGCTCCCATTTCTGGATTATAGTTCATTCCAGATGCAGTCAAGCTGACAACCAAGAATAGTTACCACAGTAGTATTTACCATAGAATAAACACTACATTTAGAGCCACTCTAGTGCCCGAGTATTGTCTTCTCCAACAAGGCTCAAATATAACACAAGGCTCAAATATAACATGGGAGAAAAAGCAAAGTAGGAAATGGCATATTTGTTTTGATGAAGACTAAGCATCGTGTGTGCTGGCCTTCCTGTCTTTGAGCTGTGGTGTGGAAGCACAGGAAGGAAACAATAAGGAGAGCTCGCTGCTTTGCCCCTTTTAAAGTCAGCTCTCCAACACACCCAAACGTTCCTATGTCAGATGTGAAATAGAAAGACCTCTGTTGTTTCTAGCTCAGGACACCAAGAACTCTATATTCTCTTATAAATCAGCTTCAGTCCCTTAAGCAGTGCCTCCCAGAGTTGAGCCTACTACACTGAACCAGAAGCATCTCCCTTTGAAATGGGCTCCCTGAAACCACCAGGCATTCTAACTCAGGCTCTGCTTCCTTGGTAAGAAGGCCAAAGAACCAACCACATTCTCCCTTTGTCCCACTGAAGAACATGGGGTGCCACAAAGAGCTATATAGGACCACCCCCTCCCCCATCTCTCACCCCCACCCCACCCCCACCCTGGTGCTAGTGTCCATGCCTTTGTTTCTTTTGACTGAAGTGTGATAAAGCTGTAATTGTTCTGAGCCTCTGCCCCTATGGTGGGCTAGTCACTGGTGACTGGTCACTGGTGAGTCAGGTTCTGCACATCTACAGACCAAGCCTTTACTTCTGTATCTCTTCTTGCCCTCACTTGGAGTTCTTTATCAGGATCCACTTCAACTCTCACAAGAAAATTTGTTTAACTCCACCTGATGTACTCATATTAGAGGCCAACAATGCATATTCCGGGTCCTGGATAGACTCCCATGTCCTGGATGTTTTGTCTAGAACAATGAAGATGATTAGGAAAACATGCTCATGTAATAAGCCAGAATTGAGCCTACCACACTGAGCCAGAAGCATTTCCCTTTGAAATGGGCTAAACTGAGCTCGGGATTTGCGTGAGACAAATTAGAGATAACATCTCAAGACCTGTAATTTTCTTTTAGAGAACATTTGTTTTCTGAAGGCAAGCTGTCAGGTCACATTGCCACTAGAAGCTGAGACCATTCACAATAAGACCAACTTCGACAGCTGATGTCACAGGCAGGGGTTCTTAACGTGCATACCATGTAATTCTAGAGGATATTGGTGTAATTCATTGAGAGCATAGCACAAGAACTGTCATCAACATTGTCAACTAGTTCTATGATTCTCCCACAGAAGGTGAAGTGCAATTTGAAATTCACTAGTATCTTTCAACACTTAAACCACTCATAACTCTTAAGTTAAATATTCCATTTCAAGGGATCCTTCCTGAATTTGATATATTTGTGCTAAAATGTTACCCACAAGAATAATTTTTTCTGAATTGTTTGTCAAAGAATAAGTCAAATATCCACCAAAAAATAGTTTCAAAATGTTATAAAATAATAAGGCTTATTTTATAACAAAGATATAGAATCATTAATGCTGCTCACAGACAAAATGATCAAAGAAAATACGTTCTCTGTGTGTGTGTGTGTGTGTGTGTGTGTGTGTGTGTGTGTGTTTGTTTGTTTGTGTGTTGCAGTATATTATTTATCTAATTGTGTATTATGTAGCTAAAAGATAAGCATTAGTAGATTGTACCTGCAAATCCCAAATTACATGAGAGGCTGAAGCAGGAGGATTATTATTGCAAGACCAGCCAAGTTTACAGCATGAGACTCTGTCTCAGAAACAGTATTTAGTACAGTAGCCAAGGTGGAAGGTGGAAATAAATATTTTAAAAAGAGTTTCTTGAATCTGGAGTGGGAGACTTGAAACCACAAATATTTAAACCACATATTAAATTTTAAACAAAACGGGGTCTTTGTGTCCTAGCAGAAGTTTTTGAGCAGTGACATATGCTGAGGGGATATTCCTTTCCTTCTTGTTCTGTATGTATGTCTCAGCTTTCAACACATTTATGCCTTTACTCCAATAGAGGTCTAAATGCATTTTGAAGTTGGATGAACAATTAGCATATGTGGAACTTCTTTTTACCATTCTCTGTCACTTAGCTCTCTTCAGTTGGCCTAAAAATGCATCAGTGAAGAATTTAGCCTTTGAGTGAACACATGGCAGATAGATGTCTTGACCCATGGAAGAGTTTATGAGATAAGAATACCTCTTTTCACCATCCCCAGGACAGCAGAAACTTAAGCTATCTGGAAAGTAAACAAATGTTTAGCTCTAACTCTCTGTTTCAGGAACCACTATACATTGAGGTTCTATCAAGAGTTGTAGGGCTCTAGGAGCAGGCTGCCTACCCTCACATGGATTTACTTATTTACATATATGTGTTTACTTATTCATTTATCCTGTGGTGGGGCAACTGTTACCTACCAAATATAATAAGCTTCTGAAGGAGTGAAACTTCTAAAGCCTTAATTTACAGTGTGTGCCTAACATGGGAAAACCATCCTTTCTGAGTGAGATACTGAGAACAATACTTTCTTGTCCAGGGTCAAGAGGACAAACTTTCCAAAGACGCCTGGAAGAGCATGGGCCAATAATTTAGACCATGAACTTTGAATACCTAAGACTTGTGGTGTAAACTCCTGTAGCAAATGCTCTCAGAAGGCCTGCACACATGATATAAAAATCTCCAAAGGCCCTGAGCTACCATCTATACCCTGTGCTAACTTTCATAATTATGGTAGTTTGAATGTGTTTGACCCTCATAAGCTCATAAAGAATGGCCCAATTAGGTGTGTCCTTGTTGGAGGAGGCTGGAATGACACAGACTTTAACTGAGACCTTGAGGCTGGAGGACATGTCTTTAATCTGGGCCACACCTTCTGTTGGCAATGTGTCACTGTCAGGGAGGGTATTGAGGTCACTTTCTCAAGCTTCACACAGTGTGACAGGCAGTTGACTTCCTGTTGTCTATAAGATGTAGGAAACTAGGCTATTTCACCAGCATAATGCCTACTAGCATGTTGCCATGCTCCCTGCCATGATGGACTGACCTCTGAACTATAAATGAGCCCCCTCAATTAAATGTTGTCTTATAAGACTTGGCCACAGTGTCTCTTCACAGCAATAGTGAAGCCTAACTAAAACAAGAATGCCCAGAAAGGAGGCTTAATTAACACCAGACCAACCTCTCTATAACTGGTAAAGTCATACATAGGTCCTTGAATCTGCATTTTACTTTTAGACAAACCTCCATATGCTGTTATTTTTAAACCTCCACCTTGGTGCATTTGGTTTTACTTCTTTCTTTTTCTTCTAACTTTTATAGGCTAATCATGACCTATGATCCAAGTCATAACACAACTATTAGTTTGCTTGGGAAATCTTCTCAGCACCCCATTATACATACCTGAGGTTTTGTTTTCCACTGAATCTGGTTCTGGCAAAGCTCAAGTTGCCCTTGGTTATAATTGTGCTTGATTATTTCATTTTCCTGTCCAATCATAAGCTCCATAAGCCTGCATTCTGCTCTTTTGCTCAGTATTTTACTTTCAGAATCTTACATGGCTCTTGATACATATGAATGATAAACATACTTTGCTAAAACCAGAACTAACATTCTAAAGCATGGATTTAAAGGCATGCTTTGCAGACTTTTAGCTTAAAATCGCCACAAACTCTTGGTTGATCTGAGTGGGTCTTATTAGGCCACATTAGTAGCATTACTATTCGTTTTGTTACTGTATTATTTTTACTTGTGTATATCTTGAAGTTTGCCAGCTGAAGCCTGACTCTTAAGACTCTAGGAATTTGAATGTTCTACTTTACCTACTGTAATTCCAAAATGTGATCATGTCTCCCCTAAAAATGTGGCAGGTGGCCTCTCTCATTTGTATGGACACTATAAGAGCATTTTCTATACTCAAAGAGCAAAGCTACCCCCTGGATGTGTCACAGATTTGAGTTGTTGCTGATTCTATTACTCAAGCTCATGGGTTCTTGCATCATGGCAGTTAGGGAAATGAACTATACAGGGGGGAGCATAAAAGCTCAGCTCAGCCTAACTTAGTCAGACTGAATCAAACTTGAGAGTTGAATGCCAAGCAGTTTATTGCCAGAATATTTCAACACAGTACAATCTGGGGTAAAGTTTCCAGGCAACAATCATTCCCATTCCAGGTTTCCAGGCAACAATCATTCAATTCCAGGTGCACAACAAACCTAAGGTGTGACTACATAGAAACTCCTCAGCAAAATACATGTGACTTTGAAGATAGGTTCTGTAGTTTAAACAGCTGGAAATCTAGTGTGGTCTCTAATCAAGATAGCATTGAAGTCAGCCAGCCATAAAATCCATGTGACATCCCTCCTGAGGATGGGTTCTATTGGCTAGGAGCTAAAGATGAAGTACGAGGGAGGGAGAATCTGGAATAAACATTCTGGGGGATTTGGGTGAGGTCCACCTCTACAGATAGCAAAAGGTCACCAGGTCATTAACTATATCCACTCACAGGCTTCTGGGCAGAAAACAGCTATTTCTTCTTCCTTTGAGGAGCCACCCCTGCATGATTAGCATTCCAGGTTTCTCTAGTGATCTGTGGATGCAAGGATCTTTGTGACCCCGACACTCAAGGGCCATAGTTAATGTCCTACCAGCCTTTATTCTTGGTAAGGTTTGTTCACACCTGCCACCTCTCACTGTCTGTCACTTGAGCTTTTCTGGGCCATATCTGACATTGACCCACTTCATAGATAAAACTTATTCATTCAGTCAGTAGTCTTGAGAACATGTTGATCCTGAAGCTGACGCTGCATGCAGCACTGTGTCCCCCAACTCTTAGAAAGACAGATACATAATCTGTGAGAGAGGAAAGGATGCTGCTCGGAATCAAAGTGTAGGTGAAGAGAAGCAGCGTGTGGCAAGCCAGAGTTCTCCAGATATGATCACAGAGCAGCGCATGCTCTGCCTTTTGAGGCATGACTATGCACGCTAGTTGGAGCGTCAAACGCATCTGCCTTTCAAGTGGTCTCTGATGTGTTCCAGAAATTAGTCCCACATCTGTTTGTGAATAGTAAGAAACATTTTCTAGGTCACTTTTTTTAGTGCTTAGAAAATAAATGGCATTATCCATGGGTTAGGTTGAGCCTCAACTTCAGAACTAGGTGAAAAAAAAATCAAATTTACTTAGTCAAAAAACAAAAGCAAAATTTAATGAAACTAAATATTATTTATTAAGAAACAAAAACTTAAAAATAAATTAAATTGTTCAGTGACTACCAGTAAATAGATAAAAGTCTTTTCTTGCTATTATGAATTGACAAAACCCACATAAGAGTAACAAGGGCATATACATTTTAAGGAGTTTTTTAATATAAACTAATTAAATTAAATTAAAATGTATGTTCATTTTATAATAATGAAAATATGTAATCTACTTTTGTTTAAAAATCAGGATGAATTATTTATAATAAGTAGAGAATATGATCCACACTTGACATCTTTCCTCTATTCTACTATTGAGATAAATCTTTTAACTAAAAGACCAATAGTCTTCAGATTCTTGCAGAAATAGGGTGTGCATATTCTTTAGCTGTCTGACAGAACCCACCACCCACCCTTGTCCCTACTCCCACACCACACACATGTGCACCGGCCCCAATTATGTAATAAAAACCACTCTCTTTCAATTACCTTCTGTAGCATCTCTTCAGACTTGTCCATAAAACTACCTCCCTTGTTTTCAGAACCACTCTCTTGGCACATATAAACACAGCCAGAAAAATGCAATTTGTGCACATAAACTAAAGCCCACGGCCATCAGTGATGACACACGAGTGTGTGGGGGAGGAGTGTGTGCTCTCCCTCTAGGAAATAACCCTTCCATTTAAATAATAACGGAAGGTGGATCACCCTGTTTATTTGGGATATTCACATTTTATTTATTATTGTAATTAGTGCCATGTATATCAGAAGGATGGAATTCCCTTTACATTGTCTGTGAATAGATTTCGGGGTGGGGGGGTTCCCTATACTTTTCAGCTGTTCATTAGTAAGTTTTATTAAGAAATATGAGTGGAGAGACGAAAACAAAATCACTGTGGTGTGTATGCAAATCTTTTAAAATTATTCTATCACATGTTTAAAAAATTAAAAAGGGAAGAAAAGGAAAAGGGAAGGTTTGGTGAGAGAAAAAATGAAGGACAAATGGGTGGCTTTAGGGCCTGAGAGACAACCGACCCTCATGCATTAATGATAGAGTTGTTGCACTTGCCTCTGTGTGTCCAATAGTCTCAGCACTGACGTACACTGTTAATTAGGGCTTATGCACCCCTGAGTCAATTAACTTTGTTTTAGTAATGCATAATTCAATATTGTTATGTAGAGCAGAACCCTTTAAAAGGATTCTGAAATTCCTTCTTGTGATGTGGCCTGAAATATTTCAAGGAAACACCCACTGTCAAGTGAGTGAAAATGAACAATTATGGGAGTCCTAAAACCCCCACAGTTGAGCAGGCAAGACAGCTGCTATTATTAAGCCCTGCAAATTGAAAGTATGGATTCTATCATTACAAGAACAAAGACAGTGTGGAATAATTACGGAAACGCTATAGCTCCCGTTTTTTACTAATGCTTTTGGTTGAATGTTTAAAAGCCTCAAAAGGTTAGGATAGCGCGCTCCGTTTCTGAATCTCGTTACTCACTCCGATGAATGCATTTTTCCACCAATTGTAGTCATAACAGAGCTGGAGATCCCTGCGACACCATGATAAGAAAGCCTCGATTTGGGCGAGAAATTAAATGATAATAAACATCATGTGGGCTCGGCGGGGGGGATATTGTTTAATGTCAGTGGTGACTGAAACCACCTTCTAGATGACTGAGGCTTTGTTGGCCTCCTCTGTTTATATTAATTTCTCCTTTTCAAAGGCCATTATCTAAAATTGCATGTTATATAACTTGAGCCGACTCCTCCAGCCCACAGCACCACTTCGAAAGCAACTTGATGATGCATATTGCCGGGGGGGAAAAAATCACTCCTAGGCTTAGCATCCAAGGAGATTACAATCTTGAGACTGTAATGGGAACGGATTAAACTTTGTACAATTTCCTTTTGTCACGTGAATTGAATCCCGTTGGGCTATTTTCTATGCTGCATTCAATCATTGTCACACACACAAAAATGATCTTTGAAAGTGTTAGCGTCCCTTAAGCCACCCTGGCCTGATTTTAAGCCAACCAGAAGCTTACTATTTGATTGGCTCTGGCTTCTCCTCTGTGAAAACAGAGCAAGGAGAAGAAGAAACCCACCCAACAAATGAAGAACCTGGAAAAGGACTTCTTCCTTCCTTCCTCCCTCCCTCCCTCCCTCCCTTCCTTCCTGTTCCTTCCTTTCTTTGCTTATTTATTTATTTTTCTTTCCCTTCCTTCCTTCCTTCCTTCCTTCCTTCCTTCTTTCTTTTTTGCCTCAGGCAATTTCATGTTGATCACATGCTTACAAACAAGCTGAAAGCAATGGGAAAACATAGCCATATACATCCAGTCCTGGGACAGCAATTGTAGCCCTTTCCAGAGAGAAAATAAGGCCAAGAGAAAGTCCATCGTTCTACATGCTGCTTCAGGTTTCCAGAGTCTGTTCACCCCCCTCCCCCCTGGTGTCTGGCTTTCCACGAGTTCGCTACTTGTAAAGTTGCGATGGAGCTGTTCAAACATCAACGGTCCCCACAGACTTTGAGGTCGCCTTGAACTGACCAACAACGCGAGGAGACAAACATGTCTATTAAAGAGAGAGAGAGAGAGAGAGAGAGAGAGAGAGAGAGAGAGAGAGAGAGAGAGAGAGAGAGAGAGAGAGAATGAATCGCTGCATCGGAGCTCTATTTTGCTTTGATCTCTCACATCTTTGATGTTGGTTAGAACCGCTGCTTGCAATAAGGTCCTCAGGACTTTAGGTGTATTCAAATTAAACCATTTTGGTTGAAGTTTAAGAGAAACTATTTTTGCTACTTATTTTGATGTATGGATTTCATGTAACTCTATAACCACCGATAAATAACCAATTTTCTCAAATAATATCCATAAAATTTTCCACATTCAAGTATGCATGCATTCTTTTTAAACTATATGTTTCACTAAGTAAAGTACTGAAGCTGTTTGCATTTTATTATCTACCCTAAGTGGCTTCAGCTATCCCAGTTCATGATGGATGTTACAATATTCATTTGTTGGGACACATGTTACAAGTGGCAACACAGAAAATGTGACTAGAGATTTACAAGTCAGAGTGATATGATCTTGGGGCTGTGAGCTGTGTTCACCACATGGGATCTGAGATCATCATGATCTTTTGTCCTGTTTTTAGTCTGTGCTGCTTTTTGTAGGCTCAGACAGCCTCCCTTAGGCTTAAGCTGTAGCGCATGTCACTATAGAAACTACAAAATGTTTTTGAGCAAATTAAATGAGTCTATGCTTACATTCTTTAGTTAACTGAAAACTGAAGGTAGGCCCAGGCTGCGCAATCGTAGGGGAGTGAAAGCAGATGGCTGCAAACTAGTCTGAAATAACCTCCAACAAGACTCTGATCCCTTTCAATCCAGGATTCCACCTTCACCCCAACATAAAAACTGATGAGAATGATAGTATTAACACAGGCATGTGCCACTTAATGACAGGGACACTTCTTAGAGATGCTCGGGTTTACGGGTGCAGACATCAAGCATGAATTTAAACTAAACTAGAAGATCTGATTCATTCAATGTAGTCTTAATCAATTGGGAGCTAGCATCATCTCAAGATGCCCAAGGCTACTATAGGCAGAAAGCAGCACAGTTCCAGGACTGTTCCCTTGGTTCTGTTTTCTTTAAGTGTTCTATGGGGAAGAGAAAGACAACAGTCTAAAATAGGAAAAAGTTTATATACATTAAATATCCAAGCCAGTAATGACTTTCAAGTATTATATATTGTACGCAACTATAGGAGCTAGGCATTCCTATGACTGGCTGCACAGTAAACCTGTTCATCACGGCTTCACTACAAACATATGATGTGGGAGGCTTTTCTGTATGCTGTGAATATGCTTTATTATTGGTTAATAAAGAAATAGTTTTGGCCTATGGCAAGGCATCTTAGAGCGAGGCAGGAAATATGAGCATGGATAAAGGAGAAGGAGGGCAGAGTCAGACAGAAATGCTACAAGCTGCTGCCCTAAGAAGCAAGATATAAAGAAACACAAGTAAACCATGAGCCACATGGCAATAAACAGATTAATAGGGTTGGTTGAGATTAATAAGTTGTAAGCGCTAGTTGGTAATGAGCCTGAACCATAAGCCAAACAGTTTGTAATTAATATAAGCCTTTGTGTGATTATTTGGGGCTAAGCAGCTGCAGAACTGAGGGTCTGGACCTCAGGTCAGACAAGCCAGAAACCTCTGACTACAAACATATGAATCATTCGCTACACTATAGCATTATAGTAGCTACGCGGTCACTAGGCAATGGGACACATCACCTTCATTGCCATCTATATAATTTAGATTTTGATGGGCGTCATTGACTAACGGGCTATCCTGTGGCCCAGAGTGCTACTAACAGAATCTCTATCCTGCATCTAAGTACATCACATGTGAATACTCTTAAGTTACAGAGAGGCTATTTCTATAGTACCACTTCAGACAAAGCCCGGGCTTCAAGATCCTCTTTGCACCCAAATGCTGGCTTAGCTATTGATGTTCTACTCCTAAGTCTTTGTCTCTCTCCTCATCCTTATTCATTCAGTTGATCTATCTCACTAACTGATACAAGTAACTCCCCAAGGCCTTTTAAGATTCCAGCTGACTTTGAGTAAACTTTAACTTTAGTAGTAAAAATCAATGTATAATGTTGATAGGAAAGTAGTGACACAGGACTCAGTGTAGCTGCTATATTTCTTTTACATTCTGGGTAATGTGTGCTGTTATAAGACAAGAAAGAGAATGGTAAGTTGAAATATACATAGAGATATTACAAAAACTATCTATAGACATTAGATCAATCATCTAAGCTCTGGGAAATTTCTTTTATCATAATCATAAATAAGAGTCTAAACACTTTTTAAAATGGACTTATCTTAGCTATTAAACCCTTCATTGGTTTTGATTCTAATTCATACCTGTTTAGACATCTAGAACAAGTCTCTTTTGCTGTTATTGGGGTCCAGTCCACTAAAGACAGTGTGTTTTATGTGTGACTTCCTGTAGTGGGATTTAGGTGTTAGCTGATAAGGTCCTGGGCTCCTACATTTTTAATTTTGAGGGTAGGAGGATCCTTGGGATATTAAACCACTGTGAGCACATGAGCATATGCACATTAACTGCTTCCAGCAGAGTCAGCTATTTCCAGAGTTGATCATTCATTGGCTTCTTTATCCTTGAGTAATTGGCAATTGCTTCAATAGAAACAGGGACAGTGGAAGATAAGTCATCTTTCCCAGGTAATGCTCATATCTCTTGCAGATTTTTGGGGGGCAAATTTTGAAGTCTTGATGTACCTCTCTATGTCACGGAGTTGTCCAGAGGGCCATAACTTTTAAATGGAGGCACATGCTTATTAAATACTGTCACTTGAAACTATGACTTACTGGTATTTCAAATGGCTAAAAGTGGTACTAGCTCCCTGGACTAGTTTAAAATTTTTAGGGGGTATCTTTGCCATTTGTTTAATCCAGTGAGTTTATGAATTCATAGGTCAGAACTATACAGGCTCATAATGCCTTAAACAACCTTTAAATATGATTCCAGATATTTAGGGAAAATACCATATCCTGATTACACAAATTTTATAATTAGAATTATTTGTTTCATACTATTATTAATCTAGAATAATAGTAAAGGTTTTTTAAAAATTACATTGATGTTAGTTTCATTCTTTATAATTTTACTTTCTAAAGTAAAGAACAAATTTTTATTATGGAAAGATTTTTTTAACTGTAGCTAAGGTTTCTAGTGAATAAAGAAACCATGGTAACTCTTATAAAAGAAAACATTTAACTAGAGTGGATCATTTACAGTTCAGAGGTTCGGTCCACTATGATGGGACATGGTGGCATGCAGGCAGAAGTAGCTGAGAATTCTACATTTTGTACAAGCAACAGGAAGTAAACTAAAATTCTGGATGTGGCTTGAATATATTTGAGACCTCAAAGCCCACCTCCATAGTGACACATTTCCTCCAACAAGGCCACATCTACCCCAGCAAAGCCATATGTCCCAAGAGTGCCATTTCCTTTGGGAGCCATTTTCTTTCAAATTACCATACCTGCTAAAGCTAAAATCAACAAGAAGGAAATTAAGAGGCATAATGGGATAGAAAATAGAAGTGAATGTTGGAAGCTCTTATAGTAGAATATGTCCAAACAGAAGCTAATATGGCAGCTCATGAAGATTAAAAGTAGCTAATATAATATTCTAAAACCTATCTTTGACTAAATAGCTTAACCCTTTTAGCTCTCTTACTGAAGCCATGGGGTAGATGTTGACCTCTGTGATTTCCTCAAAGGTGTCTTAAAGAACACTCTAGAAAGTTGTCAACTGGTCCTTGCCCGTGCCCGGTTTCTGTCATGTTACAGAGGGCAGTGGCTTCACTTCCTCCTCAAGCACTCACATTTCCAAACAGAACTCTCCAAAGCTAAAACAAACTGAGAAAGGCAGTCTGGAAACCCTGGCTCTCACAGCGATGACTTGGAAGTGTTTACATTCCTTTGTATTTTAGCCCATCTGGCCTAGATGAGTGAAGTCTTGCCCAAAAATGGTAGCCTTTGAATAGGCTTCAAATACTCAGTGGGCTAGTTGGAACAAATGTTCAGGAACATCAAAGAACCTTCTTTTTAGAGAAAGATAAAGATGAAGGTACATGTAACTATCCCAATGGGATTATGTCCATCTTCTTAATAACCCAATTTTAAAATATGCTCACCTTCATACCTTCTTTTCTTCTTACGTAAACATTGACATCTAGTTGTATAGTAAGAAACTATTTTCAAAGAATGTCTGTTATTTTTGGATGATTAATGAAGAAAAATTTAAATCAAGAGAAAGCATCTTATTAATTAAAGTCCTAAATTGAGCAGAATAAAATAGATTGGTACTAGATAGTAGCTAAATCTTTATACACACAGAAATAGGCATGAGCATAGGAAATCTTCACTAACTTGTTTCTTGAGAAAAATGAGTGCTATGATTAATAAATGAGTATATCTCTGTAATGTTTGGAAATGCTAATTAAAATTCCATTTCGGAGATATAAGTGCATATAAAACAGAGTTTTTCAAATATCCTTTTTTCATATAAAGATTATAATTACTAAAGTTGATGTAAATAAATATTTATAACATATATAAGTATACTTGGTTTTTTTCTTGGTGTGTCATGTTTTGTTGCTCAGGTTTTATTTATATTAACTCATTTCGTTCCTGAAGATTCTCAATGAGGTCACTGTTCCATTTAGTGACTAAATCCTGTTGGTAACTTGCCTTAGCTCATATGAATTTGAAATGAACATGGAAATGTTGATTGATTGAGCAAATGAGCCAACAGTTCAAGCATATTGGTTAAAGTTCAGATTTACCAGCTCTGATAGTCAGTGAAATAATGACTCATGGCAAACAAAAACCCTAGAAAGCTTTTATGGAATGCTAGAGAACCAAAAAATGGATAACAGCCAGGTCTGTAGAGGAAGAAATTACATGAGAGCTACTAAGGATGGCTTCTGTATCCCAGATGCATCCCTCCTTAACTCCCCCTGCTTCCTAGTGGCTGTAATCATTCACAGCTTTCATCCTGACTTACAGTTCCAACCACAGAGAATGAGTAATATTTTCTCCATTTAGATCTTGAGTTTCTGGAGGACAGAATAAAGGGACCTACCAACAGTGGACATTTGTGAGACCTTCCTGTCTTTTGACTTCAGACAACCACAATTAGTCCATAGGAGTACCTCCTTGTATCCATATTGAGCAATGGTCTCCAGACAAGTAACTTTTCTGGTAGCTACATCCAAAATTAACTGTGCATGGAGTTTTACAGAGAAATTCTGTGGGACAGTCTTTCTGTATGCTATGAATATGTGTTACTACCATTGGTTAATAAAGAAGCTGTTCTGGTTTATGGCAAGACAGCTTACAAGCCAGGCCATATACAGGAGAAGGGCAGAGTTGGGGAGATGCAATCCAGCTGCCCAAGAAGCAAGATGTGAAAGTACCAGTAAGCCACCAGCCACATGGCAACACATAGATTCATAGAAATGGGTTAATTTAAGGTGCAAGAGCTGGCTAGTAATAGGCTGATCCATAGACCAAACAGTTTGTAATTAATATTGTGTGTTAATTTAGAACCAAGCAGCTTCAGGACACCAGAAAACTTTTGGCTACAGAGAGATTTACTTATCCTCTAGAGAATGGGTATCCCCCAGGTTCATACACAGTGTTGTGTAGTGTATCACAATTTCAGAGTGCATCTAGCCAAGTTGTCAGGTCTTCCTGTCAGAATTTAGAAAGCACATCCATATACTATATTTAAAGCTTTTGGATACTCAAATTAAACTAACTCATAGGATACAGCTTTGAAGTAATACACAAGCTTAGAAACTAAAACCCCCAAAAGGTATTGCCTTGTATTTCAAACTGAGAGTTAGATGACATAAAGGAGAGACTGCTCCAAAGCTGGTTAGTCAATCTAAAGACAAAATTTCTCAAAAACACAGCTGTCTTTAGTCTTCTTACGTAACTGGCCATAACTGGGGGAGGTCAGACTTAAATCATACAGAGACAGAAAACTGAACACCACACGTAGGACTTCTGTCCCAGAACCTTGTACTTGGAGGTAATTTATTGCCCTTAGAAACCATTTTCTCCCACTCTAATACTGCCTTCAGCCCCAACCTTCACCTCCTTCCTTTCTCCTATAAAGAGAAATTTACACTTCAACCATCTTCCTCTTTTGCGTGTCGTATTTGATATGATTCTCGTGCATACATTAGTGAATGCTTATTTTGCTGTCGTTAGTTGTGTTCTCATCAGCACGCCCAACTACTCAACCTTGAGAGCCGAGGTTTGAACAACAATAATGACAAAGTATATGCCCATTTAATACAGTGCAAAACAAGACTCAGTACAGACTCATGGTAGACACTGGGTGGAATACCTCTAGGGAGGCCAGGTTACACATTGGCTGCCTGATAAAAGCAAGTACTGAGACATCAGAAGACCACCACCCACTGACACGTTTCTCCTCTCTAAGAGAAGAACAGGGTTTTCTCATTTTTCTTTCATACATTACATCCTGACGAGAGTTTCTCCACCCTCTTTCCTCCCTTCTACCCTAAATCCACTTCTCCCCCATTTCTCTTTAGAGCAGGCCTCTCAAGACTACCAGGTGAATGTGTCATAACAAGTTACAAAAAGAATTGGCACAAGCCCTCATATCAAGCCTGGACAAAGCAACTCAGCTGGATGAAAGGGGTCCCAAGAGCAGGCAAAAGAGTCAGAGGAGACAACCCCACTCCCACTGTTAGGAGCCCCACAAAAACTCTAAACCTAAACACCCATAATATATATGCAGAGGACCTAGCACAGACCCATACAGGCTCTGTGAAACCAGATCCCTAGGGGCAGGAAGCTATATCCACTATGTAGCCCAAGATAAATATTGAAATCTCTCACTGTCTCTCCTGCTTGCAGCTATTCTGAGTGGTCACTGTGATAGCCATGGTTGAAGCATGCCACCGTGGTCCTGTCAGTGTTCCCCAATATTCCCCAACAAAGCATTTGTGAATGTTTCATGATATAATTTTGGACAGGAATTCTCTTGGCTTCATTATTTTAGCTAGTTGAATCATGAGAAAGTGATCATCTGTATGTGTTTATGTGTGTAGCAACGGTATATAAACTTCAGCTTAACTGGTGTCAGAAATATTCTATAGACAGAAATTTATACAAGAAATGGAGTAACTAAATAGGACCATAAAATACTAGAAGAAGCATAGTAATATGATGATATAAGCTGTCTGTCACAGATACTGCTGGGATCAGAGCTATCTGCTCAGGTGTGACCTCTGATGTCTGCTGCTGCAGACTCAAAGAACCTACAGAATGCACCTGTGTGGATACAGCATCGTGAGGACTTGCTAAGAACCAACTCCCTGCCTCTGAGGAAGCAATCATATACAGCTTATCAAAGTAACCACATATGGTTAAACCAGTAGTACACTCCACAGATCTAGAAAGTAGTTCCCACGTCAGTCATACCAGATTTGCGTATTGTTACAAAGGTATGGCATATAATGATATACAAGAAATAGAGGATGTCATTCTCAAATTGATGCAAAGAACACATCCAAGGTAAAATGATACTAAGTATTACTTTCTCATACATTGACTGCAACTGGATTGCGGTCACAAACAGACCCCACTTCATTACTTTAACTTCTGTTCAATGTTAACAACTGTTTTTTCCAAAGAAAGGCAACATGTTATCCACAACATGCAGGAAATTGGGCATTTGGCTTCCAGTCAATGCAGAACTCCTAAACTGTTACAGTCAAGACTGAGCAGCTCATGGCTCTTTTTTTTTTTTTTTTTTTTTTTTTTTTTTTTTTTTTTTTTTTTTTTAAGGGGAATCTGAGCCCACAACTGGACTCACATTTCTATTTTACTTTCATAATTTAAAACAATGTGGGGGATTAGTAAGGTAGTTTAGTGGTTAAGAACGTTAGCTGCTCTTGTAGAGGATCTGGGCTCAGTTACTAGCAGTCATATCGAATTGCTTAGGATAGCCTACAATTCTAGTTCTGGATACTCTGACTCCCTCGTGTATATATATGTGTGTGTGTGTGTGTGTGTGTGTGTGTGTGTGTGTGTGTGTGTGTGTGTGTGTATACACATACCCAGGCACACTGATATATACATAAAATTAAAAAACAAATTTATTTTAAATAAAAGCAAGTTTCAGGATTTAGAGCAGCAAGTCACCACTGAAAAATCATTTACCACACTTCTGTGAGGTCCTAATTTAAATCCTCAGAATTTTTATAAGTCTGTAAGTAGCATAGCAGACCTTAATCACACAGAGGATCCTCAAGGCAAGCTGACTGGCTGGACTAAGTACGTTTGTGGGCTCTGGGTTCAAATGAGAGACTCTTCTTTAATATATAAGATGAATAAGTGATGAAGGAACGGAACCAACGTTAATTTTGAACCTTCCCAGACAGATGATATACACATGCCATGCATAACCAACATCACATGAGCACACACACACACACACACACAGAAGAAATTTTCCGTTTCAAACTTTATCCAACCTTCCCATGAAACCTTGTATATTTTTCTCATTCATTTTCTTTCTCTACAGTCTCTTTTTTTGAAAAAGTAAATTGGGCATCCTATGAATTTTCAGAAAGTGAAGTGCATGGTTTGTGCTGCAGAGAAAGACTGAGAGAAAGAGAGAGAGAGAGGGAGAGAGAGAGAGAGAGCAAGTGTTCAATTTTTTCCCAAATGGTTACAGATATGAGGGAAGGGTGAGGCAGACGGTTGGGAGACGAGGATTTTGTCTATGATTTCTATCGCCTCATTGTGAGACTGGCTACATCCATGGGTTACTTTATAATTTGAAAGCCAAACTAAAGGTGAAAGAAAATTCCTTCTGCCTTGTCAGTTGCACTGGCTTTGGAGATGTGAGTCTTCCCCAGGGATGCACGCAGCAGGTGTAAGAGCCAGAGGCGATTGCTACTGGCGTTGATTACTCTCTGTGCAATTTGCGAAGCTCTCTATTCCCACAGCTTTGTGTAATATATCAAAGGTAATAGATTCATAATCATTATTCAGCCTACTGGAGGTTTGGCCACTGTGACAGATGTCTTCTCAATTTTCATGATGTGGATTCTCAATTTTTTCCCCTTTCCCTCTGGAAAATATTTAATATAAAAATCTATCTTTAATGCATCTGCTAGGATGTTTGCACCAAGAGGTGACGGTTGCTATCAATCTCCAGCTCCTCCTGAGTACTTGATTAACTATGACGAGCCAAGAACACCGGCATTAGCTGAGTTTTCTTTACCCTCACTAGATGATATGACAAAGTCAACTACACAACACAAAGTTAAGGTAGGGACACTTCCATTCAGTATTTTGGAGGATTTGAGCTTGGGCTCCACATTTGATAGCACTGCCTTATCTTAATACCTCAGCAGTTCTTGTCTTAGCTCCCTTTGATGGGTCTTACATTTTGGTCCTGGAGATTCTCGTGGATACAAAATGTAGGATATTTCACAAAGCACAGCCTGCAGACAGACAAGATTGTATCACCTTAATAATGCACATGATAGCTCTTACATTGGGCTAATACACTTCTTATTTCTCTCTCTCTCTTTCAGGGCTGATTCTGTGAATAGATAGGAATGGAGCACCTGTATCACCCTGTGATTATTGTTTGCCTTAAAAAGTAATGCTGAACTCAAACTGTTAACATGTAAATATTTCCTAATTGAATCTTAAGGAATACCTTCCCAGGACTACTTATCTCATTTAAATTCCTTTGGATCTGAGAGAACCTGACTGTTACTATTTTTAAAATATTTACCATCTGGTTTGTGTCATCTGATTGCTCTTGGTCCTAGATTTCATTGTAATTCCCTAACATTGTACTAACTGCTGTATTAAAATAATGTTAAGACTACTAAAAAATCACCACAGTCAATAATGAGTTAAATAAACTACAAAGAAAGACAAAAAGAGAAAGAGGTCCCCACATGCAGAAGCTCTTTCCTGCCAGGCGGGGTGGCATGTACCTGTTTCACCCTTGTGCTTCAGAAGGATGGACCACCCCTCAGAAAAGTACATTCACCTTAAGATAACAGCACCTCCTCCCCTTCCCAGAAGACTCCCTTGCTCAGCCTCGTGCAGGGGGCAGCCACACAGCTTTCTGAGTCATCCTGCCTTTCTGGATATTTCAGAAATACAAAGCTATTACTTTACATATTCCTTTTTTTAAAAAAAAAAAAATGCATGCTTTCCCTGATGCTTGGGTCACCTATCTTTCTGTGAAGCTCTCTTCCTCACTATGGAGCTACTTGCTGCCATGTGACTGATACCCATAATGACTTAACTCAAAAAGCACATGTCTTTTGTTTTTTTTTTTTTTTTTCTTCTCCTCCAGTCAGCTTCTAGATTTACAGCTTGCCCAACCAAGGGTTGTTCTTTTAACCTATAGTAAAATTGTCTCCAAACTTCCATTTGAGTCTATTCTTAAATTCTTCTACTAATGAGACTAAGACCCCCAAAAGGGGGGCCTGTTTTTCCTAGTGACTCCACTGAGACTTCCCTAAACTTCTAAGAACAATTTGACAGCACCAAAGGGAAAGGAAGCAGTCCAATGGCTCCACTGCTTTTTCCACATGGGATTCCAACCCTGGGGAGGGCTGTCGTCTATCTAGAGCAGTGGTTCTTAACCTCCCTGATGCTGGGACCCTTTAATACAATTCCTCATGTTGTGGTGACCCCAGCCATACATTTATTTTCATTGCTTCTTTATAACTGTAATTTTGCTACTGTTATGAATCATAGCATAAATGCCTATGTTTTACGGTGGTCTTAGGTGATTTCTGTGAAAGGGTCATCACCCATTCAAAGAGGTAGCCCACAGACTATGAACCACTGGCCTAGACTCTAAGGTCATTAGAATCTGGGTTTTCAGACCCAGCTACTATGCCATCCATGATTAGAAAGTGGTTAGGTTGATTCCACTATCTGAAAAAAAAAAAAAAAAATGAATCTTGCCTTTTGCTCAACATGAACACGTGGGTTATTTCTCAAGCCACAAAGAATAAATGATTAGTTGAGTGTTTGGGCTCCTGATTTCAGAATCTTTTTCTCTTTTCATTTCAGGAGCCAGAAGCTTTGATGCTTTGGAAACAAATTAATATACTGTATTAGTCAGATTTTTTTCATCAATGTGACAAGTATAGGGGGAAATAGCTTAAAGCAAATGGTTTGTTTTATCTGAGTGCTTCAGAGATTTCTGTCTATAGTCAACCAGCTCCAGTGTCTTGGTTAAGAAAAGATAGAGAATCATGGTGGTGGAAGCATGTGGCTGAGGAGGCTGTTCACATCATGACAGCCAAAACTTAAGAGAAATAACAAGGAAAGGACAGGGACCATGGCTTTGATGTTCACTTCCTCCAACAAAGTGTCATAGCCTACTTTCCCCTCCTGCTTTGATAATTCACAACAATCTAAAGATTTCACCAATGAAAATTGAGCCCTCAGAATCCAATCACATCCTGAAGCCATCAACGGATAGCCTTAACCCAGTGCCTGAATCTGTAAAAGAGATTTAATATTCCAACCATAGTACATGCTAAATGAATGTTGGATCCCCTTATTCTTCAAAAAAGAACCAGATATATACTAAACATGTATCCCTGCATTTACTTTTTAAATGACTTATCATTGTAGCAATAAAAATACGATAGAGGGATAATGAGAGAATCAGGCTTGGCCACAATTTGGTAAAAAAGTGGGAGACCTTAGCTGGGTATAGAAGTGCATATCAGTAATCTCAGCACTTGGGAAGCTGAGGCAGGAAGTTGGTGAGTTCAAATCTAGATTGGGAGGCGTTGTGAAAACCTGTCTCTGAAAAAGAAAAAAAATAGAAGTTCAGGTTAACTTTAATATTCCATGATACTCTGATTGCTAGGCAAGAAGGATTTCACATTATTTCTCCTATAGCCAAGACTTGTAGCATCCTTGTTTCTTAAGGAAACTTCCAGGTAATTTCCAAGTCTAGATTATAAAGAAGAGTTGCAAAGAGTAGAGAAGAAAAGGAGTTAAGAAAAAAACAAAACAAAACAAAAAATATATTGTAAACTAAGCACTGCCTATCCAAAAGCACAAATTTCTATGTCTCATTCAAGTCAAGTGCACTGTTTAATAATGCTTTTATTTAGAAAAAGGGAAGAAAATCCCTTCTGATTAATAATTCAGTATAATGCCCCAGAAAGTGAAATCTAATCTCATATGACCTCCAAGGCCCTTTTGATTTTTCTTCTTCAAGATGCTCAGACTATGAAATGCTAAACATGAAGCCCAAATCTGCCATGACCAAGTCGATTTCCGATTTCCATTGTTGGCAAACGTGTGGACTAGATGGATAGAGGCTTGCAACCGAGGTCTGTAACGTATCTGGTTGTCTTTCTGTGCTTAATCCGTCAGTGGGAGTGACAGCTTGACATAATCACCGGTTTCCAATAAGTAATTCCATTCACTATCAGTTTTAATTTTATTTCCTCATTCCTTTATTGATGGGGCAAAATTCTGGTTAATCTTCAGAGCCCAGGCAAGCCCTGCGTTGTCAGTATTAATTTCACACTGCTGTATCTTCATGTTTGGCCTCATAGTAATTAAAAAAATCATTATGAAGTTGAAATTAAGCTTGAAGTATAATTCTTGGCTTTAGTTTGTGTGCAGTTACTGGTTGACTTCATGGTAATTTTATTATTTTCTTCACATAACCAAGTCCTCTGTTTGCTAGTATAATATTCATCTGTGTGCTTTTTTTCATTTCTTCCTTATCTGTGTTTTTGATTTTAGAATGTTCAACTTCATACAGAAAGTTATAGGTTGATGGTAGTTATGCTTTTTAACTTTACCAAGATATTTGCTATGAACAGTGTTTTCAACATATGGTCCCTAGAAGAAGTATAGCAAAAGCCTCACGGAGTAAGTTGCAAACTCCATGGAATCAGAAACTATGGTGATTGAGTCCCAACTGTGTTACCAAGTCTTCTAAGTGACTCTGCTCTATGCTAAAGTTTGAATTTAAAATCATCTTACACACTGTGCCGACTTTAGCCCTTGTGAGAGCCTGTAGAGTAGCCTCTACAGGCCCATTTTATACATGAAGAAATTAAAGCCCAGAAAAAGTAATGGACCACTAATATTCTTAAGACTGGTACACTGTCGAGTCAGATTTCAAAACAAGAACTCTATCATTGTTTTTCTGTCATATTAATGGATTTCCAAAATATGTCATAGGACACATTATATGGACACTCACTGCATCTGTTACACAAATGTAGATATTTCTTTTATTTAAATGAGGTTATATAGGAGACAAAAGCCACATACACTTACTCTACACACCTCCACATGTACATGCACAGACACACACACATACACACATACACTCACTCACACACAGTCACTGTGTCTCTATCCTACCCCCTCTATGAATACACCCTATGATTTATTCCTGAAGTGGGTCATCAGTCAACTCTGGGTGAATTTTTCAAGCTATAATATACCGACCTCCTCTTAGACTCCATGTAGACTGGTAGAAGATGTTGACTATCAAGCTGAAGACTTTGAGGTGCACCTATAAACAGTAGTTCTGCTTTTCCGGACTATGTATTCTTTGTTATGAGGAAGAATTGTGATTCTCAAAATCTAAAATGAGACAGTGCACAGAGACTTCAGACAGGAAACTAGCATCTTACTCAAATATGTACTTATGCCTCTCTCCAAATGTCTAGTAGTTAATAAAGTCCACATGTTGCTAAGAGCACACTCAATTCAGAATTACTTTATCATCTTAGAAATTTCCCAAACAATCACAATCAAAAAGTTTAACAACTGGCACCTAAGCATCTGCAGAATTCTTTTTATGTGAGAAGGAAAATTTAAACTCATAGTTTCATCATTTCTGACATTTTTCTTTTTTCTTGATCCTCTAGAGTCTATTATCCACAATCCCTATTTAAATTTAGAGACAATTTTGCCTTAATTATTAATATAAGTAAGGTGATAGGCAGTCAGCTTTCTTTCATTACAATGAATACCTGAGAAAATCAACTTACCAAGAGAAAAAGTTTACTTTGTCTCATGGTTTTGAAGGTCCACCTCAAAGACCCATTGGTCCTATGACTACCAGGCCTGTGCTGAGAAAGCACATTGTGGTGAGAACCCATGTCAGAAGAACCCATTCATTTCTCTGCTAATTAATACAATAATCATTGTGGAAAGGTGATGAAAGTAATTTTTTAAATTTATTTTTAAAATGTTCTTATACCCACCACTGCTCCCTCTCCATTCTTTGCTCCAGCCACCCCCTCCCCATCCAGACTCTTCCAACCCCATCCCACCATCCATGCCCCAGGTAGGGCAAGGACTCTCAATTCCTTCTGGCATATCCAGCTGAAGTAGGACTGAGTCCCTCCCTCCCAGTATCAAGGCTAAGTAAGATGGTCCTCTGCAGGGAATGGGCTCCGAGAGGCCAGTTTATGCACCAGAAGTAAACTCTGGTCCTACTGCAAGAGGCTTCATAAACTGCATACCGTTGGTCATCTACATTCTGAAGGGTTGGTTCCTTTCCATCAAGGTTTCTCAGCTGTCATTTCAGAGTCAGTGACACCCACTAGCTCAGGTCAGCTGTCTCTGTGGGTCTCCTCCTCGTGATCCTGATCCCTTTGCTCATACACTCTCTCCTCTCTCTCTTCCACTGGACAGAGAACTCGACCCAGTGCTTAGCTATGGATCTCTGCATCTGCTTCCATCCATTGCTGGATGAAGGATCTAGAATGGCAATTAGGGTGGTAATTTATTTGATTATATGGGAATGCCAGTTTAGGGACCCTCTCCACTATTGCTTGGAGTCCTAGCTGGGAACACCATGTGGGTTCTCGAATGTTTCCCTAGCTCCAGGTTTCTCTCTAACCCTTCTATGGCTCCTTCTATCAAGATATCTATTCCTTTGTTCCCCCTCTACTGCTCTCTGCCCCCCTAATCCCACCCCCACCACCATCCCCACCACCACCCCATTCCATTCTCTCGTGTTCTCTTCCTACCTCCCCTTGCTCCCCCTGCAGTGGGATTGTGTTCTGTCCCATTGTAAATAATTGTCCCACCTACTGGTTTAATAAAAACGCTGGTTGGCTGAAGATAGACAGGAAGGAGGGGGGCTACCAGACAAAGAAAACTCTGGCAACAGGAAGAACAGGGCAGAGATGCCACAGAGAAGACAGAGAGACACCACAGAGGCACCATGATGAGATGCCAGGAGACACAGAGGAAAAAAGTTGAAATGCTGCTCTGAGAAAAGGTACTGAGCCGCATGGCTGAACAGGATAAGAGTCATGGGTTAGTTGAAGAGCAAGAGCTAGCTAGCAATATGCCAGAGCCATAGGCTGATCACCATAAAATTAATACAAGTATCTGTGTGTTTTTGTGGAACTGTGGGACTGTGGGGCTGCGGGTCTGGACCACAGGCCAGACAGGCCAGAAACTTAACACACACACACCCTCCCCCTCCCCATAATCACAATTTATTCAGTAGGTCTTCTCTATTTCCTCTTCCCAGGAGGATCAAGGATGTCTTTCTTAAGTTCCTCTGTTACCTAACTTCTTGGGGTTTGTGGTTTATAGCCTAGTTATCCTTTACTTTATGTCTAAAATCTACTAATGAGTGAGTACATACCATGTCTATCTTTCTGGATCTGTGTTACCTCACTCAGGATGATACTCTCCAGATCCATCTATTTGCCTACAAGTTTCAGAATGTCATTTTTTAAATGGCTGAGTAGTACTCCATTGTGTAAATGTACCACAATTTTTTAACCCATTCTTCAATTGAGGGGCACATAGGTTGTTTCTAGGTTCTGGCTGTTATGAATAATGTTGCTATGAGCATACTTGAGCTAATGTCCTTGAGGTAAGATTGTGTATCCTTTGGGTAGATGCCCAAAAGTGGTATTGCTGGATCATTGAGTAGATTGATTCCTAGTTTTCTGAGGAACTGCCATATTGATTTCCAAAGTGTTTGAACAAGTTTACATTCTGACCAGCAATGGAAGAGTCTTCCCCTTGTTCCACATCTCTCCCAGCCTTGTCATCTGTGTCTTTGATTTTAGCCATTTGAACAGATATAAGATGGTACCATGAAGTTGTTTTGATTTGCATTTCTCTGATGGCTAAAGATGTTGAGTAATTCTTTAAGTGCCTTTTAGCCATTTGAAATTCTTCTGTTGAGAATTCCCTTTTTAGCTCTGACCCTATTTTTAAATTGGATTATTTGTTTTTTTGACCTCTAGTTTCTTGAGTTCTCTATATATTTTAGAGATCAGTCCTCTGTCTGATGTAGAGCTGGTTCTTTTCCTATTCTGTAGGCTGTTGCTTTGTCTTATTGACTATGTCCTTTGCCTGACAGAAGCTTCTCAGTTTCAGGAGGTCCCATTTATTAATTGTTGTTCTCAGTATCTATGCTACTGGTGTTATATTTAGGAAGTGGTCACCTGTGCCAATGCATTCAATGCTATTTCCCCTTGTTACAGTGCAGTTTCCGGCCCGGCTAGTTTCACGGTTCGGACCTGCCTGCCAACACTGATCTGGACAATTGAAAAGCCCCAAAGAACTTCTATTAGTTTCATGCTGTTTGGCAAATGGCTCACGCACATTGCTAGCTAGCTCCTTTATCTTAATTCAACCAATTCTCATTAATCTGTCTGCCATATGGCCTGTGGCTTACCTGTGTTCCTTACATGTTTCTTTTTTGGGCGTCTGGCTGGATCTGTCTTGACTCCACCCTTCTTTTCCTATCTGTTCTGATTCCTCACCTACTTCTTTGATCTACTTCTTTTATGGAGCTCACCAAGGGTCAAAACAGCTCATTTATTTAAAGACTGATATTCACAGCATACAGAAAGACATTCCCACATCATCCCCCTTTCTTTTTTGATCAGGTTCAGTGTAACAGGGTTTATGTTGTGAAGCCTTTGATCCACTTAGATTTGAGTTCTGTGCAGGGCGATAGATACGGATCTATTTGCATTCTTCTACATGCTAACATCCAGCTAGGACAGCACCATTTATCAATGATGCTTTTTTCCATTGTATATTTTTGACCTCTTTGTTAAAAATTAGGTGCTCATAGGTATGTGGATTAATGCCAGGGTCTTCAATTCAATTCCACTGATCCACAAGTATGTTTTTATGCCAGTACCAAGCTGTTTTTATTGTGGTAACTCTATAGTATAGAGTCTTGAAGTCAGGGATGGTGATGCCTGCCAAAGTTCTATTATTGAACAGGACTGTTTTGGCAATCCTGGGTTTTTTGTTTTTCCATATGAAATTGAGTGTTATTTTTTTGAGGTCTGTGAAGATTTGTGTTGGGATTTGGATGGAGATTGCATTGAATCTGTATATTGCTTTTGGTAAGATTGCCATTTTTACTATGTTGATTCTACCTATCCAAGAGCATGAAAGATCGTTCCATTTTCTGATATTTTCTTCAATTTCTTTCTTCAATGACTTAAAGTTCTTGTCATACAGGTCTATTACTTCTTTGATTAGAGTTACTCCAAGATATTTCCAGCTATTGTAAAGTGTGATGTTTCCCTGATTTGTTTTTCAATCATTTTATCATTTGTGTATAAGAGGCCTATTGATTTTTTTTTTAGTTAATCTTGTACCCTGCTATGTTGCTGAAGGTGTTTATCAGCTGTAGGAGTTTTCTAATAAGATTTTGGGGGGTCACGTATGTATACTAACATATCATCTGCAAATAGTGATGATTTGACTTCTGACTTTCCAACTTCTATGCTCTTGATCTTCTTCCATTGTCTTATTGTTCTAAATAAATTGAATAAATATGGGAAGAGAAGACAGTCTTTTCCTGTTTCTAATTTTAGTGGGATTATTTTGAGTTTCTCTTCATTTACTTTGATGTTGACTGTCAGCTTGCTGTATGATGAATTTACTGTGCTTAGGGATATTCCATGCATGCCTGATCTCTCAAAGACTTTTATCATAAAGGACTGTTGGATTTTGTCAAAAGCATCTAATGAGATTATCATATGCATTTTTTTCTTTCAGTTTGTTTATATGGGGGATGAAATTGACAGTTTTTTGTATGTTCGACCATCCCTGCATCTCCAGAGTGAAATCTACTTCATAATGGTGGTTGATTTTTTTTATAAGTTCTTAAATTTTGTTTGCCCATATTTTATTGAGCATTTTTACATCAGTAGTCAATGAGGTAGACTGGTCTGTAATTCTCTTTCTTTGTTGTATCATTGTGGTTTGGGTATTAGGGTGACTATAGCCTCATAAAAAGAGTTTGGCAATGTGCCTTCTGTTTCTAATGTGTGAAACAATTTGAGGAGTATTGGTATTAGTTCTTTGAAATTCAGGTAGAATTATGCCCTAAAATTATCTGTCCCTGAGGTTTTTTTTGCTTGAGAGACTTTTAATAACCACATTTATTTCCTTAGGGTTATGGGTCTATTTATGTTGTTTATCTGCTCTTGATTTAATTTTGATAAGTAGTACTTATCCAGAAAATTGTCCATTTCTTTTAGGTTTTCCAATTTTGTGGAATACAGATATTGGAAGAATGGCCAAATGATTCTCTACTTTCCTCCATCTCTATTGTTATGCCCCCCTTTTTATTTCTGATTTTGTTAATTTGAATATTCTTTATCTGTCTTTTGGTTAGTTTAAATAAGGGTTTGTCTATCTTGTTGACTTTCTCAAAGAACCAATTCTTTGTTTCATTGATTCTTTGCATTCTGTCTCTTTGTCCCTCATAGACCCCACCTACAAACCACTTCAACACTACCTATGCCCCACCTAGACCTCACTTCTTAAAGATTCTATCACCTCCAATATTGTCACTCTGAACTCTTATGGACGTGTAAGTCCCTATGAATAGCAGTGACCAAATAATTTATATCTAAAATTCTACAACTTTATCACAAAATGAGACACTATTAATTATACAGTTATAGCTGGCACAACCCAGGGCAATCCCATGCAAAATAAGTTTTTTTTAACCCAACACACCTAGGCTTATAGGCTGGGTTCATTATTTTGTCTCCACTCTACTCTAGTTGCCTTTTTCATAGTTCCTTTGTTAGTTGGTCTATAGTGTGCATGGGAGCTGGATATGCACATGTATTGTATTCTATGGAGCATAGATAGAGGCCAGGGGACCTTGTTGTAGCTGGGTCTCTCTATCTTATGAGTCTGAGGATATGGAACTTCGGCCTTTGTGATTGGCAGCAGGTTCCTGTACCCACATAAGATCCTTTTTCCTGTTTTCTTGTGCTTTGAAACACCATTTTCTAGATATCATCTCTTCCCTGTGAAGTCCATTTTGCCTTTGCTAGCTAATAACAGCTTTTCTCTGAGATTACCCTCACTTGCAATCAAATCCTATTTTGTTTGAATCCTCCTTTTTTGGTTACGATTTGTCTTGTGTTTAATCATCTCAAGCATTTAATTTCAAGTTCGATTCAGTTGTTTGGATACAATAAGAATTTCAAGGAAGTTTGCTAGAACATATTATCATATTCTTCATATATGCTTCCTTTGCAAATGTGTAGACTAATAATCCCAGTTTTACCATATGTATTGAAATATTTGGGGAGATTTTTCCATCAATATTTCACGAAACATTGAGCTAACAAAAATTATTGCTTTTGTCCCTCATGGAAAAGGGAAATGCTGGTCCCTAGAAACATGAAATGCTAAGTATTAAGAACATTTATAGTCTAACTAACCTACTAGCAAAGCCCATGTGTTAAGATTCTGGCCTTAAAAATGAAGAGACTAGGCCACATGAGGCAATGCTTTCTGCCGCAGATCACAAAGCCAAGGACAGAGCTCAGAAGTCATCAATCCCCATCTCCTGCAACTCCTAGAATCCACTTCTGCTTTCTCAAGACTGTCTTTTAAGTCAAGGTGGTAACAATCAGAACTCATGGGTGAGGCTTATCACTAGTATGAGTTCCTGTATAATGAGCTACAACTTAACTTGGGAGTATACATTCCTTATAAAGAGGAAGTTTTGACCAAACACAAAGAGCTGTATTTCTGCTAATCACAGGTAATCAACTCACCATATCATGCCCAAATAAGGCAAATATTTAACTGAAACCAATCAGGTAACTTTTTTATTTTCCAGACAGGGTTTCTCAGTGTGGCCTTGACCATCCCTGAACTTGCTCTGTAGACCTGGCCCATATCTCAGAGATCCACCTGTCTCTGCCTCCAAAGTACTGGGATTAAAGTTGTGTGCCACCCTCCCCAGCTTCCAGCGACTTCTTTATTCTGCTTCTCCATCTGTAAAAGCTGACTTGACCACTCACACTGCTGGATGGATTACTCTACACATCACATTTGGGGTTTTGCTCAGATAAATGTTGCTTAGTTTAATTTGTATGAATTTTATGTTTTAACAAAGCCACGGATGTGCCTCCCCCCCCTCCCCCGAGCATCCTTCAGACTGTATGTTTCTCCTGCTTGTCACTTGAAGAGCTGGTCCTTGATGAGACTATCCTGAAAAGATAGATGAGTTGGCAAGCTAACTCATGGGTTAATTTAAAATGAAAGAACTAGCTAATAATATTCTGATCCATAAAGCAAGCAGTTTGTAATTAATATAAGCCTCTGTGTGTTTAGTTAAGACCAAGCAGCTTCAGGCAACAGGAAAACTTCCAACTACAGAGGGATTTACTTATCTTCTATATAGTGGACATCCCCCAGCCTCATGCACAGTGGTCTGTAGCATATTACAACTTTAGAGTGGGTACCATCTATGATACCAGCATATCCCTAGACCTCGAGCCCTTCTAAACAAAACTGGAGGAGTTGCAACTTCATACTCTGTAGACTCAATGTCTGGTAAAATATTAATGAATGGGGATATTATAAAACTGTCAAATTCTGTGGTTAGTTAATGAAACGTGCCTATGCATTAGCAACTCTATGTGAAAGTGAGCCCTCAAATATCACAGATCCTGTCGTCTGTATATCTGACTAGAAACCTTAGGTAAGGCCAGTGTCTCCAGAACTCTCCAATCCTGACTACTGTGTAGCCTATCTCTTGCTACCTCGGTGATGTTAAGCAGCTTCTCTATAAACAATTCACATTCCTTCTTTAACTAGTAATTCTGCAGCCTTGAGTTGCTTTTGGAACCAATGCACTATTGTTTGCTTTTCAAAATTAGGAAACTGTAGCAAGCATGGGACAAAGACTTGTGGGAAAAAAAAACCAGTGGTTACAAGAAACTCACTTTGGACCAATTTCTCTGGGTGAAAGTGGGGGGTCTAAGGTATCTGAAAAATGGAAACGGGTCAGAGCAGTCAGAGAAAGAATTATGCCTAACTGATTAATTGGAAGCCTGCGTCTAAAAGGACTAGGCTCATGTGACTGCCCCTGGGATGAATGGAGCTCTTGGCTCCCTCATCTCACTCCAGGACCTGCTTCCCTTTATTCTTCTTTGGGTCCCAGGTTATCATGAGTTGTATCACTTTACTCCTAAAGCACAGCCCAGACGGCAGACAAATCAATGAGAGATGGAGAGACTATTTTCTTCCTAACACTAATCTACTCTTAAAGTGCAGTGTAAATTTTGCAGTGTAATCCAAAGTGTAATTTTGCTAAACCTTTCCCAGTTCTCAAAACAGAGAATATAAATGTTATAGTAAGAAAGATGATAGATTTTTTTTCTCCATCCATTTCAAATGCTGATGAACCTGATGCTGATCTTGAGAACTGTACTTCTGCGGGTCTCAGTTGTCATTCAATCAGATTCATCTTTGATTAACAAATAGTAATCCCTTTCCTACTGCATTTCTACTGTAACAAGGCCTACCATTGTTATACATTCATGTAGTGGGATTTATATATACATGATGGACTTCTTTCTCTTAACACAAACTGGTTTTCAGTAATGGGAGATACACATCCTGCAGGCCACTTGTATCTTCACACTGAATGCTTCATACATGATCATTGCAAAAAATAAAATTACATCATTTGCCCTATGCAAAACAAAAATTTATTTCAAGGTCAAAGTAATCCTTTTTCCAACATAACATGTAAATAACCAACAGCTATAGGCAAATTAGCTCAAGATCATAAAAATACAAGTTTAAAAAAAAAACAAAGCAACATAACATATATTCTCTTGTATAATAAGGCAACAATCATTTTTAAAAGTCAAAAAAAGTGTTGTTGAAGGTATAAAAGAATTCTGACAGTGGGAATGTGATATTGTACAGCTGCCATGCAAAATAGTGTGGGCCATCCTCTGATATTGCAAACAGAGTTAATATGTAATTGAAAAATTCCACTTTTGAGTATTACCCGTCTGAACTGAAAACAAGAGTTCCAAGAGATACCTGTTTCACCCTGTCCATCAAAAAGTATTCACATAGACCAATGGACAGAGGAAACCTAAGCACTTACCCATGGGTGAAGAGATAAACTAAATATGGTGCACATGTGTGTGTACCATACACACATTTACACACTGATTGCTTCTGTGTGTGTACCATACACACATTTACACACAGATTGCTTCGTCCTTAAAGAAGAAGAAACTTTTGCAATATTTAACATGGCTGGGACTTCAGGGCATCATGCTAAGGGAAACAAGCCTGTCATGACTCTACTTCCATGGTATCTTAAAACATATTGAACTCTATTTAGTCAGCATCTCAGCCTTCACTATAGCTGAGACTTCAATCATTCAACAATGTTATATACATCAAACATGCTTCTTTCTTTGTAGAAAAAGTCTGAACACATCTCCATTTAAAAAAAAAACTTATTAAGTACTCAATGCAAAATTTAAAAGCAATTCATAGCAGCAATAAATTATCAATATTATTTTACTATGTAAACATTAAGTCATAGAATACTGAATATTGTATTTTGAAGCACACGGTCCTTTCAATTTCAGATGAAGAACTAACTGTGTTCCTTTGAGCAAGCATCTCACACTACTGATGTTTTCATTTACTCAGACATCATGTGAAGATGTTAATGGCAATTATCTCCTAAGCACCCAGCTCATTCATTATCATTTATACTCATACAAGATAAGAACTCAGATTACAAATAATTGTGTGGGGTGCATGTGCTGATTTATCGTGTATTACAGGTCATTCCTATAGTATCTTAATATGTTCTTATTCAGATTTTTAAAATTCAAGCTTTTGTCAAAGTTACCCACATTTTGTTAATCCTGCTATACACACAGTAAGGACTTTCACAAAAAGAAATTACATATTTTTCCAACCTCTTCTCCTGCCCTCTGTAAGTACATTTGAGTAAATACCTATAACATTTAATTTTTAATGTGCGGCAGGTATTTCATCAAAAGATAACAGAATGCTGACATTTCTTTTCAAGAATTTCAAGTGCAGACTACCTTAACTGAAATAGCTATGGAACATTCGCCTTGGGGAGCAGGTGGTGGGAAAACTTCCATTTACAGAATAGTAACACAATGTGAAACATTATAAGGAATGGATAGTTCATTCATTATGATTTCTTACTTCATAAGCGAGAAGATAGAAACCTAAGCTGACCTCTAGGGCAGACTCCTAGAGCATTCAAGCCTTGGTCTTCTGTACTGGCCTTCATTTACTCAATATCTCAGGCCAGCACTATCGCTGAGACAATCAGTAATCTAACAACTCTAAGTGGACCAAACGATACTCTATCTTTGAGGAAAGAAAAGCATTAGCATTAAATTCTACACCCTCAAGTTCTTTCCAGTCTCCTCTCTCTCCTGTATAGCACACACACACACACACACACACACACACACACACACACACACACACTTTACACACATAACCAAGGAAAGCGTGCAAAGTTCATCTGGCCACCAGGGGGCTTCCCTGAGCATAGAATGGCCAAGAACAAACACATGAATGGTTTTGTCCAGAAAGTGTGTGACTTTTAGAATGACTTTTTAGAATGCTGCCTTTCAGAAACCAGAATCTTTGTTAGAATAAAATTGCTATAGATGATGACTTGATCTTGTGGATAAAACCAAAATTTTATACATTTTCATTTACTAACTGAATCTAAATTGTAATTTGCCTTCAACAGCAACTTGATATCTGATAATTTTAAGGAGGTTATTAACCATTACATAAGATAAAACATTATAGATAATTTCTAAAGTCTAAGCATGAGTAAAATACCATGAGTAAAATCGTGATAATGCTTGGGTTTGTCTTAAAATATATATAATACACTATGGGCCTCAAAAGGCTAGAAGGAGAGACTTTGAATTCTCATCATAAATTATAAATGTTTGATGACAAACATGTTTAACTTGATTTAAACCACATACAGTACATATATACACATATTTAAATGTGACAGCCCCACTCTTATTTATTTTTTAGTTAAAGTCTTTCTATTTTGATTGACTAGTTTCAAATTATTGCACCCAAAGAGTCTTCTTTCCATAGCTTCCCCAGCATATCTCACCCACAGTAAGCTTCATTTTAATGTTATACGTGATGGCTATTTTTGGTAGTCAAATTAATTGCATCTGGAATTAACTAAAACCAAAAATGGAGGAGCACACCTGTGAGGAAGTTTTGCTTAACTTGAAGACGGAAGATCTATTTCAAATATGGATCTTTTAGGTAGGAAGACATATCTTTAACCCATATTCTTGAGCTAGGAAAAACCCACCTCTAATTTGACCCAGGTCAAATTAGAGAAGTTTATATGAGGACATGGAAGAAGAAAGAGTTTGTTCTCTACCTGCTGGCTCTCACTTCTCTAACAAGTTCATTGCTTCACTGGCATTATAGCCCACTTCTTTGGGATTCCACTGTAGACTGAAGATCAGCTGAGACATCCAGCCTCATAGATAGAGCAATCACTGGACTCTTGGACTTTTCATTCACAGCCAACCATTGTTGGATTAGCAGGAACATAGCCTAGCCTGTAATGAATCCTCTTTCTTATAAACCCCTTTCTATATGTACAGAAACATTAATTCTGTTAACAAGTTCTGTTAAAAGACTGCTAACCCTGACATATATCATGTATAAGATAAAAATAAATTTAAAATATGGGGACTTGGATTTTGTTTTGTTTTCTGAAATAGGGTCTCTATGTACCCATGCTGCTTTGAGTCAGCTACGTAGCCCAGGCTTGTCTTGAAACTGTGGCAATCCTCATGCCTTAAAAACCAAGAGTGATAATATTAGAAGCACGCCCCACCATTCTCTGGCACTGTTAATTTAATTTGAATTTTAAAAAAATGAAAAAAAAATATGTTTTAAAAAGGAGAAAAGATTTTTAGGAGAAAAATTTAAGAAGTATAGCCACCAGCATATACTTTATATATATATATATATATAAAGCAGACATTGTTGATACTGTCTGAATGTTGATGGAATGACTCTATAGTTAGTATTACTAAAAACACATAAAGATTAAAATCTTAAAATGAACATTAATTGTAAATATAAGGTAAGTTCATGGGTCAAAATATAGATAATTTTTATCTCACTTAAGTTGTTTTAAATAACAAATACATTTCATATAAACAATAAACGAAGCATTCAAAATTATATTTTACAAAAATTTGTCATCATAAATATTATATAAGGATATACAAAGGTACACATAGCTACATCCATTTGCTTCTGCCATGTTATAAAATAAAATTTTAAGAATAGGAATTTTATGCTCAACTTATAGACACATTCTTTCTTTGCTCTAAGTTTCTCTATACTATGATCATGAATTTTCTATTCCTAGGAAATATTTGGCAAAATTTAGTGATTCGTTTGGACATAAAAGGAAGGTACAATCAGTGTCTAGGATTAGAAGCTAACTTTCCTCTAGTATGTGACTGAGCCCCAGTCTCTCCTCAGGACAAAGTCATTCAGCTCACGTGACCAGCAATACTGAGATTGAGGTGGCCTCAGTCTTAAAGTCATGCTATTTCAGAATTTAAAAGAGCATCATTTCCACATAACACATACCTTCAAATGTGAGAACATGCCAGAAGGAACTCATATTTTTCTCAGTAAATTTAACTTAAATGCTATCAACCATTTAATTAGACATAAGTCAACAAACGCTCATTGAAAAAGTTCAATGTGAACATGTTCTTCTGAGACTTATGTTTTGTACTAGAAAATGACCTCACTGGGAAGATTCTCACGGATATTATTCGGGTCTCCCACTTATATAAAGTAAATCCTTTAAAAGGCTTAATATACTCTATAATAAACAAAACTTGATTTTAAGTTTTTATTACAGAATCTGACCCAAAATTAATTTTCCTCATTTGGTACATTGAAAGAAATTTTGTTGAGACAGTTATGAATTTTTATTGCCAACTCAAACACAGGAGATCATTTTGTTGGTATTCTTTTTCTTCTGTTGAGATCATATCATTATATTATAGTTCAAGCTTGCTTAGAGTTATGTAGCCTGGGCTAACATGATTTTTGATCTTCCTCCCTCCGTCTTCGGTGTGAGATAAAGTATATTACTGCACCTAGACACTTTGAGCTGTGCTTTCTTTATATTGCTCAGATAACAGCCTCCATAGAATGAAACTGATAAAGTTAAATTAACTCAGCTAATGTTGCAAAAATAACAAATATTTCCAACCATTAGTAACACAATAATAATGAGATATGGTTTCAACAGTTTAGAGATTTATATATGCATTTTTGGCCCTTTCCTAAAATATTGAGCCCAAAACAATTTCAATAGATTCATGAATCTTAACTGGAGGCAATTCTGGCCAGCATCTTAAAAAAAAAAGAATTAGTTACAATAAAGCACTTCCTGCTTCCTGTTGTGAAACACATCACCACCCCATCTAATCCCACCCTCCAAAGAAAGCAACTGAACTAATTAAGTACCAAAAGAGGGAAGGTTTAGACTATTAAAATGCTCTGTGGCTCAACAACACATTATCCTAGAAATAAATTCAAGCAACACAGCTGTTATCAAAAAGAATGATAATGAAGAGGAATATTTAGATGAAGAAAAAGACTAGAGATGGCCCCCGGCAATTAAGGGCACTTCCTGTGCTTGCAGAGGCCATCCGGAACCTCACCATGCGGAATACCAGCTCCAAGGAATACAATGCTTTTTTTCTACCCTCTGTGGGCACCTGTATTCACACATGCAGGTAGATAGGTAGATAAGAGGATAGATGGATAGATAGATAGATAGATAGATAGATAGATAGATAGATAGATAGATAGATAGATAGATAGATAGGTAGGTAGGTAGGTAGGTAGGTAGGTAGGTAGGTAGGTAGGTAGGTAGGTAGGTAGGTAAATAGATAGATAGATAGATAGATAGATAGATAGATAGATAGATAGATAGATAGATAGATAGATAGATAGATAGATGATAGATAGATAGATAGATAGATAGATGATAGATGATAAATAGATAGATGCACATGTAATTTAAAATAAAAAAATCTTAAAAAACTAAATTTTTACTGCTTAAAGATGTACAGCAGTGTGATGAGCCTGTAAGTTTGTGGAGAATTGAAGAACTGGGGAGTGAACTCAGAACAGTGGCTTCTTAAAGGGAAAGGTGGCTGAGCAGGACACTTGGCAGGACTTCTTGAAAACCACTGAAAACATGTGGCTTCATCTGAATGACAGGTGTGTTATAATAAACTAGTAAGCACTGCACTTTCTGATTCAATAGCCACTTTTTAAATTTTACAATAGTCTGTTAAAATTTTATTTTATGGACCAGCATGACAGCGCAGAAGGCTCTTGTCTTCAAGTCTGAGGACCTAGCTTCCATCCTCAGGACCTTGTTGCACGAATAAATGAGACTCAGGGATAGATCTCTGAGAAAGTCGGAGATATTAGAGAGAGTAAACACCACAGTCAGATCTTTCCCAGCTGTCTTCCAGCTTCTTCAGCCAGGCTTCTCTTGGCTTCCTCCCCTCTGTCTTTCTATGCCTGCCTTAAATACTCTTTTGGTAAATTAAGGCATGGTCCCACCACTGCCTGTTTGGGAGCCTGGAATTCCTTCTATAATCTAAAATGACCTTGGCTCAGTTGGGATTAAGGGCATAAGTTACCACTCCCAGGATACTCCCTGTGCTGGGATTAAAGGTGTGAATCACCACTCTCTGGTTCTCCTAGACTGACTGTGGTTAGATCCCTCTTATATCTCTGAAGCTTCTGGAGCTTTTATTAAATCCCCACAGGACTCACATGGTAGATGGAGAGAACTGATCCCCACCAATTGTCCTATAACCTCCACACATGCACACACACATACCCATCCCACCGCACAGAGTGAATAAGTATATAAATGTAAAAAAAATTTAAATTTTACTATATAATTATTACATAGAAGGAAACTACTTACATTCAGGTATGACAGTTAATCAAGACACAGAATAGAGTGTAATGGCCATATTCTGTTTTCCATCAGAGCAGCTCTGGCTACTTGCAAAAGCTCCCTGAGACGAGGCTTGTTGACTATTGACAATGTCCCATGAGTGTCACTTGTATGTGACTCTGCCCTAGTTGCACATGGCCTCTCATGGTCCAGTGATGTTCTTGAGTATATCAAATATGGGAAGCTGTCACATGGACTGGACTTACTGGTAGAACAGTTGATTTGGCGCCATCCAAGCTGCTGTAAGTTAGCCTTTGACCCAGCGATTAAATCAACCCAATAAGGCCATTAATTCCCTGAGTGTCTTTGGTGAAATCATATTTTTGTTTATTGTTAGGCCCTGTAAGAAGCTAGATGTGTGTTTACATCTCCCTAGAGAAAAACTTCCTGCAACACAAATGTTCTTAAGCTAAGCTTTCAACACATAACCCTTTCCTCCTGTTTCCAGCCTGCTTCCATTTTAAGTGACACAAGCTTGGGGTGGGGGATCTTTAATATAAAAGGTAATCTGTGGCTACACTACCCTCAATGTGCCCAAACTCGTCTAATATAAAAGGTAGGTGTTCCCGTAATTGTACTACTTAATCACTATTTCTCTGACAGTTTACTACCATTGAAAACTCATGTCTCCAATCCATCACACATAATGATGAGTGCTGCATGTTTAGCAAAATTACATTAGCATTTCATTAAGCACACACAGAAAAGTGGTGACGTTTCAGAGGCCCTAATGACTTGTCATTTGCTGAGATTGGATAAGTCGGTAACTCAAATCACACTGCTCATTTGTAACCCCACCTCAATTATCCAGGAGTAGATTATCCATAGGAGACATTACATTAAAATTCATATCGGCAGTCACCATTTTACATCTCCAGATGGGATTGAGAGAAAGTAACTTTGGGGAGCACTTATCCAATACCTAGCTTAGTAGATAAGGATGACACGTGGCAGAGAGGCTTTGTGTAAGGTCAACCCTCTAATAAAGACTGGATCTAGAATCCAGGCTTGAATAAAGCAAGGACAATGCGATTTTAGTTCTACCCATTGAGTCATATATGCACTGTGCTCCTTTTCAAGTGCTTTGCAATTCAAGTTCTTTTTAGGATGTTAATGGCACACATGGTTTTTGTGTCCCAGAAATACTAGCACATATGTACAGAGGGAAACTGCATGTCAGTGGAAAAATACACATTGTCTATAGCATGCTCCTCTTCCGCTTCTTCATGTTGATGCTCTGAAAGCTATGCCACAGCCCTACAAGTCACAGACAGCCAGTGGAAGAAGTTATAACCATAGCCTCTGTCCTGAGGCTAGGCACGGTTCTTCTTCTGTGATGGAAGAGAACTTTGCCTCCACTTTTTTCATGTCCCAAGTCAGCTGTTATCTTTGAGTCCGCTGTTTTGTTCTCTAATTAATTCACATCATAAGCAAGTCATGCACACATTTATTTTTATATCTAGGCATGAGAGTCAGGACTTAACGCTTCTTTTTTTCTTAAAATTGTCTTTTAGCCACTATTATTACTGTTGCTATCATAACTAAACAAGCGGCCTTGTGTTATCACCTTACATCATCTTGAACCCAGCTTAATACCCTCTTCCACTAGATCTTCACAAAAACCCGAAGGCTAATACTTACTCTTATCTTGCTCTCACAAATGGCACACCTGTGTTCCCGAAAACTTAATGAGCTTAAGCATAGCCATGCAGCTGCTCTCATGCATACAGCTTGGCATTCAGTGTCATGTAACCCCAAACCTCTTGATCTGACGCATAGTCCTTTGCTGGCTGCCAGCATAACACCAGTTCCATCAAATTATCCCTCCAACTGGGAATGAAAAGAGAGATGCTATTTGGGGCACAGGGGGGGTGGACAGGCTATTAAAATTAAGTAGATGGTTTGATGCACTTTTACTGTCCAAATATCTGGAATCAGGACAGGGTGAGGATTTTCATTTGGGTCCATAATTCAATGGGTTCTGTTGAATATTCACTGACTTCACTTAATATATTTGGTCACTGTGATGGAAATATTTTCTAAAATTCTATGACTCTAAAAGATATAGTGCAAATGTACAGAAAGTAGATTTTCAAATGACGAAAAGGGAGTATGAAGCTTGTCACTAAGGATTGTCTTTTATCTAATTACCTGGATTATTATTTGTTAAAAATTGGATAATATCGTATCTGAGAAATATAGCTAAATAGAAAAGAGATGCGTTTTCATTTACCCAACACATATCTGAAGCAATCGTGTGAGAATTTTCATACATCAAAATAAAAATATGTACTTTGCTGCCCTCATTTTTGTTCCTTTTGGAAGAAAAATAAGTCACTGTGCTGCCTGATTAAAAGCTGGTTCTTGGCCTTTCATCTTTGTACTTCTGAAATCCAGCAAATTTCCTCATCCTCCAGATTTGATATTAGTTCTCTTTGGGAACTGACCACATTTCACTTTTACGTATTATTAGGATCATTACAGGCCAAAATTTTGATCCAAGGCTGCTTGCATGAAGATTATTTGGCTGCAAGTCATAGTTTCAAGTTCACTGGAGGCCTGAATCTCCACTGATGGGAATATCTCCCCACCGAGAATTAGCAGAAGCTGAGGTTGAAGTGATGGAAAGAATAAATCCACAAATGGGCTGCTAACTAAGAATGGCAGAGGATGATACTTCCATTCTCGGACTCCAGTCATGTGCTTTAGTGATTGAGTAAGGATTCAGCAGCTGCAAAGTCCATATACATTCCATATCTGGAAAGGTGAACTCTTTGAGCATTCTCTCCATCTCCTCAACCCCATATTGATTGCTCATAAAAAAAAAAGACCCTCAAAACGATGCTTTGATCTCTTAAACATTTTAACATTTTAAACGTGATCTCTACAGTACTTGATGTGGGAATGTCTTTCTGTATGCTGTGAATATCAATCTTTCAATAAAGGAGCTGTTTTGGTCCTTGGTGAGCACCGTAGAAGAAGTAGGTGGGGAATCAGAATAGGTAGGAAAAGAAGGGCGGAGTCAGAGACAGATCGAGCCAGATGCCCAAAGAGGAGACTTGTTAAGACAGGTGAGCCACAGTCCACGTGACAGGACACATTAATGAAAATGGGTTGAGATAAGATGAAAGAGCAAGCTAGCAATGTGCCTGAGCCATAGACCAACAGCATGAAATTAATATAAGTATCTGAGTCATTTTGGGGGGCCTAAGCAGCAGAGGGTGGCTAAGTGGTCTGGGACTGTAAGTCTGAGGGTTTGGACCTCTGGCTAGCGGGGCAAGAAACCTCACTGTAACAAGTACTGCTTTGCTTCAGGTCCTTATTACCTGCTCTTGGATCTACAATAGCTTTCTAATGTTGGGTCCTTGGGCTTCTTGCCTTTCATTTTTGTCCAAGAGTGCCATGAACGATGCAGCACAGGTGTCCAACCCACTGAAGGATCTGCTGCAGAGAGGGTGACTTTGGCTCCATGTTCCTCGCTGTGTCACTTGTAGCTCCAGCTGGCCATCTCCACTGGATTCCTGACACTGACATCTCTTGCTTTTGCTATATATTCTTCACAGTACCCTGGCTGGAGCTATGTACTCCAGACTCAAGCCAGAGTATGACTAAATGGTCTGCTCCAGACTACTGTGAACAATTCCCTAAAACATGTCTTAGCTTACCGAGGGAAAATCTAAGTACTTCTTGTCATTGAACTTACTCTTTTTTCATGCTGTGTGTGCTTGGTACGTGACAGTCTTTTTCTGATTTCTACTGACCGATCCCTCTTAAGGCATCAATGCATACACTGATTTTACTTGTAGGAACAATAAGAAATATCCAGACATTTCTGTAACAGGGGACAGAAATAAGCACAAAAGAGCTTGTCATTTGATCAATAGCATACTCTACTCTTTTTCCATTGCTATAATGAGGCACCCTAAGCAAAAGCAATATGAGAGGAGAGGCTTTGCTTCACCTTATACTTTCAAGTAGCTGTCTGTCATTGAAGGAAGCAAAGGCGAAACTGAAGTCAAAACCACAGAATGCCTTCTGCTTCACTCTCTGGTTCACACTTTGCTTGCTGTCTTATACATTCCAGGATCAGTTGCTTAGAGAAGATTCTTCCCAAAACACACTGGGTCCTCCCACATACACCATCAATAGAACATTAAGACTCAATGATAGTACAATGACACAAAATCTATTATATGCCATTGCGTGAGGCTCCTTGTATCCACCATGGGTATTATATTGGCCTGCGTGAACCAGTTAACATTTGTATTGTTCAACTTCACATGTAGGTGCATGTGAAAAACAGGGCAGACTGGATGTATTATAGTATCTTGGGAGCTGTCCATTTTGTTCTATGAGACAGTGTCTTACTGACCAGAGACTTACTGATTAGATGAGGTTGACTAGCCTGAGTTTCAGGCCTCCTCCTGCCTCTGGCTTTCCAGCTTTGGAATCCCAAAATGCACCACCATTCTGTTTTTTGTTTTTTTTTTTTTTTTCTTTATATGAGTTACATACTGGTGCCTTACCCACTGAGCCATCTGCCCAGTACTGCACAGATTTTGCTTTCTTGCCCTTCAATGTCTAACATAGAGCCCCATTCAAATTTTTCTGGTTCATGTTCATAAATAATTGCAAAGTGAATTAAATTGTCTGAAATACATTCAGTGCACCAGCCTTTCTTGGACACGGTCAACAGATACCCATTCTTCCACATACTACATATTAAAATTTTAATCCTTGCCCATGTGTCATTCTTCCAAATGGCTGACTTGGATCTAGCATAGTGATTGAGTTCAGCCTTTTGTCATAAGAGTAACAATTTCCAAGTCAAGAGAAAGGACTTTAAAACATGTTCTTCCAGTGGGGAGTGGTGACGTTGAGGGCATAACAGAGCAGGCAAAAGCCCCATCATGTTTGGCACACCCTATGTTTGCTGTGCTTTCTGTTTTGTGTGCTGGGGCTTCTGTTTAACTTCACTGGGGATTAAAGTATTGAACAAGCAAAGAATTGCTCAACTCCCTGGGTAGGCAGGTCTCATTTAGTATTTGACAGACAACCTGTCATTTGAGTATGATATAAATTTTCTGGAGGAAAACTGGAGAGTTTAGGCTCAAGGTCTTTTCTGCTCACCTGCAACATTTAGTGCTCAGCTTATGGGAAACCCAGTGTCTCCCTCACCTTCAGGCACTGAAGCCTGAGACAAATTAAGTTTCCATCTACCCTCTGACCATTTGAGTTTGAGCAGTCTCTAAAACAGTCCAGTAAACAGGCAAACAAGACTCCACTTGAGTCCATTTATAACCTAAAGCTAAAGCGTTTATGGAATCGCAGACCAGGCTGGGACATGCTAACTCTGCTTTGAAAATCAAAGAATTGCAATTTAAAGGTATGGGTGGGGCGGGGGCAGGGCTGTTAAAGCAAAATGGATACAGCTGGTTTTGCTTTTCAACATGTCTAGATGTGAGGAGGAGGTCAGGAAAGCACACCAGAAAAATGGGTGTGCTCTGCATTCAATCTGTGACAGAGAGGCATGGCAATGGGCCTATGTAAATTAAACAACTTAGCCAATATGGAAAACACATTTTCAGCAAGTAAATAATGCCATTTAAGGGATCTAATTGCTAAAGCAGTCTCATTGCCTAATGGGAGGATACTCATTCATTCAGCAAATATTTACTGCATAGCTCTGGGGCTGGCAATGTTGCATACTGCTCAGCAATCATGGCTGCCTCAGAGCTTCAAAGTTTTTAGTGAAGAGATTTTAAAATATTAAAGAAAGTTTGTTTTTCTTTCTTTGAGACAGGATCTCACATTCCCTAGGTTGCCATCAAATTCAAACTCGTTTTTAAGTAGATGACCTTGAATTTCTGCTTTCCATATTTCTACCCCCTGAGTCTTGGAACATCAGATAGTAAACTGCCACATCTGGTTTATGAGGTGTTGGGCCTTCAACCTATAAGGTAAGTAAATAGTCTACCAAGTAAGCTACATCCTCAGCATGAAACATGCCATTTTAAGAAAATCAACCTATCTGTATGAAAAGCCTAAAGATGAAGGAACTGCTTTTCTGTTGATGTGGTTGCTAAAGTGCGTGTACAAACATACTCCTAGTCTAACCTGTATCCATGGGAATCACTTCATCCCAACACATCTGTACACAAAGACACATGCCATGTGTGAGACTTAATGCCTGGAGCCTGACTTGAGTCATCTGTGGCCATAGATGTTCACCCTTCTGAGTTTTGTCAGTGCTCAAAGAAGACTACAAGGTCTGAATAATACTCATGAAGAACATGACTACTTTATTGAAATAGGACTCCAAGCTTTGAGGCTTAAATTTTAAATTGTCGGAATCAAGATGTAAAAGTTATGGGAGTAAATTACTTGCCTTCCCCTTCCCTCAGTGCGGGCGGCGATAGGTGACTATTGTTCAATGTCAGCAATAATTATGTTATCTCAATGCAGACTGCAGTAACTCTGCATCCTAACAGGATGAAAGCGGAGAGAAAGCATCATGGATAAGTGGGCGAGAAGTCCTAAGAAACTAAATCGTCAGGAATAGCTTAACAGCATATAAGTTACTATACACAGTGGCAGACCTCACCCCTTCATCTGTTACTGAAATGGCTAATGTCACCCATCAGAAGGAACAACTCTGTCCATTCTCTTCTAGTTAGTTTAAACTTAGAAAAGTCATGTGCCACATTGCTCTATACAACGTATATGAGTATCACTGGAAGTAATGTGTAGACTCTTCATAGAAATATATCTGCTCAAATTCCCATTTTCATAGATCATGAGTTTGTACAAATTCCATGTACCTCCCGCCATGTGTTTTTTAGATAGCTATTCATCTACTTCTTTCAATAAATATTTAGGAGGCCAGTTCTCTGCCAATTGTTTTATGGCACCACTGGCAACTGTATAGATGTGTCTGCCCCCCCCCATTATGTCTTCCTACAAGTTTGATGTCATCCTGACTTTTTATACTTATTCCCTTGGGTGTATGGACTTTTGAAGATGTTGAAATCCCATCTCTACTGTGTACTGTTATTCTGAGGTGGAGTCCCAGAGAGATAATTCATACTGGCTGAGGTCATGAGTGGCATGCTCATGAGTGGAAGTCGGTGCCCTTAGAAGATCAGGAGAGAGCTTGTCTTGCCTTTGCGTTCTCATCCATGTGTGAATTCAGAAAGAGACCAGGCTCTGACACAGAGGATGGCCTGCATAGGAGGCCAGCCACAAGCATGCTGGCCCTGTAATCTTAGACTTCCAGCCTCTAGAACTGTCAAATATATATTTATAGTTTTTGTAAGCTACTAAAACCATAGTATTTTCTTATAACAGACTGACCTAAGAATCTTGCTTTTTAATAATAGCGTTATAATGTTTAGTAAGTATATACTTAAGCAATAGTTTTGTGCTGAGCTGTTTTTGTATTTTAAAAGGGGGCTGTTTTGTTCTATCTAACTTCAGAGACTTTCTTGGTCTTCAATAATAGCTATGATTTATTTGCATTATATAGAGTTATGGCTTCTTCATTTTTACTGCTGTATAATGTTACAATTATGAATGATTTTTATAGATTCTTCTTGTAACCAATACTATCATTTTAAATGTTTGTATATATATATGTATGTGCATTTATGTGTGTGCAAATGCAAGTGTTTCTTTGGATGTGAGTGCATACATATATACACATGGGTATAGAGGCAAAAGATCAGCCTTAGGCACCATTTCTCAGGTACCAACTACCTTTCATTTGTTTGTTTGGTTTGTGTGTGAGAGAAAGAGGAGGGGAGAGTGGGAGGGAAAGGATGAGGAGAGAGAGAGAGACAGAGACAGAGACAGAGACAGAGACAAAGAGAGAGAGAGAGCTGGCTGGAACCTGTCTACTAGGCTAAGCTACATAAGCAAGCCCTATAAATGAACTTAGCCCTACCTCCCATTATGGGGATAACAAGAATGTGCAGCCACACTCAACACTTTTACAAGGATTTTTAGAGATTAAATTCAAGTCATGGTGACGGCAAAAACAAGCCTTTGCCAACTGAGCCATCTCCCAAGTTCTAGTTATTTTCCTTTTGTAATTTTTAAAAATATATTCATTTATTATGGGGGTGGAGTGAGCAGATGTGATGGGGGGGGGATATACAGCTACTGCAAAGTTCACATACAGGTTAAAAGACAATGTATTAGGAGTCAATTCTTTCCTTCCACCTTATTCTAAAGTGAGGCGTCTCTCGGTTCTGCTACACTGTTACCCGGCCTTACAACTTTTGAGAAATTCTGCTGTCTTAACCTCCCCTTTTGCAGTAGGGATGCTTTGATTATAGACAGATGTGCAACACGGGCATCTGGGTTTTTTTCACAGGTTAGATCAGTTGAACTTAGGTCCTGAAATCTTGTGAAACAAACAGTTTTATCCTCTAAGTCATCACATATAACCTGTAAAAATTATTTTGTCCTTTCTTTGTGAAACCATTATCAATGTTACTACAGATATTTTACTTATGTCTTGCTTCAAAGATAATAAATTTTTTCATGTAAATTTATATCTAGAAAAGAAGCTTATAGACCCTAAGATATATAAATATTAACTTTTACAACAAAACTTTAAATTATTTTCCAATGCAGAAGCCTAATGTCTTCATCTTGCCATTCTCCAACAACCAGAATTATCAAACTTCTAATTGCTTTGACGAACTGATGTAACATAGCATCTTCTCATAGTCATGACTGATAGTAACTGGATAGCTAATGAAGTTAGTTAGCTGCTTCTTCATACACTTGTTGTCTAACGGATTTCCAATATGTTTATAAGACAATACACTAAGAAGCCTAATAATGAGGAATTGATTCTGGGCAGGAAAGAGTTCCAAGACTCATATTCTCTAATTTGCTTTCTAGAATGTTAGCTTTTTTCATGCTCATTTATGGATATGGCATTCTCATTGTTCTATCTAGCTGACATATTTGCCTCTGTTAAATACTTACAGTTTCACAATCTAACCACCCTAGAAGTCCCAGAGTGAAGAATGAATGGTTGATTCTCACAGACTATGGATGCTTTATAAATACTGGAGATCCTTTAATTTATGTATAAAAATTATCCCAGCTTGCTTGAGATGTGGCTTTATTTTTTAAAGTGCAGTTCTTTATTTGGAACTAAGTTATATTAGAATTTCTTCCCTGGATGATATTAATATTTTTCTATGCTTAAAATGTCTTTGTGCTTCTTTGAAGAATAAAACATACAGACCAGCACTGAAGAGCAAGCACGAAGATGCTTTTCTTCTCAAGTAAGTCAGCATACATTTCTTGAAAGCCATAACTTAAAAAAAAAAAAAAAGCAAAAACAGTTAAAGGCTCTTTAAGAAACTGCATTTCTACTCATTGCTACTAATAGTAACATACACTAAACAGGAAGCAGGGGCAATCTGTAATTCATCACTGTACAAGTTTTATGAAGAACAACTAATGAACAGCTCTGACAAAATGGTTGCAGGGGATCATCTTATGTGTATGTTTCCTTCCTCTGGGTATCAAAAACCAACAAGCTGCTGTCTTTGATAGGTATTACAATGGAGAAAATAGAAACCGTAAATGTTTAAAGGCCAGACTCAGAGAGAAGCAAGTTGAGTTGCCCCTGGCTTATACTTGAGTGACATTAGTACATCACTTGCAGGCCAGTGGCATGTCTCCAGGTAAGGTAACAATGTCTTCATCCTGCATATTTAAAAAAATAATATTCCACCTGCAAATGTTGCCGCTTAATACATTGGATCATCTTAAACAATAAATGATTCTCAGATCTATCGTATCTTTTATTTTAGAGTTTCTTAATAAATGAATAAAAATGAGTCAATATGCATCATTCAGTTAGACATTGTACTTGTCCATTTTTACCAATACAGATCCCTGTGATTATTTCCAATTTGTGTGTATTGTCCTCATAGAAAGTAGCCATTTTGTAAATTAAGTAATTCCAAACAGTTGGAATTAATATGCTTTCATGCAAAGGGTCCCTGTTCATGTGCATCTTGTTTTAAGGCACTGTTAATATGTAGAACAGGTTGTCACTAAATGCCATAGGCAACACAATACTGCCAGAGCAGTAGAGCACATCTGTGTAACAGAGAGCGACAAGTCATTCCTCACAGCTCAGAGAGGATACTGGGCAATGCACCCCTACCTGTTAGTCACTCCCCAAATAACTTGTAGTAAACTCTTACTCAAAATCAGGGGTGGTCTGTGGAAAGATACAACAGGCTCTGAGGGAATTTGGACTTTTCGTTAGGCCAAATGTCCCTTAGCTCTCTACCCTCTAGAGTAAAATTGCATTATCAACAAGTATGTATCGGTCAGGTGTCCTGATCTCCATGAAATAAAAGTTCTCTCCTCAAAGAACTTGAAGCTTAAATAAAAAGCCAATGCTGAGAACTATAGCTTAAACATTCAAAACCATATTGTACCTTCTTCTTCTTTCTCTTTTTCATTTTGTTGTTCAGTAAATTTGCTTATTGGAGAGTTCGGAGAGTTCAGGAAGTATGAGATCTCTGGCACAGAAAGTGATGCTTCATTTCTCTCTCCTTGAAGGAATTTAAGGTCTACTAGGGAAGCAACATACATGCGTATTAATATTCATTACGGGTCTCTACCTCTAATGTGGATAAAATAGAGAGTTTAAAAATATTTAGCTCTTGACAGAGGAAATAATAATTTGGACTTTTATTAAGTGATGGTTTGGATGCTGAATGTTCCCCCAATAACTTACCTGTTAAAGCACTATTAAATGTTCAGTCTTTGGCTCAGTGCTGTTGGAAGTGGAAGAATCTAAGGAGTAGGAGTTTCCTGGGACTCACTGGGAGCAGTCCTGGAAACAGACAGTAGGATTCTAATGCCTCATCTTTGTCTATGAGCCAAGGCGTTTCATCCTACATAGTCTCCTTTATGCTATGTTGCCTCAGTATAGACCCAACTACACAGGACCAGTTACTCATGGGCTGGAAGTTCCAAGACCACTTGCAAAACAAAACAAAACAAAACAAAACAAATCAACCTTTTGTCTTTATAAGTTAACTGTCTTAAATGCTTTTATTAGTGACAGCAAACTGACCAGCAGTTACTTAGCATTCATTGCTATTATTCGAGCAATTTTTCACATATGCGCAGTGGTTTGATACATGGAGATGGGCCAGAAGACAATGCTCCTAAATTCAGAGATAATAAAGAGAAGAAAACAGGGTTAACGAGCTAGAGAGATGGCTTCATGTTTGCTACACAGTCTTGAAGACCACAACTTTTAAACCCCAGAACTCATATAACTGTCAGGTAGGTGTCATGATCTTCATGTAATCCCAGTCTCCAAGAGCAGTGACTGGGTAATCCTCACAGAAAGCTGGTTAGTGAGAGGAGCCACATTAGTGAATTCTGGCTTGGACTGAGAGAATATGCCTCTATGAATAAGGCATAGGTGTGATGAAGGCTGATTCCCAGCATCAACTTTGAGCATCCATATGCATGTGCACACAAGAGAATGTGCACCTACATACATGCAAACACACACACACATGAAAATGGGAAAAGAAAATAGCTAATCATTCAAGGGTGGTAAAATATCACATGTGCTGATGTAGAAATCAAAGTTTGAGGCAGAGTAGGGCCATTTATACAGCTAGATGCTTTTTCGATGCTCTACATGAATTTATTGCTTCCTTCTTTGAAGCATACTTAAGTGTATTATCATATTTCCACACGTCTCTACAGCACATAATACAATAATGAAACACCTTTTTACTCCAAGCTCTTCTAAACATGGCCTATTACATAGAACTTGTAGGATTTTGATATTCATTTGTCATCACCACCAGCATCCACTGTATAGTGATTTCAATTTTGCAAACAAACCTAACAGCTGGTGAGGGCATTGCTGCTTCTATTGCAGAGCTGTGCCATCTGTTTAGCTAGTGAGTTTGCAAGATTTCTTAGATAGCATATTTCATGATTATTTCATAAGAGGCATCCGTGATAAATCCTGCTAGCTGTATCCTTGGAGAAATCAAATTTGGCATTTATTACAGAGTTGAAAATGGCTATATCCTAGGAGATGTATATCTCCCTAATTAAAAAGAACAATGTCTTATGTAAATGTCCATACCATACAGACAAAGTCTTGATGTTGAAAGCTGCTATCATAAAACCTATAGCCTAAGTTATTCAGAGCCGAGCAGCCATTGAGTGGATATGTATTGTTGACATGAGCATGGGTTCCAAAGCCTGGGATCCATAGGGAATTGGCTAAGCCATTTCCAGTATGGGACAGGCTCAGAGGGATGGCAAAGCCTTCCTTGGAGGTCTAAATACAGATGTTTAAGGACAATTAATCACTGGGTAAAGAACTAGCAACTACAGCTTCCTCCTACCACGACTGTCCAACCCCCTCACCTTTTGCTGTATCCAAAAAAATATGCTAAGGCTCCAGGTTCCTGGCAGTAGTAGATACCACTCCATCAGCATGAGTGTAGTCCCATATGGCCTCAACTCTTCTGTATCTTCTCTGTGCGTCTGACCCTTCTTGATCCCTCATCATCCCTAGTTAGGAGGGTTACAGGACCCACCCGAGCTATGTAGGTTGTGGTACCCTCACCCTTGCTGATGGATATAATGTTCTGCTCCAGTGATGGTGAGATGATTCCGTTGGTAAAATGCTTGCCATGCAAGTATGAGGACATGAGTTCAAGCCCTAGAACCCATGTTCTGTTTTGTCTTTAACAGCCAGGTTTATGGCATATGTTTATAATACCACTTCTGGGGACAGGGAAATAGGAGAGTCCCTGGGGCTGGCTGGCTGGAGTTAGTGAACTCCAGGTTTCGTGAGAAACTGCCTAAAACATAAACAACCAAATAGATAATGAACAAATAAGGTAGAAGATAACTGAGGAAGACATCTAATGCTGTCCTCTGACTTCTGCACCCACATGGGCATAGACACAAAAAGGTGAGAACCCAACAGTCCCTTTTATTTTTATCTCTATATTCCTCTTGTGCATTTACTTTTTCATTGTGTGTGTGTGTGTGTGTGTGTGTGTGTGTGTGTGTATGTGCGCATGCGTGCGTGAGTGCAGCTATTGGCAGCAACCAGAAGAGGGAGTCAGCTATCCTAGAGCTGAAGTTATAGGTAGCTATAAGCCAGCTATAATGGGGAGAGTGATGAGCTCTAGCCTTCTGCAAGAGCAGAGAGCTCTCTTAACCACAGAGCATCTCCCTGGCCCTTCATCTGACTTCTTCTTACTTAAGACTACTCTCTCCCTCTCTCTCCTTCTCTCCCTCTCTTCCTTCCTCTCTCTCCTCTCTATTCTCTGTCTCTCTCTTCTCCCTTCCTCCCTGGCTACCTCCCTAGCTCCCTCACCGAATTTCCTTTCAGAGACCTCCTTCATCATTTGTTCCTCTTTCCTGGTCTGTTTTTATTTTCTCCCCTTCCTCCTCTTCATTCTGCCCCCGCCCACCCCACCCCACCCCACCCCACCACACACACACACACACACACACACACACACACACACACACACACACACACACTTTCTAGCTCATTCCTAACATCTATGTGGCTAGTTACACATGGACCAATCTCGATGAGCACAAGCTTCCTTGTGACCCACAGTCTTCCCCTCCATTTACCTTTGAATTCTGCAAGAATCCCACCTTGCTTGTTAGCAGCTGGCTTAATCAACATTATGCTTCTCCCCCTGCTGTGATCTGGCTTCTGTTCCTGAGTCCCCAGGAAGTGATCTTACAAACACCATCAAAGACATTTTTCTATTTCCAAGGATAATGGTTAATCCTAAATTGTTATTTGATGGGACTGTGCACTGCCTTGGACACATCTGATACTCTCTCACACATTCTGAATGTCTATCTATGAAACACCACGGCCTACAGCACTTGGGCACTCTGTGGATAACAGGCCCTCTTGGATTTCTTTCAGTTTTATTTTCCTCCCCGGCCTTGGATAGATTGTTCCCACACAAATGTTGGAAGACCCAGAACAAACTTGCTAATTCTGTTTTGTGTTTCGAACAGAGTTGACAATATGTTCAAAATTTGTCAGTTACAACTGCTGTATTCTGAGTTGCACTGAGGATTTTAACACTGAAGTCCAATGGCCCAGCCAGGGAAACTTATAAAAAAGGAAGTAAGAATTGATATGGTGTCTGTAACTGATGATGTAAGCTAAATAATACCTTTGTCACTAAGATATGCTGATTTTCTGGCTCTTCAACTGAGGCTACTGGTGGGTAACTGTGAGGGAAGTACCGTGCACTACTGAAGTGGTGGTGATCTCATATGAAGCTTCTTATTGTTGGCTTATGGGCAAGGAAAAGTGAGATGGACTGCATCAAAGCAGCCTGGCCACCCAAAGCTGGACATGATGCTATTTTGTGCTTCAAAGACAGAGAAGAGACATGGCCACCGTGGAAAAGACAAATGACGGGTCTCTGAGAAAGAAATCTGAATCATCCAGTCTCATCTGAGGGACAGAAAAAAGCTTTCATGTAATTCTGATGGAAATGGCCAGTTGAGAACTTTTAATGTAGTACAGATTTTAGGAAGAAATTATATATCTAGAATAATTGACGAAATTCAAAATCTAAGCTTACCAATTTCAACAGGGCTTTCAGCACCACTTAGGAATCTAATCGTGTCTCTCTGAAAGGTTCACGTTTACATGCTAGACGGTGCCTAGAATGTAATTACATCACAATTACCTACTCTTTCACTTTCTCCCAACAGAATCCAAATTGTCATGTCTGTACCCATCCCATCATTTTCTTAATGCAACTATAGAATTAATGTTCTATTCCTTTTAATCATGAATCCCTCTCTCTGCACGATTAGTACAATACATTGTTTTGTCGATTCTTTAGATTATCTCTTTCCTTACTAGGTCTTTTTTTTTTTTTTTTTTTTTTTTTTTTAAATCAACGTTCAACAGATCTAGCAATCCTAGTAACCTTTTTAGAGCAAACAAGCAAAGGTCTAATCCTTTTCCTTGCATCTCTCTAGACAAATGACTGGAGACTTTTCCTGACCCTGCCCTTATATAAATTCCTCTCACCCACTTCCATTCCACCATCTCTCAGTCTACTAGTCAGGATTGCCAACCCCAGGCTGAAGTTGGGTATTGTTGTCACACAGTTTAGACCTCTCAGCAGTGTTCAATGTCACCAACCACAGCTAACCTTCCACTTCCCCTAGCACATCCTAGGGTCCCATCATGTATTCAATTTCCTGCTTCCACAGTTTGTAATTTCTTCTCCAGATACAGTCTTGGTTCAGTCTTACCAACTTTACCTCTAACTGTTAATGAAATCATTGACTAGGAGAGACTACAATGTCTTCTAATTTTCAAGGAAAAGTTACATTCAACTCAGAATTGGATATCCTCCCAGAGTATGTGAAACTTTTCCAGATGAATATTTCATCTGAAATCTCAGATGAACTTGCTTTCAAGGAGTTATTACTAGAGAACATTAGCATTGAGGAGAGGAAATAAAACCAAAGAATAAGTAAAACTATAATTCAAGGAAAAATATACAACAAGAAGAAACCAACTTTTCGAAATGACAGTTAAGAAAATAAAAGCCCTACATTTTAAAAATTAAAGTCACAAATTACTGAGGACAAAATGTAAAAACCAACTCAAGCTTACATTTATTTTATTTGTACATTCATTTTGTATTTTATCATAATTAAAAATAAGTATCCATCATGAAATGTGATCTTTAATAGTTTTCCATGTACAAGGTACATGTAAATTTGCTGTTCTAATATATATGGTAAGAACAACTGTAAATTGGCCTATTATCCAACCCTGTTATGCACACCCTCTGTAATTCGCTTGTGCTGAGTATGAGCCAGTCATAAGAGACTCACACATGAATCGTGCAAATTCACACTTTATATAATATTCTGAGTGAGGTAAAGATCATATGAATGTAGCTCAATTACTTATCTTTAAGTTAGTCAAAAGAGACATTTTCCTGGATGGGTCTGCTATAAACATATAAGCAACCTAAAGAGTCCAGACAAAGAGCTTCAAATCAAGACATATTCACCTGGAGTCCAAGAAATAACCACATTGTGAACTGCCTGTCAAAACCCCTTCTGGTAGCTCTTCTGAGAAGAAGACATGGCATGCAGCAGCTGAGGGCAGTGGCTGACTCATCACCGGAAAAAAAATCAGGCATGTCACGGTTACAACTACAAGAAACTGGTCTCTCCCAACTACCAGTGAATTAAGATGTCCCAAACCTCAAATGGCACTTTGGCTCCAAACTGTAATTTGCTTAGACTATGACCATAGGGTTCAGATATGCCATATCCAGACTCCTGAGCCTAAGGAATGGTGAGATAATATAGTAGTAATAAGTGCCTGTTGCCCTAACCCTTGAGGCTTGTGGTGATCTACTCCTTACAGACCCATTGTCTTAGCTGATGGAACTGGCTTCAGGAACCAGGGATTTCCCAGCCGTACATCCCATCAAAACAACAAATAAAACAATCAGAGCAAAGAAATAGTCTACAGAATAAGAAGAACAAAATCTCTGACAGCTAAAGAAATCACTGTCTATGAACTGCGATAGTTAAGTATCAAAACCAAATCACCCAGTTAGTTAATGTATGAACCACTTGTACAGATAGTCCAACCAAAAATGAAAAATGCCAATAAACACTTTGTAAAAAGTTTGATATCATTAGGGAAATGTAATTTAAAACTGCACTGGGATTCTCCCCAATCAGAATGGCTATCATTGAGGAGAGAAATGACAAAAACACCATAGCAAAGATGATGTGGGGAAAGAGGAGCCCTATTTACTTCTAGTCAGAGTGTGAACTTTTGCATCTGCTATGTAAATCAGTATGGAAATTTCTCAAAAAAAGTTTTAAGCAGAATTACCATATACCTGCAGTATACACCCCAAAGGACTATGTCCTTGGTACATGCCCAAAAGGACTCTACAATTATCATATCACAGAGATGCTTAGATATCCATGTTTATTGCTACAGTACTCACAATAGTCAGGAAATAAGACAGCTCAGATTGTGAATTGATAACAAAAATGTGATACATGTACACAGTGGATTTTTATGCACCTAGAACAAGAACTTGAGTCATGACTTTTTACAGAAAAATAGATGTAACTGGAATTCAATATATTAAGCAAAATATATCAAATTTAGAAAGATCTTTTCTTTTATATTCTAGATTTAAAACACACTGTGTGTGTGTTTGTGTGTATGTGTGTGTGTGTGTGTGTGTGTGTGTGTACAAATGTATATAAGTTTGGGTAATCATGAATCTAGATAGGAATCATTAAGGGACAGGAGATGTAGGGAATAGTGTAATGGCATATATGTAATAAGAAAATGGGAAAAATAATAATTAGAAGAAAGCTGATTGGAAAGCCAGTGGGGATGATGGTAACAGTATGGGATGGTGTCTTAGTTACTGCTCTGTTGCTTTGAAGAGATAACATGTCCAAAGAAACTGAGATAATAGTGTTTAATTGGGGACTTGCTTACAGTTTCAGAGGGTCAGTCTATTATCATTATAGAGGGTATCAGACTAGCACAGTGTGGACCAGGGAACTCTGCATCCTGATCCACAAACAGCAGGCTCTGGGGTGGGGGGAGACTGGGCTTGAATGGACTTTTGTTAACCTCAAAGTCCATGCCTGAGACACATTTCCTCCAATAAGGCCACATATCCTAATCTTCCTAATTCTTCTCAAACAGATCACTATCTGGGGATTAAGCCTGCAAATATATAAGCTTATGGGGAGGGGGGCATCCTTAGTAAAGCCACCATAGATGGAAAAGAAAACATGGCATGTATTCACTCATAAGTAGATATTAGGAGTAAAGTATATAAAAAAACAACCAATCTACAATGCACAGCCCCAGAGAGGCTAGATAACAAGGAAGGCCAAAAGAAGTATGTATGGATTTCTCTGGAAAGAAGAAACAGAAGAGATCTCCTGGGTAAACTGGGGGCAGGGATGAGGGATGGAGGGATAGAGGATGGGAATTGAGGGACTGGGTCAGATGAGCTGTGTGGGAAGGTTGTGGAAGGCAAGTTGGGGAGGATGGAGGGGGAGGAATGAAAGATATGACTTGATGCAGGTGGGGGGAGCATTTAGGGATTAGGGAGAAACCTGGTACCAGGGAAACTCCCAGGAGTCCCTAAAGATGAGCCCAGCTAAGGCTCCTAGCAATAGTTTAGAAGGTACCTGAAATGGTCATCTACTGTAATCAGATTGGTAACCACCATAATTGTCATCAGAGAGTCTTACTTCCCATCCAGCAACTGATGGAAGCAGATGGAAAGATCATCAGCCAAGCACTGAGTAGAGCTCTTGGATTCCTGCTGAAGAAAGGAAAGAGGGATTGTAAGAATGGGGCAGGGGGCTCATGGGGCGGGGGGGGGGGGGGTAAAAGATCATGAAGACAGACAAAAACAGCTGACCTGAGCTTCTGGGAGCTCATGGATGCTGGACCAACAGTTGGGGAGCCTGCTGGGAACTGACCTTGCATGTGAGTGGCAGCTGTGTAGGTTGGTCTCTTTGCAAGGATCCTATCAGCAAGATAAGGACCTGTTCCTGGAGCTTAGCTGGCTTTTGGAAACCTGTTTCCCATGCTGGATTACCTTGCCCAGTCTTGATGCAGGGGAAGGAGCTTGCTCTGCCCTGCCTCAACTTGATGTGCTAAGCCTTGTTCAAGCCCATGGGAGGCCTGTCCTTTTCTAAAGGGAGATGGAGGAGGAGTGGATGAGGAGGAGGGTAGATGGAAGTTGGAGTAAGGCACTGGAAGAGAAGAGGAGGGGAACAGTGATTGGTATGTAAAATAAATTTAAAGATGTTAAATAAAACAAAATTTTAAAGCAAAGCAAAGTATAATGATACATATATAGAAGCCATGATGAAACCCATTACTTTGCATGTCAACCTAAAACTGAAAAAAAAAGTTAATAAAATTGTAAGTTCAGTTGATAAAGGCAAGTAAGACAAGTCCACTTGAAATTACTGAAACCATCTTGAGATTCTTACAGTTATATATCGCAGAGAATGATGTATAAAAAATTCAAAATTCTTATTTGGAACTGCCCACACAGTTGCCCAGGCTACTTGTTTTATTCAATTCTATCCTGATTTCTTTTCACGTTTTTTCCTCTCTTATAAGCTAATATTTGCACATTTTCCTGTAATAAAATAAATATATAACTGGATGATTGACAGCATTCAGAGTTTATACTGCTTGGTAGTTGTTATGCTAAAAAGAAAAGAATAATTTAAAATTATAAAATGGAATTGAAAGTCAGAGTGATGATCTGAAAAAGAGTAAGAAAGATTAGCACTAAAATGAAGTGAATATAATTTTCACAAAGAAAGAAATGATTCACACACATAAGTGTGTGCTATAAGAGTCACACTCAAAGTTCCTACGGAACCTAAGAAAAGAATTCCAATTTGCCTTTGAGGTTCACTTCTGCCTCATTTTCTAGAATAATTTAGTATATATATATATATATACATATATATATATGTATATATATGTATATATATATGTATATATATATGAGCATATTCAATAAATCTAGAAATGATTATTTTATACATGGTATAAAATGCCAACTGGAAACCCAGAGAAGACTAGAGATAGAGGAATGACTAACGTATTGGTGTATATTACATTGTTGTTAAGCTTCCTAATGCGTCCGATACAAGCAGTGACATATGAATATAGTATGTCAGTATTCATCAAAAGTCCTAAAGGCCCTCTGTGCTTCTACTGAGTTCTCTGGGAGTTTCTAGTCACTTTAAGAAGAACACATTTCAGCTAGCTGCTGCCTCTTCAACCTAGACCTCAAATAAACCAGGGCCTGGAGTGAAGCCAGCTGACCTACACATTTGTCCACACTAGGTCAAAGATGCATTTCCTATGACCTTGCAGCAGCACCCTGGAATCCTGTGTCAGCTTTTTCTGGGAAGGAGAATGGTTGAGGTGATCCAGGAGCAGAATTTTGCCAAGATGAAGAAAAAAATATTAAATGTGATGGTCAAGAGCTACTGGAAAGGTGAATGTTTAGATCATGGATGAAAGGAAAAGAAAATAGAAAGGTAGAGAGGTGAAGCCCAAAGCACATTGTTGTCTTTGAAGCTCATCTCACTCAGTGGAAAGCCAACAAGATGAATTGTCCATTCTATCATACTTTTCACATTTCATGTTTCTCCTGAACTTTATTCTCTTAATCCCAGCATGTATTAAGTGCTTTGTCCTCAGAATATAAAGATATCAGGTCAAGTTCCTTAAACATTATTTTATATACCAGTATTCAGACAAAAAGCCCTGTATTCTGATGACCATGTATGACTTACTTATGATGGCTAGCCACACAGTATCAAGGACCCACGCATGTTCTTTTGCAATAAGTCCCTGGACATCCCTAAAAAGACTGAGTATATGAACTTCTCCTTGAATCTGGGTCAGCTTTTGATTGTTTTGTACAATCGATGATGTGTAAATTTGTGAAATGGATTTCTATAAAGGTGTCACATTGCTTTATATCCAGTAGGCTGATTTGCTGCCTAGAACTCTGTAGAGAAGTAGAATGTTACAGGTGGAGAACTGAAATTACCCCTGGCTATCTTTAGTCGTTTTAATAAGCATTTACTACCAACCTCTGTACCTGACCCAACATAGTGGTAACTATTATATACAACCTTAGGAATGCATTGCTGAATTTAGCAGACCACTGCCTTCACCCACCTGAATCTAAGAATGTCTTAACATTTAAAACACACAGAAGATATTTCCCTCCTCTATTACGAATCACCTTAAGTTCCCAACACTGTGTCTAATATATGTGTTGATTGATGTATTTCTTTGTTTCATTTTTTTCATAGAAGCACATATGGCCCAACTAACAACAGACGGTGTTGTGATAACTTCAATCTATGTTAATAGAACATGGGCAGTCATGTTTGGCTCTGAATACATTATCACCTATTCCCTTGAAGTGACATCAACATTTTGTGTTCATATAATGCCATAGGACTTTAAATGTCCACCCTCCTTGCACTTTGTCTTGGGGTGTTCCCTCCTAGAGTATGGGCATTACAAAGATAAGAAGTTTAAGAGACATTACTTATATGGACATTACTCAACCATCTGTGGAAAACTCCAATTTTAAGTCATTACAGCCCAAGCACCAGTTGGGTGGCTGAGAAAGACTACGCGAGAGTTGAACCTCTTAGCAATTTTAGCCTACTAAAGGACATAGGCATATGGGACAGACCAAACCAGCTGTCTCTACTCAGACAAATTCCTGTTTCATGAATTTCATAATCACCAGAAAATGGTGATTTTCTTCTGTTATGAGGATTGAGATAAGTGTTTTGCAATCTAGAAGAATCTGTGATGTGTGATGTCTTTCTATATGTTATGAATATCATTGGTTAATAAAGGGATTTTTTTGGCCTATGACAGGGTATCTTAGAAGCAGGTGGGAAATCTGAGCATAGATAAAGGGGAAGGAGGCAAACTTAAGAGAGACATGATCCAGTTGCCCAAGAAGCAAGATGTAAAGAAAAAGGTAAGCCACGAGTCATGTAGCAAGATAGATTAATAAAAATGGGTTAAGATATAAGAGCTAGATAGTAATAAACCTGAGTCATAGGCTGAACAGTATGTAATTAATATAAGACTTTGTGTGATTATTTGAAATTGCTGGTCTGGATCTCGGGGCTACGCTGGCCCAGAAAACTCTCCTAAAAATGGCACTCATGTTCTAGCCTAAAACTGTGTTAGAGAACAATAATAAAAAAGTCATGAATCATTGTAACCAGAGAAATGAGTGTGATGTATATTCATACATAAGATTTAGTTGGAATTAATCTATACAATGCATAATGCCCTTATCAGAAGCCAGAGGGTGCAAAATAAAAGTCTGTTTCAAATGAGATGCTATTGGCCAGAGGTAACCTGGAGACCCAAAACAGCACAGCTGTTGCCTTGTTTTTATTGCCCATGAGAACTTATTGGTAAGACCTTATTGTTGAAGACAACATACACTTTACTTACAGTGCTTGAAGAAATGGTACTGGTCAGTAAACTGCCTCCTCACAGGCTAGCCTTTATAGATACTTTAATGACACACATGGCAAGATATGCCCATGGGTTTAATACTAGCATAAATATAATAGAAACAACCAACCACTATCTGATTAGATTTAATACCTATTCCACAGGAGGTAACCCATACATGGTACTGTGAGTCTGACCAAGAAGTCATGGATGGTGAGATCATAGGGCGCAGTGATGAACCTATTTCTATTATACACTAAATATCAAACTCCTCTCAAAATTCACTTTTCTGTGAAATTCTTGTGTATTATCTGTATTTTATATTCTCGTCATTTACTATACAGAGAAAGTAGTATAGAAACTTACAACTGATCCAATTTCCAAGAATCAATGTATGTGGAATGCTCAGGAACAAATGGCCCATTTATATCATATCAAGTACCCCAAAGCTTGGGGTGAAAAGAAAATGGAGTGGAAAAATATAAAAGCCAGAGATTGGGAAGGACCAGAGGGGGGAAAAAAATGTCATTTGACTACAAAAGGACCACTGAAGCCATGAACTCACAGCAGCTGTGGGTGCCTGGACAATGCCAGCCGGCATTCTAACACATTTAGGTGTTGAGAGTTGATAGCTCCATAGGGAAAAATTGATTTTTCTATTTTCTCCTGGTATGTAGAGCATGCTCCCGTGAATAGCCTCATATATATGGTCACATAGAGAGCATAAATTAGACCCAGTGGGCAATAAATAAATAAATAAATAAATAAATAAATAAATAAACAAACAAACAAACAAACAAACAAACAAACAAACAAATAGACAAACAGACAGACAGACAAAACAAACCAAAACCACAAAATTGGGGTCAGGGTGAATTTGAAAGGACATAGGGTAAAGAGTAGGGAGTGAATATGATCAAAACACATTGAATGCACGTCTGAAATTCTCAAGGAATTAATACAAACATTTTAGGAAAAATGAGGAAAACAGAGAGGATCAGGATGAGAAGGATGAATGGAATGTGAGCTGTATTTTCAGGCTAAGGTGGAGATGTTTTTAAATTACTATCTAGCTATAATCTTTCTAATAAAGAAGAAAGACAGAGAGTTTCTCTTTCTTAAGAGTGAATTCAAACAGACCTGTCAATCACCCGGACAGAAAAATTCACAATATTCAAAAAAATTAAAAAGGGACAAAATTAGAGAACTTCTATTTTTCATTTTTAAGAATTACCACGAATCTATCATAATCAAGCTAATAGTCCTGGCACAAAAATATACACTGAATTAAGAGCAATTTAATTAAAGAGCTAAAGAAATGGCTCAGTAGATATAGTATTTGTTGTGCAAGCATGAGGAACTAAGGTTGATTCCCAGAACCTACATACAAAAATGCAGAGAAGCAGCACATTCCTATAATGCCTACAGTGAGGCTTGCTGACAAACCAACATAGCTCAATCCATTAGCTCAACATTCAGTGAGAGACCTTTTCTTAAAAACTAAGACCATCAGAAAATGAGGGAGACTCCAAATGTATTTGTATATGCCAGTAAGTACACATACACATGTACACACAAAAAAATAAAACTGACAATTTGGTGCAGATCCTTACCTTTTTATGTTTGTCAACAACTGATCTGGAACAAGGTTAGTAAGCATTCCATGGGCTTACTTGTCAAAAAGTGACATTAAGAAAACTATACTCACACCAAAGAGTGAAGTTATCCCAGAATGCACGCACAATTCCTTATGTGTGATTCCCATACTATCAAAAACAGGAGGAGGAAGAGGAGGAAGAAAGAGAGAGAGAGAGAGAGAGAGAGAGAGAGAGAGAGAGAGAGAGAGAGAGAGAGAGAGAGAGAGAAAGAAAGAAAGAAAGAAAGAAAGAAAGAAAGAAAGAAAGAAAGAAAGAAAGAAAGAAAGAAAGAAAGATGGACTTATTTTCCATCACATATGAGAATGAACTCAAATAAACCATATACCTAAAGAAAATAGTAAACTACCTAGTTAAAGAAAACATGATTACATCTCTGTGACCTTAGACTGGGCAGTGTTATCTTAGATGTGAGATCACATACACACAATGAAAATGTTGGTAATTTGGATTTCTTCAAGCTTAAAAAGAATAGCACCCAGAATATGAAAATGACTATTGAATAATAGATAAAATACTAACAAGTCATATTAGACAAAGAATTTATATACAATATATATTTTTAAATTTAAGTTATACAACAGTAAGAAGAAAACAACCCAAAGGTTGTGGTGGTATGGGTTGGGAATCTTTATATATTTTAAGGATTTTCTTCAGTTGCAGATACCCACAGCAAACCCATAGGCAGACCACTGGGAATCCCAGGGAAGAGGGAGAGGAAGGACTGTGGGAGCCAAGGGCAGGGATATCCCAATAAAACCACAGAACCAACAAACCGCTGCTCACAGTAACTCATAGAGACTGACCAAAGACCAGGGAGTCATCACGGACTGGCCTAGATCCTCTGTTCATATGTCACAGCTGTATAGCTTGGTCTTCTTATGAGTATCCTAACAGTGGGAACAGGGCTGTCTCCAACTCTGGGAACAGGGCTGTCTTCAACTCTGTTTGTTGCCTGCTTTGGGGACCCTTTCCTCCTACTGGGTTGCCTTATTCAGCCTCAGTAGAAGAGAAGGTACCTAGTCTTATATCAGTTTGATGTGCCATGGCTGGATGACCTTCCCTTTTCTGAAGAGAAATGAGAAGGAATGAATTGGGGATGGGGGAAGAGGGGAGGTTGTGAAGGCAAGACTGGGAGAAGAGGAGGGAGGGAAGGAAAATTTTGATCAAGCTAGAAAAAAAGTAATTAAATAAATTTCAAAAAAGAAAATGTTCTCAAATTGCATTATGGTAATGGTTGCCCAGTTCTAAACAGGGTGTGAGTAGAAAATGGCTTTCAGGGCTGGAAGGGTGAAATTATTTGAGATATCTCCAAACAGAAGGAGATCCAACAAATGTGAATGGATGTTTCCAACTTGCTTGATTTAGAATAGTCCTTCTAGAATCCACCTGTAACCCTCCATCACATGAGTCTAAGTCTGGAAACATTCTCACACATTCTTGCACTTCTGATTGTCTCCTTCAGGGGAGATGATGAGAACTTCGGGGTCCAATTTCTTCTTCAGGCATTGAGCACACTGGTGCATGGCTTTTGGTAGAAAATAAGGGTGAGGCATTAGAGGAGAAAGGGCAGTACTCACCTCGGGGACTTGCAGAGGACAGAGCCTGAAACCCAGGAAGTCGAGAGAGAGATGGAACAGGTGAGTGGGCAAAAAGAGGGCTAAAAAATGGCAAGATGCTGAAGGAAATGGATCTGAGAAACTTTGATAAAGTTGAAAAGTTTAGAGAAGGGAGAGAGATAAAAATGGAGGAATAAAGAACTAGAATTTTCTTTAAACTGTTAAGTAGAAACAGAGTTCCACAATTCCAGCCAGTTATTAGCTCTCTGCTCAGACAGCAAGAGGCCATGTGATGCAATGAAGGATTGTACCCCCACACACACACACACAAATGCCTGTGTGTTAAAACAGCAGTGTGACAGTACTAGGTAGTGCCCTCATGGTGGGCTTAGTGTTTACAGAGAGGAAGACAGAAAGAATCTCTGATGCAAGGAGAAAACATCTTATACCAGACAGTGGGTCTACAAGAATCTTATCAACTCCAGAACTGAAAAGCTCTTATTATTCCTAGGGTACATCTTTAGTTTGTGCCTACATTTATTGACATGCCAATGTCTATGACATATTTGTGACAGCAACCTCAATCCAAGCTGATTATGACAAGTCTCTTTGGAATGCAATACCCAAAGAGACAAAAAACATACAAATGAATGAGGTTAGTGTTTAGAGTGATTGCATCCTGCACCATGCAGCAATCTTCCCACAGAAGATATAGTTTGCTAACCAAAATTAGCTAAGAAATAAACATAAACTGGTTTAATTGTCCAACTTATAACTAAAATCAATAGTAATAATCAATCAAAATAAAGCAAAAATGACATATTAATGTTCGCCATTTTACTGAAAATTTGTAAAACTGTAACCTTTCTATAAAGTCTTCATGTCAACATTTTATTTCCAGTACATTAACTTGATGGATTTAATACACATATGACAAAATTTCCAAAATGCAAGTGCCATAATTATATATTAGAATTTAAAAACTTCATTTTAAAAACTTCATTTTCATTGAAATTTTTACATGGAAATTGACTGAAGAAAATAATTTTAGCGAAATGAAAGTGAGCATTCAAAATTGGGATTTGATTTGAGTGCACTAGACAGAGAATAAATCAAGGAATTAAACTGGTTTACTGAGGAAATGTATTTGTGTGTGTGTGTGTGTGTGTGTGTGTGTGTGTGTGTGTGTGTGTGTGTGTGTTCCCCAGTGCAGATTTCTTTGATCCAGGAGCATTTTCTCTATGTGCTCTGGAGAAACCTAAGTTTGCACATTCTAACATATAAAAAGTCCCAAGGACACTTTGTTAAGCTTCTGACAAACAATGGAATTCCAAGGGAACCTTCAGGCATGTTCCCTGGGCACTTTGAGAGCAGGGAGCAGGTGGTCAAATGGGTTATCTTTCCTTTCATTTTCATTACTAATATAGAGCATAGAGGTTCTCTTGTAAAGTAACAAGCCCTGTCTCGGTTCAGGTAAGGTATTTGGAACAAAGTGTCTTTCCCAATAGCCATGCCCTCAAAACCATCCAAAAGATAACCCTGAGAGACGTATGTGAATGAGGAATGATTCGGAGTAGCCTAGAAGCCCAGGAAAATCAGTGATGTTTCTCTAAATTCAGACAGTAGGACCAAGAGAAGCTCTCACATGCTAGGATTCACGGTGCTCCTCTTTCCCAGGCTGAAGGTTTCCCCAAAAAGGGAGCTCTACTGGAGAAGATGCCATGGACTGCTTGCTCTTATGTGCCCACCCCCAATTCCTCTTTATGTTATTGAGGAAGATAAAAGAAGAGATGATAACCTGGTCTCCTCCGCTGCCTCTTAATTCTCTTTAAGAAGCCAACCCACATTTAAGGAATACGTGCTCTGTACTTCTTGGTGCTGTTCTTATAAAACTGGCACTCTCTCTTCCCACCATCCCAGCACATACTGTTTGTCGTGGAATATTATTTTAGGGTGTGTTACATTTGTTTGTGCTGTGGAACATTTGCTTAATGATGTCAAGTTATGTTGCCTTCTTTTATGTTGCATTTACTTAGCTCTGTGAAGCTGTGTTACTTTGCCTGTCTAAACAAGAAGCCTCCATGTGTGATTTATTTGAGAGCTGGGTGGTGGCCCCCAAAATAGAAAAAAAAAAAAAAACAGTCAACAATAATTGTTTATGCACCAGGAACTCTGATTTTTCTGCCTCCATCTGGAGAACACATGGTAACAGCCGCCCACTCTGAGGGGCAGAATTGGGAAGGCCATTTCTCCGCATATTGGAAGCTAAGTTCTCCAACAGACCTTACTCTGAGATATAGGTCCTATCTTGGTGAGCATTACCATTTTTGACACTTGTGTGTGATTCTACACTTGAACACAGAACATTACTATCAAGTTGCTGTTTGTTTGTTAAAGTAACAAATCAATTCTCATCTTCTTCTTCAGTCATTTCCTTTCAGGAGAAACAAACTCTGTGGCATTCCTGTTCACAGTTTTTGAGGGTATCCTCTTTATTTTTATAAAAAGGAAGCAGAAACAAAAATCAGAGGTACCTGTTAACATATTTATTATTAAATTTGTATTTATTTATTTTACATGTCAACCACAGTTTCCTTTCCTCCTTTCCTCCCATCCCCACCCCCACCTTTCTTCTATTCTTGCCACCCACTCCTCAGAAAGGGACAGGCTTCTCATGGGAGTCAACAATGCTTGGCATATCAAGTTGAGGCAGAGCCAAGCTCCTTCCCCTGCATCAAGGCCGAGAAAGGTGTCCCACCACAAGCAATAGGTTTCAAAAAGACAGCTCACATGCTAGGGATGGATCCCAATCCCACTACTGGAGGCCCCACAAACAGACCAAGCTACACAACTGTCACCCACATGCAGGCTCCCTAGCTGTTGGTCTATACTCCATGAGCTTCCTAGAGCTCAGATCAGCTGTCTCTGTAGGTTTCCCCAAACATTTTAAAGATCTTAGAAAATTAAAAAGCTCTAAGATTTCTTTCAATATAGATAACATAAAATGGTAAGTTTAAAACAAAGAAGGGATTTAAAAAAAAAAAAAACTTTTGGAGGTGAGGAAGCACAAAGAGACATGTACTTACCCAAAATAAAGTCATTTAGTGCTGAAAGACAGTTTAAAAAATAAAATATATTTGTACATGGTATCTGAATACAAAATAAATATTCAATTATATGAATGTTCTCATAAAATCACAGAGCATACTCATGTATTTTCCATGAAATCGATCTCAGATTTAGAAAACTGGTTTGGAATATCCTATGGTTTTCTGTTCAAATGCATTGGACATTATTGTTGAAGGCATTACTTTGCAGACAAACAAGAAGTTTGGTTGAATTTCTAGACTATATGTATTTACTGAAATACATAATGGCCAATACTATAAATAAAGAGAAATCTATATGCCACTGAGATTCAATTTCTATTCCCCTTGTATTTGACATTAATATTAATAAGCACTAGAACATGCTACTACAGATAAATACAGAAAAGAGTAAAACTGGAAAAAAACTAAAGGAAAAAATTATCTAAAATCATGGAATTGAAGAGAGTATGGCTTTGCTGAACCTCCTCTGAGGAGATTTTTAAAGTGAGTCGATGTCTTTTTACAAATTTCTCACCCAAGATGCTTCATAACCTACCCTCTTCAATCTCAGGATGTTGACCTTGGCTGCGGCAGAGGAAGAAAGCATCTCCATGTGTCCTTACTCAGAAGCTCCAGTCCACTCTACATCTGTTCAGTATTCTTTCAGAATGAACTGAAATCCCCCCCTTCTCTGAAGTAGAATGCCCTTGCCCTCTCTGAAACAGCATCCAGTCACACACAAACAGACAGAATAGTCAACAACAGCCTGTAAAGTGTAAAAGAAGAAACCACCTTCTGACAGCCTGCAGTTGCAAATGCCTTCACCAGTAACTAGCCTTGTTCTAGGACTCTGCTCCAGGCTGGTGGAAGCTGGGAGGCCTGCTCCTTATGACATCACTATCTTTAAGCAAAGCATTGTTACTCAAATAAACACTCCAACTGCCACTGCACCTGGTAATATACACGGGTCCAGTTCACTGACCTGAATTTTATTGTGTTTGCTGTGACTATCAACAAGTACTTAATGTGTGCTCCTGGGACACTGCTCTGCATTGGTAGATGTTAAGAGTTCACCCCCTCCCAATCCCAGAGTGTTTTAAGAACCAATGGATATCTGAGATCTAGACTTGAAAGGCGAACACAAAAGTTGGAAAATAAGGAATAATTTGCTTCTATGTAAAAAGTTGTCTAGATTTTTCTCATCTTTTCCTAATGTCAACAATTACGAGTTATTTGCATATATAAAGATACCTATTTACTCACTGAGGAGAGAGATGATGATGATGATAGATGATAAGTGATAATGATAGATATGAGGGTTATAAACAACATGCAAATGTATATAATGATGTATAGATCTAGATAGAGATATTTACAGAATGTCTATATTCACAAATATCTTTCTAGCCTTATACACATAGATACAAATATCAAAATAATCTTTTAAGCATTTCTTAATATACTGAATATTATTTATTTCAATGATTAAAATTGAATGGACAGCATTAAGGACTTTCCAAAAAGATCACTCAAAATTTGCAAACCAAATGTGGGCTTTGTGGTTACAAAGTTACAGAAACTTGGGAGAAAATCCAGATAAGAGCAATAACCCTCTCTGAGAAACTAAATGAAGAAATCTCAAGGCTAAACTGGGATAGCTCGGGAAAGATGCAGTCTGGATTTAATTGAATTTGTAAGGCCCATTGCAGTATGGGGATTAGTTACCATAGTACAAATGAGTTCTTCAAAATGCCTTTATCTTTAGCCTAAAAACTAGGAAATGAGTAAGCCTAGAAAACTAGACATATAAGCCACTAGTCAACAAAAGAACATTTCCAAGTAATGTGCTAATATTGAACACATTTTTTTAAAAAAAGATATTAGGACAGACTTTGACTATTACCAGTGTTACCTGAATAATATACTAAATAAAAAATTAGTGATGGGGAGATCAGACCTAATATAAGGGTTTTTATAAACCCATTTAAGTAACATTCTGTTTTATTTAGGATGACCTCTGTCTGTTTAAGTGCTGTCAAAATGAAGGAAAAAAAACCTCTGTTTGTAGAATTCATTCCACTGTCTGTAGAAGTTCTTGGGAGAAAGCAGTTAACATACATGTATACACATGCTGTGATGCTGTGGATTTCAAATCACCGAGCTCCACTCTCTGGTTACAAAAACATGTCAGCCACTCATGGTCTACTTATCCTGACAACAGCAGAGTGCAATACAGGAAGACACTAGAGCACAAACATATTGCCAGTGAGAATTTCTATGAAGATCACCCTCTGGGCTGTCCTTCCCTGAAGCCACATCTGAATCACAGGGCCCCCTGGATCAGCCTCTTTCCTCAATCATGACCCTTCCCATTCTCCAGCTTTGGGCATTCTGCCTTTATGCTCTATATTATCTTAATTAAGACCATTGGTTTTTATTGGCTGAATTATAGCACAAGTTGAATAATATTATGACCATAAGAAATTGTCTTGGTCTATATCTCTATAGTACAACTTGAAATCAGAGGCAGTGATACCTCTTATTGTTCATGATTGCTTTAGCTATCCTGGGTTTTTGTTTTTCTACACGGAGCTGAAATTGCCCTTTCAAGTTCCCTAAAGGATTGTGTTGGAATTCTAATGGGGATTGTGTTTAATCCATAGATTGCTTTTGGTATGATAGATGACCATTTTTCACTATGCTAATTCTGCTAATCCATGAACGTGGGAGATGGAGACCTGTTCATCTTTCGATATCTTGTTTAGTTTCTTTCTTCAAAAATTTGAAGTTTTTATTATACAAGTCTTTCACTTACTTGGTTATATTTACCTCAAGATCTTTTATATTATTTGAGGCTATTGTGAAATGTGTTGTTTCCCTGATTTCTTTGTTAGTCTATTTCTCATTTGTATACAGGAGGGCTACTGATTAATTTGAGTTAATCTTGTATCCAGTCATTTTGCTGAAAGTGTTTATCAGCTTAGAAGTTTCCTGGTAGAATTTTTGGGGTCACTCATGTATACTATCAGATCATCTGCAAATAATGATATTTTGACTTCTTTTCCAATTCATATCTCTTTGATCTCCTTATGTTGCCTTGTTGTTCTAGCTAGAACTTCAAGTACTATATATACTGAATAAATATGGAGAGACTGGACAACCTTGTCTTTTTCAAACCACATGATAATGACATAAAATCAGACACATTGAATAAGGAAATTAAATTGAAGACCAAGACAAAAATCCACACACCTCTAGACATCTGATTTTTTACTAAGAAGCCAAAAAGACACAATAGTTGGAAAAGCATATTCAACAAATGATGTTGGTAAAATAGGATGTCAGCATATAGAAAAATGCAATTAGATAGATACTTATAACCCTTCACAAAATTCAAGTCCAAGTGGATCAAAGATCTCAAAAGAAAGCTAGACACACTAAACCTGATAGAAGAGAAAATGAGGAACAGCCTTGAACACACTGGCATGGGAGACAACCTTCTGCACAAAACAGAATTAGCACAGGCACTGAGATCATAAATTAATAAATGAGATCATTAATCAGACAAAGAGGCAGCCTGGAAATGGGATTTTTTTTTTTTGCTCTTTTTTGCCAATGCCACATCCAGTAGAATTCTGATATCCAAAATATATAAAGAACTCAATAAATTAGGCATCAAACCCTTTCCACAAATAATCCAAATAGAAACTGGGCACCAATCTAAACAGATAATTTTCAATAGAGGAATCTCAAATGGCTGAGAAACAAAGAAATGTTCAGCATCCTTAGCTATCAGGGAAGCAAAAATCAAATGGCTAAGATCCATAACACAAGTGACAGCTCATGCTGATGAGGATGTGGAGCAAGGGGAATACTTCTCCATTGCTGTGGAAGTAAGGGCAAACTTGTAGAGCCACTGTGGAAATTAATGTGGTGGTTCCTCAGAAATTTGGGAATCTATCTACCTCAAGATCCAGCTATACTACTCTTAGGCATATGCCCAAAGGATGGTCCATCCTACTACAAGGACACTTGCTCATCTATGTTCATTGTGGCTTTATTTATAGTAGGCAGAAACTGGAAACAACTTAGATGTCCCTCAACTGGTGAATGGATAAGGAAAATGTGGCACATTTACACAAGAGAATATTACTCAGCTGTTAAAAAAAAAAAAAAAACCATGAAATTTGCAGTCAAATGGATTAAACTAGAAAACAATCACCCTGAGTGAGGTTACCCAGATCCTGAAAGACAAATAATAGTATGTGTTCACTCATAAGAGGTATAAGCTAATAAGTAAATGATAATCAAGCTATAATTCACAGACCTAGTGAGGTTTGGTAAAAAGAAGGATCTGGGGGGATGCATGTAATTTCCCTCAAAAAGGAAATAGAATAGATTTTGCAGATGGTCTGAGGGCAGGTGGGGACAGAAATGAGAGTTATTAGGTATGGGAGTGTTGCAAGTGTTGCTGAATAAAGGAAACTCAGAGCCAGATCTCTGGGAAAGTTGGAGATATTAGAGAAGAAACCCCACAGTCGGATTGCACCCAGCTGTCTTCCAGCTTCCTCAGCCTCTCTCCTCCTGGCTTCTTCTGCCTGCTCCGTCTTTCTATGCCTGCCTTAAATACTCTCTTTGCTCAGTTAAGGCATGGCACCACCACTGCCTGCTTGGGAGCCTGGAACTCCTTCTGTAAACTAAGGTGACCTCAAGCTCAGATTGGATTAAGGGCATAGGTCACCACTCCTGGGATATTCCCTGTGCTGGGATCAAAGCTGTGAGTTACCACTGTCTGATCCTCCTAGACTGACTGTGAGTAGATCCCTCTGACATCTCCTATTGTTTTATTATATCCCCACAAGGGAGGAGGGAGGGAGGGAGGGAGAGAGTATGGGAATAGAAATCTGGAATTGGGAGGCATTGGAATGGTATAGACACCTAGTGTGATGAAACTTCCTAGAATCTATGAGGGTGAGCTTAGTGAGGACTCTTAATAATGGAGGACGCAGAATCTGAGATGGCCATCTTTTATAGGCAAACAAGGCTTCCAGTGGTAGGACTGGGTTACATTTTTTTGAGTTCTTGCCCAAAGAGGTTCCAGGGAGATCCCTAAACAATCCAGGCTGATAATAGGAGAGAAGGTTGCACTCTAAAAACTGAAAGCTGGGCCCCATTGCCAAAGACAAAATCCACACAGCTCAATGAATATAGAGGGTTGAGCTTCTGCCTATATGGAGCCTTTACCCCTACACTCTACTCTCTTTTGTGTAAGAAGGTACTCTGAAGACTATGGAAAGAGAAACCTGGACACCAACCCAGCAACAAAACCCTCTACCTACAATCTGTCCTCCTTGTAAGACTTTTGTGGGCAATGGGGGCATAGAACTTATGGGAGTGGCCAATCAGTATTCAGTTTAACTTGAGGGCCACTCGACTGAGGGGACATTCATGCCCTCTACTGCCTTCCTGAATGGCCAAGAACTGGAGACTAGATAACCCAGAGACATAGAAGAAGAAAAAAAAGGAAGGAAAGAAGGAAGGAATAAATCAATAAAATTATTCCTAATGATAATATGCTATACTCATAAATCAGTGCCTTGTCTGGTTATCATCAAAGAGGCTTCCTCCAGCCGCAGATGGGAGTAGGTACAGAGATCCACAGCCAGACACTATGTGGAGAGTCTAAATTGGAAGTCTCTAGAGGGTGCCTCTCCTAGGAACAGGGGAAAAAAAAAAACCACAATAAGGGAAGGGGTAGATAAGACAGAGAAGACAGAGGATACCAGGAGAACATGTTCCACCAAATCAACTAAACAAGGTTTATATGGGTTCACAGAGTTTAAAGTAGCAAGCAAAGGGCCTGCATGAGTCTGTACCAGGACCTGTGCATATGTGTTATGGCTGTTAGCTTGGTGTTTTTGTAAGACTCCTAACAGTGCATATGTTTCGGACTCTTGTGCCTGCTCTTAGGACTCTTTTCTTCCTACTGGGTTACCTAGTCCAGTGTCAATATGATGGCTTTTGCATTATCTTACTGTATCTTGTTTTGTTCTGTTTGGCTACAGTCTCTTGGAGTCCTAATCTTTTCTGAAGAGGAAACAGTAGGGGTGGGTCTTAGGGAGAATGGATGGTGGTGAGAGGAAGCTGGGAGTAGTGGAAGGAGGGGAGACTGTGGTGGAGATGTATTATATGAGAGAAAGATCTGTTTGCAATAAAAAAAAAATAAGTTAAAGAAATAAGCAACAAAAAAGAAAAAACTGAAATAGTCCATTCTGTGCAACTGTAGAATCCCCAAGACTTGGTAATCTATAAAGAATGTAATCTTTTTTCCCTTGCAGTTCTAGATGCTAGCAAGCCTAACTTCCCTAAGGGGCTCACATATAATAAGAGCTTCTTGCTCCATTTTCAGAAGGCAGAAAGTTGAGAGAGAGAGAACTAAATTGTTTTCATAAGAAAGCTGCTCTCATTTGAAGGAGGCCACTCTGAAAACAAACCACTTCTCTGGTAATACTAATCCATTCATAAATGCAGGGACTCTGTAGCAAAATCTCCTCTTAAAGGCTCTACTGCTCAACAGGACTGCATTTAATTAAATTTTCATCACATGGACTTTGAAGGGAACACTCAAGCTTTCTCACATCACAATGTGACAAACTTTCTGAGAGAATCAACCGAGAAGAGAAAGAAGACTCAATCTAGCTCATGGTTTCCATGGTTTCAGTGCATATGTGCTCGGTCCTGATGCTTTAAGCCTGTTGTAGCATGATAACTTCGAAGCATGGTGGAGGAGCCTTGACTATCTCATGAAGAGAGTCAAGAGGGGACTGAAGACCCGGAGATTCCCCCAGAGCATTCCACTAATGACCCAACTTCCATAACTGGGACCTCCTTCTTACAGCTTCTCTCATTCCTGAGTAGTGCACAGGCTGGGGACCAAGCCTTCATCTCAGAGGACTTTGGGAAACAGTCAAACTGTGAAGCACTGTGAAGCACAGCAGGGACACTTGGTGACTAACAGGTGGTTCCAGGGTTGTTTTTAACCCTAAAATTCATCGTATCAATTGCTTTGCCACAAAATAACCCAAGATTTACTGGCATAAACTGTTTACTTAGCTGATAAATCTACTGATGTCTCCCTATGGTCTGGTGGAGGTTTGGCTGATCTTGACACCAATGTGAGCCTTCATTTGTGGCTAGGAGTATGAGTAAGGTCGTGGGTCTATGATGGCTGTTTCTAGGGCAGTTCAAATGTCTTACATCACCTTTCACTGTTCATCAGGCTAAATGTGGCGTTTTCACATTGAATATGCAGAATCCCCGAAGTAATGAGGGCAGAAAAATCATTATTTCAAATATGCACAGCATCTCTTCCAGTACATTTTATCATTTGGTTCAAATCCAAAAGTAAAGAAACTGGTTTTATTTCTTTACTATAGGATCGTCCAGTTTCTAGTTCATAGAAGGACAGAATCAGAAAACGGAAGTGTTTTCCATGTGCATTAGTTGCTCATTGTTGTTGCTGCTGTGCTAAAATACAGGATGAAAGAAAACTAAGAAAGGAAGTGCTAATTTGGACAGACAGCTCAAGGACACATACAGTCCCTCACGGTGGGGAAGGCATTGTGGTGGGAACCTGAGGCAGCTGTCACATGGCATCTGCCGTCAAGAATCATAGATAAATGAATTCTTTTTTATTTTATTCCTTTTCTACTTTTTTCTCAGGACTCCAGCCATATCTGGTGTGACAGATATTCTGCATAGATCTCTCTCCTACAGTCAACTTAGGAAATTCCCTACAGACATGGCCAGATATTTAATTTCAAGACTATTCCAAACCCTGTCAAATTGGTGAGCAAGATTAATATACAGTCTAACAAATCAATAAGCAGATATGCATAGTAAGTCACTAGCAAATTTTCCATACAAGAGAAAATGGAATTATAGAGATGAGCACTGAACAAAGGAGGCAATAACCATATTTAGCATCTTCGCTGATATATGGGAGATCCTCCAGAACTATGTCTTCTAATTTAATTGCACTAAATCAATCAGCATATAAAAGCAAAGGTTAATTTTCAGCATACATTAAAAGGCCCTTTATAGGGCCTGGAGAGATGGATCAGGAATCAAGAGCATATAATGCCCTTGCAGAGGATTGAGGTTAGTTTCCATCACCCATATCATAGCTCACATTTGCCTATAACTTCAGTACCAGGAGACATGATATCTTCTTCTGGTCTCTGCAGGTTTCTGCACACATGTGGCACACATAAACTCATGCAGGTACACAAACATACACATTAATCATAAATAAATAAAACATTTTAAACCTCATTAAGATCAGAAATGCATACTATTTCTCATCAACATTTCTATAACTTGAGATAGAATTGAGCACAGTAAGGAATGAACATTATCTCTATGGTTTATTTTTGTGGGGTAAGTTTATGTTTAAAGGGGAAAGAGATAGCCCCCCCAGAACACACTGGGTATGACCTGAGTGGTAATGCCGCCTACAATTATTCTTGTGCAAGAAAGAATTCAGAACAAGTCCAAAAAGTGTTAAAGCTGGAACGTAAACAAGGAAAATAACATTTTGAAAAGAGATGGCAAGAATATCTACACCTCAGATCTGCATATAAGGCTGCATAAAGTGAAGTATTTTTCTTGGACATTTGCCCTTCGGTGCTGCAGCATCGTAAAATAAACATGTATTCAACAAAATGAGAGTGAGGCATTATACTCAGAATGAGAAACAAGAGATATGCTGGACATTTTCTTATAGTCAAGAAACTATATTGCAAGAGACACATTCTAAAGCAAATAACTATTAGGCAATAAATGTATGTATAATGTTCCACGGGAGCACAGTAGGAAGATGGGGGGGCAGTGTTTCTCATGGGAGTAGGCACTGGAAAGAATGGTACCTAGAGATCTAAGTGAGTCATAAATGTCATAGGAGACACATAGGCCATCCCAAGATGCAGACATTTGAACTGGTCCTATGGAAGGGACTTAAAGAATGTGAGAAGTACTCACACTCAGAATTATCCAAAAGAAAAACATTTACAACACTGGGAACAGAGCTAGTGAATGTGCTATGGCTTAGACAGCGTCATTCAGGAGAACACAAAATTAAAATGAAATTAGGAGTGGATAAATTATAGACCACATGAGCATAAAAACGAAGTCTACAAAAGTCCTCTTTCTCTCTAGAGACAGAGAATGGCAACAGGTTCTTGATTTTCAAGTTTGGTGATAAGAGCCATGGTCCACCTCATAATTAATAATTTTATGCTAGATATTTTTACATATGTCAACCGTGAAACATTTATCAAAACTTGAAGACGAGTTGGTATGCAAAAATATTGCCCTGATTACAATTTTATCTAAAAATCAAAAGAGAAAATAAATTGTGAGTAAATTTCAATAAATCATATGTATTCACAAATGTATGTTAAATCGCCTGTGAAAGGTGTCTTTCATTTTTTATCACATTCTTTTGTCTAACTGCTAAAGGACTAGCCTCATTTTAAACCCCAGAAGTATTCTATCTTTCCCACAAAAGAGAGAGGGGGAAAAGATAAATTTCTGAGGCTGATTTCGCACACCAATGACAGGCATGGGTTTCTAAAGAATGGTTTCCAACCTGTTAATAGTTATCAATACACAACAGCTGCAATCCATGAAAGAGATAAATATTCATGGCACAAAGCATTTATATGTATCAAATGTATATTCATGAACAAATGGCTTTCCCTGCCTTTAATAGTGTTTGCTGTGCAGTCAGTGAAGAATAGACCAACTCCCCCCTCCCCCCCCCCCCCCCGACTACTGCTGCATCCTCTGAATGCTCAGGCTACAGTGATTAGGCAGGACAATAGCCATGAAAAATATATAAATAAATAATCAAAGGTATCTGGACTCAGTCCCCACCCCTTTCAGATAGCGGGTTGTCACAGTCCTCTGCATCAAATACAAATGGCAGTCTTTCTATGTCTGCTGACTTATTTTGCCGGAAAACCATTTGCTATTCCAGTCCTGTGCAGTCATATGTGCGGTGCAACATAGATGGTTGACCCTCACCTTTCAAGTAATGCTTTGTCCCTGCCCTGTCCTCCTCAAAGGCAGCATTAAGAATACTGGGGAGAGAATTAGCATACACTGAATAGCACTCCCAGGTGATGCCAGTATCCAGTTGTCAAGGTCTCAATCAGTGTTTGGTGGGCACTAAGGACAAAAAATGACAGTGTCGATTAAGCAGCAAGAGTGTTTGTTATTCAGTAAGGTTAGAGGATGGGATGTGCTTTTGAAAACTGGCACATTGTTTAGCAAAATTAGTGTCTGCTCCATTAGTTGTGCAAGAAGAAAGCTTTAAAAAAGTGATAGATGGAAAAAATGCCTTTTGTTGAGGAATAAAAGAAGTCATAATAAGGTTAGGGCCCTGAACAAAGCCTGCTAAAATTAAAAATATAGAGTAAAGAAATAATTGGCGCTAACACACCAGCAAAGAAGCCCTTCAATTTTACAAATGGGTCTCCTAGTTAACTCCCTTCTTCAGTTTTCCTGGCGAGCATCCAGCCTTCCGATAGGGTTAAAAGAAAACAATCCTCATTCCAGTAAGATGTCAGCCTTTCGGCTTTTCTTCAGGAGTTTCCTGTCCACTCTCAGAGGTATGCTTTTAAAATCATTATGACCATCTGAAAATGTTCCTTCCTTCATTCTCCTAAAAGTGCCTGCTAATGCATAAATTTTGGTTTGCAAAATCAAACTGTACCTAAACATCTTGGTGAGTTATGCAATGCACTGCATCAAAAATGTAAATTAAAACCTAACGTAAAACAGAAAAGATTTTAAGTCTACAATATAAGACTAGATTTCACAAGGTATCAGATAAGAAGAACCTTATGGGGTATGCCAAAATTCCTGACGTATCATGGATTGTAGCTACAGTGTGGTTTGAATGAAGCCATGATTCACTACAGAAACAGTTGCATGCATTAAAAATATTACTTCAGTATTTAAAATAATCACTCGTTTTTAATATTTGGTTGTGTTTTTAAAAATAAATATTTTCAGAGGAAATATTTTTAAGATTAACATAAATAAACAGAATAGGTTGTTGCAAATCCACCGAGTTCCCCTGAGCCTTCCTATATCACAGAAATTGAGGCATGTTAGTATCATCACTTTCTTCTAAGTCAATGAAAAATTTTGTATCTGATTTTTTTATGTCAACTTCGATCTATGATCCTCATTGCTGAAGAGCATAGTCTCCTGCAGCTCAGTACACATTTCAATCTTCAGTCACATCATCTCAGTGAGAAACAGTACAGGAGACACTCTCACTGAGGTCAGCCGTGTGCCTGAGCTGATTTCCCAATCTTGTCATGTGCTGGGTCTCTACCATTTCCTGAACTGTAGTCTCTTCCCTCAAAATGGTGTTCAGGCTAACAGAAGAAGAAAAAAATAATAAAGTTGCCACACATAAAATGAAGTTGTAATGGAAGGAGTTAGAGATTTCAGAGAGTTTAAGATCCTTGCCCAAGATCCCACAAGAAAGCTTAGGGTTGAGTCCAAGCCTGCTAGTCTCTTAATGGGCTGCATACTTTTTTTTTTTTTTAATAAGAAATATTACTTTAGCTGCGCCCAGACTCCTGGGGCTTCCCATTGCCCAACATTTGAGCACTCAGAGGAGGTTGAGAAAGAAATTTAAGACAAGAATGGAAAGGAGGTAGAGGGTGAGGCTGACTGTAAGTCAAGCACTGTGCTGGTTTGGGTATTTTTTTTTTTCTTGTTTGTTTTTCGTTGCTTTTTTTTTTTTTTTTTAATACTTCCTTTCGTTAGCAACTCAAAATAACCCCAGCACTCAGTTATTGCTTGAGAAAAAGCAGCAATGAAGTGTAGGGGTATTGTGTTGTTTCATGGTAAATAATTGTCCCACCCACTGGTTTAATAAAAAGCGCTGATTGGCCAAAGGCAGGCAGAAAGTGTGGGTGGGGCTACCAGACTAAGAAAATCTCTGAGAACAGACCACCAGGCCGAATACCATAGAGAAGCCAGAGGAAGCCGAGGACAACTATGCTGCTCTAAAGAAAGGTACAGAGCCGCATGGCTGAACAAGAGACATGGGTTAGATGAAGGGTAGAGAGCTAGCAAGTGATATGCCTGGGCCTGAGGCTGATCAGCCAAAACCTAATGAAAGCGTCTGTGTGTCTCTGTAGCACTGCGAGACTGTGGGTCTGTGGGCCTAGACCTTGAGGTTAGGCCGGAAAGTCCAGGCCAGAAACCTCGTACTACAATGAAGTTAAGCTATAGTTCCTGAAAATTTCAAGGTGAGGAAAAATAAAAGTGTTAACGACTCCATAGTCTAGCCCACTATAAAATACAAGAAAATTCCCATTTCTTCTCTACATTATAGAATTCCAAAATTTATGAGCCCAAGGGGACTCCTATTTCAGTTCTAACACTCTTCCTTGGTCTTACATTCCTGGCTTCCGGCTTCCTGTGTGTGTCATTTATTTCAGCGTCTCTGAACTCTTTCACTTGTAGGCACGTAACAAGACTGAACTGTCTCGAAGTCTCTGCTCACCATTATTTAAAGTTGATTCACTCTTCTTCATGACTTCTGTCAAGAATGAAGCTAATATTTATTTTTATTCCCTTTACCAAAGCAGGAGCCACTTTGAGATGGATGCTGTCATGTTCTTCCCCAGGGAAAGGGGAATGGATAATATATGCGGAACAAGGCTGGTATGAATAGAGACTTCCGCTTTCTTTCCCACTTCACTAAATCATGGGAGACACATTATTTTGTTAGTTGTTGTGAGTCACACTTAATATGAAGAGTAGAGAAACAAAGTGATCATAGGATCATGAAGGGTTGGACTTGGGGTTTTATGAGACTACGGAAGGGGTCACCTGTCTGGCTCGGGGTTTTAAGAACCAGTGTTTCATCATGATTTCATATTGTTTTCCTGCATTGCAGTACCAGAGTTCACTTATTCTTTTCTTGCTTGCCCAATATTCTGCATTGAACATATGACCATATAGAACATACTGGCAGCTCTCTATAGAGCAAAGGAATAAGGAGAACTCAATGAGAAACATGATACCAAGATTTCAGGTACTACTGTGTGTGCATATGTATGTAAGTGTATATGTATATATATGTATACTTGCTAAGAAGCTTGTAGAGTGGGAATAGATGTGGTGTGGATGGCGGGAGAAAGAGCAAAGAGCTTCCAACTTACTCTGAAAGGAAAGTCAAGGAGAGCAATCTTGCAGATTTCACAGAAACTACAGAGTGCTCATAGTTTCAAAGATGAGGAAGAAACTTTCCAAAGGTCAGGGGATTTTGCTTTAGGATTTTGTCACAGCTGAGCTGAGAAACAGGTGAAGTTAAATGAGGGGAACAGTAGCTCTGGTTCATAGGGCAGGCAACAAAATGCAAACACAGGGAAGGGGAGCAGATTTGAAAGTCCCTAGACTGAAAGAAAAATGAATGACTTTGTTTCCCCTCTAATAAGTGCTACTAGTTGGCAGTATTCAAGAATGTCTCCAAAATGTTTTTAACGTATGATATCCACTAATTGGTGGAATTCTCAACAAATATCAAAAGATATTTATTACGTTACCTTTTTATAGTTAGGTATCTTAGTCACTGTATTATTGCTGTGGAGATACACCATGATCATGGAAACTCTTATAAAAGAAAAGATTTAATTGGGGCTGGCTTATAGTTTCAGAGGTTTAGTCCATTATCATTATGTCAGGAAGCATGGTGACAGGCAGGAAGACATGATGCTAGAGAAGCAGCTGAGAGTTCTACATCTGAATCTGTAGGCAGCAGAAAAGAAACACTCTGAACTTGGAAGGTTTTTTTTTTTTTTTTTTTTTTTTTGAAACCTCAAAGCCCACCCCAATGACAACACTTCCTCCTACAAGGTCACACTTCCTAATCCTTTCAATAATGCTACTACTCAATGGTGACCAAGTAAGTATTCAAATCTATGAACCTATGGGGACCATAGAGTAGCCATCATATTAAGGAATCTGAGGCCCAAGGAGGTTCCTTTTCCAAAGTTGCATGAGCCATGGGTCCTGTCTCTTGTCCATTCTGATGCTTACTGCTTATGTCTTTTCTCTTTATTTCTTTTTTATCTTTTGTACTGGTTGAACCCAGGAAGACATGCACTCTACCACTGAGCCGGATCTCCAGCCCTTTTTTACAAAAAAAAAAAAAGAAAAATTGTTAATCTGAGATAAGGTCTCCTTAAGTTAGTCAAGTTGGCCCTGAACTCATCATGTAGTCCAGCTCAATCTTAGACTCATGATCCTCTTGCTTCAGCCTCTCAAGAAGGTAAAATTACAGGCTGGTGCCACTGGTCAAACTACTTAAAGCATTTTTAAAGGTGTGATCTGAAACACTTATTCCCCCACTTACTCTTTAGCAGAATGTAATCTGACTTGCTTCCTTCTGAGTCTCAACAATAGACACAAAGATCCCTCAGAGACATCGACAATGACGTCCTCACTTCCTTTTCTGGTGGCCTGTTCTTATTCTCCATTCAACTTCCTTTCCCTGAGGTTTCATAATATTTACATTCCCTGCATTGTTCTCCAACTTGCTCCTATTTTGTCCTCTGCCCTTTTAGCTGACTGCGTCACTTCTTCCTCTGGGGACAGCAGTCAGCTCTGTCTTTCAGCAACTTCCATCCTGACATCAGCGCTAAGGAAGAGGTCACGCGGAATGTACGGAAGGCCATCACTTGGAATAATCTTTAAGCTATCCACATATTCTTTCAAGATTTCAGTTGCTATGCTTTGAATGTGATATAGCTCCCAGAGGCTTGTGTTTGAACCGCATCTCCTCATTGCTGGTGATGCTGTTGTGGTAGGTTGTGGAAGGTTTGGGACTTCAGGTCGAGCTGGCAGATATGGTTAAAGGTCATAACCCTTAAGGACGTGCTTCTGGACCTGCTTTCTGCTTCCTGGACTGCCAAGATGTGAGAATTCTCTAACATACACACACACACACAGGATACCAAGAACTCTATCTACCCTACCTGGGATTATGGGCTGAAACCCCAAACCAAAACAAATGCTTCCTCCTCAGGTTGCTTCTGCCAGATATTTTGCGTAGTCATGAGAAACAAAACCAGCAAGTCAGTTATCCCAATACATTCCACAGTTTTTGGAGGACAAGGCAAGAGATGCATTGTCCACCCCTTCAATGCCTAGTAAATTTAATCAGAACCATTTGAGAAATCACAGTCCATTCTCGAGCCGCTACTCCCATGGGCTGTGCCTCCCTCTGTCCTGCTTCCAAAAGGTCCTACTCCAAATAACTACTTCTCCTATCTTAAAAAAAAATTTTTTTAACTTAAAATTATGTAAAAAGAAACAGGAGCATCAAAAGGAAAAGAAAAAATAATGGCAGAGATAGTATGTGTGTCTATGAAGCAATAATGAGGAAGGCGCAGGAAGAAGATGTAGTCTGGGATCCAGGCCTAATCACTATGGAGAACAATTTGGGACTTCCATGTAGACTGAACAGATCAGCATAGTTTGGAGGCCAGACATCACCAGGGAATGAGGCAAGCTTGACTATACCACATGTTGGAGGGAGAAAAGAGTATTTATATTTGTGGCCTCTAGATCATATGTGGATTTCCTTTCTTTGATTCCACTTAGAAATGGCAATAAATGGCCTCAAATGGCCTCATTAACTGCTGCCATGTTAACTATTACATCTCTGAGACCATGCTTCTTCTTAACTTTATCTGTATTTTCTCCCTTAATCTTTACAATAATCCCCTGTAGCAGGAGCTAGAAATATATTCTAATTACAAGGAATACAAGAATCTTGTCAGATAAAAAGAGAGGAATAATTTCATTTAGGGTCATCTGCCACTTAAAGCAGTGATCGTAAGCAACGATATGGCCTCTAAGTGTGATGTCCAGGCATCATTCATCATCAGGTAAATGTAAATGAAAGTCACATTAGTCTGCACCCATTGGAACAATTGCTACCAAGGTGGGCAGTGCCACATGTGCACGGGGATGAAGAAAAAAGGTGGGCTAATCGGTTTAAATACATATTTGTTCACTGGCATCCACAATCTCACTCCTATTGTATTTACTCAAGAAAAATGAAATTTTTCCATGCAAATATCTCTATAACAATGTCTTCAGTGGTTTCATTGTGATAGTCTCTAAAAGGAACAGCTTAGGTGTGAAAAAGAATGGAAAAGCCGAGGCTGATATGCCCCTTTATTGGAATGTTTCAAAATACAAAGGAAGACACTGAATAAACGCATAAATGCACAGCATAAATGTGTCTCCAAGATATAGCATTGTGAACAAAAGAGAGGCACAAAGAGTCCTTGCTGTATGATCCCATTTCTATGAAGTTCTCAAGGTGAGAACCCTAAACCATGGCTTTGCACAAAGGAGAAGGAGTCAGTAGTAGCTTCTTTGCAGGGTAAGAGGAGCTGGCTTAGAGATTACAGGAGTACTTTCTGTGGTGAGAAAAACTGTATATTTTCTATATCGTGCTGATGTGAGGATTGCATAATTGCATGCATTAGTTAGGACCGAAGTTAAGATCATAGCACCTTAATGTGTGTGACTCTCATCTAAAACATTTTTTAAAAAATCTAAAGAAATAGAACTGTGGAGATAACTAGGTCATAAAATGCTTACCGTGTAAGCATAAGGGGCAGAGTTCAACCTCCAGCACCTAGTAAAAAAGCCAGGCACAACAGTGCATGCCTGTAATCCACCAGTGAGGGAGAAACAAGAGGACCACTTGTTTGGCAATGTGGTCAAATCTATAGACTCTAGGTTTAGGAAGAGAGCCTAATTAAAAAAATTTTTTTAAAGTGTCCAGACATGTAGTGTACACCTTTAATCCCAGCACTTGCTTAAGAGGCAGGTAGATTTTGCGTGTTCAAGGCCAGACTAGTGTATATAGTGAGACTATATCTCAAAGAAAGAGGGAGAGAGAGAAAGAGTGAGGGAGACAGTCAGAGATGCAGAGAAAGAGACAGAGACAGAGCTAGAGAGAATTTTCCTCTATCACACAGTTTTGACTGAATTCCACCAGCAATCAATCATATACACTCCAATGAGGCCTCTGATGACACTATAATCCCAGCTAGGCGTGGCACAGGTCTGGAATGCCATCACCCAGCACTTATTAAGTAGAGGCTGGAAGATGAGATGTTCGAACCCACCATCAGCTACAGAGGAATTCTGAAGCCAGCCAGGGCTACATTACAAACTCATGTCGCACTTGGCTGTCCATTGTTTCAAGCCCATGAGCAGCTTGCAAGAAAGATGAGACACAGATAGATACCTTTCTTCTCCTCTCCTTCCTTTCAAGGTTCCAAGCACTCTGCCCTTAACTCCTTCCTCAGTTCCCTGGTTTAAATGTTCGGTGACATGGATTTTCAAGGACTATTCACTTCACCTGGAACCTCTCATCTTCTTCGACATTCACTGAGTACTATGATGGCTTCCAGACCAGCTTAGCTCTTCTTCGTCCAGCTCCTCAGCTAATGAACACGGTGGAGCCCATTCCTTCCTGCCCAGTCTTCTTCTTTAACCTCTCCCCAGCTACCTCTCTTTGAGGTGACAAGATCTGACAGTGATCACATTCATATCACCTAAACTAACTCAATGCTCTGAGCCCAGGAGCCTCACAGCCACTCTGAAAATAGTTAATAAACTCGTATACATATTGTTTCTCCCTAAAATGCTCTGGGAATTTATTCAGTATTTATCCTCAGAGAGCTGCTGTACAATGAATAGGGCATGCTTCTTGACTGTCCTCAGAGGATTAGTCTCACATGCCACTAAAACTTAGGAGAACATGAAACTCAGGAGAATGTAGGGGGATTATGTTGTTCCATTGTAAATAATTGTCCCCACCTATGAGTTTAATAAAAAGTGCTGATTGACCAAAGGCAGACAGGAAGTGTGAGTGGGGCTACCAGACTAAGAAAACTCTGGGAACAGGCAGAACAGAGCAGAATGCCAGAGAGAAGCCAGAAGATGCAGAGGACAACTATGCTGCTCTGAGAAAAGGTACTGAGCCGCATGGCTGAACAGGATTAAGAGTCATGGGTTAGATTAAGAGTAAAGAGTTAACAAGTTATATGCCTGGGCCTTAGGCCTCAGTCTAAAACTATTGTAAGCATCTGTGTGTCTCCACGGGTCTGTGGGTCTGTGGGTCTAAACCTTGAGGCTAGGCCCGAAAGTCTGGGCCAGAAACCCCCTACTACAGGAGAAACTTAGGAGAACAAGACCTCTGTCTCATATGCTCTGTGAGTGGGTCAAGGGGATCAGACTCAGTGAGGCTCAGAAACCCACCATCTCTACCTCTTCCACTGTATATCTGAAGGAGCAACATCTTTCCATCATTATCGAGAGAGTAGGGTAAGACTTCTTATCTTTCAGGTTGCTGGGATGACTGGCATTTTTATTTTGTTTGTTATTGTTTGTGAACCAGCTGACACATGAAATATGTGAACATGACCAGAGGAAAAGGCAGGTAACAGAAGGGGAGGGGCTGTTGACAATGTCAGCAACTTTGTTCTGCCTGCGTCGCTGGATGGTAGGCTCAAGGGAGACTCACATTTTTGCTTGATGGGGTTCCATGGTGAAACTCGAAGTAGTCAGTTCAGCGGTTCTGTGAAACCCAAGGAAATTGTCCTGCCACAGCTGATGTGAGTGAGCACTTACAGCATGCGGCTGCCAAGCATTGTGAATGAGACACCAATATCCTGTTGTCTCAGGCTCACTTTTGTTCTCCTTTTAAGAGCTATATTAAAGAGTCCATGCCTTATGTCTCCAGAAGATTTCTGCTGCTTTTTAGCAGAAAGAAAATGGATGTGTGCATTCTGCAGAAATCCACCAAATGTAAACCAGCCTCATTTCCCCCATGCTTAAAAGCTAGAGCCACGGAACAAACAGTAATTCCACATACTAAATCATTTGGTATCAATTAAACACTGTTCTCTTTGAAGAAATGGCATCTACTTAGTTTGAGCCAGTATCATTTGAATAAACTTATAAAGAATTATAAAGTGTTTATTAATATTAAACTTGACTTTAACATTAAACCAATTAGACATTTTGTTCTGGCTGATTCTCTGAGCTTACAAAACCTTATATTGTGGATATAAAATTCTGATTATGCTTGATATGGTTCCATGTTTTTGAACTTTATCCATTTGCTTTCTCAGGCTAAAATAACCAGACCACTGGATCAATGTAACTACATTCCTCATATTTACTCTTTTTTTTTCCAATTGAAAATTTTAGCCCTGGAGGGGAGGAGAGAAATGGAAAGACAGTAAAAAATAAATTAGAATTAAATCAAGGCTCAGGAGAAATTTATTCTGCTTCTCTAGTTTGAATAGCCATTCAGTTCATGTGGCTTATGGACATATGGGCAAAATTTGCTAATCTCCCTGCTGATCTTAGAACAGTCACAGACAAGTACCTTTCTTGGCAGTCATCTCAAGGAGGACTTAAGGACGTGCTTCTTAGGCTCTCTTGAATTTGTTGAAGTTTTGCTGACACATGGCTTGGCAAAAATATCTCTGTGTTGAGAAGCAGACAGGCTATAATGTTCCTGATCATAGCAGACTTCTTGCTAATATTGGCTCCTCATAGAGTCTGACTTCCTTAACTCTGGCCTAATTTTTTTCAGCCTTCATATTAACTTTCTAGAGTAAAGATATTGCAGAGCTGGACAAGTATCGAAGGAAAGGTTGCATTATGCCACCAGTTTCCCAGTGCGCATCTGGATTTCAGACAATGGATGTTTATAAAAGCTACTATTGATTTTCCTCATTAAATACAATGAGGAAGATAGTTTGTAAGACTGTACTCAATAATGTCATGAAGAACATCCTGTATTTCTGTGATATGAACTTTATCAGCATGATTTTATGCTAAAGTATAATCTTATTAGAGCATGGGACAGCAGAGAAGGTAAGTAGAGGCAAATGAGAAGCAGGTAATCCTTAATTTCTGTCAGTTAATTTCTAAAACCAGTTGGCTAATCAATAAGTACAATGACATCTTCATTCATTTAACATTAATGCCCCTTTGAGAAACATGTATACCAACTAATAAAACATTTTAAATCTCCTAAGATGGTATTTGCACAGATTTAGAAAGAGTCTTGTTTTTGTTTTTAAAACTTCTGTTTTATTGTGTTCTGTCTCTACTGTTGTGTTAAATAAATGAAGTATTATTATATGATTATAAATGGAAAATTTTGCAAATTGAATAGGAAAGAAAGTAAACAGTATAATTAGATGGCTTTAAATCATTTGTATACTAGGTTCAACTACTTATTCAACTATTCAGGAAAAGAACTGAATTATAGACTTGCACATAAGAATCCAAAGAGGCTGTCAAAGACCATTTAAGAAAAGATATTTGATTAGGCAGTCTATAATTGCTCTTTAAACCTCTAAAATTGAATGACTTTCCATTTGGCTTTTATGTTCATACTTTACATTGTCTTGAGCTCAGTTTTCAGAATCACTAATATACAAAAGAATTAACACTGAGTCTTTGGAAGAGCAATGCTGAGCTCAGATGGCTCTCTGGAGATCACAGATCCTCCCTCTACTTAACCCACACTACCTGTTGGTCTTGAGTATCAGTTTTCTCTTCTCAAAAAATAGAGATTATCAAATTTGTTTTCTTAAAAGTTGTTTTGAGAAAGGAAAGATGTCACATTTTGGGGTGCGAAAAGACCTTATCATGGTAACTAGCCTGTTTGTGACTACACTTTTGTGACTGGGCTCCTGAATATAACCCCTAAATTAAAGTGGAGTATATCCACTGAATGTAAGCAATGGTCTGAATTTTTTAAAAAAAGAAAGCTCACTCTCTTAACCACATGACACTGAGTTTGAATATGATATGAAGTGCCCCCACCCCCAGGCTCATATGTTTGAATACTTAGGGCACGGCACGGTTGAATGTCTGAAGATGGTAGAGCATTTGGGACTGTAGCCTGACTAATGGTTATGGGTCATGCTAGTGTGTCTTGAAAGTCATATTCATCTCTGAGTCTAGCCCAGTCTACCTCTCTGCTTCCTGATCTGCCAAGATATGACCAAGCCATGCATTTTTTCCACTACAGACAAAGCTGCCCCAGATGCCATGTCCTCCTCAGCAGGATAGGCTGACATCACCAGAAGTATGAGTCTAAACAAATCTTCCACCCTCTGTCCTGTCCTAAAGCTTGCCCAGAGACAGGAAACAAAACTAATCTATATGTGACCTACAGACCCAGAGCAGACAAGCCCTCTGGATCACCTGTCCCTCAGATCATCCAAGTGAGGAGTAAGTGTAAAGGTATTCTATAATGGTCAGGGTTCTCTAGAGAAACTGAATAAATAGGATATGCACATATAAACATATTTAGTTCCAGGAATTTGTTCACGTGATTATAACATCTGGCAAAGTCAAGTTTTACACCATATACCAGCAGGGTGGAAATGAAGGAAGGGGCTAAGGCTGACATGTAGATCAGAATATTGCCTGCTAGAGAACTCCAACAGTCTTTTCTTATAAGACTGATTGGATAAGGCCCACATTACTAGGGTGGGGTGGGGTGGGGGATGGATCTGCTTTATTTAACTTGAACTTATTCAAATGTCAATCTCCCCTAAACATACTCTTAGAGAATCAGCTAAACTAATGGCTGACCAAATGCCTGGGCACAATGGCTTAGCCCTTCTGAGAAACAAAATTAGCAGTCACACATTCATTGCTTCTTCAACAGATCACAAAGAGGTGATGGTCAGGATTTTGAGTTTCAGAATGAGACAAACATGCACTCAAACCTTGGCCCTTCAACATAACAGATTTACAAGAAAACGTACAAACATTCAGACATTTATAAATGGAACCAAGGGATCTCAGTATAAGGTTGTGAGTATTGGGAAAGGATTGGTCATCCAGAGAAGGTTACAACCCTGAGGCATCCCTGGCATGTAGTGTGGAATAGAGCAGCTGAAGTATCCTCCCTTTATAAAAATCAAAATAAGAAGCGCGGTTGAAAGGCTGCGGCTGTGCAAGTTGGTACACGGCTTTGTCTCAAACTGGATTTCCTTTAAGAAATGGCTTGGAGGGTTAAAAAAAAAAATGTTAAAATAAAATACTCCATTTTCAGACCTTTAAAACGTACTTCCCAACCAGTTCCGCTTCCTGGGCTTTTTCCCTCTTCTCTGATACACGCCGCTATTTTCTTTTGCACATTTTTCGTCACATTGAATTGCCAGGTGTAGGTCAGTAGATGTCACAGGCAAAACAAAGAAACGGAAAAGCTTTTGTGCTTCTATTCCTGTAAGCAAAGAAATTACTCACTGGTTTTTTTTTTTTTTCTTTTTTTTTTTTTTTTCCAGAAAAGAGGGCAAGGAAGTGAGTTTGTAATTAAACTTCTTCCCAACAAGAATTTAGATGGGAAAGCTGGTTAAAGTATTTAAACAAAGATGTATTAGTGCAGCTTTCGAATGAGCTATGACTGTGTTCTCCGCATCTTAATCATTGGACTCTTAGATGTCCATGCATGCCCATGCATGTAGTGTTATTTCAAATATCCCAGGTGTGGCATGTTTCTACACAAATAAGTCAGCAGCTCTCATTGACATTTATAAGGAACAATACATCCCAGTCAACACCCTTAGAAAACCAGCCACATGTGAAGGACAATAGTGCGTAAGACATGTTAACTTTAACCTCAGCTCAAGTTTGCTATAATTTCATATGACATCACTGCTAGATGAAATAGTTCAATAAATAAATCCTGGTTATTCTCAGTAACTGTGAAGCCCAAAATAACCACACCTACTACATCATTGACAAAGTACCAGAAAAACCTCAAAATCAAAACCATGGGGTCAGAGCCATATCTAACACTACTTGTATTTTTGTGGTGTACAGTTGAAAGGTCCCTAGGTAAGACATGAATCCCCATGTTCAATACTCCACTTGATGTTAATTTTAAGTAAGTCAGTTAACCTTTCTGAGGCTCTTTATTCATCCTGGTGTCAGAATCCTTGTCACCATCATCTGAAAGCACTTTACACAATTATTTTAGGCTGGCAGGATTCACAAATAGTATTTATTGTGAACTTAGTATGTGTCATGCACCATTAGTGTTACTGGGTTTTTACTGCGTTTCTCACTTAATTTCCACAACAACACTGTGAAGGTGGAATTATTATGTCCCTATGACATGAGAAAATTGTGATAAACTAGTTGAACAGGGTCAAAGCCATAAGAGACACTACATTCAGACTTCAGATCCAGGCATACCAACTCCAGGAGTCCTTCATTTATAGCTACCACCTCCAGGTTAAAGATTTAAAGAATCATTATATCTGGAAAATTTACCCTGGTTCATTTTACCAAAGAGACATCAAAGGGGCCATGTTGTTATCAAAATTGTAGACACAAGATGTTTTGTTTTGAACATCTCGGTTTATACTTTCTTCTCTCTGGGGAAACAATGACATGGAAATAAATTTTAATAACATGTAAACAAGAGTGGAATGTGAGATTAAGATGGGACAGTAAAATTATCAGGCAGGACACCATCAGCTACTTCATGATCAGATTAAGAAATGGGCCTTTATTTTTTTTTTCCTGTTATACATTATTTTCAGCCTGTTCTGCTCCCACCCCCCTTTTTAACTTGCTTCCACAGATACAATGAGGAATACTGAGCATTAATGAGGCAATATTCCTGATATGCTTTTTTAAAAAGATCCAGGGATTAAAAAAAGCTTCCATGTGGCGAATTGTTGGACCGTAGGAAGTATGATCTTAAAAACACAGTTTTAAAATTTTCCTTTAAAACTAAAATGCTGAGAAAAATAAAAGACTCGTGTTGGACTAATTGACTAATTCAATTTTTTAAATTATGCATTTTTCAGTTCTTTTCCCCCAAAAAAGCAGGTGAGGGAAATGAACTTGTGCTGAGTCAATTGATTAATTCAGTATCTTAAAGTATGTCTGTTCAGTCTCAAAAGACAAGAGACTGAAATGCTTATTACCCATAATGCCACAATTTCACAACCTTTCCCAGAAACACTAATGTACTCAAAGTTTCCTTCTGTTGCAGAATTCTATTTTTTTAAGCTATATTTATCACTGGGCCATGATGACCAGAAACTGAGTTTAAGTCAAACTGACCCATCTGTAATTGTTCGTCTTCGGAGAGGCAAGTGAGGGTGTGGGACTATTTTACCAAGAATAGCCAAGCCCTGTTTATCACTAGCCTAATAGGGAGTCATTCGTGAGCCATTTTCTTGATTTCATCACTCCCCAGGGAAAGATTTCCACTTGGTCACATCTGCAGTTCTGTCAAAGTGATAGGCCTTGTGCCATCAAAATGCTCAGTATAAATGAGAATAGCTACTCTATTAAATTCCTAGTATGGGTAGGCAATTACATATATCTTTTCATGTAATCTTCATAGGATTTTAGGAAGAAATCACACTCTCATCATTGCACTGATGGGAAACTGAGGTCTTGTGAATTTGCGTAACTTGCTTAATGGTGGTGTATGCCTTACCATGATTACAGTCACCATTCCCATATCCCAAAGTAAAATGGCTTGAACCCGGAAGCATGTCACAGCATAGTTAGAAGTTCACTGGGTCTCACAGTGGGCCACCTTAATTCACTGACATGTTAATACCTCTTTGTGGTTTCTGAGAAGGTAAAAAATAGGCCTGATAAACCAGACATGACATTGAGCCTTTCAAATATATACTTTGATATGTTGCCTGGAAATGTTGAGACTGTGAAAAATAGGCTTTAAAAGAAAGCTATCCACATGTGATGTAAATAAAGAATTGACCTACGATTTGAACCTCTGCAATCATTAAATGATCATTACTCACTGGATGTAAAAAGAGAGGCATAAACAAGCTTGTTCCTTGATCAGAATTAAGTGACTAAGCAGCCACACAATGGTAGGAATTCACTATTCACAGAAAGCCAGACAGACAGGTTACCACGGCATAATGGAATTTGTGTCCAAGATGTAATTCGGCAGCTTAAGAGTCCTCATGTGGCAAATCTCTGTGTTGTTCCCTGGAGTCCTGTAACAAGATGGGCTATCCCTGCTCCTTGAGAAAACCAAGGCAATATAAGCATGAAAATGTACTGATTTCCAATGAACCATGTGTTGTTTTAAAACAACATTCTCAGCCAGTCTGACATGAAATGTGACATCTCATGTGTGCCTTCCCTAATGAACAGCGCACCATCATCTATCCATCACCTGCTTGGATTCTTTTGTTCCTTTTTCTTCGGCCTTTGAGTTAACCCTTGAACTGAATCAAACTGGCCTCACAAGAGTCATCAGGTGCTTCGTGTGTGTGTGTGTGTGTGTGTGTGTGTGTGTGTGTGTGTGTGTGTGTATGTGTGTGTGTATGTGTGTATGTGTGTGTATGTGTGTGTGTATATGTGTGTGTATGTGTGTGTGTGTGTATGTGTGTGTGTAAATTAAATAAAGCATTCAAGAGGGGAAACATGTTTTTGAAACTCTAAACATTAATATTCATATACACATATAGATGCAAAAAGCAAATCAAAAATACTTTAATCAGAGCCATGCTGGGATGGGTGCAAAGTATCAGCTGATAAGAGACTATTTTTCTAAATTTTAGCTAATGCTTTTTATGAAAGCTTTTGAAAATCCATTGTGTATAAATCCAAAGAATGAATAATTATTTTTGAGAACTTAAACACACAAATCTGTTCAAAGATTTTAAAACAATAGAAACATTTTTGTTATGCCTCTAGAATGTATTCAAATCCTACTTTTAAAAGGTTCTGTTTAGTACATCTTATACTTGAAGGCTTGATTTAATATCTCAACTTCTGAAAAATGAAACATAACAATCTTAGCCCACAATTAGAGATAACTTCATTCCCATCTAACAGTTTCTCAGTTAGGAGTTTATTTCTAGGGAGGTAGTTTTAAATGTCCTCTAGGCCTGCCTTCAGTTCTGAGATTCCTTTATTAGTTTCATTTTAATCAAAACAAATGTACCCTGGTGTACCACAGACCTCAGATACCACACCACTATTTCATGGGATAAATGTTATAGAATTTTCATAACATCTGGCAGGTTTCCATTATGAAAGGTTTCTAGAAAGAGGGCTTGGCTCAAAGTGGCCACATCTATATCGAAGCTTCTCAATTGCAGGGAGAACAGTGTGTGTTGCACTTACATGACCACCTTACCAATTTTTCAAAAGCCGTCTTTTAAGTTTTACTTTTTATACACTATATTTTGATTATTCTTTCCTCCTCCCCAACTCCCTACCTACCCACTCAAGTTCATGTTTCTCTCGCTAAAAAGAAAAAAGAAAAGATAAAAAGAAAACATGGATTGTGCTTTGAGTTGTCCAGCTTCTGGGCATGGAGCCTGTTCTGGGGTGTGAGTGACAGACCCAGTGTCACTTCATCAGAGAAAACTGACTCTTCACTTTTCCAGCATCAATTGCACATAGGATCTGAGTTAGGGAGGGAACTTTGTGTCTTCTTCCTTTATCAGTACTGGGATTTTGTCAGGTTTGAACCTGTGTGGGTCCTGTGCATGCTGTGCTGGTCTCTGTGAGTTCACATATGTATGTGTCTTGTTTCTGGAAGATGTGATTTTTCTTGAAGTAATCTACCACCACTGGCACCTTATGATCCTTCTACTCTCGCCTGAACCTTGGGGGAAAGGGATTGATAAAGAAATTTTATTTAAGGTTGAGTTGAAAACCAAAATTTAGAACTATAGTTTCCAAACCACATTTATACCACTGTGAACTTAGAATAATCAAGATTGTTGAACTCTATTTGATTCCAAATGACTTGCTGTCTAGATTCTAAACAGGCAAGAGTATAAATAAGTGGCCTCTTCTAGGCTAAGCCCCAAGAGGATCCATTCCATAATAAGGACCACATGGCTTCTGTGAGTCCTAAAAAGGTAAAACAGGTCATTTTCTCAATGTCCAGGACTGCTGCCCACTAGATGCTTCCAGACCATAAATGCAAGTGAGAAATCAAGCCAAATTTCCTGAGCTGGAATGTTGATTAGATTGCTGAGTGATTGGATATTTTTGTCATAATCATCTGGTATTGATAATGCTTACTTAGCCTGACCCAACTAATATCCTGAGTGCAAGGTATTTTTAGTGACTCATTCAAGCAAAAAAAAGTACTGTAAAATTGAGATACCAACACTGATCTACCAAATGCCATTTGGGCCTGGGCTTCATAGAATAAACAATCCTAGCTCCTACCCTTCATGCCAATGAAGAGGGGGAAGGGCAGGGTATAATAGCTTTGACATTCATAAGGCTTCTACTTAGTCTTGTATCAGAGAAAAATCAGAATTTTCCACAATACCAGCTACTTAGCTTTGAACTCTTTTACTCTGGTAGACTCAATAAAACATTCTGTGATATTACTTATTTCTAACAAGCCCATAGACTTCTGGATCTATAATACATATAAAAGAGCTAGAATTTGCCAAAGGAAATGTGCTGCTTTCTACCTTACTCTGGTCATTCATTAAATGTCTAATCTTTGAAACCTGCTGCCTGAGACTATTGTTATAAGCACCTTGACATGTTTCAGTTTAGATAGTAATTTAAGTTCCAAAGCCTTCTCAAAAGAAAATCTAGAAGTATGTACACTGCTGTGTTTGCATTATACCCAAGATTCAGAACATCAATTGTAGAAATAGAAAGATTAAAAAAATGCAATCGCTGTTTCCTATAGAGTTGACTAATTGAAGACAATTTAGCTTCATGTGATGACTTTAATCAAGCTGTAGCTGGAGACTGGAGATCATTTTTTGGCAGCCTTAGGAAATGTCAGGGGAAAGAGAGATTTAGGGGTACATTTCCTGATTCGTAAGAAGATCCTTAAGATGGTCCCTGTTGTGTAAAGCACAAAGGAATGTTTATCATTCAGGCTAATACACCAGATAGCGGCTTCAGGCATTCCTAATAAGATAAGTGACCCTTGGCATTTCCCTCCCTCTGAACCATGCATCCAAATTTAATTCAAAGGAGAAAATAGAAAGTCAATCTTTCTTTCATAGTGCCTATAAACACAGTCTTGAAGGCTATGATGGCAAATACGATGTGGGACATTCTGATTTCACTGTAGCATTCTGGGAGTGTCAATAAAGTGAACCATAAATCAGGGGATGATGCCAGAGACTTTCTGACCAGGATTAGCCATAGAGTAGCCAGGAATGTGGATAGAGAAGATGCTCAGGAAGAAAAGGGCTAGGAGTAGAGTTTGGGTTTCCTTTAGGTCCTGGGACAAGTGAAAGACCTGTCACTTGTGGTACCTTCAGCTAAAAAGCAAGATCAATGTTATGATGTGAGAGGATGCTGGGTGGGCCAGGTTATTGCTTATTGGCCAGGACTCCAGGAAGTGGGTCAGAACACAGATGATTGCTTTTTGGCTTCTCTAGCCAGTTCTCACCCCTCCCCCAACATCTGACTTCCTAGTTTTTGTTGGTAAATAGAATGATAGAGACTTAGTTTATGTATTGCAGCTGAGGCCAGAGTGGCTGGCAGGGTCATGGGACCATAGATGATAGTTAAAATAGATTAAAAGCCATGTGCAGCTGCTAAGCCTCAATAAAAGACAAAATTTCCATGTTCTAATTGACCATAAGTAACCTGAAGACTATCAATCAATGTTCAAAGGGAAATTATAAGAACTTAAAAATCATAAAAAATATCATCTATGTATGAGTAAATGTTTCTAAGTTCAATATGTTTGATACATGTGCTCAGGAGTTAGCTTCATAATAAAAATGTTGTTCAGTACATGCTTAACCCTGGAATAAATCCTTAGCACCTACAACTACTACGTTGACATACTAATTTTTCATATAGAGTAAGAGGACTTGTATTTGAAAGACCATTTTTGTGAATGAAATGAGATGACAGGTATGAAGAAATCTTTGCATAATGCAGATTCTCAATAAGTTTTCTCCTTCAAAAAAGGCATGTAACAATATTTAAATAAACTGAAATATAAGGAGTTACCATTGCATTTAATAACCAAAATTAATATCATATAAGATGGTTGTTAACCAAGAAATACTAAAATGTTACAAGTTTTACTATTCACCCCCAAAACTCATTATTCATTTATTTTAGGGGAGATAATCTATCTATATTGGAAAAATTATGGGCAAGTCTACATTGGTCTACATTTTGAAAGACTTTACAATTTTCCATCTTGTAATTAGCAAGAGGTCAGCTGCAGACTGTATAAGTGCTAATATTATATGTTTATTTTTCTGACAGTTTGTATGCTTTATGTTAATGAATAACTTTTTTCAAATGTAAACTTAAGAACATAACTCCAATCATTCATCTCTGAATGTTTTATTGTTGATTCTGGTTGGTGTTTGATCTTTAATAGTAAATTTAAAAAGATCCTTAGTATATTTCTGTTTTCACTATAGATAGATAGATAGATAGATAGATAGATAGATAGATAGATAGATGATAGATAGACAGATAGATAGATATTATGACAGATGATAGGCAGATAGACTATACTTTGATAAATAGTGTAGATAGGTTATACATACATACATACATACATACATACATACATACATACATACACACACACACATGCCTATATACTGTTGGAATTACTGAGAACTTATTTTAACATATGAAGCATGTACAATGACTCTGAGGTTGTAGGCCAGTATATTAGAGTTTGAAGGATCTCAGAATCCTCAAGATTCCATTGTATCTTAATGTAATTCTTATTTGCCTTTGGCCTAATTATTCCTTTCTTCTCATCCTCGCCTTTACAACCCACAAAAGCTCTTAAACCTTTTCTCCACTGGAATCAAATACAAACAACAGTGCTGAAAACATAATAGCTAGCCATGTTTTCCCTCAGAAACGAGTCGAAAAACAAATCTCAAACAGAAAAAAGGGGAAAAAAACCTTTGCAATAGATAGTGACACAATCCAAAGCTGTTTGTTATAATAATTGAAGTATAATTAAATATACTTAGCTCTGATCGTTTTGGAGAACCCTAATCAACTTATCATCAACAGATAAGATGTTTTAAGTGCACCAGCTGTCTGAAAAATGTTTTTCTTCAACTGAAACCATTGGTGGAGTTGTTGGGTACAGCTAAGTGATGTGTGTGTGTGTGTGTGTGTGTGTGTGTGTGTGTGTGTGTGTGTGTGTGTTATAACTATATAAGTCTAGATAGAGAGAGAGAGAGAGATGATAAATAAGTATGTAGGGTCTGTAGATAGAGAAATGATAGATAGATAGATAGATAGATAGATAGATAGATAGATAGATAGAATGGATGGGTGTAGATAGATAGATAGATAGATAGATAGATAGACAGACAGACAGACAGACAGATGTAGGTAGGTAGGTAGGTAGGTAGGTGGATAGATCATGGATAGATTGATGGATGGATGGATGGATGGATGGATGGATGGATGGATGGATGGATGATGAATATCACAAATCACAATGTCCCTTAAGTATGTAAGGTAAGTTTCTCTACTGTGTGCCCACAAAGACTCGAAACTAATATAGGATCCTGCATGTAAGGAAAAAACAGATAGACCCTCCTGCAGGTTTACTTCCAAAGAGTAATTGTGAGGATCGTCTGGGTGTAAGTAAAGCAAACTGTGCTTCCTCTATTTATGACCCGTGGTACTTGTTTTAAGGCTTCTGAACTTCCCTTAAATTGAGGGACAGTAGAATGCCCTATGTTCTTCATCTTAGTAGCTTGTCCTATTGACATCTGAGAAACTAAAGCTTGTCTTTGTGACCTATGCATCTCATTCAGACCACCTGACATTACCTATCCTGCAGTAGCCATCCAAGTGTGATGTTTCAAAGACCCTCATATATAGGGGGATTGTGTTGCTTCGTTGTAAATGATTGTCCCACCCACTGGTTTAATAAAAAGCTCTGATGGGCCAAAGGCAGGCAGGAAGTGTGGGCGGGGCTACCAGACTAAAAACTCTGAGAACAGGAAGCACAGAGAGAATGCCAGAGAGAAGCCAGAAGAAGCAGAGGACAAGTATGCTGCTCTAAGAAAAGGTAACAAGCCCCATGGCTGAACAGGATGAGTCATGGGTTAGAATAAGGGTAAAGAGCTAGCAAGTTATATGCCTGGGCCTGAGGCCGATCAGCCTAAAACTATTGAAAGCATCTGTGTGTCTCTATGGGACTGTGGGACTGCGTGACTGCAGGACTACGGGTCTGTGGGTCCTAAACCTTGAGGTTAGACCTGAAAGTCAGGGCCAGAAACCTCTTACTACACTCATGAAAGATGCTTTCAGTTACAATTGCCCATTGTACATATTATAGAATAAAGACCATAATATTGCATCTACATATAAATCATGAAATAACCAGACATCAGGCTTGCCTAGAATGCTGCACCAGAGTACACATAGACCAAATGGCAGAAACTGGATCGCCAAGACCTTCTTTCATCACCTTTAAAAATAAGTAGCATTTTTCATTTTAAGGTCTTACCCATATAAGTCACATATCAATTGTTTCAAATGCAGAAAAGGAACATATTATAGCAGATTGCATTTAAAACTACTGCATCTGTAAGTCAATCAAAAGGGTACATAGGGTAAAGAAGATGGTTGAGAGAGAAAAAAGCACTTGCTAAGCAAACCTGACGACTGAGTTCAGTCTTTACAACCCATGATGATAGATGCAGGGTATACATCTCAAACCCTAGACCTCCCATGGCAAGATGAGAAGTAGAGACAAAATTGCCCAGAAGCTCACCAGCAAGTTAGCCTGAATGTGCAGCACAGTGTGTCAAAAATAAGAGAGACAGCCCCAAAACGAGTTAGGAGAGAACTGATTCCCAAAGTTGTCCTCTGCTTTTTATACATGTGCCCTAAAAAGCATGTGTGTGCATACTGGTCCCCCTCCACACACACATACCACACATATCATACTACAGATAAACCATACCATGCACACATACATACCACACACATACCAGTTCGCACACACATACATACCACACCACACACACCACATACACACACACACCACACACATACCACAACACACACACACCACAACACACACCACACATAGCACACCACACACACACCACACACACACACCACACACACACATACCACAACACACACACACAACACACACACACACACCACATACAATATGAAGTTTAAAAATACCAGAAAGATGTAAAAGACCATGTAGATTTACACCTGACATCAGAAAGCATTTTTAAACTACAGTAGTTAAGGTGAAGAGTTGATTAACCAAACTCTAACCAAGTGACTTGGTGAGAGTATATTTTAAGCCTCGTAAACTTCAGTGGCTAATCTGAGGCTATAAACATTCTTCTTCACGAAAAGTACTCTGTCTTGAGTAGAAGAAACAGCATTTTGCTCACAGCTTCTTGAGGTTTAGAAAGTAAGAGGTGCCTGTCCCCTACTCAGTCAGGACAGCCTGACACACAGGAAAGAAACAGAAACAAAGTTAAGTGCCTGAAAGTGTTTCTGTTTTCATGAGTGAGACGAAGAGTCCCCGTGACTGTGACATCTTGACTCGACATGTGCCTTTTCCCTCCTTTTAGTTGCTCCTTCACTTCCTGCTTTGGACAAACTGCCCATCTGGAGGATTAGGGCAAATGACAGGCGAGGACTACAAAATGAGATACTGAGTAAATGTCAGAAACTAATGAGAAAACTTACCATACTTTTTCTGAAATATTTTATTATGAAAATGGCAAGGGGAAAATGTTTTTAACTGAGTCAGTTTGAATTAGGAATAAAAGTATACAAATTAAGGATTGCTTTTTAAGATGGGATTGGTTTTTAGAATTGCAAAATCCATGAATACAATCAAATATCTTTGTGGATAAAGAAGGCAGCTTTGCTTCCCTTACCATGCTTATACATAGTATCTTCACTCTCCCAGGTGTCTTTCCAATAGAAGGTGAGAAAGGGGGATTCCTTCCATGCTGCCGAGAGTAGGGAGTTGATCCGCACGGAGTCCAGAATTGAAATGTTAGTTTGAGTTTGAACAGTACATGCCATGAGTATAACAACTCTCAGGATGATTCCCTCCACATTCTCTCCATAGTCCTAGAAATGCTGTGCTATTGTGGATAAGTGTTGTTATAACTCCTCATTTATATATGAGGAATTAGAAATTCAGAACTTGATTCACCCAAACTTCTTGTGCTGACACCTGAATTCGGACCCTGCCCCCACTCATCCATACCTCAGGGTCCTCTCAGCTTCCACATATAATACCCATTCTTTCACCTCACTTCATGAAGGAGGTTTGTTGGAAATACTTAGAATATATAAGCTATACTTAAGAATTACTTTTCATCGTCCCAAAATAAATCATTTTCCCTTCACAAGGTATTCAACTTCCAAGATAAGCCAAGAATTCTTGTTAAGGTTGTTTTCAAGTAAAAAAATGTAAATATGTATTTCAATAATACAAAATCAATTTCATGAAAAATTAACTTTATGATAATCTGCTATCATTCAAACACCCTAGAAGTAAGGTTGATATGAGCCTTCATATTGAATTCAAGATAACAAGTATTCTAAAGTGTTTTTTTCTGACAGAATAGCCATTAACCATACATGTATGGTTATTTAAATGTAATTTTGCTAGTTGCACATAGTAGGGCAAGACTGTAATTTCAACATCTTTGAGGTAGATGCAGAGAATCAATGGTTGAAGGTTAACCTTGGGTTCTCAGAAAGTCTCAGGCCAGACTAGTTTACATGAAACCCTATCTCAAAAATACTTAGTCACTTTTAAGCAACTTAATATATCAAATAAAATAAAAAATAGCAGCTGTTCCTTTGTAGCAACTATGTTCCATGGGCTTTATAATAACACGGGGCTAATAACTGCTGCATTGGGTACCACAAATCCAAAACAAGAAAGAAGTACATGAATGAGGCTGATCTAATCCGTCTTCTGGTGTTTGTGTATGTGCATGTGTGTGTGCATGTGTGCGTGTGTGTGTGCGTGTGTGCGTGTGTGTGTGTGCGCGTGTGTGTGTGTGTGTGTGTGTGCATGTGTGCGTGTGTATGTGTGTGTGTGTGCATGTGTGTGTGTGCGTGTGTGCGTGTGTGCGTGTGTATGTGTGTGTGCATGTGTGCGTGTGTGCGCGTGCGTGTGTGCGTGTGTGCGTGTGTGCGCGTGCGTGTGTGTGTGTGCGTGTGTGCGTGTGTGCGTGTGTGCGTGTGTGTGTGTGTGCGTGTGCGTGTGTGTGTGTGTGTGTGTGTGTGTGTGTGCATGTGTATGCATATGTGCAGAATGATCCATGATTCTCTTTTTACCAAAAATCTTAGGAAACAAACAAGAAAATCACAAACATGGGAGATATTGGAAGTTCATTTGTCTCCATATGACTGGCAGTCAACCAAAGGCCATCGGAATGATGTGTCAGAATCAGCTACCCGTGATAGGAACAAACTGAAGAGAGAGGCTCTGTTTCCTCGGATTTTGTGACCGGGCCTTTAATGAAAGTTTAGATGTGGAGAGTTAGAATAGTCAGTAGAAGGACAATGTGAAAAGATTTCCCCAGAGAAAACCCCTATAAGAAGCCAGCAAGGTTGGAGGTACATCAGGGAATAGTTCCATCAGTACAACCAGGGCATTTGTGTTAAGGAACAGATGGTTGCCTTATCTAGGTAAGTGACAAGAGAAAAAAAATGATTTAAAATAAATAAATGAATAAATATAAATAAAATCTCATGAGGAAAGCCTGGTTTCTTATCTAACGGTCTGCTGCAGATGGCCAGGCTATGGAGTAAGTTAATCTGAAAAGGAGTGGTTTCAGAGGCTGAGCACACTTGGGGCAGAATTCCCATCTGCTGTGTAACTACCCCCCAGATTGGGTACCATGCTGAAGCTCTAGAAGCCATGGAGCCAAATATTCTTTTTTTCCTATCAACTGAAATAGATTTTTTTTTCTCATAATACATCCTGACTATGGTTACCCCTTCCCCCACCCCTCCCAGTCCTCCCCCACACCTTCCCTCACATTCTGATCCATGCCTTTTCTGTCTCTCATTAGCAAACCAACAGGCTCCTAAGTGATTATTATATAATATGATAATATAATATTACAAAAGCTGACGCATTGGAAGAGAACAAAACAATAAAACAGAAGGAAGGAAGCCCAAGAAAGGGACAAGAAACAGTTGTAGGTAAAAAGACCCATTTGTTCACATACTCAGGTATCCCATAGAACACTAACTGGAAGTCATAATACGTACCCCCAGGACCACAGGGGATATATAATATATTTGTGTATGTGTATACATACATATATATATATATATATTTAATAAAGTAAGAGTACATTTTAAATCACACGTATACATATATTAAATAAAATAATAATAAAAGACAAGCAAAGCCCTCATATGATATTATGAAACAAGGAACTTCCAACCATTTTATTGAGGTTTTGCCTGTTGGTCGTCTACTACTGGGCATGCAGCCTACTCTTGTAAGTGATCCTCTCTTGGAGAAAATTGAATTTTCATTGGCAAATGTCTATCAGTTGGAGATAGCTTCTGGGTTAGGGATGGGAGGCATGTGCGTCCATTTCTCCTTTCAGCTTTAGGGCCCCATCTGGCACAGACCCATGCATGCTGCCATGTTCTCTGAGTTCATATGTGCACTGACCCTATTGATTTCAAAGGCCTTGCTTCCTTGGTCTCATCTCTCCCCGGATCTTACTCTTTCCACAACCTTGTCCACAGGAGTCTTTGAGCCCTGCGAGGAGGTGTTTGATGGAGATATCCTTTTTCGAGCTGATTATTCAAAGATCTCTAGCTCTCTACATAATGTCTGGCTGTGGGTCTCTGTATTTATTCCTATCTGCTGTAAGGAGCTCCTCTGATGAGTCAAATATTCTACTTGCCAAGCAGTTAACTGTGTCAAAATCACAGTGCTGGTGTAGGCTCTTTGTTGTATTATGTTTCTGGCCTGGCCTTTCCAGCCTTGCCTCCTGGCCCAGACTTTCCAGACTACCCTCGTGGCCCAGACCAGTGGACCCACAGTCCCATAGTCCCATGGAAACACACAGCCACTTATATTAATTGTACTCTGGGGCCCAGGCATATAACTAACTCTTTACCCTTAAACTAACCCATGATTCTAATCCTGTTCAGCCAAGCAGCTCGGTACCTTTTCTCAGAGCAGCATAGTTGTCCTCTGCATCTGTATATCTCTTATTTCTTATCTTTTTCTGTCTCTGACCACACCTTTGCTTGGCTAGGGTGGCTAACTCCACCCAGCTTCCTCTATTTCTTTCTGTTTCTGACCTTTAACCTGCCAAGGTGTGGCTAAGGATTAAAGGCTTCACTAGGGTGGCTGACTGGCTCCACCCAGCTCCTAGTCTAGCTTCATAGGATTTATCTTTTTAGCCTAGGAACTGGTAGAACCCCCAATTGCCACTCTGGGGAATGTTAGGGTCCATATAACCACCAAGTAAAGCACTGCCATCTGCTGCTCATTAACTCCGTTTAAGTAGTTGGCAGCAGGGCCTCTTAAAAGATAAGTGTTTTGCCTCTAAGGCTGAATCAGGAAGCTTCTCTTTAAAAAGCTGTACCTCTGCTTGCCTCCAGAAAACAAAGCTTGCCCAAGAAATGCTGCTGCTAAGAAGCCATCTTTGACTCTGTTCCCTTTTTGTCCTTATTAACAGAAACCTTAAATCCACCATATACAGCTCCTTGCTTACATCTAAGCTCCTGTGAAACTTCAGGAACCAGCCTTTTTGCAGTTCAGGCTGCCTTTCAAAAGCCTGCCATTTTGAAATTCAAACCCACACACCATTCCAGGGCATCTCTGAACCAAGGCTGGTTTTGGCTCTGTTTTTGTGCTCTAGACTCTTTATAAGCTTTCTCCAGCTTGGTGGGTGTGGCTTGGTACCTTTTCTCAGAGCAGCATCCTGGTTTCCTTTCCTCTGCTGACATCTCTGCTGGTGTCTCTGTCTTGCCACGAGGCCCATGGCTTACCTATTTCTTAACATTTTGCTTCTAGGGGCTCAGAAAACTCAAAGCCACACCTCTAGGACAGAGACCTAGGTCATCCTCAATAACGCCTGAACTCACCACATTTATGAGCAACAAAAACTGAAAACCACTCATTCCTCTCACCATTTGCTATTGTCACTTCTTGACACTGGATTGACCCTTCCATCTACACTCTGAGCCTGTTAAAAGGGTTGTGGGCTAAGGCTAACAGGCATATTTTTCATGGGTTTGCTAGAGAGTAACCAGTTATGGAAAAGAGGCCTTTCTTTACAGCCCTCACTCCCTTTACACATCTTACCACCACCACTGCCAACCAGAAGCTGAGTCAGTGAAGCATCTCTCTCATAGAGACAAGATGTGAGCTTATAGCAGAGGTCAATAGATGGGCCACTTGTGGACCAAACCCAGCCTGTAGCTGCTATTTAGCTTAACCATGTTGTGTTTTTACAGTAGCAGGAATTAACTATATGGTTTCATTCATGCTAAGTAAGTGTTTTTCCACTAAGCTAAACCCCTACTCTTCTCATGCTTTGTGTTTAATTATTTTTATTTTTGAGACAGAGTCTCACTAAGTTATCTGATCTGGCCTTGATCTTTCCCGATAGCACATGACAGTTTTGTACTTGAATCTCCAGTCTTTGAAGAGTTGCAGATACAATCCTCAAAGTTACAGGCCTGTGCCCAAGATCATTCGTCCTTTATTAAATTTAAATGTATTTTTATTTATTCTTCTCTCATATATTACATCTCCAATGCAGTTTCCTCACCTTCCTCCTCTCCTAGTCCTGCCTCCCATCTTTTATAGTTTGATTGCAAGAGAGCCATCTACACTGATTCATCTATTTCTACCTTTCTATTTTGTGACTACAACGGCACTGGAAGATTTAAACAATTGCAATAAAAACTATACAACCATAAATCATAAACGATTTAGTGTCTATCTTGCCATAGATGGATAACAAAATCTTGACTATATATATATATATATATATATATATATATATATATATATCGGCTATCATTTTGTTCCACTCCATCAATGCATACATGGTGTGTATAGGACACTAAACTCTACAGCCAGAGCTGAAATAATCTAACAGATTCTTCTTTTGCCTCACAAAGCTTGCAGATGCTTTTTCTGGCTTCACGGCAAAGATGATGGTTCAATTTTCTTCTTCCATATTTGCAAAAGAACACAGATAAGTATGGCAAAATATGGATGTAGGGATAAGGTGCCAGCCAGACCTACTATAAAACAGTGTACCCCATTCCGTTAAGTAAATATCTATTAAACTGGAAGTATAGGTGACAAGAGCATTAGATGCAGTAATTTTATCCTCCCTCTGAGCAACAGCAAGCAATTGTAGATTTGCTATTATTTATTTACTCATTTATTTAATTTTTCAGTCCTAAGAATTAAACTAAGGCTGTGGTTCTCAACCTTCCTAATCTTGTGACCCCAGAATACAGTTCCTCATGTTGTGGTGACCACAACCATAAAATTATTTTCGTTGCTACTTCCGCTACTGTTCTGAATTATAATGTGAATATCTGTTTTTTTCTGGTGGTCTTAAGGGCTGTTCAATCCCCAACAGTATTTGTGACCCACTGGTCAAGAATGACTGAACGATGGGCATTTCATGCATCAGGCAAGCATTCTGTCACTGAGTTGTGCGCCAACATGATTTGTATCCCACTATCAAAGCAGCCAGAGGTAAACATGATATAAGAAATAGACTATAATCATCAGTGGGAGGTCATTCCCATATGGAATATATGTATCAAACAATTAAAAATTATGCTAATAGTAATTATCATTGGGCAGGGTGGCACACAGCTTCAATCCCAGCTGAGAGGGAGAGGTGCATGGATCTCTGCAAGTTTGAGACCAGCCTGGTCAACATAGTGAGTTCCAGGCCAGCCAGGGCTACTTAGATGCTAATATCATTTAATTCTTCTGCTTGATAATAATTATCTAACAAACGGAAATATAAGTGAAACATAGAATCCAAGATTTTTTTCTTCTTTCTGACAAGAGAGAAATTTGCATCCAGTGCATGGAAGAAAACACCAGATTGAATAATTCATAAGGAATAAGAAACATGAGAAGCACATTTGAACAAGTATGGTCCTCATGCCAAAAGATGGCTAGCTTCGCAAGTCCAGATTCTTAGTCTTGTAGTAGCAAGAAAAGAAGATGAGGAAAGATAATCTGGCAATGGTTGGACTTATGTATGGAAAGGGCTCACAAAAGTCAGATGAAAACCCCTCTGGCTGGGACTAGGGCTATGGTTCTTGCCTAGCATATGCAGGACCATGGATCCAATCACACCAAAAGAAGAAGAAATGGAGAAGAAGGGAAGGAGAGAAAGAAGAAGGAGAGAGGGAGGGGGTGAGAGAGAAAGAAAAGAGAATCTTCCTGAAGCATGACAGTAAGTCATACACAGCCTAGAGATAGAAAGGCATGGATGAAGACATGTATTGCCATCCAAAACTGATGCAGACAGCATCTTAATGATGAGTGGAGTATTTGTTATTTGTTTACAGCATTAGTAGACAGCCAAACACAGAACGGGGGTGTGTTGTGGAAGTTTAAGAAATCAAGCCTGGACCATATTAGCTAAATTTTAATTAATCCCTCAACTTAAAATATGAGAAGAGCACTGTTTTCAGGTCACCCCTGAGGGACTTTCATATCTTCGGTTTGTCATGATGATCATCTCCATAGTTCTCTTCCCCACCATTTGTTTCCTAAGAAAGATTTTCTGATTTGTCACACATGTCCTCATTGGTTGATGCAGTGCCCTGGCAGAACGAGAGATTCTAAACTTGTCCAGGAAAGGGTTTCATAATTCATCATGCATACCAACCACTCTGCTTGGCACTGAGAGCTATGACTCCATCCAAGTGCATGCTCTCGGGCATTCACGGTTGACTAAAGGGACCAGATTTCTGATGAACTAATGTAGGACAAAGGGAAGAAGCTGGCAACATAGGCTCTGTGGTTAAAGTTGAGAAAAGAAGAGAGAGAATATGAGAGAGGATACCAAGGGATAAGGCCGGGAGTAAGTAGAGGATGTTCCCCTTGATGAGTTCCCAGGAGAAAAATATGTAGCTATGCAAGCTGAAGAAGGCTGCTTTCTGCCAGAAGAGGCTTATGAGGGAAGAGGGGAGGGAGGAGGACAGGAAAAGGGAAAAGGGGAGCCTGGTGAGAGAGCAAATGTGCCGGCCAGGTTATTTTGGAAAGCTAGTGCCGGCCAGCTAGCATGGGAAGTTCATGTTGAGGGCCATTCTTGAAGTAGGGCATCTGCTGAGCGTGGCATTGACAAGACTCAGAGAGACAAGAGAAGGAACGTGGTGGACAGTGAATGATACATGGATCCAGGCTATGCCAGTGTTCTTTTGAAAGAACCGATTTGTCTAAGGAGACAGAGCATCCTGAAAAGTTTACTTGTTCCCGCTGTGGTCCCTGAATTTAAAACTGAGATTTACTCTGCTGAAGTGTTTCACCTTAGAAATATAGGACACAATCAGGAGAGAGGAATATGCCCGACTATTGTTAAGTCTAAGTATTCAGTCAGCCATCGTCTCCTGCTGAATATTCAGATTGGAGAACTACACAGGACAAAGAGAAAAATAAATGCATTTTTGATTAGAAAATGCAAATGAGTGGCTGCATTCTGCCCAGATCCCTCCAACGCATCCTTCAGTTGTGTGCTTTTATTACCATCTAACTAAAAAGGCATGTATTTTTTTATGTCTCTTCAATTTTCCTTATTAAAAAATTGCACTAATGGAGAAAGAAATGCTAACGAAAAACAACATAATAACAATAAGTCTAGCAAACCTGCAAAAGTCCAAAACAGCAGCAATGCTCCAAGCTGATAAAGTACTGACCTTTCATTTCGCTGGTCTTATAAAGAAACAGTGTTTAAAAGGAAAACTTGAAAATTATCTGTCCCAAGTATTTTGACTTATTGGATCTACGCACCCTAGATAGCCATACAAATGATCAAACATGTATGAATAAGAAAGATGGCCACTGAATATTTTACAGAAGCACCTGTAAAACGCCCATCACCAGACAACTGATTTGATAAATAATGACCCATTGTTTCAACAAAAACATCCAACAGCCTTCACAAGCTGATCTACATTTATAAGCTTTGGCATACACCACAGATCCCCTGAGTATATTAGATAGTCACAGGCTAAAAGGGTAATGTGCTTATTGTAGCTTGTTTTAATCAATGTACCAATAATAGGATCGAGTGAAATTTTTCAAGGGTTGTCTATGTAAGGACAGCATTTGAAAAAAAAAAAAAATCAGTAAATTGTAAGCTATGGCATCCCTTAGATAACGGCAGAAGTAGGAAGGTTTTGGTTTTTCTTCTTACTGCATTTTTTTTTCTTTTAATTTCTCTACACAGGTTCTTCCATAATGCCAAAATATTTACTCAGACATTTTCATTTGCTTCTTCTCTACAAATCTAGGGTTTGCAGTTTTGGTCTGGCAAATATTGTGAAGTTTGAAAAATGATACACTCTATATTGACGCTGCCATTCTGTGTCAGGGGTTGTCACCTTGGGTTCCTAAAAATCTGTGTGGAAGGTGTGGGTCCTCTCTATGTGGCTCTCCCCTCTTTGTTACCTTCTTCCATAAGCAACTACTGGTATCACCAAGAAAACTCCTGGGAACCACACACAAAGCAGAGTAAATGAAACTGATGCTCTCATTTTGAAACTCCCACCATGGCAAAACTGCAAAATTTATCTGAAATAATAAATTTGGATGACCTCCTATGGACAAAGGTGAATCATCACATCTTACAAAGGTAGAGCTAAAAGATGAGGGTTGTTCTCAACCCTCCACACGGGATGAAATGCCCTGAAGAATTGTGCATGTGTAGAGATGCCCAGGCTGTCTCTGGCCATTCTGAAACCAAGCCTCTTTTGTGAGCCACTGCTGTTAGCTTCTGAAACCATGCTTCCCCTGAGCTCTGCAAGCCTTAGTTAAGAAGAGTTCCTGTGCTGACTCTCTGTCTTATTTTGTTCTCTGAGGTGTGCTCCTTACCATTCTCTCTCTCCCTCTTCCTTCCCTTCTTCCCATCTTTCCTTCCCTCTTTCTCTCCCCTTCTCTGATATCAAAACTACATCTCTCTGTCACAATAATAAAGTCCTTTTAAGTAGAAACAGCTTCTAGGTGTCTCCTGCTACCTGCTACTGCCTCTGTTGTGTCCCCTGCATAGGGCATGAAGCCTCTACATTCATAGTCACCTGCCGCAGATAACCCGGTAATTCATTATTGTATCATGTGAGATCACACATGATCCTAACAACTACCATGCCTGATAACTTTTCTATGCCTTTAGCAGGAAGATAAAGACATTGAGTATCAGAGAGAATCCGAGATTTGCCAAAGGTCATTCATTCACATTCAGGTTGGAAGATGTGTTCTTGAGAAGATTTCTTAATTGCTTATCAAGCCATGGCAATGAATAGCTAACTCAGAAGCAGCTGTGCATAAACTTAATATGACTTATTAGAGGAAAAACTTGTTCTTAGCATCTGAAAACAGGAGGTGCTTTTTCTATTTCAAGACACATCTTTCCTGAGAAGTAACGCACTGTTGATGACAGTTCATGAAACTCCAGGATGAGGACAATGAGTCTCATTGCTGCCTCAACTGTCAGCAGAACACTGTGTCTGTCACATCTCGATGGCCTTAACTGCTTGCACCATAAGTCATTAGTTCAGCAGAAGAAGAATCAAACATCTTAGTAAATGACTGTGGCAACTCATACGATCAGGAGACCCCCAAAGCCTCCCGGTCCACAGAGCTCAGGTTGAAGTAGAGCATGCGCATCATCCTTAAAATCGCCCACTTATATTTAAGTCAAGGAAATCGTCTAAAAACATATCAGATTCCCACAGGCATGTCTACGTTAGGGTTACTATCGGTGTGATGAAGAAGCATGACCAAAGCAGACTGCGGAGGAACGGGTTGATTTGACTTATACTTCCATGTCGTCACTGCTCATCATCAAAGAGAGCTGAGACAGGACCAAGGTAGGAACATGGAGACTGGAGCTGATGCAGAGGCTGTGGGGTGTGCTGCTGCTTACTGGCTTGCTCGCCCCCCCTCTCCCCATGACTTTCTGTTCCTGCTTGATTAGAGAACCCATGATAACCAGTCCAGGCGTGGCCACACCCTCAATGGGCTGGGACCTCCCACATCAATCACTAATTAAGAAAATGTTCTACACTTAATACACAAATCTTAAGTTTTGAAATGATCTGTAAATAAATAAATTCCAGGGAAGTCTAATTATGTATGCTTTTAATTTTTTAAAACTTTTCCTAAAATTCATCATTATTACTTTGTGACTGTCTGTGTGGTATGTGCATATGAGTACAGGCATGTACAAACCATGGTGCATGCATAGAGGGTCAGAGAAAACCTTTTGGGAGCTGGTTTTGCCCTTCCACAGTGGCTTTAGAGAATCAAACTCAAGCTCAGACAAAGGGCAAAAGCTTGGGAGTCTGAGAACACAATGGTAGAATCCTGAGTTTAGGCATACACGACTCTGCCACTGGTCCCGGGCCTTTGCCTGAACATCAGTCATTCCCAGTGCAGGACAGGCTTTTGATCTGATACTGCTTTTGTTTTTTTGATTGTTTTTATTCTCCAGAGGAAATATCAACCCTAATAAGCTTTTAAAAATTCTCCACAAGCCGTGGAAATGAAGCTGGATTCTGACTTCAGCAGGAAGTCCACAGAATTCGCCTCTTTTGAATGGGGAAAATTGAGTCCATGCCCTGGAGAATCAATTATTATGCTGTTGTCTGTTCTGCTTTATTTTTCACTTGTTTTATTTATCTTCATTTGTTTTTGGTTTATTGTTTTTCCATTTGAGGAAATAGTTCATTTGAAGATAAACTTTTATTGGTGTATTTGAAAAAGCCTTGTTAAAGCTTTCAAAATTGTAAATGCTTCATTTTTGTATTTGTCCTTTCAATGATATGATAAATCCTGTGGGTTTTCATCTGAACTCGACAATGGGACTTTTGTTTATTCATTCAAAAATATTTTCATGAACCACTTAAATAAGCGCAGTTCTGAATCCCTTACCGGTAAGTGTCTTAGCCCATCATTCGCTTACATTTGCATGATCATTGCTCTGAACAGTTTATGACAGATGGAAAGAGAAGAACCTTCCATGCACCACTTTTCCCACAGGGCCTGCTTTCTTATGAGCACATTACAGGTGATTTCCTCCTCAGGATTCCTTCAATTGGGCCCCAGCTCCTTGAAAGACATGAGGCTACCCTGGCAGCTGCTGATCTTGCTTGGCCATCGATGTCCTCTGTTCTGTTTACCTCCCACAATGACTCCTTGAAGATGGTATTTAGAGGGAAGTGACTAGGAGACCCAGCAACTGAAGACCAGTGGGTCTGTATGACTAAAGGCTCAAAATTGTCAAGATTCCACCACCTGTAAAGGTTCTGTGAGCCACAGAATTTGTTTTCTGTGTCTTCCTTTCCCAAGTCCCTCAGGACTTCGACAGTGTGTCCAAACTTACCAGAGCTATTAATTGGCCTCTGTAGAACTCTCAGGTTCACTGAAGTGTGTTCCTGCTAAATTCATGTCTTGAATTCTTACCCATCAAAGGCAACTGTATTTGAAATTAAGAATTTTTTTTAAAAGGTTAAAGATATGAAAGGGATTGCTCAATAGTGTGGACAGAAAAATCTTTGTGAACCGATATTTGAATAGTTTAAATGCATAAGTAAGGGCTGTAGATGAAGCTCAAAGGTACAGAATTCCTCTCAGGAGAGGAAAATGAGTTTTAAATCTCAATAGTGAAGGAAGTAACAACTATCTAGGCTTTACTTCTAAAAGAGCCCACAAATCTGTTGTTCATTATAAATAAGAAATTCCAGGTTAATTTCTCAAGCAAATGCATACACTTTTGCATCATCTTTATTGGCAAATGGACTAACTGGCCTCTGACAGATGCCCTATCCCTCTTACCTACATATGAGCATTACCTTGTAAGTTGACTACTTGGGGAACAAATGATCATTTCTCCACGTCTTGCACTTGAGATCATCTAAAAATATGTTTTCCCTAGAGAGTGATATTTAGGGACTCACATCATTATGCTATGTGGATGTACAAGGTTATAAAATAGTAGGTGAGAAGATTTATTGTTTTGCCATAGGCATTAGATACCTGTTTGCCTTGCATCCCTTAGTCACGGATAATTCACAAGTGAACATTAAAGTCGCAGTTTGTGCTGTCCTGTGAATTTTCTTTCTTGCATCCCAATTCTCTAGTGATTATGAGACCTTAAGTAGGTCATCATAATGGCAGAGATGATCATTTCCTCAGCAGAGTGGGTTGGGAAGACAGCTCTGAACAACTGGCAAGTTTTCTGCCAGCTGACCTGAGAGTAGCCATGTATTGCGTTTTTACTTGAAAATGTGCAGTGATAGGCAGAATCAAGTCTCCAAGTTTTCCTGAAATATTGTCAGCATGTTTTAAATGTTCCTGAAGATGATGCACACAGTTGTCTTCAAGCCTCCGTATGTATACACAGAAACACATGTGTCTCATACGTACTACACACACATAAACACACACACACTCACACACACACACACGTACGTGAATATCCTAATAAACACGTTTTAAAAATGATTCCTAAGTTAGGCAAATACCTAAAAGGTGACTTCCAATGATGACTGGGTATAGAAAGTAAAAAAAAAAAATTTAGAGAAAATTAAATAAAAGGTATCAGAAAAAGATGGAAAGGAAAACGAAAATGGAAGAGATATCTGGGATCAATAACTAAGAATCATTCATAATTTGATCTCTCTGCTCATAGTCCCAAGAGATCTTTATTAGATACTGCCAAATATTTCCAAATATAGAAGCTTCAGATCAATCATGTTTTGTGAATTCTATCACATTAAGTTATACAAATTATTTGTGGGTCTATAGACATGTTTAAATAAGAATTAAAAAATATGAGATTCAACTTATAAACACTTCACATTTTTTCTCACTTTCTATGAATTTATAAGTTGAATAACACAAAATAAAAATAAAATAAAATAAAATAAACGTATCCTGGAATGCGTTACTTTAATAGTGTTTCTTCACTGAATTCAAAGTTACTTACTCTTTTGTGTGAGCGCAAGAAACTTTAGATTTCTGCTGAAGTAGCTGAGATCTCAGGTGCTCCAAGCTACAAGCTGAAGCTTGGAAACTATTCAACCTGCCGACTTTTATCCATTCTCTCAAACAAGATGGCTGTGGATAATTTCCTGCTGGCTATGGAACATAGACCTGTCTGCCTGCATTATTAATGAACATTTGATAGAATCAGATAACAGGGATTTTAATTTCTCTGGAAAAAAAGACCAAAAGGAATTTTTTAAATAACAATAAAGTCAAATTAACATGAATATTAGAACAACAACTAGCAGATTTGAGAGATGATGGATCAATGGATAAGAAAACTGGCTGCTCTTCTAGAAGGCCCAGGTTCAATTCTCAGCACCCACATGGCATCTCACAGCCACCTAAAATTGAGGGCCTGGGGATGTGATGGTCTCTTCTGGTCTTTGAGAGTACTGCATATTCATTCATGCAGGGAAAACACCCATCTACACAAAATAAAAAGAAACTAAGATGTACAGACTTGTGATACGTTACGTATTGATACATACATAGTGATTCTAATTCAAGGAATGTATGTGCTTAGATATTTCCAGCTGGCTTATGATGTAAGTAAAGTCACTGCTCTGATTTAAAGATGAAAACATCAAAGCTTGAAAAATTCAAGATCAAACACGAGGAACAGGAAGGAATGGAAGTTTCAGAGACTACGTTACACTTTACTCCATCACTGTGGATTATGTTATGATATATGTGCTGAGGATTATATTTCAGAAGTGAGCCTGTCACAGAGGGTGGTCCAACTGTCTCGGGCCTGTGGCATACTTGGCCAATGGAGACCATTGCAAAGGATGTCTTTGCATTTACTCCCTGGTTAATATAAACAGCATCTAGATGCCGCTTATACTTCAGTTATTACAAACTGTTGTAAGCCCAAATGTAGAAATTTCTTATTCATGACTACAGAAAGAGGCAGTGGGGAGAAGCATGCTGCACAGTGGTTCCAAAATGATAATTAATCCTCTGCAGGAAACACCAGAGGGTTTCCATAAGGGGGAGGGGTCTTCAAATTACTTTTTTCAAAGTAGAGCATAAATTCAGACTTTAGGTAAAACTCTAACCATTTGTGGCATGCCCACCTGTAGCTGCTACCCTTGGTGAATCATGATAGGACTTTTTCTTTTTGCCATATTTTACCTAAAATGGACATAAAATTCCTTTAACATTCAAATATAAATGTAGATGTTGTGTGGAAAAAGAAAGACCGATTTAGAAGATTCTAAACAAGCAAGGCCTGACCTGTTGTTCATCATCCTAAGGAGATAGATGGATGTTTTACAGGTCAGGGCTTGGTGACCTTGATCATTCCACTGACTTTAAATAACCTATGACTTACTGTTTTCATATGTTCTTTTAAAAGGAAAAAAAAAATACATGGTGTTCAGAAATCCCAGGCTCACTTGTTTCTTTTTTAGTAACAATCTTAAGACTTCCCCACCAACAAATTTCTACGTTTCTTCTGGCATGTGTATGGGAACGGTGAGGAGCAAGACCCTCTAGAAAGTAGCTAAATATGGGACAAAGGAATGAAAGTCAGAGAGACTATAAGGCAAAGTGCATATGTTTGCCTATCTTTACTCAGCATTACAGCTAAAACCAAAGTCCTCAACCACAAATTCATTTAACCCCACAAAAGTAGCCTCCATTAAGAACTCTCTTTTGTCTGAAATCAAAATAAGCAATGCCAGTCAATTTAAATGCATTTTCTAGGCTACTATTGCAAAATATGATTAAATCATATGGCATCAAGTAATTCCAAACAATTTGAAATGAATTTGAATGTATGTTAGTGTTTTAAACCTGCTCATCTTTGCATTGTTTTTAGTGATTATTTTTAATGACAATAGGTATCTTTTACAAATATTAATAATATCTGTATTAATTCTTAGAAAATTGTATATATGCATACAATCGATTTTGATCACATCCATTCACATCCTACCCCCAAATCGTCATATACCCACCCCTGACCTTCTTTTCCCAGCTCAACTTCATGTCCTCTATATTTTTTTAAGCTCACAGAGTGCAATTTGTTCTGCATATCTACTTCTGGGTGTGGGGTCACACCCTTAAATAAAACTGACTCACTCCCAGAAGCCATCAGCTGCCAGTAAGTCCTCAGCTGGTGGTGAGGGGCTCTAGGTGGAATGGTATCTGGATTGATCATGTGCCGTCTCCTACAGGAGGCAACTACAGCTGCTGTGAGCTCATGGAAGTCACCGTTTCAGTCTACTTGCCTTGACCTTTGAATCCTCCCAGCCCTCTGGCTCTTAGAGGCTTTCTGCTCCCTCTTCCTCAACTGTCTCTAAGATTTCGGGGGGGGGGGGGGGGGGGGGAAGGGTCACAGACAGTATCCTTTGCACTTTAACCAGGTGCTCTGATTTTGTTGAAGGACATGGCAATGACCTTGTTATTCTCATCTTAGTAAGCAGTTAATTTGGATGATCTCCAAGTGACTATTCTGTCTTCTGAGAGACTATTGGCATAGCATCGTGCTTGTTTCTCTCTTAGGGCACATGCCTTACACCTGCCCGGGAAGCATCGGGCTCAAGAGTTAAACTAAGGTTTGAGCAAATTTTATTCAAGAATCAGAGCTACTCAAGTGTGGCTCTGTGCTTTCCTGGACACCCGCCGCTCCGCTCGCCCTTTGCCTCCCTCCGGTTCCCTGGCAGCTCTGGTTTTCTTCCTCTCTCTGACCTATTAATCCATTTGAACCCGCAAGGGCAATCGCAGATCTAAAATAGGCACCCAAATAATCAGCTTCTCTCCAGAATATGATTAATTCCATAATTCTGGAGTGATCCCACACAGATTTAACTAGAATGGGAGTGGTCATCTACAGGATGACTGGTTTACTGAAGACTGTGACAAGTCGCAATCAATTTCAGACACTGGGAGGTTTTTTTGTTATTTTTCCTCCTCATTCTTTCCATTTCTCCTTCATTTGACTTATTTCATTATGAAAACCCACTTGGAAGAAGATGACTTCTTTAAGAGTCCATCTGGTTTGCTGTTATTAGTTTGTTTGTTTGTATTTGCTTTAACAAAACAGGGAGCTTGTTTCCTCTTCAAATACATTTGCTAAGTGAATTGGATGTCTGAAAATATTTTAATCAAAGAGGACAAGAGCTGAGTCATATGGCACATGATAGAGCGCATGCCTCACATCTCACATACATCAGGGGTGGGTTCAAATCCAAAGCCACCAAAAAAAAAAAAAAAGCCAAAAGAAAGAAAACATGATGGTGATTCCAAATGTGTTGGGCACACATCAGGCAGTAATAGGGAAGAGAAATGAAGAGGACCGTGACCAGAATTCAAGCTAAGTTTGAATCATTCCAAGATCCATGCTGTGGATCACCATGCCTTTAATAAGGAAAAACCATAGAAGTATGAATAAGCAGAACGTCACACACTGTGGAGTAGAGACAGGAAGCCTGTGAAGACATTTTCAAAGACTTGGGTAAAATTCAAAATAAAAAGTTATCTAAGAGAATAGTGTTTTCTGGGTCTAGGCCACAGCACCCTGAGCTCAGAGGTAAGCACTGTCCGGCCTGGATAGAACTTGGGTGGGAGGAAAAGATGATGTCTAACTGTCCTAATAGCCAACACCCTTGGAAAGAATTCCTGACCTCTAAAAGTGACATGTTGGGTCATTTATTTGGAATTGGACATGTATTTTAAATGCTACAGGAGAGGACCAGGGAAGGGGTTTAGAAATATTTAAAGAGGCTGTCTCCCAGGAGTCACCCTTGGTGCCCTCTCTCTTGATTATTTATTACGTGGAAAAATAAGGTGAGGTAATTTGGCCTCCACAGGTTGGAGGATATTGAGGTCCAAAAACAGTGCCAGTCACTTCTTAAGGTTTCTAGTTAGTTGGTAGAAGAGCCTATTCTGATAGCCTGTTACACAAACTCCCAGCTGCTGAGTCATTGAGTCTTTCACACATTAAAGACCACATGGGAGGGGTTGACAGAAACAACCCACTGATCAACCCAAACAAGTGTCTGCAATTCAATAATAACACGTACTGTGCATAAGCAAAGGTAGTTGCGCTCAGGGTGGGATGGTAGCTATAAGAGTAGCAATTTCTTGTTTAGACAGAAACACCTGAAGAGGAAGTGCTTATTAGGCCTCAGAGAGTGGCTGACAGCTGAGGAGCTGACAGCTGTCGGGAGACCTTTGAAAACAGTTCTTGGTTTTTAATTCAGATTTTCTTAGTTGCCAGCAGGAATCCAGAATGACATTGTTTGCTTCCTAGCTTGCTTTCTCAACCCTTCTGCACTAACAGGATTTACCCAGAGCCTCAGCTGCCTTCCAAACCTTTTTGCTTTGGGATACATGCCCACAAACACACGGGAATTCAATTTCTTGAAAGCCTTTTATATGCCCTGGCGTCCATTCTACCTGGTCATTGTCAAACCTGGCTTTGAAATATTCAGCTACTGACAACACACATGTACACACACACACACACACACACACACACACACACACACACACACACACAACTAACCTTCATTTTGTGTCTCTAAGATGGACTACAAGGAGAATTCATTCAATAACTTCTAATCAAAACCACACAAGAAAGAAAGGAAAAGCCAATACTGCTGCAGACAGCCATTCTAGCTGGCCGACTTTGATAAACTGCCTCTCAGATATCTTGAGCCAGGCATATAGTATTTTTTAATGTTTTTAAATCTGGAATAATGATCTAATTTAAGAAGCATATTTCAGCCCCCAGCAGTACCAGCTCCTGACCTTTCCCAGTGTTTCCTGCCCTGATGCATCTACCAGCAGGATGGCCTTCTCAGCAGGGCTATCCTTGGCTTCCACTTTTGTTGAACTGCAGCTTTCTCATGACCTAACACCAGCATTTGGCAGGCAGACCATGACTATAGATATAGGTCTATGAATATATAGTTGGGAAAGGAAGCATTGATAACGCCCAATGGAAAGGATTAAGGATGATCATTCTGAGTTTTCAGTGTACTAAGAATGAGTGTCACTGATTCAAGGCAATATAGTAAAAAAATATGGTTACGATTCCTACTCAAAGTTGTGGATCTAAGGAGATTTGAAATCATCACTATGGAAACACCTCTCTCTTGCTCTCTCCATGTGTATCTACGTCTTCTGTTTGTCTCTGTCTGTCCATCCATCCACCCACCTATCTCATATCTATCTCTTTATCTCTGTCTCCCTCCATTCTGGTGGTCCATTACCGTTTCTCCCATGTACAGATATATGTATAGACTCAGACTTTTAAGCTCACAGTACTTCAAGAATATCTTCTTGTCACTGTCTTGGCTGCATGAGGTCCTTTAATGGAGCCACACAGCTCTATCTCACTATTTCGCTGCTATGGGTGTATGATAGTATTTGATTCGTTGCTCTATTTGACACAGGTATAATCATCATCTCCATTTTCCAGATGAGGAAATTAAGGGATAGCAGCATTGTATATATATAGATTCAAACTCAATGTCTATTTGTCAAAAACATCCTGAGAAGACTGCCTTATTTTTGCAGAAATTCAGTCTGCTTCCGATAAGCATATTAACTTGAATTGCCCTAAATAACTGTTCTCAGTACATCCTTGGTGCTACTCCCTCTGTGAGGGAAGTATGTTCCAGCACATTCTGATCTGTGTCAATCATAATCCTTCTAAGAAAACCTACCATCTTCAAGGATTTTACAATCTTAATGGAATAAGCCTTCCCCAGAAAGAGGGAAAGTACTAAGATGACCACACTAGATGGAGAAGAAATCACAAGAGACCAGCCACAATGTGTGTCCATGATCACCTACTAAATTTCAAATGGCAAACACGTGTTAATAGGAGCAGCAGAACTTGGGAGCCTTGGGAGAGGACTTTCCGGCAGAAATAGGGGCCATAGAAGAGTGGAGCCACCCTTGACAAAGGAAAAACACAGAAAAGAAAGATGGAGTCAATGCAGAACTCCCCGACCTGTTCTTCATTCAGCTTCTAGGTTCATCATTGTCTGGCTCCAACCAGAAGCTAAAGTACAAAGAATAGACTAAGTCAGGACACTGAGTCCAGTGAAAAGTGGATCTATAGAAGCCAATAAAGAGCTACCAAACTGTCCTCCAAAATATTTGATTAAAATTGTCCTTCAAGAAAACACATAGAGAAACTTTTATTGCAGGTAATTCACATACCTACCCTGGGATGTAGCAATTTCACTTCTCAGTGTTTGGGTGTAGGCGGAGTTTTACTTAGAAGGCATCAGTCCAAGATTAATATTTATTAGAATATAAATCAACACTCACGATACTGGTAACAGCTTATCATGGCACCTGAACAGGGACTGGAGTATCTGAGCGATGGACAAGCGATGGACAAGCGATGGACGGACGATGGATTCCAAACCGGTCTCTCTAGCAGCCAGGAACCAGGAAGAGGCCTCCTCATATCCCAGCAGCCACTTATCAATGGGGTTGGCCACACCCTCTCCAGGTTGGCCACAACCCCTCCAGGAGCCCGGGACCCTGGATAAGCGTCTTTGGACCTTATCAGCTGACACCTGAATCCCATCACATTTGGGGTTTTTTTCAAATTAATAAATACGAATAAAAAAAACACCTTAACATGCACAAGAATGGATAACCCAAAACCAAAAGTTACCTAAATTTCTATTAATTGTTAAATGGACACACTGGTGTATTCCTTGACAACAGTATACAAAAAAACAAACTACTTATAAATGCAATAACCAAAATACGTGCTGGAAAGACCCAACAATTCAGGAAACTTATTGCTCTTCTTGTGGCGCAAATTCAGATCTCAGCTCCCATGTCGAGTAGCACACAGCCAGGTGTAACTCCAGCTGCAAGGAATCCAAAGCCCTTTTCTGGGCTCTGAGGACACCTACACTCAAGTGCATACATCTACACACACACACACACACACACACACACACACACATGCACACACACACATGAAATAAGTATGTTAAAAAATACAGTAATCTGAACAAACTCAACAACATAACATGAAGTTTAAAAGGCAAGACACAAGAAAGCCACACTGCATGTATAGGACTCTAAAATAAGCCCAGCCAATTTTAATGGTAAAAGTGAGAACAGTGTTTACAGTTAGTTGTGAGCGGGAAAGAGCAGAAAAGAAATTGTGGGTGGTAGTTTCTTGGGTAGAGACGTGTCAAAATTCATTGAACTGACCCTTAAAACAGGTTCACCTCATGAAAATTCTATCTCAATTGCAGAAACCTTAACAGCATTGCTACTAACGTTATCATAAACCCATCCATGCATCAAAGACATCCAGACTTGGGCTGCTTCTCAGGTGATAAGAGAAAATACTAAGCTTAGCCACTCAGCACGATATGATTTGTAAACTGAATAGCCCTCACTAATGAGTCAAAAACAACATGCTATTAATACACAAATGGTCAAGGCAAAAAGAGCCAGCATCTTCAGAAACACTTGATCATTGAACCCAAAACAGTTCGTCTGAAACACAAAGGCACTGGAGAATGTTAATGTGCCAAGAAGGGCAGACCCTTCTTACTGTGACATGCTGGCTGATGCCTGTGAAAGTCAGTATCTAGCATTGTCCTAAAATGTCACACAGGGTTAAAGCTTCAGGACACGTTGACAGATAATCCATTTTTATGAAAAGTAGCCAGAAACATTGCATGACTAATTCTTGAACATAATTTATTTTTTCTTGGTAAATTGGGTAGAACATAGAATTGAGTGAAATTCTATAAACTCACCTAGCTTGCTGTTTTCTCATTTACTACTAGGTTGATTTTCAAAGCAATGGTTATTAATGTTTCTAAATTTGACCTCCAATTACATGGTATTTTTAATATCCTGACCCACAGATACAAATTTATCAGATAATTTTTGTGATGCAGTTTATCTAAAGGGGCCTGATCCTATGGTGACCAAGTCTCACCATGGGAATATATTGTTTCCATTAGAGTGGAATTAATATTTCTATGCACCCTGGCTCTATTTTATAAATTGCTTCTCCATGGTACACGACATGCTATGGAGCCACCAAAGAACAGTGCAGAGCAGTGAATCATAAAACAGGGGAATGACTGGACTCCAGGACAATATAAGCTGAGTAAAGATACAGTTCTTAAACACAAATGTCAAGTCTCAGGACCAGAAGAAGGGATAGGAAAATCATGCATATAGAATTTACATCATTTCTGTCTCCAGAGTCATAATAGTTTGGTAAGACAGAGATTCTCTATTGTCATTTCTCCCCATATCGAAAGTATCACTTATGTATTCCACCAAGAATGCAAGAGGCTCTAAACCCACTGTCAACCTAGTTCAACCTAAGTTTCTTGTCCTGGTGATCCTGTGGTTCCCTACAGCCATGTCTGCTGAGCTTTCCACCCAGGCTACATTTGTCAATGGTGCAACTGCTGACCTTGACATTTGTACAGCACCTGACATCTGGGTGGACCAGGGTTTTATATATATATTTTAAATGATAGCAGCAAATTAAATAATACACTTCTTCTCAGCATTGTGCTTTGAAAATATAAAACATGACAAAAACCGATGAGCAGAAATTCTCCCAATAATCTCCCAGCTGTTTGTAAAAGCAAAAACAGAGTCACATGTTCTCCTGATGAAAGACATCTCAAATAAGAGACATGCTACGGCATCTATTAAAATCAGAAGGTCAGTTCAAAGCTGATGAACAGAAAGTCTGGCCAAAGAACATGCAAACTACAGTGAGTAAACACAAACAGAAACAAAATCAGAAGATGAATCCCCTTCAAGGACAGTGATGACAAGTTTTCAGGTTCAGAATTAAGATAAGCATGCTTAAAGTGTTGGCAGTAATTAGGGGCATAAAACCAGTGTAGGCAAATGAAGATTATCTGATTTTTGAAAGGCTCTATACAGAGAGCTTAATATCTTTATTATGAGAATCTTTGTGTTTTGAGGTTTTTTTAGTTTTGGATTTGTTTTCAAGACAGGGTTTCTCTGTTATCCTGGAACTCCCTCTGTAAACTAGACTGGCCTTGAACTCACAGAGATCCCCCTGCCTCTGACTCCCAAGTACTGGGATTAAAGGCATGTGCCACTTCTATCTAGTTACTTCCTAAGAAACATTCGAGTTTCTTTCTATGAGTCAGTTACAATGATATGGTTCTATAATACACCTATTTGCCAACCATCAAACTTTTTGATGGAAAATGTATTTATGTTTGCTGAACTTTAGTGAGCAATGTTTTCATTTGCAATGCAGTTTCTTCTTTTGTATTCAAAATTGCCAATTTTGTTTCGTTAGTTTATCCCATCTACAGAAAGCACAAGAACCAAGACTTTATTCTCTAGGAAGTCTCCATCAAATGTGTGTTTTTATCACTCACTGCTTCCTGTATTTTCTTTTGGCTCTTTCTGTTGCTGTTTGCCTGTGAAATGATGTGCCTGGTGTTACGATTGAAATACATTTCCTTACTCCTGAGTTGTGATGATTTTGCTTTTCTGGAGGTAACATGTTTCCTTGTCAGTGAGATCACTGAGAGTCTCACTCAAATGGAAGAGCTAGAAAGAGAGTAGATGAACGAAGAAGATGAAGAAGGGAAGAAAGCTGTTAACTCGTTTTGTGCATGTATGTATCCATCTATCCATCCATCTATCCATCCATCCATCCATCCACCCACCCACCCACCCATGCATCCATCCATCCATCCATCCACCTACCTATCTATCTACATTAGATTCCTCCATAAAACCCCTCACCCTGGACACAGTCATTGGTCACTGCTGTTGTCTGCCTCCTTGAGCCTCCTCACAGACCAGACTGCTCTCACAGAAACTCTTCCCACCTTCTGAGGTACTGAGCACCCACTTAGAAGAGTCCCCTCTTCAGGAAGCAGAGCTCCATTCTGTGAGGCTCTTCCTCTGAGCTCCTGAGGTATTGGCAGCAGGCACAGGAATGACGCTCTCTCTAGAACATTGTAACTCTACACCATGGGTCCCTCAATGAAGCGCCTGAGTTCACACCTGCTTCCTAATGAGATTCCTGATCACAAATCCATATTATATATTTTTCCATAACGATCACATAGAACAACTACCTCCCTGTCCTTCAGTCATCCTTCACCCAATCAGCAAATTCTCCATTATCTCTGGGAAAATGCTTAGTGACATTTACCTTCTTGAATGAATCCCCATAGATATAAGAATTTGGTTTATTTATTGCATCATTGTTTCCTGTGTAAACATTTAAATATGATGCTCTGTTCTCTGTTGTCATTTCTCTGTCAGCCTATAAAGCAAGAGAGAACATTCTGTTTCAGTTCTTTGAGTAAGTGAGATGCTTAGCAAGTATCTGACATTCTGAGGAGGTTCTGAGAATAAATCATAGAATTATTTGAAACTCCTTTTTAAAAGACTACCTATATATATATATATATATATATATATATATATATGTATGTATGTATATATATAATATATATTATATATTAGTTGCTGACTTAATTCTTGCCACTGGTTTTATTTTTTTCTCCCTGACTAAATTTAATTATGTTAAAATAAAAGGATTGACACCCTTCTTCCTATTTCCATAGATTTATAATGAATTATAAATGAAAGGACTTCAAACTGGGTATGGGGTAAGAAAAGATATTGAATAACTAGACTGTATTAATCACCTAGGATCTGATTAACGAGAACTATGATCGTACTGTTCAAGACTACATGTATAAGTTTTAAAAGTAGCTAATAGTAAATTACCCATTTACAAGTTTACAAGTTCTCAAGCAGTGACTCTAAATCGAAGCTGATCCTCAGACCATCTTTGGGAATCCCAAGTCTCATTCTTGGGTTTAGGGGTGTATAGCCCCTAAAAGCTCTCTGTGAATTTGGAACCACTGCTCTGGGCCCAAACGTTTAAACCATTCTATGACCTTATGTTCTTACTATTAACCCAACTTTCTCTCCTTTGCCCTTGTGCTCATTTTTCTCTTCATGTGCTTCAAATATAAAAGCTTTCTTACCTCATAAGCAAATGTTTCAGGAAGCAAGAGCCAAAACCAAAAGGGGAGGCTGAAGTTATCCTCCTCAGGAGGATCTGATTCTGCACATGATGCCCCTGTCTGTACTTCCCTTGTGATGGATGATAATGGCAGTCTTCTGAAATCAGCATCATTGACCACAATATTTCTATTTCATAAATGCAGACTAAGTCAGGGATGCCAAAGGCAATGTCATAATCCTTCTGTTCTCTGCCAACCCATTGCCTTATGGACTCAAATATGCTTCTCTTGAAACAGATGGCTCTCCATACTCTCCAGGTTATTACATAAGGAGATGAGGGGCAGTTGATTGACTGCGCCTGATTTCCAGGGAGACAAATACAATACACATGACAGGGCCACAGGTGTACAGAGCAAACTCTGCTTCAGAATCAGGCTTGCTAGAATTTCAAACTTGGCTCTATGTCTTTTTGACCTGAGAGCAAGGCACCTTATTTGACGTCTATCCCTTCTGTGAAATACCAAAAGTATTATCTACTTTACATGCTTGAGAGGGAGAGAGAGAGGGAGAAGCAGGGAGAAAGAGAGAGAGAGAGATGCACAAACAGAAAATACACAATAGGAAACATGCTTTTTTAGAATTTACATGTGAAAAATAGAACAGGACTTTCCCAAACTTCCTTATAAATGACATTTACACTGAGGAGCACACCACACACAATTTGAAATAAGAGAGGGGAGTTCTTTTTCAGGAACTCATAACCCTCTAGTACAACAGTAACCAGCACACACAGACTGAAGCCTTAGTGTGGAGAAGGATTGTGCTTACAGCTTTGCTTCCTGAACTCACTGGAACCTTTTATAGTATAGCAAACAATCAATTAGGAGTTTGAAAGTGAGTGTGTGTGTGTGTGTGTGTGTGTGTGTGTGTGTGTGTGTGTGTGTGTCCCAGTCCTGTGTTTTAAAACTGGGAAGATATTTAGGGCTTTAGTGTGATGCTAAAATGATTTTAAACAGATCCACTGGTTTCTCTGCTTTCTATCTGGCTGTGGAGAAATGGCTGCCCAGGGGTCTTCCTTCACAGTGAGCTCCATTTTCACTCCAAGTATCTGTTGCTTCTAATGAGGTCACAACTGCCTCTTCCTTACAATTAGCCATATTGCTAGGCTTTGATATGTTTTTACTTTAGGCCATTTCCACTGATTTTCACAAAGCTAAACAATTTCTCTTTCAGATATTTCATAATCTGGATTCATCTCTGATCGCATCTTCTCAAGTATTCCTTCCTATAGGCACACGAAAGCAGCATTGGAGGGAAATATGGGGACTGGATTCTGGGTCAGTGATTGAAATTATAATTGGCTCCCAGCCAAATGTCATAACAGCTTTTAACACTCACTCAACACGGTCTGATGTTCTCTTACAGCCTCCATGGGCGCCTGCACTCCATGCACATACCTGCACACAATACATATACATGTAATTAAAAATAAAATAATAAAAATGTTAATGAAAATTAAACTTGAAGTCAGGCCAACTTGCATTCTGGTCACAGCTCTACCACCTACTGTCTGTGTGGTACTGAGAGGCATTTTCTGCCTTGTATTTTTAAGTATCCCTTTAACATGTTCTGATGAGCAAAAGCATTCTAGAAAAGAAAAAAAATGATACACGCTATACTCTAAAAAAATGACTTTTTTTTCTTTTATTGACAATATTTTTCTTGTATACATTCCTGTATATACTTACATGTACAGATAGACGTACACATACATATACACATTCATGGCTCTCTCTGTCTCTAATTGTTCATTTCTGATAATTCTTTTTTCCAGGAAATCTACATTCAGTTTGTCCATATTTCATGCTGACTCTCTTCTAGATTCCTTGACTATTTTCCAGTGAATGCCTTTGGTTTCCTACTGTCACGAATGTTATTTTAAGGGTTATCCATTGCTGAATGTCAATAAACATCAACTGTTTCATAGACTCTCCGGGCACCAGGCAACAGATGCATCTTAGTCAGGTTCAGGGTCTTTTGCAAGGCTGGATGAAGCAGTTGTCTGGAGCTGCAATCATCTCAAAGTTCTACTGGGTCTGGAAAATACAAATTAGTATCTGCTATAGATACCATTTTAGGAGCCAAGCCAATGGTCTAAAACTGCAGTGGCAATACAATGCTTACTGAGTTTCGCTTATAAGCTTACAGTATGATTCTTCCCCACTAGGCAAGATAGAGCTAGGTTAGAACCTAGTGGATGGTCTGACTTGAGGACCTAGTGATGTGGAAGTCACTTTTCTCACTGCCGTGAGCAATGCTGGGTAGAAAGGAATCTAAAGGAGAAAATGTTTATTTCAGCTTACAGTTTGCGGGAATACAGAGAGTTTATGGTGAGGAAAAGCAGAGGGCAGAAAGTACAGGAGCCAGTCATAGTACAGCATCGTAGGAACCTGAGAGTGATGGATACTGGAGTTCAGCTTGTACTCTCACTCTCTATGTGGTGTGTGTGTGTGTGTGTGTGTGTGTGTGTGTGTGTGTGTGTGTGTGTGTGTATACATATATATGTATATATAAGTGTGTATATGTATATACATATATAGATACATATTTATATGTATCTCTGTATAGATACATCAAATATCACACACACATATACACATATACATACATACATACATACATACATACATACATACATACATACACACACACATCGATCCAGGACCCCATCCCATGAAACTTTACCACCTACTTTTGAAATGACTCTACCTATCACAACTGACTTAATCTAAATAACTCCTCAAGGATATTCCCAGAGGTGCCTATCTTTGGTGAGTCTATATCCTGTCAAGTTAGTAATGAATATTAGCCAGCACAGTCAGTAAAGTAAGCCTAATTCATTCTATCCTGGGATCACATGGAATTGACCTACAGTGAATTTGGAATTTTCTTTCTGGAACCTTCTGTGCGTTCTAGAAGCTGACACATTTCTCTTGGGTCTGGGTTCTGCACCAGATAGCCCAGCAAGGACACTTTGGACTCAAAATACATTTGTTCTGCATTTGCTATATATTTGAGTGGTTCCTAAGTCGGCTGAGAGAACATGGCAGTGCCTGCAATTCGGATTGCTTTCAAATGGCTCCAGCAACTTCATTCTTCCTTGTTCTGGGTCTAGAAAACTGAGGTCCAAGAACTTCATCAGCATGTCACCTAACCTTGGCCTCTCATGGCTTCAGCCATCACATCTGGAAAAGATTCCAGAGGGCAGCATAACATATAAACTTGGGGCCATTTCCCCTAACTCCTTCCTAGATGAATGTCACCAAAGGCCACAACCTGTGTCAGCAGGTTCTCTGTACAGCTGTCCCTCTAGGTTCCTGTAGCCGCCCCCTTCCTTCCCACTCAAGTTTAGATTTCTGACTGTTCAGCTTTTACTCCTTCCAGAGCTTGCCTGGTATCTTTCTTCCTAAACCTTACTCACAACTGTGTGACTGGTCCTTTGTTAAACTCTCCTCCATGGCCCTGCTTGAATGTCACTGTGCTCTGCCGAGATTCTATCTATGAAGTGAATGGTTTCAAACACCACGGCCTCCCAGGGTGCCTGCAGCCATGAACCAACCCTGAGGTAGAGAGCTACTACGGGTAATTAACAGTTCCCATTGAGTTGCTTGGTGGTTATTTGCTCAGCTAATGGCATCAGTTCATTTCTAAAATATCTACATGAACAATCATTCCTTGCTAAAAATCTACCAATGATGAATAGTAACAGACTGGCGATCTTCAATATTAAACCCACTAAAATATGCTATCACTTAAAAGTGAGTAGTTTATATTGAGAGCTGAATGGCAAGCATCACATCAAATTAGTTATTTTAAAAAATTATTTTCATCTTCACAACCACTCTGTGTGCTGTAATAGATTTTTTACCAAGTGGCAGATCTGGAAGCCGAGACTCCAAGTAAGAAATCCTGCATATAATACAGTATATGTAGGAAGCCAGTTAGAAAAGTGGTTTGCAAAAATCAGGCAGAACTTAAAATTAACATCACTCAGTGTCCCTGGATAAAGAAATGGCTAGGAAGAGTAACATAGTTATATTTGCTTTATGTGAAAAGAATTTGCCAATTTCAGTTTGCTGTAAATAGGCAATTCAAAGTATAAAGAAGACAAAAGCCTACAGGAGTTTCATTAATTGTAGACCGTATAGCTGCTTTTGAAACTCGAGGGAGCTGGAGCCATTGTAAATATTAAGTGTGACTCATAAGTAATAGAAATTCTGAATTCACCAAATGCACACTTAAACACACATGCACGTGCACATGCACAAGAGCACAGGCTTGTGCAGAAGTCTAACTCTGGTGTTTAGTAATTCTTTGCTGAGAAAGGGTTAATCTTAGGCCTCCTTATAAAACTCCTTATAAATAATGGTTGTGTTTACACAACCTGGAAGTACTGAATTTTTCCCTGAATGAGTCGTTGTGTGGGCATAGTGTAAACAGAGGCTGTGTTAGGAAGAGGGCGTCTTTGTCTGAGGAAGCTAAAGCAGCTGCTTGGTTTCACTCCAGAGGTGTTTGCATTTCACTGACAGATGGAGTCATTTCCAAATTGTTTTCAATCAATACATACCAGACAAGTGATGGAGAACCATCTCTTAAGGGGAAAAACACAATCAAGCCATTGTGTCTTACTTTTCAAAAAAAAAAAAAAAGTGAAATTTTAGCATCTGTTATTAACAGATTACCACAAAAGTCACTGTAGGGATGTGAGACTGAATGCAGAGTTCGTATTCAACACTGCTGATTTTCGTGGGGTTGGGTGGTATGCGTGTGTTCTTGTTAGACTTTCTTTCCCTTAGAAAAGGCGGTGTGCACATGCACCATAGTTTTTGCACAAATCAGTGCTCATGTTGCTCTTTACTTTGGTTTCTCCGGGAGGCATAAAATTCCATTTGTAAGTGCTAGAGAGTAGCAATGTCTTAGAAGTTTGACTGAAGTCTACAAGACATTTTTAAGCCATTTTATTTCGACATTGTTCAAAGCACACATTAATCATATTCTCCAATTTACCCTTCAAGCATCCATTTTAGCCTAACGTCTTTCTGACCTGAAGTCCAATCCTTCAGAAATAACTGCTTGAATGAGAGGCTGCTGAATCTAACCTCTCTAATGTTTCCTTCCTTCCTTCCTTCCTTCCTTCCTTCCTTCCTTCCTTCCTTCCTTCCTTCCTTTCTCTCTTTGTCCTTCGCCTGAAGATAACTTTATTTCATATGCATTTATGAAGGTCCTGGATGAATAGAATAATTGCTGTGATTTTTTTTCATCACTATAACAAAATATCCAAGATAAATTATAAAGAGCAAAGATTATCTGGGTTGTTACTATAAGGTTTCCTGGCCCCATCGAGCCAGAGGTCCAGACCCTCAGACCTGCAGTCAGTCCCAGACCCCTTAGCCGCCCACCACTGCTTTTCCTCCAAAAATGACTCAGACACATATTAGATTCATGCTGTTTGGCCTATGGCTCAGGCACATTGCTAGCTAGCTCTTTCATCTCAACTCAACCCATTTCTATTAATCTGTCTGTCACGTGGACCATGGCTTACCTGTGTTCCTTACATGGTTTTTCCTTTGGGCATCTGGCTCGATCTGATTTGACTCCGCTCTCCGTCTCCTAACTATTCTAACTTTTTGGAGGGGAGAGGCTGAGGGGGTGCAAGCATATCTCTCCCTACCCTTATAGGAGATTTGACTTTAAAATAAATGACTTTAATCTCTGAGTGGAATTACAAGTTTTAATTCCCTGTTGTGATTCAAGCCAGAAAAGAACACATTACCTTTCAATGACAGGGTTAAAAGGTTTTCAGCTTCAGCAAAAATGGTGGCCCTGGGGCGAAGCAGAACCCAGGCATAGAAAAAAGGAACCTGAACAGCTGAGCTGTGACTTCTTCAAAGTCTGTGTCTACCACAGAGCGTCTGTGTGGATGCCCTGACTTGCTGCTGCAGAACCTTCTAGAACTGACTCATAATTAGCCATCAAGGATTGACTGTTCAATCAAGAAGGAGGGGGGAAATTTATCTCACTTTAAGATTCCGAATTGATGTTCTTATCATGTAATGTCATTCACTGAGTCACTTGTTGATATAATCACTTTTGTAGATTGTTCTTAGGATTGGCCCAAACCCATCCTTAGTCATCACTGGAGAGAATGTAGAATTTTTCAGCCACTAGGGAAAAAACAAAGTTTAGTGGTTCCTCACTAAAGTTAAACATGGATTTTTTTTTTTTTTTAAACCATGTAACCTGCCAACTCCACTCCTAGGCATACACCAAAAATAATTAGAAACAGATGTTCAAATAAAACTCTATATAAAGAACCACAACAGCAGCTTTCAGGGTAATAACCTGCAGGTGGAAACTACCCAAATGCCCTTCAACAGATGAATGGATTAAAAAAAAAAAAATGTGGTCTGTCCACACAGTAGAATATTATTCAACTATTAAAAGGAAGGAATGCATGAAGGTGGGCGCATGCCACAACACAAGTGAACCTGAAAGCATGCTTAGCTTCAATAAAGCACACACAGAAAGTTAGAGACAGTTTAATTTAGTGTGTTTGAAAATTTCAAAACAGACAGATCTGTAAAGATGGCAAGATTAGGGTTTCCAGGAATTAAGGTGAAGGGGAATTAGAAGTGATTGCTCGGTGAATAACAAGCTTTCTTTAGTGGGGAAGCAACAGTTTCAGAAGTGGGGGAGATAACACTGTAATTTCATGAATATACTTATTGCTACCAAGCTGCATACTTTAAAACAGTGGAAAAGATAAGCCTCATCTCTCATTGTATAAATTCCCTAAAACTCAATGAACAGATACTTGTCTGCTTTGCCTTCTTTCTCCAAACCTCTCTTGGGCCCATGGAAATTTTTCTGCAGTACTAACTGAAATAGGCCAATGGTTTTCCCTCATGGGAAGGAACCCAAGTCTCTGACTGCACGGAGCAAAACTAGTCAGTTGTTTTCCTTGTAAAACAGCTGGCACTGAGGCATGAGGCCTTTCATGAGCTGCTAGTTAGGTCTCCTCCCTGGGGCAAATTCAAGAAGAGCTATGGTTCTCTGGAGCTTGCCAGGTTCATGGGAGCCACACCCAGCTGTTAATAAGTTGTTGCAAACTCTACATGCCCCACCTTAATGACTAGCTCTTCTCCCACCTTGTAGGTTCCCATAATCATGTGGCCACTCAAATAAGAAGAGTAGAAACCACTGACAATTTGGAGACGAGACAGAGTCCAAAAAGGGAAGCAGAGTCATGAAAATATAAATTTAGCTTGAGGTGTTCCATGAACACAAAGCAGAGGCCTAGAATTAGGGCTTGTTCTAAATTTCCAAATGGACAAAATAGCGGCATCTCTGAAACAGAGCCATGTGGGTTAGGAACTTCTAGAGCAGAGGCCAGACTCCACAGGCCTGAATCCATGGGAACGGATGACCACACTTGAAACTTTTGCAACTTCTGGGGATACTTGGGTCTTTCTGATGACAACGCTTCAGAAGAGCTATCCATGACCTAACGGGGACAAAGCCAAGCTGCAAGTAGCAAGGGAGTGGAAACTATAGCTTCTCCTATCCTGGAAATGTCAGTCAGGAATGTTAGTTTTTAAGTTACAAGAAGGTTGAGAGTCAGCAGGAGAAAAATGTAAGTACCGGGAGGTATGCAGGAGCCAAGCCATATAATATAAAACCTCAAAGGCTTCGTGGGGCAATTTTAAGCAGGAAAAATTACATTGTATGATTTAAGTTAATAAAATACTACTCTCTAGTCCTACCATGGATAATAAACAGACTGAAGGAACTCTAGAGAAGAAGCAGGAACATTGTCAGGGCGACAATGACTCTTGAGTGCTACTGGTTGAGACCAAGAAGGATAATAATAGAATCTAGAGAATTCCATGAGGCACACTACTGGGTAGAGTATGGGGAAGGGGAGACAATGGCAGAGCAATGGCAGAGTAAAGACTGACTGCAAGTTCAAGCAGAAGGCCACAGCATCTGATGTTTCCTGCTACAACACAGAAAGCCAGCATACAGTCTGTACAACTAGAGAGGTTTGCCCAATGGTTGCCTTGAGGACTTATTAGCCAATACAGCTGTACCAATGACACATATTCCAGGTTTTTCCCTTCTAGATTTTTTTTCACATTTATTTTACCGGATCTATAAAAACACACAGGGATGAGTTCCCATCCTGTGCTTTAATCCATGCATATACATTGTGTAATGTTTAAATGTGTTTAAACACATCTCCTCAAACACTTATCATTTATTTACTATGAAAAGATTCAGACGTACTTCATGTAGCTTTTTTAGATACTCAGCACAGTGTAGTCACAGTCACCCTCCTATGTGACAGCTCAGTGGCTCTTACTCCCATACAACTGTCACATAGGTTTTCTACATCTTTGCCAATGCAAAAAGTAAAAAGAGCAACACATTGTATTTTGTGTCTTGATTGACAGTGAAGCCCAACATTTGTTCATATATGCATTGGCCCTCTGTCTATTTGCATATTGTGCGGCCATCTTGCTGTTTTGTGAACCATTGACAGACACCTGGAAAGCACTTGGCATCCTTAACATTCTTGCCACCATTACCAGAGTTTCCTGTTTGCTGCCTCCACACTCCCTGCTCAGTCTGCCTCTCTGGGACTGTCAATCAGACAAGATCTTAAATCATCTCAAGTTCAGAGCCCTGGGTCTGTGTATGAGAGAGCTTGTCGATTAGGCCAACGGAACTGAGAAGACCCACTGTGAATGTGGAAGGCATCAATCTATGGGGTGCTGTTCCTGGCTGAGCTTAGCAGAGTTGAGCATCACTTTTATTCTCACAGTGTGGCCAGTTGCTTCACTCCCACAGCCTGGTTGTCTCTACGATAGAAGACTGCATCCTCAAACCAAGCAAGAACAAACCTTTCCATGAGTTGCCTTCTACATGAACATTGTCACACCAAGGAAAACATTGCCAGGTACTTTCTGAGCTTTCTGAGTCTTGTTCTCACATTTCTTCTCTCCTTCCCATGGGGCCTCAAGTGGTCTTTTCTATATCTTCTTCAATTTCCACAGTGAGCATCCTAAAGTCTCTCTGTCCCACTGTGGGTGTTCAAACCAATGACTTCAACTATCTACTCTGTATTTTTCTTGTCTACTTCCAGTAGACACCTTCATTAAAATATGTCTGGCTTGCAAATCCAGCCCTTCATTCCCATAGCTGTATCTTTTTCCATATTACCATTTCTACAAACAGAATCAAACTCATCTAAGTCTCTCAAATTATATCTTTTCATATTAATTTATTCATTCTTTTAAAAAGGAATCTTAAAAGAGCCTGCTTGATGGCAGAGAATTCCAGTCAGTCTACTGGGCCCTGTACTTCTTGCTCCTTCACCCTGTCACCTCACCCAAATTCTGTTAGGAAACCATGTGGATTTGTTATTTGTGGGGACCTTTCAAATGTGCTATCACTTCCCTTTACTGTTTCTGCTCTTCCGTTCCTAATCCTGTAAGTGTGTTATGTTTCATCCATCACTTCACTCAATGCCCAGTCCACATAACTGATGGAGTAAATGATCCCATACTATGGATTTAATCATATTTACTTCCTGTCCTTTGCAGCCTCCCAGGCACAGATCTCAATAATCCCCATTTTCCTCCCAAACACTCCACAGACGTGACTACATTGTTGGTGTTGTGTTAACAGGTCATAGAGAAATATGAACAAATGACTCACTCCAGATAAAGCAATAATGACAAATCAAATTACAGCAACAATAATTATTCATAATAATAATAATAAATAATTCTACTCAAGCCTAGCTCAGTAAGCCAATAAGTATAACTGGGTGTCTTAGTTAGGGTTTCTATTGCTATGAAGAGACACGATGATCATGTCAACTCTTATAAAGTAAAGACATTTTATTGGGGTGGCTTACATTTTTAGAGGTTTAGTCCATTGTCATCATGTTGTGACATGGTGCTGTGCAGACAGACATGGTGCTGGGGAAGTAACAGAGTGTCCCATATCTTGACTTGTAAGCAAGAGGAAGTGATCTAAGATTCTGAGAGACTTTAAAGCCTACCTCCACAATGACACGTTTCCTCCAACAAGACCACACCTACAACAACAATGCCAAGCCTCCTAATAGTGCCACTCCCTTTGGGGGTCATTTTCTTTCAAACCACCACACTAGAATGACTTAGAGAAACATGGGCAAGGGATTAACTACAGTAGCATTGGGTGAAAGGTCCTATGGGAGCGTTGGTAATTTCTGGGTAGCTACAATACTGAAAAACAACCATAATTGCTAATATGCAGAGAAGGGTGGTAATTTCATGAGAACTCTCCTCACCTCCCCTCTGTGATGGAATACTATTGGACTCAAGCTTGTGGTGGCCCCAGGCAGATAATCATAATAACCTGGTGAGAGAGAAAGCAACAAGCAAATTATGCTAGGAGAAAAGAGTTTTATAGTATTTGATTTTCATTAGGGTGTGTGTGTGTGTGTGCGTGTGTGTGTGTGTGTGTGTGTGTGTGTGTGTGTGTGTGTGTGTGTGTGTGTATGTGTAGGCCAGAGGTCAACATCAGGTGTCTTTCTCAATTATTCCCTACCTTATTTGTAGAGAGGAGGTCTCTCACTGACTCTCACTGATTCAGATAGACTGGCTGGCCAGCAAGCTGAGAGATCCTCAGTGTGTGCTTCTAGAGCCTGTGGCTCCAGGCACTTGTCACCAGGCTTAGCACTTTTGAGTTTGGGTTCTCATGGCAATAGAGCAAGCATCTCCCCAGCAGAACCATCTCCTAGCTCCATTACCATTTCAATTCACATTTTAGTTGCCCTACACCCTCACCATTGGTGCTGCAGGAACTCTTTAATTCTAATCCTAATCCATGTGAAATGGAAACTCATAGTGATTGGCAACTCATTTCCAGACTGACTCGGCAATTCTGGTTATCTATCAAATGCTGTCTGTTCATATATCTTCATTCATGTAAAATTATTCCTCACATTTTTCCTTTGAAACTTTTGTCTTTTTATGGATTTGTAGGACTTTTAAATATATTCTTGATATAAATCTTTCATGTGATGTATATTTTTAAATATTTTATTTGTGTCATTTTTCATTTTTAATGCTTTTTTATGATGAAAGTCTTAATTTGGACAAACTCCAATTTACCCTTTAATTTTCTTTTAATCTTAGTGCTTTGTTGATCTAAAGTGACTGCTGTCCAAGTATGTAAAGTGCATGATGCTTTTAAAAATAGAAACAGGCAGGGCATATAAATATATGAAGGATTTAAAAATTTTAAAAAATGATCTTAGAGATTAAAGCAAATTTGGAGAATTACAACAGTTTAATCATAAGACTTTTTACTGAAGACTTCTAGGAAGACATGAGTATTGTAATTTTGTAGGAACAAACCAATAAATCAATGGAGTGTGAGAGTGTAGAAGTGGATTTATATACATGAGATCAATTGATTTTTGTCAAAGGAACAACAGGACGACTCAATAGATAAAGGAAAGTCTATTAGCCAAATTGTTTTAGAATGTCTAGTCAAATATATAGAAAAACATTCACATTAAACCAGCCATGTACGGTGGCACAGAACTGTCACACACTTAGGAGTCAGAAGCAGGAAAATTACTGAAAGTTTGAAGCTAATGTCATCAGTCAAATGAATTTCAGGTCATTGAGGGTTTCACAGAGAAACACATTTCCAAAAGAAAAAAAATAAAACAAATTATAGTTACCCATCACATACACATACCCTATGTAGTAGATTATATTACTGAACATAGCCATACAGCTTTTAATTTTTTTTCAATTGTCTGTCCAATAACTGAATGCACGCACGTGTTGAGTCTTCGGAGGTAAGAGGTTGACACTGAGTGTCTCCCTTAATGGTCCTCATCTTAGTTTTTAAGACAGGGTCTTACTGAACCTGAACTCAGTCACTCAGCTAGACTAGCTGGGCAAGGAATTCCCAGGAGACCTACTGTCTCTGTCTGCCTCCCCAGCACTAAGATTACATATGTGTGTGACTGAGTAGGGCTTGGCTTTTATGTGACTAATGGTGATTTGAAACTCAGCTCCTCAAACTTTATCAATTTTGCTATTTTTAAGGCTTATCTGCACCCAAATATTTTTCCTCCTTGATGGTCTTTGGCATGTTAGTGTCCCCCAATGATAAATCAGATATTGGCTTCTTTCTGAAGCCATTTGTGGCCCTCCTTACCATAGACTACTTATCTGACAGAACAGTCTCCTTCTACCACTTCAGACACTGTGTTGTGGTCTTGTATGCACATGTGCGTCATAAACCACCCTCCAAAATAGTATTTTTCTATACCAGCTTCTGTTTGTCACAGAATCCTGTGAACCACACAATAAAGGACACACTAAACTTTTTAATCAAATGTGTAAAGGAGCCAAAATAGCAGAAGACAATGTGCATCAGAAAAACAGTGTAAGCCAACATCATACACCTTACAGAAGTGCTGAGAAAAAAGATATGGAAGGAAGGGGGAGGGGGCTTGATTTCTAACAGTATAAAGACAGAAATAAATCAAACACAAGTCACTGTCAGTGACTATTTGAACTACCCAGCCACTAGTAATTCCCAAGCAGAAACACATTAGCGAAACTGGACAGGCTCTTGTTTGAGTAACTATAGACCCCTTATCAGAAACTATCAAACATTGTGATGTAATTTATTATAGAGAAATAATGGACCACTAAATGTGACCTTACCCTATTTTTCTGTGTCGTTCTAATTACAACAAATATGTATAAGGCCAGTCCTGGATTTCTCTTCTCATTGACGTGGTAGACAATCTGGATTCTCTTTGAATTTGTCACTGTTGAATATTTCAGTTTGTTTTACATAAACCTACTGTTGTGATTCTCCTCACATTTTCTCCAACACAGCTCAGTCAAGAAAGCACTGGGACGAGTACTATGCGATATAGGGCTTGAAGATTTAGCTAGAGCCGTAGCAACTAAAGGAGATGAAGGGGAAATCAGAAAGGAAGAAGTCAAAGTATAGTTATTTGCAGATAATCTGATAGTATATGTAAGTGACCCTAAAAATTCTACAAGGGACCTCCTAAAGCTGAAATAAAAGTTTTAAGCAAAGTGACTTACTACAAGATTAATGCATGAAGAAGGAAGCCACTAATGAAGCCATGAGCTAGCTTATTCATGTGGCTAATACCATTTTAGAACACAGTAAAATCACTTCATTGTCCCTCATTATGTGACACAGACAAGACTGCAGTGTTGGAACTTCCTTCAGGGCTGAGTTTCTTCTTTAAAACCCTGTCAGCTTCCACAGACTTTCCCTGTATTTGTGTTTCTAGAAACGTCAAACCAAAACAAATTCTGTGGAAATCCCACCTGTCTCCTCTAACTCGCCATTTCTCCTCCTAGCATATGTTAAGAAGACTCATTTGTCTCGCAGAGGAAATAAGCATACAAATCTCCCATCATTAATATGAGGCAGGTATAGGAAGGTGGCTATAGATGTGCTTTTTCCAAATGTCAGAATTACTTTTGTTTCGAATGTGATCACTGCCTTTTTATTAACTGTAACTCAGAGCAGGCCCACCTTTTTGTGATGAAATCCTGATTGTGTGAGAAGCTGAGCTCATCTGTGAAGAAGGGATTACGTTGTCATCTGTAGTGGCATTCCTTATTCCTAACTCGATACTCTGAAATGTTTGCTTTCTCGATTTCTGTGTTGTTTCTTGTCTGTGTAAGCAAATGGATAACTTTTTAACTGGGAATAGAAGAATATACAGATGAAACCTTTTATCAAAAGTCTTCAGAATGTGGGCCATTGAGATGTCACCGTGGACAAAGGTGCTTGCTGCTAAGTCTATTGACCTGAGTCCAACTCTGGGGACCCAAATAATTGAACAAACAAACAAAAAAAATGAACTCCCAAGTTGTCCTTTGACTGCCATATGTATGCCATGGCACATGGCCCACCCAGTTATACAACTAAATTAATAAATATAATAAAAAATAAAATAAGCAAACTTTTTTGAGTTAAGTGAATGTTGAGTTTATATGGATCCAAAAATGAAAACTGTTCATTAAAAGACTTTATTATTTATGTACATGTGTGTGTCTCTATATGTTTGCCATGTGTATCTATGTGCCCCTTAGAAACCAGAAGAGAATGTAGGCTCACCTAGAGCTGGAGTTACAGAATGCTTTACCATCTGATGTTGACGCTAAACTCCACCCTCTGTAAAAGCAACAAGTCTTAACTGCTGAGGCCATCTTTACAGTTCCAACTGTGTTAATTTTAACTAATTTTTGCAGACAGACACTTATTTATGCAAATAAAAAAGCAAACTTTAACTTTCCACATCATATATTCTACACAATGATGAAGTCAAGGATGTTACTTTAGACGTGGTATCTCTAAGCATCAAAGGAGCTGGAACATGTCTTGAGAAACAGATGGCTAAAGGGGGGAAGAATGTTTGTGATATCTATAGGCTTCCTCAGAGGAGAAGCACAGCCCGTTCGGATTGAACAGTTGACTACTGTGACTCTTAATTACTCAGACCACTTCTTACTGAGAATGCTGGGTGCATATGTGTGAAGGAAACTTCACTATGTATGGTTTTCACACATCTAGTGCTGGGAGATGAGGAAGGGATCACCCAGTGAGATGGCTGAGGAAGAAGTCACATGAAAGCTTCCAAGAATGACTTCGCCCCGTATTTCAGCTTGTCTAAGGAATCTTATTAACATTTGGGATAATAGTAATAATGCCAGGAGTAATAGCTTTATTTATCTAAGTATTTTAGAAACCCCGTATAGTTAAACTTAAAAGAACCTCTGCAATAAAACAACCATTGTTCTTAGATTTTTTTCTTAGTTATTAATAACGATCTTTTTGATGCAATATATTTTCATGTAAAAAAGCCGACCTTAAAATGTAACTAGAACAATTTGCCCTTTGAAACAAAGGTATGATTTCAAATAAGCAGGGCCCTATTGAGACAGTCTAACAGCTAAACTGAGATTTTAATAGGCTTCATTATGTTGTTCAACCAAAATTAAAATTTTGAACAAATAATTAAATCTGAACATTAAAAAAACTCTTATAATTATTGTCTTCTTATTTTGTCTTGGTTTCATTAGTGGTCTCCTTGTTCATAGAAGTAATCTGGAGTATTATTTTCTATTAATGTCAGAGAGCAAAATGGAGAGGCTTGGAAAATGATACCAAGAGAGTGACATGACTCTCTTGTCCTTGGGTGAACATTTGGTTCCCGATTTCAGCTCAGCCTTGGTTGAAGCTGAACACACTGTAAGGTCGGACTAGAGATGTTCTCACACACAAGGCACAATGTTTCAGGCCACTTAATATATCTCCTCGCTGATTTGACGTTACAGTTTCCAAGAATTCAGTGTCCTATTTTTGAGAGCTGCAAAAACCTTTAGCTTAGTCTGATATTTTTGCCTGAGTCTGATAATTTATTCCTAACTATACATGATTCCCTCTGGCTATAAAGAAAAAATTGATAAATGGGAGTAGTTTAAGAAAAGAGAAAAAGAAAAAAATACCTCATGTCTACAAATAAGTCAAAGCTATGAATCTCCCAAATGGTGGCATGACTAGCTGCTTGGGTGTGCAATGGCCTAATTTTACAGCTCATCTTATAATTAGTGGTGTTCAGTGACTTCAGCACTATGTCAGACTATATGTCATGACAAGGACGGTTTACAATTCACTGTGATTTGCTTCTAGAAGACAGTGTACCTTGCAAACAAAAGAAAATGATTCTATATCATCAGCATGTAAAGAGAGCTGGCCAAGGGAAAAGCACTCTGCTAGGCCCCAAGGGAATGTTCACTGAGCCCAGAATAACCAAACTAAGACCTTTATTTTCCAAAGAGGTCAGAGTCCAGCAGAGAAATGGGAATGAATATAAATCATGATTATACAAAGCCTGGCTTATGTGGCAGAAACACTGTCTAAACAGTGATTCATTCTGACAGGGGTAGGGGTTGAGAAAAGCTTCTCAGAAGGAAGTAACATTGACTTTGGCCTCAGAGGATCAATTAAGCAGAGGGAAGGAAAGACACTGAAAGCTGGGATTGGTCCTCGTAACAAAGATGCAGACTCCAGGAAAAAAAGAAAGTATTTAAACAGCAAAACTTTTTTTTTTTTTTAAATGGGTGAACACCATGATGCAGAGTTGCAGAGGACATGGGCCCAAATTAAGGGAAAGAGTGAGACAAGATCCTGGGCAGCTGAGTAACAGATGGAAATAAAGCTCCATGATTTAATAATAGATGCTCTGGGCAGGAAAACCAGTTTCTTTGTGTTAAGCTACAATGTTGCTAGTGACAGTATCTTTCTAAGCACCATGAGGCTAATCTGCTACAGGCAATTTGAAGTTGTTTAAGAGAAAGCAAATTAGGAAAGCAGGCCTTGACTGTCCAAGAGCCAGTGGGGAGGGAAAAGGTAAATAGCTTAAGAAATTTGGAGAAGTGTTCCCTAGGACATTAATGACACACATCATGGAAGGAGGGAGGGAAAGGTAAAATGTAAACCCTAAAGATGAGCACAAACATGGATGTGAAAGGAGAGCTACTTGGGAAGAAGGAAGGGTTACAGGGACTGGAGCAGGACAAGAGTGTAGTGGGATTGTGTTGGTACATTGTATATAATTGTCCTGCCTACTAGTTTAATAAAAACACTGGTTGGCTGAAGGCAGACAGGAAGTGTGGGTGGAGCTACTAGACTAGGAAAACTCTGGGAACAGGAAGAACAGAACAGAGATGTCACAGACACACCAGAGAAGCAGATGCAGAGGACACCTATGCTTCTCTGAGAAAAAGTACTGAGCCGCATGGCTAAACAGGATAAGATTCATGGGTTAGTTTAAGGGTAAAGAGTTAGCAAGTTATATGCCTGGGCCCCATGTCAATCAGTGTACAATTAATATAAGTGTCTGTGTGTTTCAGTGAGACTATGAAACTATGGATCTGCAGGTCTGGGCCATGAGGCTAGGCTGGAAAGTCCAGGCCAGAAACCTCATACAACACAAGAGGGTGATGGAGATGTGTGATCAAAACACATATGAGCAAGCATGACTATATCTAACCAAAAACTCACCATATACAACTGAAATATTGCCAGTTAAGCACTAATATACATAATACATGCATGTTATGGAGGATCTGTGCACATTTATCGTCCATAGGTTTTGGACTGACTGGATGGATGGGAGTAGGTACATGCTCACCATTGTGACTTTGAAAAGTACTCTGTTTGGATAGTAACATTACAACCTTCTCCTCCATTATTCTTCCAGATCCCACACTCATCATTTCTTTTTTTTTTATTACATATAGTATTATTGTCTTTACTTCTGTGTTCTAGTTCAGGTGGATATTTACATTTCTGCATCCCCACATTGCATAGCCATGTTCTAGTCATTTTTGCATTTTCAAGATACTAGAGAATAGAGCTCGTACCTCCCTGGATACCACCTCTGACACCGATAGATCAAACACTATTGAGTAAGGATTCTCAGTGTCTGATATATGTCAGAGATGAGGAAAATAATAAAGCTTAGAGAATAATTTTAATGATGACATTTTCACTTTTACATGTGTCAGTTAAAATGATTACACAGCTAACTCATCAACTCAGGACGGAGCAGGAACCAGAATGGCCAGGTTCACTCAAGATGCAACCATGAAATGTTCCCCACTACCCAGAACGTCTAGTAAGTACCCTAAACCCACAAGCTTTCCCCCTGTTTGGCTGAGAAGCTCCCTTTATTATTCCTGAGTCACATATCCTGCCTCCCCCGCCCCAATACCTCAGAATTAGATCCTAACTTATCTTCCTTACTTCAGCCTCATTTGGGAGTGTGATTCTTTATTCTAACCCCATCTCCCTTCCCTCTCCAACTCACAAGACCCCCTGTTAAGCCTATAGAAACCTATCCATTATCATCAAGTTTCCCCATATTACTGTGTTTCTTTCACCTTTTTGAGGTAACAGAAATGATTACTCCAATGCACATTATTTTCTCTGCAGCTCCCAGAGGTGTTTTCTTTACCAACGCCCACCATGCCAGACCTAAAGGGAGTGGTGTTCTCTGTCCAGCTCTTCATCACAAATTCAAGAAACATCTCCCATCCACATACCCATAGTGTAAGAATATTCTATACATTTCTCTGTCTCTGTAGTTATCATTTTGATGTCTAGATTCCTTTAAAATAATTCAGTAAATTCAAAGCTATCCAAAAGAGGTTAATTAGAGGTCAAAGAAAAGAAAATGCTGTCAATTGTGGAATCTGGAAAAACATGTATGGAAGCTTATCTTGCTATTCATTCTAATTATGTGCATATTTATGTAAAATAAATGAATAGCTTAAGAAAAATAAAGTTACCACATAGATAAGGTCAAGCCTCATACTAAATCCAACAGTAAATGCTGTTGCATCTTGTTTTTAGAATACATAGCTTCACTTTTAAAAATATATTTTGTACTTATTACTTGAGAAATTAATAAAAGCATATGATGTCTTTGATTATATCCACCCCCAATCTCACTTTACCATCTCCTTCACTAAGTCTCTCCTCCAATCATATATACTCATTTCTTAACCCACCTAAGTTCAATTAGTGCTGCCAGACTGTTAATAGATTGTTAGCAATTGTTAATAGATTCTGAGCTATGAGAAGGACCACATATCAGACTGGAACTTTGTGCAAGTCTTATATACACAGCCACAGTTCCTGGGAGGTCTAATTGTCAACCACAACGTCACTGTTTCACAACAATGCCTCTTCTATGAAGACATCTAGCTTTACTGTTTTCACTTTTACTGTTCTAAACAAAGCTACTGTTTCCCTCTACTGTACCCAGAGGATTTTAGGATCACCCTCACTACATCTACATTTTCACTTATGTCCACTCCACACTAAATGCAGTCAAATTAAGTTACTCTGCTGCTCCAAAATCCTTATTTCCTATTTTTCACAAAGTAAAATTCAAATTTGTTATTTGGCTTTTAAGATCCTATATTAAATACCTTCCTCCTTTCTGAATTTTTTTTTTTATATTTTTCCCTTTCCATTCTCTCTGATCCTGCTACACAAACATCCCTGTATCTCCCCCAAATGGCAAATCTGTGCTTGCTTAGAGATCTTTGAACTTCCTCTCAGAAAACTTGCTCCCATTGGCTAAGGGTCCTACTTCCTTGCCTCTACTTAAATGTCTGATGAACAGAGAAGCACGGAGCTACTATCACGCTGGGCGTGCTCCTTCTCATGTCTGCTTCTCACCAGGAACTTCATCCTAAAGAGGGATGTTGTTTCATCTGTTTCCCTTGAATGGATGGCAGGTTCCTTTGGGACAAAGCCATTGCCACATTTTTGTTTACTGTGGAATTTCTATCGGCTACAATAGTGTGGGTGTTGAGAAACACTGAAAGATGAGTCAGAAAGTCATAGTGCCCTTTCCATTCTGAATTCAGTTTTGAATTTTGAATCCCATTCTGGATTCAAAAATTTCAGATCATCTTAGATCTCCACCCAGAAGTTCCATGCGCCTCTTCTCTGAAATAGTATTAACTCACCATGGCAGAATGAAGACGTAACGACTAGTTGGTTCACTTATGCGTGGAAATAAGATTAGCACAAAGCAGACACATGATTTCAAATGAGATATGGACAGAAACCATGGGTAGAGCTAGCCTCTGGGCATAGGATGCACTTTTTCCTGCCTAAGAAGGAGGAAAGCTGGTGTGAACAGAGGCAGAGGGACACCCCCATGTTGTTTTCCTAATGTATTAATAAAACCAAGTCCACCTAAGGAGACATACTAGGAAAGTAGCAGATCATTTCCTGTCACAGTAGCTGTAATGATGGTGACAATAATGGGGATAATAATAGGGCTCTCCATTCCCAAGTCTCCTCTAAGCCTATCAACAACAAATTATACTTTGGAAGGAAGACACAACAGACACTTTTACTTTCTTCCATGTCCAATAGGGTTTTTATGGGTTGTGTTCTTATCCACTGCATAAAGAAATGCACAGAGAAGGAACTGAGCGTATACTGCCCTAAAGGGCATGGTGTTGCTTTCTAAGAAGGCCATGGCTATCTGTCAGCATGGTGACAATATGTTCCTATAATAGGGCTTGAATGAGCACATTGTTATTAAGTGTATTAATTTAAACGTGATTTACCTCCTCTGTGATGGTCTGAATGAGAAATGTGTTCTATAGTCTCAAGCACTTGAATGCTTGGACGTCCCTTAGTGACATTATTAGGATATGCCTTGGAGAGGTAGCTCTGTTGGATAGTGTCTCTCTGGATGTGGGCTTTGGGAGTTTAAAAATTAATGCCATTTCCAGCTTGTTCTCTTTTCTTCATACCAGGGTTTCAAGAAGTGAGCCTTCACCCATCTGTGCCCACCATCACGTCTGCCATTTGCTGCCGTGTCTTTCGGCCATAACAAATTTTTAACCTTCTGAAAATGTAAGCTCAAATAAACTCCCCTTTTTAGTAGTGGTCATGGTGTTTTGTTTTGTTTTGTTCTTTTTCTATTCTTATCCCTTTTTTTGGTGGGGGGGAGGTGAGACAAGATATTACTGTGTAGAACTCACTCTGTAGACCAGGGTGACCTGGAATTCATAGAGATCAATTTGCTTCTGCCTCCTGAGTGCTAGAGTTTAAGGTGTTCACCACCACTGCCCACAGGTCATGATATTTTGTTTCAAAAATTTAAAAAGTAACTGATACATTCTCTGTCTGTCCTTCAGTATCTTGCCTAAAAAACAAAGATGCTTTATCTCCATGACTAAGCAGAGTAAGATAAGCATTTTAGCCATCCAATGGAGATGGGTGGGGTAAAACAAAACAAAACAATAAAACCTCAAATTGTGTCTTATTGAAATGGGCTCTTGAGCTACTAGATAAGTTATTAGGATATTTAATGCCTATAAAATTTTCCCTATGAGTAAAGGCTTAGCTAATATTAACTATTCTGTTTTCTTCAGTGTGGTTTATGTCATTCTAGATGATATATATTCCTTTCATGCAAGTAGTGTGGACCATATCTCTTTGGAATGATGATAAATAGAAAGAATAATTGGTAACTATTATTTCAGGGTTCTAATGCAATGAATAAAAAATGATCATGTTATTATATTTTCATTAAAATATAAAGGCTTATGTGACCCATATGATCTCTTCTGATGACTCTCTGCCAGCTATCCAATAAAGAACAATGGGGACATTTGCTGTAACAAGTTATCATTGCAGAGTTATTTTTATATTGCCTTTTAATGAAGGCTTGAAGTATTTGGGGGAGAGAGAAGAGAGGCAGGTGTAAACTACAATCCACATATGACTCCAATCTGCAATTGAACAGCTATTGGGTTAAGATGCTCTTATTTTGACAATAAGGAGAACAAGACACTAGACTCAAGAGTGCCGCTTGCGAATTCTACAACAGAGTCCTTCCTATTCACTTTATCTTGAACGATTTGAACAAAGACTATCGTGACATGCAAATCTAATCGGCCAGTGCCACTACAGATGGCAAAGCAGCGTATAGTACTCAGCGTCCACTGGAGAATTCAAAGGAGCAAGGCACCCTGGATTGTTACTAAAACAAACTGTAATGGAAGTTGAATGTAGAATCGTGTTTATTAAAATATGGAAGAATGTGAATGGCAAAATTATTTCCATGCAGTGCTTATTGCTTACTCATTTAGGTCCTTTGCCAGGAGGCACAGACATTTAAAAACATTTGCTACATATCATTTTCCAGTAGCTCAACAATGTTCACCTATCGGAGGAAAGAGAGACAGAAGAACAAGGTGACAATGGTATGTTCATACATACATACACACACACACACACACACACACACACACACACACACACACACACACACACACACAAGGGTAAGCACTGCAGTCCCATAGGGGAGATTTCAGTGAAAAAAGGAACATGTCCTACTCAAATGAGATCATGACCTGAAAGCAGGAAAAAGGGATGTAGATTAAAATTTCAATGGATGCTGAAGTTCTGGGCACTAGGATAGATATGAGGAAATGGTGAGAGAAGATACTGTAGAAACAAAAAGATGGGTTATGGAAACATTAACTTATATTACAGCAACATGACTTCATCACATAGGCATGAGGAAGGGACACAGAGATTAGGCCGGGAAGCACCCTACTTATATATGCACTGCATGTCAGTCACCCAGGCAGGGACATGGAGAATAAATGGGACAAGAGAAATGAAGAATGGATGTGAGAATCACACATTTAATAATGGCCAGAGATTCAAGTGTACTCAGCATCCCCGTGTCCACTCTAGAATTGAAGAACCAAAAGGAAGAGAGAAAAATCCATGAAGACCTAGGACAAGGTGATCAGAGAGCTCTACGGGAAACTGTAAGAGCCCTGGGCCAGGAAAGGCATTGAAATAGGGCTTTACAAAAGAAGTGATTTCCGGTATTGAATGCAACCCAGAGATCCATTAAGATGAGGACTTTAAAATGATCCTTGAAAATTCACAGGGACACTGATTTCTAGTCCTAATGGATACACGTTTAGTAGAAGGGCTGAGGTAGAAGATAAATTGGAGCATATTCCAAAATATAAATGAAAGATGGATACGTGTAGCATGTATGAACTGGAAAAGCTTGGTAGGGAAGGAAAGAATCGGAGCAGTAACTAAAGGAATAGATGTGATTTGATTCAGTTTATAGGGAAGGAAGGGTGGAGAGGGTGCATGAGAGTAGAATTCAGTGCCCTGGGGACTGGGAAGATAATGGATTCCATTGGTAGAATGGTTAACACTGATTTTAAGTAGGAGGGTGTGTATCTCATCTTCAAAGTATGCAGAGAAAACCTGAAATGTGTGGCTAAACTGGTGGGTGGGATGTCAAGAGCACCAAAGGTGAATAGCTCTTCAACAAGATCTTGTGATGGTAGCTATATCTAAGTCCCATATTTCTTATTCTATTCTTTTCTTTTTCTTTTTCCAGATAAGATTTTTCTGTGTGGAACTCTTTCTGTAAGCCAGGCAGGCCTTGAACTCACAGAGACCGGCCTGCCTCTGCTTCCATGGGATTAAAGGCATTCACCTCCACCAACAGGCTCTTCATCTACTTCTTAATTTACATGAGGCATTCACTAAAAGGTGATCTGAGAGCTCCATTTACAGAGAGCAACCTTGGAGCCCACCTCCTGCTGGTGCTGTCACAGGAAAGAAAGCAGCATCCTCAGGTAACCAGATCTTCACGTGGGAGGTAGGATCTCCGAAACACAGGTCTCTGTCTTGTTTCCTCCTGTGGCCCAGGTTTGACATAGAAGGAAGTGATGTCAGGCACTGGGAAGCCAATATGGCACCATATCGAGACAGCTAATCTTGATCAGCCTGCCTTTGTCACGTGACACATACACATCCTCATTGCCAGGAGGGTCAATGTTGTGGATGAAAGTGTCCCTGGAAGATGCAAAGATGTGGCAAACACATTCATTCCACCAGTTGTCTGAAGCTGATGGTCCATTCTTCCTACCTTCCTTCCCTTGTGGATGGTGTTTTTATAGGTCATCTGTAGACTGAGCCACTGGAAGCAGAGTCTTCCCTCTCCCAAACCCCAGTTTTTAATTTATTTTAAACCATCTTAATCCAAAATTCAGACTTAGAAGCTTGCTTTTAAACCATGCTGGAGAATATAATATGTGAAAAAAAAATCCTGGGAGACAATAAGATTATAGAGGTTTTAGCAGTATAAACATGGTCCTATCCTACAGTAGACATTCAACTAGCATGCTACGCTCTATATTATATTTTGAAGGGGCACTTTGCAGATATGCTATACAAATTATCCATATTCAGAAGACTGTAGAATCCCAATTACCTGCATCATGAAAACAGATGGAGAGGTTTGGTAGCATTAGCTTTGGAAAGGCAACAGGAAACAAAGCTACTAGAAGCAGAGTGAGGTACTCAGTGCATGTGTTCTATGCAGGAAAACTTGGATGCAACAAAGAGGTTGATTTTAAGAAAAAGCAATTCTCATTTGTGGAGTTGTGCGAAATGCACAGTCTCTAAAGGGGTCTCCTGCATGAAAGAAGAACACATTCCTTTCGACTCTTAGGATTCTGCAATGTTTAAGCACCCTTTATGTGTTCGAGATGAGACACAGAGCTCATGAGTATCTGATGACATGTCAAATGCATTGACACAGAAATTAAATTATTGTTTCAGGTTTGTGCCATAGTGATTTGGCATGACGATTTGAAAATCGTCTTGCCCATGTCAACAGTTAGTTTGTTAATTTACTACTTAGAATAATGCATTCCAGCCCATGGTAGGGGTGTTTGGTAAGGGCGGCAGGAAGATCTGCAGAAATCAGATTTTGACAAAATTTTAAAAATTGCTATTGAAGAAACCCATATAGCAGGCACAGAGGTGGGAAGGGTAGAGGCACATGTAGGAGTCAAGAGATAAGGAAACTTGAGAAAATAGGTGACTGTGTGATAGAGCTATCAATAGCTAACTAACCTTCTCACTGAGAGGAAATAATAAGGAAATGGAGATGTCAGGATATAGAGACTCTAGGTACCCAGGAAAAGCCATCCATGGGCACAGAATTTTCCATTAGAATTGCTAAGAGACCTGCAGATGTGTGCTTCCAACTGAGAAGATAAATGATTATAACCCACCTATAAATGCATCTAGATTAAGTACAAACATGGAGATTCATGTCATAGACAGGAAGATGTTTTAAGAAGGAGAACTTTGGGAAGAAATTGAACCCCGGGCTGGAATCTCATGAAGACTATGTCCGCTGAACACCTACTTTTACCTCAAACTCTGTACTTCCATCTTTGTGTACGACCTAAATGTTGTTGCAGACACAAATTGTCATTCAAACAATATGAATTGGCTTACTTTTTGTTATAATTAATGTGTCTAGCTAGACAGGAAGGACCACCTTGATTTAAATGGCTATCAAGATTCCACTGCTGGTACCTCATGGATAGAGGTAAGAAGCTGTTGACAACATAGGTATGGAACAAAAAAACAATACAAATTGATCAGACCAGAATCCATACTTTTCTAGTATACTTCCATGATTCCTTAGACTCATCCAAACCACAGAAAGCTACAAGAACCAAGAAAGTGACCAATCCCACAACACCATGAAAATCTTCATGTTCTGCTCTGCCGAGTATTGGCTTTGTAACACGGGGCAACCTGATCTCTCCACTGTTATTTTGGCCTATCAATGAGAAGCACCAGCCTCATTATGCAATGACAACCAAGATTCGGAGCAGGATTTGACATGGAACAATTTTTTTAATCTACTGAATTGAGGCTGCCACAAGTTTTAGATTGTCCCCTAAAGTAGACAGGAATCCTTATTGCCCCCTCCATTTGTCCCAACAACAGAAAGATGTATCTCTGCTTAGTCTCACATGCATAAACCAGCCCACTCTGAGTTTTAGCTTAGGAGGTGCCTCTTAGCAACACAAGCACAGATCCCAACTGTAGCCATTTCCTTCTCTTGAGTGGTTGCTCCATATCTCTTACGTTCCTTCCAGATGTAATCATCTGAGATTGCGAGTATCTCATTCAAGGAGCAATGCTCAACCATGGGAAAAAGTCATCCTAAATAACCTGTTATTTATTAGTCAGAGAATCTAGGGGCAAAGAACAGGGAAGTATCTTTGTTTTATTGCTGGTGGCCAGTGTTTTCTAATCTACACTTGCACATTAGTTATGCAAATTGAAGACAGAATATGTGTTATTTTTAGGACTTGTAGGTGCCTTGGTCCTAGAGTGTCACAGAATAGAAATATGGCGCTTCGGAATTTAGTTTTTATACTTTGGTATTGGAGTCACCTGGAAGGCTTGGTAAAGATAGATTGTTAGGCCTCATACATAGAACTTCTAACTCTATAGGTCTCTGGTGAGGCCCAACATATTATACTTCTAAAAAATTAGTAGGTGTTGTCCCACATCCTGGCCCAGGGAGCAAGTCCCTTAAGATCAAAGTCTTCCGACGTGTTGATTTAGTTAATTATGATCAGAGTTCTGTTAGGGAGACATTATATTCATCTTCAGGATAGAAAGCAAAGGCACACAAGAGTTTTAATACTTGTCTTCAGCTTCTAACCCACACATTCTAGTCTGAGATTTTATTCTTCTTACTCAAAGTCCCATGCCCTTCACATAGTTATTTGGGGTCATGTTAATGACCTATATTTATAACCCAGTGAAGAAAAGCAGTTAATGGAGTTAATGGCACATCACTAATTCCATCTCTATACTAATGACAATACCTAAGGAAAATGCTACACTTTCAAGCAAAAGAGTTATTAGATTTTTGTACCGGGAAAAAATGTGAACAATAGATGTGCTGTCTCTCTAAAAGAATTGCGTGTTGAAGACCTGGTTCCCTAGTACAATATTCAGAGATAGGCTTAGAAAAGTAATTGGTCCATGGAGGAACTGACTTCTAGTATAATACCCACTGATGGCTTCATAAATGAGGGTACTATTGGGGGTGGTACAAACTGTGCAAGGTGGAAGTTGGTGGAAGAAAATGGGCAGATGGTAATAAGCCAACTCAATGGGTACATCTTGCTGTTGGCCTTCCTACCTTCCTCTCTGTTTCTTGGTAGCCTTGAGCAGTTGTCCACAATCATGTTCTTCCACTGTGTTTCTACCTTGCTACAGACCTCGGAGCAACAGATCCAGGATGCCACAAATTGAAATCTATGAACCCATGAGCCAAGGAAACTCTTCAGTCTTAGTTAGGGTTCCCATTGCTATAAACAGACAACATGACCACAGCAACTCTTATAAAGGAAAAGGTTTAATTGGGGTGGATTGCTTATTATAGTTCAGAGGTTCAGTCCATTACTATCATGGTGGGGAGCATGGCAGTAAGCACTCAGAAAGATGCTGGAGAAGGAGCTGCGAGTTTTATGTTTTGCACGCAACAGAAGGGGTCTGCGACACTGGAAAGTATCTTGAGCACATATGAGACCTCAAAGCCTGCTTCCACAGTGACACACTTCCTCCATCAAGGCTGTATCTGCTCCACCAAGGCCACACCTCCCAATAGTGTCATTCCCTTCAGAGGCCATTTTCTTTCAAACCACCCCATCTTCCCTCCTTTAAGTTGCTTTTTGCCACAGTGACAAAAAATAATATAAAAAAATTAATGACTAACATAGGACATTCAAAGCTTTTTCAATGGATTTATTCAGTACACTTTTCTATAAAAATGTGCGTGGTCCAAACTTGAGGAGAACATTACAGCATTAACAACTGCCTTAGAAGATTAATCCCATTTCCTGTAGCTAATGCTGCCTTTTAAGTCTTTAGCTACTTTATACCTCTCCCTTGGGTTAACACCTAAAGTTATATTAAAATGTTATTAAGTTATTCCTAGATAAAAACTAGTTTCTCTGTATAATTTTCTTTTGCAAAATCAATTTCTTCATTTCATTCCTTTAAAAGTTTAAGAAAAGAAAAACTATGAAATAACCTTTAAGAGTTTCTCGCTATCTTTCAAAACTATTTTATAGTTAAATATCAGACCCAATTTTTTACAACTTTGTAAAAAAAAATCCACTATGTTCCATATTCAAATTTTATATGCATAGTTTACAAATAAGAGCACCATGATTCTAAGAACCTGCAATTGATTTTTAAGAGATCTGGGTAGGAGTAAAAGCTACAAAAGTCTTTTAACTTAAGTTCAAAAAGGTTCAATTAAGCTTTGTGTTTTGTTTTTCTTTGATTTGTTTTAAACTGGATCTGACCAGAAAGCCTCCTCCCTGAGTACTACCTTTCACAATACCAGAAATTGTCATTCAAGCTTCCAAGGAAGGGATGTAACCAATTTTTTATCCAGCTATGATACCTGTGAGCCACAAGGACCAACATGATCCAAGACCAGAGACATGGCCAAATACTCAGGGCTAGGGAAGTCATGGATATTGGAGAAGAATCTGCAACTGCCATTTTATTATACTAATATAAGTAAACTTACACATTTACACATCCCTAACTACATTCTAAATATTTGTCCATTTATCCACAAATAAGTGTAGTTCTCATACATTACTTTGCAACAGAAGGAAATCATTACAGAAAACTAGATAAAATATGTAGAGAACAATTGACCAAGTGATGCCCAGTCTCAATTGATGCATCTACAACAATGACTGCACTTAAGGCATTTTAAAAGAGGGCCTGGAAAGATTGTAACAGGAAGTGTTCTGCAAGATTGCATGCCCTAGAATGTCAGAGAAACTACACCCATGAAGTCTCACCGATATGGCTACCTTGGTGTGACCTGCACAAGAACAACACCGGTGGACATGCTAATAGGGAAAGGGGAAGTCTCATGGCACCTCAACATTAGGAAAAGAATGACAGGCAACTAAGGAACAGTAAGGGCAGGAGAGTCATCTCCAAAGAACAGCTGCTGAACTAGTTACAAGTGGCCAGCCCCGAAATCATATACACATAAGGAACGGTATACATACTGAGGAGGTTGTATTTATGTCATTAGGAAAAATATACATTCATAAATACTCATAGATAGAAGATAGATAAATAGATATGAAAGAGAGATTATACATATAGATAGATGATTGATAGATATGATAGAGAGATTATACATATAGATAGATGATAAGTAGGTAGATAGATTATACATATAGATAGATGATAGGTAGGTAGATAGATTATACATATAGATAGACGATAGGTAGCTAGGTAAATACATATATAGATGATAGATATTACATAATAGAGAGATTATATATAGATGATAGGTAGATAGATAAATACGATAGAAAGATTATACATATAGATAGATTATAGGTAGGTAGATAGATAGATACATAGATAGATAGATGATAAATAGATATGATATCAGCCAGAATATGGATGAGTTCCCTCTTCTATGAATGTGTGCTTGTAAGGCCTGTAGTAAGTTAAATGAAGAGAAAAATTATACCTTAGATGAATTTTTTTCATGTACTACATACATATATATAATAAAGTTTGATTTATGAATTAAGAATAAGAAATCAATAATAATTAACTACTTGGTTTTCTATAGCTGTGAAAAGACACCATGACCATAGAAACTCTTACAAAATAAAACATTTAACTGGGACTTGTTTAGAGTTTCAGAGGTTTACTCTATTATCATCATGGTGGGAAGTATGGTGACATGCCGGCAGACATGGTGCTGGAGTGGGAGCTGAGAGCTCTACATCCAGATCTTCAGGCAGACAAAGAAAAAGAGCCACTGGGCCTGGCTTGGGCTTTTTGGAATCTCAAAGCCCACCCCTTGTAACACACTTCCTCTATCAAAACTATAACTCTTATTTCATTCAAATTGGGCCACTTCCTGGTGACCAAATATTCAAATCCTTGAGCCTAGAAGCCATTCTCATTCAAATCACCATTATATTGATATAATGTGTCAATATATTATAATAAAATTAGATGAATGGGCTACGCCATTCAAAATACCTTATCATTTCATATTCACCTTTGCTCCTGTGATGTGGGATTCAATATCAAAATGTTCAGGTGAAATGAAATGGTGAATGACAAGGGCATTGTTGCACAGTATTAGGAAATTACAGGCGCTGAACTTGAACATGAGCATTGTGATATCACCATAGTTAGTCTGAGAGTCAAGGAAGCTAATAAATGCTAGTGGGTAGGTTGTATATACCACATGGATACTCTGAACAAACAACAGTTCATGTCTCAAGTAGGACAGGACAATACGGCGTAAAATTTTGCCATAGTACTAGAAACAAAGTACAGTCTCTGGAGTTCTCTGTGATGTGTGAGCTTTTACTGTTACTTCAATAATTTTATTAGATCCAACATATAAACATTAATTCGGTCTAACGTTAATTTCTAACTTTTTCTTCCTTTTTTGCAGAGATTTATAATGCCAAACATCCAAGCCCAAATGTCAGACATCTGGAGTGGACCAGGACTAGCAGTGTTTACAGCACAAGATTTTTCCAGAACACTTAGTGCCCCACACTAAAGCACGCTTACATCATAATGCAGTTACAAAATGAGTTTTGAAAATATGTTTTTCTTGAGCTCAGTTGTGTAAAAGAAGATACATGTGGACAAAAGGTCCGGAAGGCCAGTGAAAAATGGCAAAGAAAACATTGCTTCAATTGAGAGCGCAGTTCATGTGCTGCCTCGTGTTGCCTTTTGCTGTTGATTCTTTTCCTCTCATTCTTTGGTCTTACAATATTGTATCCTCATTTGACCACAAATAAGAGAAAATTAGCTAAAAGTTGGAAAGAAATATTATCATAAGACCCTTGTAAGACATGCTATAGCCTGTAGGGAAACACCACCAACCCACTGCTTCCACAGGCTAGAGCCTTCCTTCACACCCGGGGGATTACCACACAAGAACCATCATCAGAGACTGGGATGTTCAACTGGCCACTGCCTCTCTAAGGATATGTGACCTGAGAGTCTCCTTTCCTTTTAGAATTTCATTTTATTCAACACACAAGCAAGACCAAGGATCTTATAAGTGTGTAGACAAAAGCAGAGCCACCAAAGCCATAGCTTTGAGCCAATAATGTTCCCTCCCTACACACACACACACACACACACACACACAGAGAGAGAGAGAATCTGAATTCATACATAGCCCAGGCAGTATGGAACTTCCAAGTTCACAGCATAAGCAAACATTGGTCTGAGACTCTTGTCATCTCTGGATATAATGACATTGGCTTACTGAAAGGTTGTACCTCTTAAGACACCATAATTTCATAGTCTAGTACAAACTGTGTTCACAGGTGGGGAAGAAAGTGTAATATTCAAAGAAAACTAAATGGAGCAGGACCAGAAAAAAAAAAAAAAAACAGAGAGAGAAGAAATCATACGCAAAGAATATGCCTAAAGATTGCAATTTTAGATTGAAATGTTTAAATATTCAAGGAGATAAAGAACAGAAAAAATAATATTATACCAATAAATTATTCAAAAAAGAAAGGATAGGCAGTTAAAAAAAAAACCAAGTAGAAATTCTTGAAATAAAAATTAGACTAGGCACAGCTAAAGAGAGAATATGTAAATATATATATCAAAGGAAATCACACAGAATGCAAGTGAAATAGTTAATGGAAGCTTCAAATGATGGGAAAAAAATACTCCTGAGAACTTTTATGGGTCTTAAATTACAGAATGAGGTATTCTAAAATATACCTAATAAGTTCCAAAGGATGGCAAAAGAGAAAGCGGTGAAATAATTGTATTTAGATCATTTGCTTCAATAAATAAGAGTGAGCAGTCTAAAGGGATTGTCAAATACTGAACAGAATAAATGAAGATGAGTCCTCACATACTGGTGCCTACTACTCAACCAAAATTACAGTGGGACTTAGCAGAACACCTGAAAAACTACCAGGAAAAGAGAGACCGTGCCAAGCAAACGCAATCACACCAGCATCTGGGTCCTTATTGGCTACAGGGAGCCTCTCCTCCCCAAACCAGCGCACAGCAATGAAGATAAAAGCCAGGGATGTCTCAAAGGGAGGCAGGCTACTGCTAACATATCCTCATAATAGAATACTGAGGTGTACATGTTGTCAAGATAGGAACTGAACCCCGAGAATGCAAAAAACAATGAGGCAATTGTGAGCAACTAAATTAATCTAAAGAAAATGTGAATTTAATACCAGACTGGAATTATAGAAATGATTGTGGTATGTCATAGTCTTTCTATAATTTATTTTATAGTTTTTTTATAAAATAATTAAAAGGATAAAACAGCCACTGAACATTTGTAAATAGGTACTATGTTCTAAGCATAGCATAAACATATTTTTACGAATTTTCTGTTAACTTTTTCTAAGAAACATTGACTTTTTCTCTAATTTTGTAAATGAAGCAAAAGAGGCATTGAGCAATGAGCTTTTCCCAAGGTCCTAGAGTAGTAGTAGTAGCAGTAATAATAATAATAGCAATAATAATGTATTTGTGAGTTCTAGAAAAAGTTAAAACCCAGTTTTTTAGCCTATGAAAGGAAATTACAAATATTGCCTCTGGCCATTCATAGTGGTTATGTGAAAATAAAATACTACTAATATGTGTTATAGTGTATTTAGAGTAATAAAATATTATACAGCTCAAAATTATCATAAAAGTAAAATAGAATATGTATGCCAAGCTGTAGAAAGAGAATTTTGCCTGTTGCTAATAGATGATAATGCTTTTTGAGTCACTCATTCAACTGTATTTTAATATGGCTTCAGTAAGTAACTTTAATCTATAAAATGTCTTTGTGTGACTATTTATTTCCGACCCATCTTACCTCAAAAAAGCTAATGGGATATATATAAACTTGTATCTGAGGACTCATCTTTTATATAGACTTTATATTTAGTTTCCAAATATACATATACTCTATGAAAGCTACTTGCTATTAATTTAAAGTATAACTTCATTTCACACATTCTCCATAACCAGTCCCATCTTTTAACACATTTCAAAAGCAGGGAAAGTTCCTATTGTCTCTTTTGTAAAATGAAAATGGCCAGTTTTCAAAGCACTGTGGCATGGTTCCAGCGAGTGATGCGCTAACGTGGTTTTAAAGCAGTAACTGCTTCGGTTTCGAGGGCCTCATCAGGAAGCTGACCTCACCAGGCTGTGGATAACATGTTAGATTTGACATTTACTTGATTTCCATAAGTAAATGGAACCTGAGACTCACTGCACGTTAATCACATAGTTTAGTGAGTCTTGTATTTAACTTGAATAAGCAATACATTCTCAAATAAGAATTAGATGGGGGAAGACGGGCCAGAATTTGGTAGAGACATTGGTGGGTACTCACTTCTTTTGGCTCCCATAGTGAATAGAGATTTTAAGCCTATAGAAATTGAGAGCAGATGTGGATAATGACATAATTTGATGTTTATGAATGCAGGTTTTCTTGGAAGATTGAGGAATTATCATGAAAACTATTCATTGAACCTCAAAAAAATCAATAAATATTAATATCGGAATATCAGAATGCAAATGTTTTCACTATAATTTAAAATGTGAAGAGTGTTTACCCATTTATGCCTCTGAACAATTCAGGGTGCCCTGAATACTCAGTGACTGTGTGTCACTGCATAATTCAAACCACTTTTTCTGAACTGCTTAGAATTCTTAGCCAATCAGTAAGGATACATCTGAAAAAGAGAAAGATGCACATGGTCCGCTGCCTCCTATTGCTTAGAAAACTGGGGTGCAATCAGGAAACGGGCTCAAACATTTAAGCACCATCTGACATCAGGTAACTTTCTCAGACATGAGTTATGTTTTTCAAATCTATAAATGACAGGAAAGGTACCACCCTCCAAGGGTTATTTGACGACAGAGTGAAAACAGAACCTAGTATACATTATCGACAGTTTTAAACAGGATTTTGAATTGAAGGTCCTCTCCAAAGTAGTAACCATTAATAACATTACTTAAGAGTTCTCTTTTGAAAGATGTGGATCTGATGACATCTTTCTTATGAAAATGAAGTGACAGGGCCAAACATATTTACCCCCCTCTCTTTCAAGGTATAATAGCTGTTCGTATAGGAGATTATGAAAAACTTCTCTATATACCAAACTACTATGGGACATTTATTCAATCCTTAGTGCTGTGAGTGCTGAACAGTTGATTGGATTAGTGAAGTGGGATGACTAAGAAATGTCTCCTGTAGACTCGGGTATTTGAATATTGAATCCCCAGTTGGTGTCACTGTTAGATAACTGTCTTTAGCTGGAGTCGTGCTGAGAAAAGACACCACTGGGGGTGGGGTCTGAGGGCTCACAGTCATTTGCCATCTGTTCTCTGTGGTTCATGTTTGAGCTAGAAGCTATGGTTCTTAGCTCCTGGCACCTGCTGAGATGTCTCCCCCTTGCTTGTGGCTATGCCTCCCTCCCAGGATGGATTCTTATTCCCCTAGAACCCTAAGTGGAAATAATTTCTGTTTTCCATAAGTTGCTTTTTATCACAGAAAAAAAAAAAACTGATACAATCACTGATTTATTAAACCAGTAAAAATGGATTACCCATGTCTCTTCTCTTCTGTTTGTTCCTTTATTTTTTTGGTTTTGGTTTTCAAGACAGTGTTTCTCTGTGGAGCCCTGGCTGTCCTGGAACTGGTTCTGATCAGGCTGGCCTCCAACTTACAGAGATCTGCCCCGCTTCTGCCTCCTGAGTATTGGAATTAAAGACATGTGCACCACTGCCCAGCCCATTACATTCTTATAAAGCCTTCCTTGACCTGTCCTGGAATTGGAGAATAAATTGTTTAACAAAAGATCATATGTTTAATGTGCGCGATCAGTGCTGGAAACTTTTCAATTATCATGCAATCACCTTCTCTAGGCTCTGTGATGCCTCAGGCAGCCTGAGAGAGGATCCAGCTTTGCTATGTTCACCAACTCACCAGCTCTGTGTGGCTTTCAAACACTGGCATTTTACCTAAGATTCCATTTAGACCAAGGGATGCCATGCTCCTTTCAACTGTTACCTTCACAGAACCTAGAATCATGTGGAAAGACAGGCTCAGTGAGGAATTGTCTAAGTGAACTTGGCCTGTGGGCACATCTGTGAGGGCTACAGTATGTGTTAATTGATGTGAAAAGATCCAACCTAAAAGCAGACCCTACCATTTCCTGGTTTTATGTCCTGAATTGTATAAAAGACAAAAAAAGTAATCCGAGCATGGGCATGTACGCATCCATTCTCTCTCTAAGCTTTTGACTGCGGATGTGAGTAGTTGCAAGTTCCTGCTTTGAAGTCCCAATGCCTGGAACTGTGAGCTCAACAGACTCATTTTCCCTTAAAGTTGTTTGCTTAGGGTATTTTCACAGTAACAGGAAACAAAACCTAGACAAAAAGTTTGGTTATTGCAGAGGTACCTAACTTGACCGATGTGGGGAGGGAGCAGCAGGGTGGGGCGGATGGGGGGGTGGGGGTGGGGAGGAACCTCAGCTGCACAGTGGAAGGCTTTCTCAAGACAACCATTCCACCTTCCTCACTACGGAGGTGATAAAGCCGGAAACCAGAGACCATAGCACCTAAGATCTCTCAGCAGTCAGCCCTTGAATCAAGAGTGTCACCAAGTTCTCTGGACTCTTGATTGACATTGTTTCTCCCTGCATCACCGTCATGTACCACACCTCATGTCAGACACCAAGCTACACATTCTACCTGCACATTTTCTAAAACCAGAGAACTCTCTTAGCAGTGACGCTCAACCTTCCTAATGCCAGGACCCTTCAATACAGATCCTTATGCTGTGGTGACCACCATAAAATTATTTTCATCGCTGTTATAAATTGTAACATAATATCTGACTTTTCCAGTGGTCTTGGGTGACCCCTATGAAAAGGTGGTTTGACCCCCAAAGAGATTGCAACCCACAGGTTGAGAACCACCACTCTAAAGATTCGCCCCATTTGATGATGAAGCTCAAGAATGTTAAGCAATTCAATCAAGCTATACATTCAATTCCAATTCAACACCAAAATCCTGCCTCTACGTTTAAATTAAAGCGGTGGAGGGGGTGGTTCTTATTGACCATCAAAGCACCAGACCATCACAAAGCCTAGGGACAAATGAGTGAGCATTATACAGCTAGTGGCCAGATTTTATAGTTAAAAGTGCTATTCTCTTTATACATCTTTTATCAAAACTGAGGCACAATGAATATTCATACTGAATTCACATTGAACTAAATTCATATTGAATTCCCATTGGATTCATAATGAATAAGAACATTCAATAAAAATGAAGTCTCTATTTCAGAAGCATCTTCAACTCTTTCTGGGCTTTGGTCACTTGTAACTTTTATGTTGATAATTTTATTGGGATAAGCTTGTGGATTTTCTGCTCTTTGATATATCATGTTGTTTATATATATATCAATTTATTTTCTGGCTCAGGAGGTTTAATACTTACATTGCAGATAAAGTCTCGTGTGTGTGTGTGTGTGTGTGTGTGTGTGTGTGTGTGTGTGTGTGTGTGCAAAGATGATTTCCCACTATCATTTTTACCTTGCAGGATTCACGTTTAAATCAGTTTTCTTCAAACAGGGATAAGTAAGGTTCTTCTCAGCATAATTGTAACATCATTTTATTTTCGGCCTACTTTTGCAAAGATTATAAATCTGTATCTCAGTTATTCAGAGCATCATGGTAAAGCATACATATATATATATTTAAATCTACCAATAGCACTACTGAGGACAGATCTTATAGGCCCAAAGATAATAATGCCAGCTCAAGTTCTTTACATCAATTAAATTAAGAAAAATACATATCGTGATTTGTGGCACTTGATATATTGTTTATAAAACTGGAGATGGGGACAGGGGGCCTAGAGGGGAAGGCAGATATAACATGAAAGTGTGCAATGGGAAAAGAGAGCAGCTGGGAGACAGGAGGAGTTGGGAGCAGCTGAATGGAGAAATTAAACAAAAGTACATAAATTATGAACACAAATACTACAAAAAAACCTACCTTGTGAACTGATATTAATTTTTAAAATTCATTTTAGCAGATTCAAGGTATTTCCATAATACGTTCACACATATTTCTTCGTGTCTGTCACTTTAAAATGAACATGGCTTTCAAAAAAGTACAAGTGGCCTGTAAATAAAAATCAAAGGAAAGAGAACCAGATGGACAATAACTGTGTGCAGAGCAAGATCATCTAGTTGTCTGGGTTTGTTACAGTTTAAATTCTTTGCAAACTCCCCAGCAGTTGTCCTGAAGTTTAACATATACTTCCTTAACTAATCAAATTCATAGTCAATTAGCATAAGGCTCCACTAATTGTGAGCTTTGAACTGCACCCGGACAGCCCCTTTCTCCCAGTGTGTGCCAATGTTAGATCTCACATGTGCTCTATACACTGAGAAGACCTCCACCAACTGTGATTATTTAGAATCATTTATCATCCTAACAGGGGTAGAAGGAATACAAATTATTTTAATATTTAATTTTAGCTTTCCTGTTTTCAGTCTTTCGTCTGTCTGGAGACCGACCCAGGTTTCCCTAGAATGCCATTGCCTTTTCCCAAACATTTTTTTGTAATACAAGGGAAGGAATTGGGGTTTTTTGGTTGTTTAAAAAGTTCTTATTTGCACTTGGATTTTGAATGGTAACATCTAAGTAAAGAATTCTGTTTGCTTCTTCTTTTCCAGCATGTTATAGAGGCTTCTGGCTTATATAACTTCAGATGAGACAGTATCTGTTCACTCACAACTCTCTTCATATGGTGCCTGTTAGATTAGAAAGGAGGCATGGCTTGAGCATTGCCTTCCCCTGCTCTCCTGCATTCTGCTTGTCATTCCCGCGACACACTTCCTGGACCATTTGATGTTGTCCAACGGCCATTATATGCTCTGTACTTTCTTTCACTTTACCCTGCCATCTTGTGTTTCATGCCCACTCATTTCTATGAGTCTATTATAAAACTTACCAATCTCTTCTTACCTCAGTCTTCTGATGACCCCAATCAAGTCATCCTCCCATTGACGGTGGTCATCACAATGACAGCATTTGAGTTATATTACTTGCATCTTTCTAGTGAAGAAGTTCCTTAGCATTGATTTTTATTCCTCAGTTTCACTAGAGCTATTCACAAAGAAATCAGAGTAATTTTCTAATATTTCTAACATCTAACCATATCCGAGTTCTGAGGTGGCTCTTGAACATAGACAGATTGTTTTCATCTTATTTTATGTCTTAAAAGATCAAATTGTATGGGTCAGAAGTGACTAGAATGAATGCTATTTATGCTGCAGATGGTTGAGGATCATATTCTGCTACGGTTAAGGATGCAGGAAGAGCCCTAAGTCACTCTAGGTAGCTGACCTGTGTTTGGCATTACGTTGCTATGACCATACTCAGAACACCCATGGTTTCAAGTTCCCTTAGGATGCCCCTGAGCTTAACAGAGTTTTCTCAGGTCCCTCTTCCAAGCTCAGCTTTCAGCTTCCTTTCCTATTGTGCTTCCACGCTGTTGTCACAACCACACTGGTATACTGCTGTGACTTTATTTGGTACTTACCTGATTTTTGAGTGGTAAATGGAAATTTCCTCTCATTCTAATTTACTGTCTGTCTTCAGAGAGGTCTGTAGGCTGTGTTAGGATTTTGTGCATAGTTTGGTATGGTTCACATATACCCAGTGATCTAGTGGTGGATTTCAAACATGACAGAAGGTAGTGGCAGGTATGTATAAAAGAGCTTTATTGTCAGATGGGTGTGGTTATGATTAACAGAAAGGTTATGATTATAATAGCAGAGAAAGGAAGAAGAAAGAGAAGTAGAAAGGAAGAGAAAGGAAGGAGAAATGGGCGAGCTCCCGAGACAAAAGAAGAGAGAGGGATGCACTTGGGAACCTTACTTTACATGGGGCTTGACGTCAGAACTCAGAGGAGAGCATAGCTTTAGATGCCAACAGGCCGGGTCTCAGAACATACCACTTTTTTGTCAATTCTTTGGCCCTGTGGAAGCTCTAATAAGCTGGGTCCGGGGTGGCTTGCACTCCTAATCCAGTGTGGGGGGTTGCTTTCTTCACTCTGATCTCTTCACCTGTAGAAGTGGGGCATCTTGTTCTTTCCCAATGACAAAAGAGTGATTTTTATAGGAGATCCCTAAGAGTCGGAGCCCATCTACAGTAGTTCTCTGCTCTGTTCCCTGTCCCTGAACCACAGAAGGTGTATTTAACATCTGACCTACTCTCGTTCTTTCTCACACAGTAAAATCTACATGGAGAAGAATGCGCATATAGACATACATGCTCCTTGAATTTCCTGCTCCTGTGAGCTTCACACAGGCAGGCACACACACACACACACACACACACACACACAAAACACACCTCTTGGCTTTCAACAAGTCAATTGAGTTTTCTTCTAATACATTTTACTCACTTCTGTGACAGCTGACTTCCTCTCGTGCACATCAGTAGCCATTTTAAAAAAAAAAAAAAAAAAAAAAAAAAAAAAAAAAAAAAGGAGCCTTAGCTAAGCCGATATCCACATCTCTGCTTCTCTTCCCCGTTGCTCTTTACTTTTTTCACATATTTGGCAGATTAATTTTCCTGTATTGATAAGTCACTCATTCAAGAAAGTTCTAATTTTGAAGATTCACTTGATTTTTTATATTTTTGTTGGGGTAGAAATAACAATCCGAATTTTGTGTTCTTACTAGAAGCTAGAAGTGATTCTGATAAAATTAAATGTACCATAAATGAACACGTGCATACATGCATACATATACATATGTATGGATATATATGTGTATATATACACACAGAGAGACATAAATACATTTGTATAAACAGATCACGAATGAGGCCCAAAGAGCCCCCTTCAAACTCATTATTCTCCTGCCTTCCTGATTTCCCAAATTCTGAGATTATCGATGTGCTACCACACTTAACGTTAAATGCACGAGATTCTGATCTTTTCTGTGGGAGATTGTGCTGTTTCATTGTAAATAATTGTCCCAACCACTGGTTTAATAAAAAGCACTGATTGGCCAAAAGCAGGCAGGAAGTATGGGCGGGGCTACCAGACTAAGAAAAACTCTGAGAACAGGAAGCACAGAGCAGAATGCCAGAGAGAAGCCGGAAGAAGCAGAGGACAACCATACTGCTCTAAAGAAAGGTACCCAGCCACATGGCTGAACAGGAAGAATCATGGGTTAGATGAAGGGTAAAGAGCTAGCAAGTGATATGCCTGAGCCTTAGGCTGATCAGCCTAAAACTAATGAAAGCATCTGTGTGTCTCTGTGTCTCTGTGTGTCTGTGGGTCTGCGGGTCTGCGGGCCTAAATCTTGAGGTTAGGCCCGAAAGTACAGAACAGACACCTCTTACTACACTTTTCTGTATTTATTTCCACTTCTTACTTTAAAAGCTATGACAGGATTGTAGTACCACTGTGTTACAGCTAATTGCAGGTTTGTATTTAGCCAAACTGAAGAATACTCGTAGGAGGATGTGTCCGAGCACGTGTTTTTCCAGAGACCGATATATAAACCAGTGGTGCATGTGTAGCCCATCTGCCCTCTGCAATGCCACTAGGCATCACTAAGTTGATTGTGAATGTGAATGAAAAAGGCAGAGGAAAAGCAAGCTTCCTCTTCAGGTGAAGATTAAAAGTTACGGGATTGGTTTCCCTGTTCTGTAGGCTTCCTCAACAGAGCCACTTTACCATCTTTGTGTTTTCTTTATAAAGTTATAAGTCTCTAGAAGCTAAGAAATAAATGCTCTCTTTTTTAATTAAAACTTATTTCTTACTTTCTAGGGACTCATAACCATATGAAGAAAATCAAAAGAAGGCAAATATATCAATTGTAATTTATTTCTGATTAGATCAAACCAATTAAAGTTATATGCATGTTATATACATGGAAAATTAGAAATGTAATAAAATTATATAATTTAATTGATTATCATAAGCAAAAATACATTTTTAAAATGTAAATAATTTATAGTCCTCAAATTTTTCTCAGAACAACTCCTATGTCTTGAGCCTAACTGCACAAAGAAATTACATTAGAACTTCATTAGCAAATGGTCTCCTGTTCATCCTATTTATTTCTAATAATTTTGGCAATATTTAAAATCAGACTTAGGCTCTGGATGTATAGTCAGTTTATGTAACTTTTTATTTGATGAAATAGCTCTCAAACATGCAATGTACTTGGAAACTTCCCAAACCAATGAATACTGAGATAACCAGAGAGCCAAATCCTGCAGAGGACAGAAGCAGCAAGAACTGCCATCCTTTGTAGATATAGTGCATGACAGCACAATTGAAGGACAGTTTGACAGTCATCCCAAGCCCAAATGTATTCTTGGATACTGTTGGTATTTACGTAAAGGAGTTTGAAGAGTCACTGTGTGTTCATACATCAAACTACACCTGAATGTTTATCACATCTAAGCTCATAATTGGCAAAATATGGAAGCAATAAAAGTGTCCTTCAGTAGGTAAATGGATAAATGAGCTGTGGAGCAATGGATAATGGGATTCAGCCCTGATGGGAAATGAGCTAACATGCCATGGAAGCATAAGAGAATCTTAAATGGATATTGCTACATAGAAGAGGCTCTAAAAGGCATGCTGCTACATGAAATGGTCTTGTTTGGAAAGGTTGCCATGGCTTGATACTAACTACAAAGCATTCTGGAAAAGAGAACTATGGAGACAATAAAAAAAAAAAAAAAGATTAGTGATTTTCCACAGTAACAGGAAAGAGAGGGGGTCAGGAGGGGGGATTCAGAACAGAGAGATTTTAAAGCAGTGAAATTGTTCTATATAATGTGATGATAATGGTGGGCGTATTATCAATTAAACCAAACTCAGAGGCAACCATATCCAAACTGAAAACTACCAACCTGGTGGACTTTCCCTGAGGGGCAAATACTGTATCCATGAAAAGCAGATGGTACCAAAGGTACCACCTTGGTGGAGCTGTCAGTGAAGGCAACTGCGTGTGGAGACTGGGCGAATGGCGATCTCTGTGCTTTCTGCTCCACTGTTCTGTGAATCTGTAACTGCTCTGAAATTAAAGTATGAGACTGGAAGAGTGACAACGGCTGAGATGAAGGATCTAAATGACAGGGCAAGTAAAATGGCTGCCAGAAATGGCGCTTGTCACCAACCTGAGTTCCAGAACCCACCTCATAAAAGGAAGGGACCAGTTCTTCTGAGTTGTCCTCTGACCTCCACACAGGCATCATGACACAGCCCCTGCCACATATACACACTAAATAAATAAATAAATGTGAATATTTAAACAAAAAATCTAAATAAACACTTGGACAAGTCCTTTACCTTGCCAAAATATATGATAACAATAATAAATTTTTAAAAAATAGAAACATAGTTTGGACAGCTGAAAGCTATTTGAAGAAAACCCATGAATCCAGGAAAACATAACACACATGTGAAAAACATAACTCACATAAATAGCAAACAGCACTCATAGATACGGCTTGGGATCCAGGGAACAAGGAAAAACAGGAAAATCACATCAGATATTGAGGACTGCCAATCTCAGAGGTGAAACTCTAGCTAAGATGTGAAGTATGAGCTAATCGTAGAGTCAAGGAGCAACCCAAATGGCTCAGAAAATCTGTGTGGTGGCTTGAGAAAGAGAGAACTACAGGGCATAGAGGTCATTGCCGGGTAGCCTGGGAGTGAGGAGTTCAAATGTGAAGCAGTACACAAATAGAGAAAGTTGGGAGGCACTGCAGACTGAGGCTGTAGGGGTGGGTTGATGGATTTCATCAGATGACGGGAAAAGACAAACCAAGCATTCAGGGTTTCATGCTGTGCTAATAGAACTGAAATTTTCTCATCAGTGTCTCCAGTGCATCTTTTCCCAAGAGCCTTCTCTGGTTCTGCTTTTAAACTTGCCCGGGCCAAAATTAGATAACTGTTTGAAAAAAAAGGTTTTGCAAAACGTATCCATAAAATGTTGTCAAGGTAAACTAATCCTGGAATAAGAATTTGTTTGCCAGCCAAAACTCACTCTATATTCAAACTACAGTTTAAACATTCTGTCCAAACATGACAGATGTTGGAAATGGTTTGTGGGTCTTATTTCCACCCTTCTCCTCTTGGCTTCAATATACAGAATTTTTAACATTTATTTTCTAGCAAATGTATTTACAAAACCCTTGTAATGCAGATAGACTTTTATAAAGTTAACTAAGAATAAAATTCTTGGTCTTCAAGAAAAGAAAAAATGGTAATGTGGACACAAGCTTTTTTAAATGGTTCAAAAATACAACAGTCTGCCAGATAAAATATGCACAGCACACTACATAAACACCTGTGAACATATGCACATACATACATACATACACACTTATATATTCTCACGCATACATACACCCATGCACAAATATATACACATGCTAGTGCACATACACTCATGTATACATCCATAGATCTACAAACATGCACATAATACACACGTGTGTGTGAACTCTCACATAGCATAAAAAGAATTTTCTTTTTAGCTCTATAAATTTTACTAATGTTTAAAAAATAACTTCTGTGAAAGATCCTTTAGGATTTAGCAACTTAAAATGTCTACTTGCTCATGTTACATCAAGATGCTTTTTACATGAAATGAGTGTGAAATTGTTTCTGTGTGTTTTCATGAGAGATAAATATCTTTTTTTTGTATTCTCTTTCACAGAGATACTGATAACAACAGCCTAAATTCAATAAATACAAAGGCAATTGAGAATTAAGCTGAGCCCTAAGGCTGTCTCACCTCTTTTTACCTACTTACACATCAATAGACTGGTATTCATTTTAGAGCCCAGCACTTAGGACTATAAAGACCAAATAATGTATGCAAGTCCACAGCTAGTGCTTGACACATGGTAAATATTCAGTCAGCCAATATCATGTCAGTGTTACTATAAAATATTCCTTTCATTTGCTATCTATACTTATTTTCTAAAATAAATTCTATGTTCACTAACTATTGAAATCTTAGGAATTTAACATTAATCCCATGTGTTCTTTTATGTATTAAAATATCCTATAATGTTTATATTATTTCACATTCATTTCCATTTTTTTACATCTCATTTATTTGAGACATGTTTTGAGACAAGATCTCATTATGTATTCCAGGCTGGCGTGAACCTCATCATGTAGTACAGGCTGGCCTCCTCAAATGCAAAGTGCTTCAGCCTCTAATCAATGGAATTACAGATGGGCTACCATGCCCAGCTTTTTGTCTGTTTTTCATGTGCTACTCCTTTTAATCTTGATATTTGCTATGACTTTGAAATGTAGAAAGTCTTTTCTGTTCCAAAAACATGTGGACAGACATGGACACACACACACACACACACACACACACACACACACCTATGTATATGAGCGTTCCCTTTCCCCCCAGTAGCGAAACACCTTGCCTTGAATTCTTTAGTGCAGACTGAATTGTGAGGAAGAGAATGGAGTAGAGCCTAGATTTGTCACAAACATTGCTTCCAATGCTGTCTCATATATTGTGTGTCTCTGCTTCGTTGTTCGCTTTAGGGCTGAGTGTGCTTGCTACCTTTCAGTGGGAGCTAGATCAACAGTTCTCAACCTGTGGGTCACCCCCTAGGGTTCCCACCCCACCCCGACCCCCATGTGGAGAGTCAAACAGCCCTTCACAGGAGTCACCTAAATCCAGCAGAAAACACAGATTTATGTGATAATTCATGGCAGTGGCAAAATCATAGTTATGAAGGAGCAAAAAATAATAATTTTATGATGGGGGGGTCACTACAACGTGAGGAAGTGTATTAAATGGTTACAGCATGAGGAAGGCCGAGAATCACTAGAGACAAAAGAAACTCCAGCTACCAAACTCCAGCTACCAAACTTCCCATCTCTATTCTGATGTTGGCCACTCTAGTGTGAGCGCTGGAGGGTGGGGGTGGGGATCCCTTCCTTTCCCCAAAGCCACCAACCATCCTCAGATCCATCTCCATTTGTTATGTTGCTCCTAGTGACAAAATTCTGGACCTGGACCAAATCAACATAAAGAAGTGTTTATTTTATCTCTCTGTTTGAAAATACGCCCAAATTGGTGGGAGCATGAAGTGGCTGGTCACATTGTATCCACCGCCAGGAAGTAGAGAGAAAGAATTGTTAGTTTCCGGCTTCTTTTCTCTCCTTACCCGGAGTTTCTATTTGGTCTAGGGCTCCAGCACTTGGATGGTGGGTCTTTCCTCATAATCAAATCTCTCTGAAAAATTCTTCCAGGATACTCTAAGAGGCGTGTGTCTTCTGGGTGACTCCAAATCCAGTCAATTTTACAGTAAAGATGAAATACTATACTTGTTTCTACTAACCAATCTACCCAGTGTCTTGTGTAGTGTCATACATACATAGGAAGAAACATTTGGTGGTTTGAACAGGTATGGCCCCCAAAGACTCACCTATTTTGGCTGATAGGCCCATAGGGAGCAGAACTATTAGGAGGTGTGTCCTTGTTGGATAAAGTGTGTGTGGGGGGGGGGGCTTTGAGGTCACATATGTTCAAGCTATGCCCAATGTGGTGGCTTCACAGTTGCTTCTGCTGCCTTCTATTAACATGTAGAACTCAAACGTGGTCAAAATAGCTCAGCTGGGAGAGCGTTAAACTGAAGATGTAGAGCTCTCATCTCCTTCTCCAGCACCATGTCTGTCTGCACGCCACCATGTTTTCCACCATGCTGATAATGGACTAAACCTCTGAACTGTAAGCCAGCCCTAATCAAATGCTTTTCCTTTGTAAGAACTGTCATGTTCGTGGTCTCTTCACAGCAATAGAAAGCTTAACTAAGGACACCACCACGTCTGCTGCTGATTTAACAACCTTTAGACACTGAGTCGTCTGTACTGGGAGTTCATCAGACGCACAGCTGTGGAAGGAAGCCTAAGTTAATTTAGATTGGAGACATCATCAAAGCCAAAGCAACGATCACAGCCCTTTCTAAATCCTTAGTCTTAAGCAACTGCAGTTCTTTACAACCCCTAACTAGCCTTTCAATACTTTCCATAAAGTATTCCATATCTAGCCTCCCATTACCAAACACAGACTAACTGTATCGACATAATCCTTTCCAGTTTGGAGGTGGGGATACCTCAGGGGGCTGTGATGAAGCACTGAAACCAGAAGACAGGGAAGGGAGCCATTCTTTCAATGTTCTCTGCCATTACTTTTTGAGACAAAGTTTCTCACTAGCCTGGAGCTTGCCTACTAGGTTAGTCTGACTGGCCACCGACCTCCAAGGATCTACTTGTCTCTGCCTCTTTAGTACTAGAATTATGAATCATACCATCAGAGAGCTTTAGATAGAGAAGGAAGGGAGGGAAGGATGGAGGGGGGAGGGAGGGAAAATAAAAGCTAAGAAACTCCAAACTCCAACACTAAAACAGACACTGACTTTTAACTATTCATTATTATGTTTCTGGAGTTGCAGAGATTCCTCAGTGCCTAAGAGTACTTGCTGCTCTGGCCAAGGACTCAGGTTTAAGTCCCAACCCCCACCTGGAAGCTCATAACCTACTATAACTTCAGTTCAAAAAGATCTGATGCCTTTTCTGACTTTTGGGACACTAGATATGCACATAGTATACAAACATATATGAAGGTAAACACTTACACTAATAAAAATACAAAATAATTCAAAATACTAATTTATAAATATAAAATATTACATTTCTAAATATAAAATATTTCAAAATGTCAATGACCATAAAATGAGTTCCCAAAATAAAAAATAATTTGGATTCTGTCTATAATATGCCTTAGTTGGTTCAATTCTAAAATATTTTCAAAGCAAATGAACAAGAAGCAAGCATAAAGATGAAGTCTGGGAGTAAAAGGAGCTATCATAAATATGATTTTTCTACTCTCTAGCAAGACTTTAGGAATAAATTAATTTACATCCTTGATTTCATTAATACTACAAAGAACTCCATGATGCTCAAATGCTTGTGAAATTAGCGATTATTTACACACACATGCATATATATACATATATATTTAAACACACATATATCTATATATCTAGATATATATCCTCTATTAAGTCACAGGGTAACAAAGAGAACAGGATTTGTTAATACTTTAGTCATAGTATAAGCCTATTGCCTAGAAGATTCCACATAGTAAGTACCAAATGAAATTTTAGTAGATGAAGAACTATACAATATGTCCAGAAGTATAGCAAGTGACTCTGTCTCTGGAAATCTATGATCTACATAACAAAGGAGAAAGGCCACTATCTGTCTGGCATTGACTGCTTTCCAGTCTTCACTCATTAGATCATTTACAGCTTGGAAGAAACTCATGAAATGAGTTTTAATACAATAGTCATGGACACCACTATAGGCTCTTTAGGACAAGGAATTGAAGCACTTTGCATGGAGCCACACTGTTTTCAAGTGATACGGCCTGTACTTGACTGAACACAGCATCCATGATCTTCTTCACAATCATCTGTCTCTGAGTGAAGCACCTAGAAATGTATAACATATTAAGCTAAATTAACCATGCACAGAGGGTTGAAAACATGGCTCAGCGGGGAAGGACGTTTGTAAAAAGTGTAAGGACATAAATTCTGATTCCAGCAACCTTGTAAAAAGCTGGGTATGGGTTACATCTGTAATGCTAGCATAATGTGGGTAACAGAGACAGGAAGATTTTGAGGGCTTGCTAGCCATGAATCTAGGTTCAGTGAAAAAATTGTCTCAAAAGACTATGATGCATAGTGATAGAGTACCCAATAATCTTCCGTGGCATTGCAAGCATGATCCCAGAAGTATACATTCATAAAGGCATATGTACATACACTCCATGAATATGCACACATACACACACACACAAGTTCAAGGGTAACTGAATGAAATAGAGGTAGTAAGAATGAAATCCATGGAAAGAAAATGGACTAGACTCATGGAGGAGTTCAGATCTGAATTAATTCTTCAAGCCTGGACACAGCTAAACAGAGGTCATGTCAGGAGAAGCAATTTCAAAATTCTCATCAAAACTATTCAAAGTCAATAGAGTTCATAATGGTATTGGTTGATTAGCACCACAAATTCTATTGCTCTGAGAAACGGTTTACTCGTGGGCCACGTAGCATGAGGCATCAACCTTATGTTGGCACATAAAGAATGAAATTTGGACAATCTTAGATTCTGCCTCTTAAGACTGTCCTGAAAAAAAAAATAATTACACAGAAAATGTTCATATTCACACAGTCCTTTCCTAATCTAAATGATAATCTTCAAAATCGGAGCCTGTGTTGTACCTAATGGTGACTCCACAGAAGATCCTTCTGAGTTAATGACATGTTCTGATCCTTTCAAGGAACTATCATGGTCATTTTGCCACTTGATGAGAAAGACGGCGCCTAATTGTTCAGTGCAAAATTGACAATGACCTCTATGATGCTTTCAGCTGCACAGACTCTCTAGTTTCAGATAAAATGCAGGCTGGCCTTATTTCTTGAGCTTTCCTTCTTTGAAGCAGCTTACTGGCCTTCGGCTGCTTTGAGGCGCCCCATTCTGACGGTTAATGAAAACTTAATGGGGTTGACATAAGCAAGATGATCTGAGCCAGCCTCACTCTGAATGACTTTTTCTGTTGCCTTCTGGAATGTTGTTGGGTCATTGAACACTGTCATCGTGCTGAGGTATGGAAGGGGAACTGGCAAACAGCAAGGAGAGAGGAACACCCAGACTGAAGTCTGACAAATGGGTCCTCTGCTAAAGATGGAGCAGGGGTCAGGGTCACCAAGAAGAGAGCCAGGCTTAACAATAAAGGACCACGAGAGGCTGTTTGGAGTCATGGAAGCTTTTGCTTCCACTGCATTATCTTTCACAAAATATTTTAGATCTCAGTTGGCGGTGCAAGTTGCTCCAACGTGGAGTGTTGTCAAACCAAATACAACTTTACACTCAAGTATATTTTTTGACATATAAATGATACCTAACAATGAGAATTTAAAAGGAGGAGGTGGCTCCTGTGATGATTCATCCTTTTCAGGGTCAGAGTTTGGATACAAGGCTCAGGTTTACCTTGATTATTATCGATCTAGGCAAATCAAGTAAACCAAAACTATCTAGTTTTGACTGAGATGCATTTTGCTCTGCCTCAGGTACTCTGCTCTTTCTGTTCTTACTCTTGGTGAAATGGTACAAAGCTCAACAGTAGCATCACAAAATGTGGGTTTATGATCTGTATCAGGTAGCAAGGGAATTGTGGCTGTGGCCAGTTTGGGAGACCTGTCTGAGCTACTCATTACTCCCTCTTCATAGAGATGACTCCGGTTAAAGAATTTCTATTTAAAATAATAATAATAATAATAATAATAATAATAATAAAAATAAAAAAATTTAAAAAAATGATGTGATAGTTTTTAAGTGACTTTAAATTCTAGACAGTCAATACATTGTACCTGTGGGTACCACTTTCGTAAAGTGATGTATCAGACTTAGAATTATATGGTAGTAACCTCATTTTGTAAGGTGGGGATAATGCTCTCAGGCAGCATCTACTCATTTTTGCCACCTCTATTACTGGGATAGTTAACATTGTCAATTTGGCAGGATCTAATAGCACCTAGGAGACAAAGCTATGTATATATAGGAGAGTTTCTAGATAGATTAATATCGATGCAAAGACCTCCACTAAATATGGGTAACACCATTCTGTGGGATGAAATTCTGGACAGAACAAAGAGGAGAAAGCATGTTGAATGCTGCTATTCATAATCCCCTGCTTCCTGGATGTGGGTTCAAGGTGGCCATCTGCCTCTAGCTCTGTCTACCATACCTCCTTTGCATGCCCGCAAACTGTAAAACAAAACACTCTGCCTTCCTGAAATCATTTCCATCTAGTATTTGCCACAGCAAAAAGGAAAGTGGTGGACACAATTATTGAGTGCCTGTCTGCTGGAAAGAAGGGTCTAGAGTCCCATTAATTCATCAAGAGACAAAAGATACTTTCCAGAAGAGGGAGATTTTTGAATCAATAAGCCAATGCATCAGTAATATGCCAGATGGAGATGCATTCCAGCACTGAATGTTAAGAGAGATGGAGAGAAGATGCCCAGGATTAAGGGAGGATGCCCTTTTATAGAGGACGTGTGCTTCTAAGCAGCTGGTGTACAAATATATATGGCAGAAAAAGGAGAATTGGGCTCAGAAGCAGAGTCACTGGGTAGGAAGTGTTCCAGTCAGAGGAAGAGCAGGGAAAGACTGGATGCGGGAACCACCGCGAGTGTTTGGGTAACAGGCAGACCTGTGGAGCTGTGACCATTGCTTTTTGTTTGTTTGTTCATTTGTCTTTTTACTTTGTTTGGTTGCTTTGTTGGCTGGTTAGTTGGAACTCTGGCTGTCCCAGAACTCACTATATAGACCAGGCTGGCCTTGAACTCTCAGAGATCTGCCTGACCCTGCCTTCCAAGTGCTGAGATTAAAGGTATATGTGAGGCTATGTACATTGTTTTTAAGATACAGAAGGGTGTGATTATTTGGGCAGGATGTGATGATACACACAGGTCACCAACTTTCAGCATGCTGGGACTTTGCTTCCCATCTTTGGAGCTGGGCTTTCTTCACTGTTAAAATCATTTTGCATCTGCCTGTACTACTGTGCAAGGTAGATACTGAAGAAGGCTGGAAGAGAGTAAAGGGACAAAGGAGAATGGTAGGATGCAAGTCATCTGATTGGGTGGAGAGAAAAAGGAAATGAAGGAAATAAGTGTGGATAAAGGCAGGAGAATAACTAGCTGTAAACAATTGATCTGATAGAGGAATGCTAGAAAAAGAGCTCCTCGGGGATCTGAGAGGGAAGTAAATATAGTAAAGGAGGAAGGAGGGTATGCTTGCCAGTTTTATGTCAGCTTGTCACAAATCAAGAAGTCACTGGAGAGAAGGGAGCCTCAGTTGAGAGAATGTTCTATAAAATTGGGATGTAGGCAAGCCTATAGGACATTTTCTTAGTAACTGATGTGAAAGGCCCAACCCATTGTGCGCGGGGCCACTCCTGCACAATGGTCTTGGGTTCTCTAAGAAAGCCCACTAAACACTCTATAGGGAGCAAGCCAGTGTGAAGCATCCCTCAGTAGTTCCTGCATCAGCTCCTGCCTACAGATTCCACCCTGCTTGAGTTCCTGTTCTTTCTTCAGTGATGTGGATATGTAAGCTAAAAAAACCCTTTCCTTTCCAATATTCTTTTGGTCATGGTTTTATGACAGCAATAGTCTCCTCAGACTAAGGCAGTGGATAAAATGACAATATGGACAACTTAAAAAGGCACAAGGAATCATGCTACTATTAATTATTTACCTAAAAGATAACAACCTATAATGTACCTAATTCAGTGCATTAATATACATACATGGTTTTGTTTCCTTGTTTGTTTGTGTATTTTGGTTTTTTTCTTCTATGGTTTTTGTTTTGTTTGCTTATTTGTTGAGGCAGAGTTTCTCTGTGTAATCACCCTGACTGTCCTGGAATTCACTCTGTAGACCAAGCTGGCCTTCAACTCACAGAGATCTGCTTGCTTCTCCCTCCTGAGTGCTGGGATTAAAGGCATGTGCCATCACAACCTGGCACATGCATAGTTTTAACAAACTGTTATCATCTGAGACGACAGTGTTCACTCTAAGAGCCAAAACCTCCTAAATAAAACCCCCAATACCAGGCACATAAAATAGACTTCCAAAACACGTAGCCTAGTGCCTGCTGTCCTGGGTTTCCAGGGAGATGTAAAGTAATTCCGTATTGCTGAAGATATTACACACATCAGAAACAGAGCCCAGAGAGGTTCCTGAACTGGAAAAAAACCTGAATGCCAGTCCCTGACTAGTTTTCATGATCCCAGAAGGTTCCATGGAAGCTTATAAAGGAAAAAGACAACTAAATAGTTCAACCTAGCCATAACATCTATGAATCACTTCAATGACCAGCATGGGTGCAGTAGCGGCACACAAATTATGGTGATAACCAACAGCTCTCTAATTCGACTTAACATATACTCAACAAGGATACCATGTCTGATACTGAAAAGCTATCTAACTAATTAGTGCTAGTGATGTCATAGTTATGGGAGAAGAATCTATAACCACTAATTTTTACTAATATACTAATTTACTAAATCAGCATAATATCTAAATTGTTATATCAGCATTACCCTTATGCACACACATAATTGTAGCCTTCATGTCCTCATCAAGGAAACTACTTTTTCAACAGATGGAGACCACTACAAAAAATCATAATCAATCAATATGCAGAGTTATGGAGCCCAGCAGCAATAGATACAGTTTCAAAACAGTTCCATACTGAAGGCTCAGGGAGCATTGGGTAACAGGGGGCTGAAAGATTATACAAGCCAGAGGATCAATAACTTTGCTATGAGATCATGTCTCCTAGTAACAGCAAGAGCTACACCCACAAAGTCTTATCAACATGACTAGCCAGATGTGAATGATTGGCCCTATGTAGAGAACTACAGACAACTGAGTAAAACTGAGCAGGAATAGTGGCCCTACTCATGGAGGAGCATACCAATTGGTCGTTCATCCCCCAATAGTCAGCTCTGAAAACATGCATATATACCGTTAGTCCCAAATAGCCATAACCTCTGAAATCTGACATCAAGCCACATCCTCCCCTGAGCTCTGACATCAGGGCCGCTTTCAAGCAAGGTTCCCACATGCATCTTTCTCTTTGTCCTCTCTTGGGAGCTCTCATTTCTCTCTCTTCCTTTCTTCCTCCCTTTCTCTTCTCCCCTTCTCTGCCACTATGACCATAACCCCTCTGTTAAACATAACCACATTCATCTGACAATAAAGCTCTTTTCTACATAGAAACAGCCATTGAGAGTCTCTTGCTATCTGCCACTGCCTTCTGCCGTATTTGTGCATTCCCACCTGCACCCATAGGAAACTGCTGCCAGATAAATGGGTATACGCGAATCATGCCAAGATATGCACAAAATCCAAACACATCCAAGTAACTTTGTACAAACTCAACAGGTTAAATTTGGGACTGTAGGTGTATATACAAATACAAATATGTACACAATAATGATTGATGAAGAGAGGCCATGAATTTGAAGAAGAGCAGGGAGAGATACATGGGAGGGTTTGGAGAGAGGAAAGGGAAAGAAATGTTGTAATTAAAATACAATCCCAAAAAGTAAAAAAGAGGGAGAGAAATATTATGGGAAATACATTACAAATTAGGAAAATGTATTTAACTCTTTAAGTTAAAATAAAATCTTATTAAAATTATTATCCTTAGCTAATGCCTATTTGGCCAAGAAGTAGTTTTCCAACCATGTATATTTTGAAAAATAGTAAACTTTTATTAAAATTATAATACTAATACTTGACCAAGTCAGTTTCATCTTTGCCTAAGAGAGATGTAAATCCACACATGTAGTGTGATAAAAAGTAACAAAATTCTAAGGTGCTGTTTTCCATTAACCTGGGAAACTAAGGATTTTTTTTCTCTTGTCATGTACTAGGAGGAAGGGAAAAAAAGTTATGGACATTGAGGACATAAGAAGTCTTTTCTCCTCATTCTGACTTTCTCTTGTGTTTTAAGAATGAACTTCATGGCATTGTGGGTCACCACATTCCTCCAGCTACCTCTGTTCTCTCCTTGCCTCTGTGTTCCAAGTAAAGAACCAGAAGATGCAATCCTCCCTAGACCAGCTCAAGCAGCTCACCACCAGGGTGGCTGACACCAGTCACTTCAACACCATTGGTGAGTACAGGCTCCAGGATGCCACCACTAACTAACCCAACCTTGATCCCAGCTACAGCACAAATATTCCCCTACCAAAAGCTGGTAGAGGGGGTCATTGCCTACAGCAAAAAGCTGGATGGGTCACCGGAGGAGCAGAGTTAAATGCTACAGATAAGTTTTTGCACTGTTTGGAGAAGAATTACTAAAGATTTAGGCCATGTATTCACAGAAGGGGCTGCAAGGTTTCTTTTGATAAGGACACAACGGTGGCCTAGCCAGGCACTTCATTGAGCTTTACAAAGAACCTAAGGTCAGCAAGGACAGAATTCTTATCAAGTTATCTTCAACATGGGAAAATACTCAGGCTGGAAAGAATCTGGAGAAGCACGTGGTACCCACTGCAACATCAAACTGGTTTTCTCCTTAACCCAAGCTGTGGCCTGTGCTGAGGTGAGTGCAATGCTCAGCTCTCCCTTTGTGAGCTGCAGCCTTGACCTGAATGTGGCAAAACTCAGGTAAGAAATCGTAAGAACTTCAGGAGAACTCTGGAGTAAAGAATGTCATCAAAATCTGCAACTACAAGACAATTGTCGTGGACCCCTCTTTTGATAATTTGTAGTAGGAGGTTTCTGGTCCAGACTTTCTGGCCTTGCCTCAAGGTTTGGACCCGAAGACCCACAGACCCACAGACCCGCAGACCCAAAGTTCCACAGAGACACACAGATGCTTCCATTAATTTTAGGCTGATTGGCATAAGGCCCAGACATATAACTTGCTAACTTTTGCTCTTAAACTAACCCATGATTCTTCTCCTGCTCAGCCATGCGGCTCAGTACCTTGTCTCAGAGCAGTATAGTTGTCCTCTGCATCTTCTGGCTTGTCTGGCAACTCTGGAATCTCTGTGGCTTTTGTGCCCTGTTCTTCCTGTTCCCAGAGTTTCCTTAGTCTGGTAGCCATACCCACACTTCCTGTCTGCCTTTGGCCAATTGGTGCTTCTTATTAAACTCGTAGGCGGGACAATTATTTACAAAGTAACATCATAAATCCCCTACAGTAACTCTGGTGAGATCAAAAACTGTCAGGCTGTGATTTCTTCGCTCTCTTACCCAAGCTCCCAGGGGAGCTGCTCAAGGACAACCCCAAGCTGGTACTTGTGCTTCCCATCACAGGGGCTAAGATCAGTGACTTGGAGAAAGTAGGTCTGGATGAGAAGGCCTTCCCTTGGCTATACAAGGACCAAATGGCTGTGGAGAAGCTCACATGGGATCTACATGTTCACCACTGATGCAGTAACATTACAGCAGATGCTCACAGAAAGAATGTCAGCACTAAGAATGGAAAGTCATACAGGACCTGCTGGACCTCAGACCTGTGCTGACTTTGAGCTGGGCCCTAATTGCACATGGCTTGTGGAAAAATCTTGCATATTTTTAGGGATTGAAGAAGGAATAGATCATAGGTTTCTGACTTTATGTGAAATTTTGTACAACTCATTAAAGCAATCGCTTTTCAAAGGAAGAGAAGGAGGGAGGGAGGAACGGGGGAGGAAAAAGAAAGGGCAAATGAATAAAATGCACAAAATTCAAAAGTACTCAAACATCCATTATCACTTGTTCATCTAAGGCCGCAGAGTAGGTTTACTGAGAAACTGGAGCACAGGTTCACAACTGGCAGAGCTGCAAATGGGCATCAATATTGAGATTAGCCACAAACGCTCATTTCCTCGAGAGTGGTAACAAGCTTTAACCAGAATCCTGACGGCAGCCAATATCTTCTCTCAGAGGGATCAGTTTCAGTCATCCAAGGCTTAACTGCAAGAAGAGTCTTCAGAAAGCAAAGGCTGAAAACACTTGCTTATCTTCTGGAGCCATGACAATCCAACTGAATGCTGAAGTACTCTGGTGACACTGTATGACGTAGAAGACAATCAATCCCACAAAGTCTCAGGAGCTATGCCTAGGGACTGTCTCATCATGTCATAGCTCAGCATGGTTGAGAAGCACAGGCAGAATACTGAAACAGCTCCTTTACCCCTTAACAGCCCTGGATCTTTGCCTCCACCCCTACTCTTTGTTGGATGTAGGTTCTCACTGAATCAAGAATTGCCACTGGAGATCCATCGGGAAAAGGAGCTAGGCCCTCCAAGGGTAGGCAACTATTGACAGGCATGGGCAGTATGAGGAGCCTCGAGGGGTGGGATCAGACTGTGTTCCTGTGCATGGGCTGGGACCTTGGAGCCCATTACCTGCAGAGGAACACCTAACCCAGCCTTGACTTTGGGATGAGGAAATCGGACTGGCCTGGAGTGGATGTACCATGCTGAGCTGACCCACCCCAAGGTGACTTCTTGCCCTTTGGAGAGAGGGGATGGGTGGATGGGGAAGGGGGAAGCTGAAGACTGACTGGGAGGAATAGGGAGGAGGGAAGGGAGGGGGAACGGGGGATACATACATAAAATGACAATTTTTAATAAAAAAAAATCTTAAGAAACAATTATAGTGTCAGTGAGAAATGTGATGGAGTGAGGAACCCCTGCAGGCAGTCTTATTTAGTTCTAAGAATGCTTTGGTGAAAATCCTCTTAAAGGTCCGAGAAAGCTTTAATGTATGGTTACATGCCTTCCAGAGGCTCCTTGGGGCTCATCTCATTTATACCTGTTAATCTATATTCTACCTCTGCTTTCAATGTTACAACAGTGAACATCAGTCAGGTTAATAAATAATCTGAAGAAAAAAGAATGGAGAAAGGATTCTGAGAGAGATTTAATTCTTCTGTGGGAGGATCCCTGAGTATTTAGTCAATTCAGCCCACTAGCCTAGACTAAACATCAAATAAATGAATTGCTGTTTATATTGCTATCGCTGAACTACAGAAACACCAAGATAAAAACTCAACCTAATTTTAGACAAGCATGGGGATAGGAGATGGTTTTGTGTTTCTGAAGCTCACACGATGTTGCTTACACCCATTCCACACATGGGTGAATCCATGGTGACCACTCAGGTCTCATAAAAGATGGTTGATAGTCGCTGCTACTAAATCTGTGTCAAGAGGAAGAAAAAAAAAAAAACATAGCCTTAAATCAGCAATTCAGATGAAATAGGACTACCACAGACTGTCATATCATCAATGCTGCCTCCTCTTCATGGACCATAAAATATAGAAAGCCTTGATTTTAAATTTTCAATTTAAAATTTAAAAACAGATGTTCACAACAGTATGTATAGCAATAGATAGTATGGATGGGTTTTATGAGCACTTCACTTATCACTTATTTGAAATTGCCCACGTCTGCCAGTATCTTAGAGATTTCAAGTGTTGCCAGAAATGGTCACTCGCTGAATTCTCACAAAGAACTTGAAAGGCAAATGTCATTTCACTTGGTCACTGCCAGCCATTCTCCAGATGAGATCAAGACTCTCAGATGGCAAATTATTTCTCCTAATTTCTGCAAGTGAGCATCCTTGGGGTTTACAAATAGGCCTTTTACTTCAAAGACACTTTCAGTTTTTCCCACTTTGCCTTCTGTAGAAAAACCTCAAAGCATAATTTAATATAAATAAAACCAATAAATGAAGAGGTGTCATAGGCAATGCATGCTTCATGATCATAAATACTAAACACAAAAATAAAATTGCTTTGAGAGAGAGAGAAAGCAAATTTATTTCACTTCTTGTGTTGCTCTCTGCCTGTCCCCCTACTTTTCAAAACCTGTTTTTGTATCTTAGAGCTACCTTTTGCCATTGTCAAAATTCACTTGAGAACCATTGTGGTAGGACTCTGTCTATGCTCTATGGTGCCTGATATAGGCCAAAACACTTCCTTTATTCACAGCATATAGAAAAACATTCCCACATCAAATCCTCAACATTAAAGAGTTCTGTGCGAACATATATAATCATAGGTTTTCTGATCAAAATAGCTCATTTTAAGAGTTATTTTACCCAGCATGTTTATTACTTTCAAATATATACTTTTAAATGCATCATATGTATAATAAGCTACCAGCTGCCTGCTGTTATATACACAAGTTAAACAGAACACTGGGTAGCCACTCAGTACAGAGATGGCAATCACAACCCACTCTTACTGACTGGCAGTTGCCAGCTAAAGTATCATATAGTAAAGCATTCTGAGACCAAAACGAAACCAAAGTAAAAATGTAAAGGGAAATAATGAACAATGTCTGCCCTGGCTTAATGATGAGGGAGAGGTACCTACTTCCCATCTTGAAGTTATTACTTCTTGCCAGACTATGAAATAAAATATTAAAATGCCTTTCATTAAAAGTCAAATTCATAATTTACATGTCCGTCTATAAAGAGAATTCTGTACTTATTTCTAACTCTTTGGACTTTTGGATGGGCTCCCAAGGATGGTTTTAATCAATGGCATATTGGATGGGTAATTTTAGAGTCTGAGACAGCCCTGTCTGGCATCTGACTAGGTGGCTTTCAGTGCTTCAGTGTACCAGCAGCAAAGCAGAGACATTTTGTAGAAAAGAGAAGGAAAGGGGATGGCCATTAAGATGGCTTGGATAACTGGAACCTGATAAGTACTGGCAATATCTCCCCTGGCATAGAGAAACCACTATGCATCTGGGAAGACCAAGTTCTGAGAGCTGTTTTCAACTTCCATGTCTACCTCTAACATATCTGCTCCTAGGCTCTCTCTCCTACTCACTCATGGGTCTGTTTAAACAGTAAGAGGTCTTTCAAGAAAGTCTGACAATAATATTAAACTACAAAACTGTTCAATAACAGAAAATTATAAATAATTACATTGATTACAGTTTTTTGGTTGTGTGTGTGTGTATGTGTCTGTGTACAGTCAGTCGTTAGTTTTGTTGGTGGTGTGGACAGGCTCATGATTTAACAATATAACTAATATTTCAACAATATATAAATCCTTTCTAATTGCCAAGAAACTACAAGAGGCTCTGTTTCCTCTCATTTATGATTCATCAATAAAAACTGAATTCTCTTCAGGAATTGGTGTGAATAAAGTCTCTGGACTATGTCTGATTTATGTCTCTCTTTTAAAAAAAAAAAAAAAAAAAAAAAAAACACATTGGCCTTCGCAATCTGCTTCTGATACTTATAGGAAAATTCAGCAGACCGATACCATCATTCCTGTTCATCAAGTTTCTGGGGGAAAAACAAGCTGACTAAGTCTCTCTGCTTTGAATCAAGGATTGAAATATATTTAGCCAATGAAAACACACGCCACAAAAAACAGTGACCGGAGGATGTGTGTGTGTCTTGGCTGAAAAGGCAGTGGACCATTAAAAGCCTGGAGTTAAGGGGAAATTTCAGTATAGCCTTCTCTGATTAAATCCCAGGCAAGCATTGTCCTTTCTCGTTCCCTAAGCCAGAAAAGCCTTTCCAGTGATTGTTTGGTATTCACAATCCTCTTCTTCATCATGCAATCATCTTCAAGGGACCGGAAATCCTGAGTCTTACTGGAAGGTATAAATAAAACTAAGCCTTGTCCTCACAAAGAGACCTCTTCTTAAGTGCTCCAGAAAATCGTGCTGTTTAGTTCCATCTCTATCCACATGACCCTTCCTCAGAGGGGCTTTCCATCATTCGCAGATGATAACCCACTGACCTGCTACATCCTCTGCTGTATTATTTTTCTTCATTCTATTCAATGGCCTCCTCCAGTAGAATGTAAACTCCATGGAGACGAAGATTGTATCTGTTCTGTTCACGTTACCACCCCACCCCCACCAAAGAGTGGTTCCTTCTATTTAGGAAGCACTGAAGGGGCGTTTACAGAGTACCTGAATGAACAGATGCAGGAGCTGTAGGAAGCTTACAGAGCACGGCCAACTCTTGGGTTCTGAGTAACTTTCATGAGGGGAAGGAACTTCCTTGAATCCATTTAGAGCTAGCCAGGAGGAAAGCAAAGATTTGAAACAGTCCATCCAGAAAATATTTTGACTGTAACATTTTGTGCAGGAAACTCGGTAAGTGAATGGGCTGTTTGTGCCCCGTGTGCAGTTTGAGTAAAATTTCGGCTAGAAGCTGAGGCTGAGACCTGGATGTTACCTTATACCACAACTTCAAAGGAAGGGAAAACCTTGTCTGGAAAAACAGCAACACAAATTGGAACCCAAAGTACAGGAGATGATGTGAGAGAATGGAGAGCGAGATGGAGGGTCACGGAGGTAGCTCCAGTGTAAAATGCTTGCTGCACAAAATTGAGGGCCTGAGTTTGGTCTCCAGCACACCCACAAAATTCAGAGTATGGTGGCACATGCTTGAGATCTCATGACTGGGGAAGCAGAGGCATATGCACCCCAGATCCTCATGAAAACCCTCTGTGTGCATGTGTGCATGCATGTGCGTTGATACCTTGGGTTGACCTCTGTCCTTCAAATATGCAAACACACACACACATGAATATACACATACACCTATATATACAATGAAAAGTTAGAAGCTTTGTATGAAGGGGGGCAGAATTTAACTAGGTCATACTGTGAGCTGTGTGATGTGATCCTTTTCTGTGGTATGGTTCCACTCAAGTATTCTTTAAAAACAAACAAACAACAAAAAAACCTATCCAACTTGGGAAATCTTTGACTCTGTGTTCATTTGATAGGGCTATGCTAATGAAGTATCTGTACAGAAACTCATCTCTAGTTCTAGACTCTTTTACTCAAGGGCAAGATATTGGAAAGATGGCTCCTTCTGAGTTTGTTGAAGGAAAAATCTATTTGGTATCTTTCTCTTCAGGCTTCTGGTAGATTTCTGGTTATTTCTGGCATTCTTTGGTGTACAGAAAGTCACTGACCTCTGTCCTCATCCTCACACCTCCCTTTGTCTGTAACCAAATCCTCCCTTCTTTGTTGGAGCCAGAGTCAGATTGGATTAGAATGAACTTATCTTAACTATTTGCATTAGAAACAACCTTATTTCCAAGCAAGGTCACTTTCTTGGGCACCAGAAGTTGGGATTTCACCAAGTATATTTTTGGGTTATACAATTCAGTTTCTAAATGGTATGGTTTAGATTTCTGTAGAAATCTGTACAAAGATTGTAGTCTTCCCCTGAAGTGACATGGAAACGGCTCTTATCTATCAATACATATGGCTAATAGGGCTATGTGAAAACATCCTGAGATAGCCTAGAGCTTTTTGAAATAGAAAAACCGGAGGCAAGAGAGGTCAGAAGCAAACCTACTCATGTCTCAAGGGAAGGTAGACCCAAGAAATATGATGCCAGAGTGTCCTGAAATGATGTGAATTCAGGAACTGTTGGCCATATTCTGTCCACTGTGGTCTGAAGTCCTTGATACAATTCTCTCCTACCCTGTCCTCTCCCCCCCCCCAAAAAAGCCATCATGTCATTGCCTCTTATAAATCTCCAAGTCCATTAAAAGACAGTATTTCTTCTAGATCTTTCATGCCCTGTAATGTGTAATGCATACACAGGGAAAATCTTACTGAATAATGACTGAATCTCCTCTAGACAATGAAGCATACCCACAGAACTTGTGAAAGGATGGTATTTAAGGCTGTGGCATGGTCTTCATCAGGATAATAATAACATTTCTTATGATATTCAACCTAAATAAAGGTAGACATTGCCTGAGGGATGGATCAGTATTTAGGAACACACCTTGCTCTTCCAGAGGACCCAAGTTCAATTCCTAGCACCCATATCAGATATCAGAAGCATCTGTAACTCCAGTTCCAAGTAGATCTGATACCTGTACTTAAGTGTACATACCAACACATACATAGACACAATTTAAAATAATAAAAATAAACTTTAAAAAAGAGAATCTGGCAGTAAGCAGGTTATAGTGTCATATAGGTAGATAATTCCTTTAAACCCAACACAGTTACTTTGTAGTTTTATTGTCTCTGAGAAACTCATTTACTCTTTCTCTGCTTCAGTTCCCACATCTATAAAAGAGGATAATAATGGATAATAACAGATCTCATCTTAATGGAGCCTTGTGAAACATAAGTGAACTAAACTAAGGAAAACACCTAGAACGTTGGTGCTCATGCGTTAAGTTCTTGATAAATAGCAGCAATTACAGCCCCAACTTCCTTTCACACGGTCAAGGTATGATGCAATTGGAACAGTTATAAGAAATGGCCAAATTAGCTATAGCACTTAAAATTAAGTAGAACAGAGGAAATGGCCTGTTGACAAGACTCAGGCTAACTGCTGAGTGAAACTTAATTCAGTGAGGGACCAAACAATATTTACCGCACACTCAGCTCATTGTATCTATTTCAGGTAGAAACTTACTACACCCAGTATCCACGTCATCAGAAGTTTAATTGTCATCAATAAAAAAGTGTGACTCAGGCCATTGATTTAATTGTGGTTAGGTCATTAATATCACCAAATACACAGTGGGGAGAGTTAAGAAAAATAAATCCTAGGCCAAATTTCAGAGTGGCCATTTTCTTTTTCTTCTTTTCAAATATATACAAAGGCAGATTGACAACAGTGAAGTATGTATACAGTAGGTATCATTATATTTATAAAGATAATTATAATTTCTAATGCACTAGCCACTATTAAATTAAAAAAAAAATAAAGCAAATTGGGAGGTTTGGTGATGCATGCCTGCAATTTCATCACTCAGGGGCCTGAGGAAGGAAGATTCCAAGCTAGATATCAGTCTCAGCTACTTTGTGAGACAGTGTTGAAGAAGGTGTTCAAGAAACAGTGACATCACTATGTCACACAGTACTTAGTGGAGAATTCTCATGTTTGTTGCATTTGTCCTTTCTCATGAATACCTTTCAGAGAGGCAGATAACCATAGCTATATCTGTTTACTAACACTAATGCCGAAGCTCAAGGGAGCAAAGAGAAATGTCAAAATCAGAATCGGAACATTTGTTTTCCAATCTCGGCTCTTGGTTCCATCTTTGATGCTTCTTTTAGAAAAGGAAATCTCAGAATCCCCTCCCTTTGTTGAACACATCTTTCTGTTACCTGTAAAATAAAAATAATATGAGCTTACTCCTTCCTTTATCTCAAAATAATGAAAGAAATAGTAGAAGGGATATGATCCCCCAGGATAACTGACCTTCTATCTGCTGGGAAAACCCCAACTGGAATCACTTAATGGGTAGAGCTCAGAGTTCAGAAGGCTGTCTCACCACTTAGCTGGACTGCAGAACAAAACACCTGAAATGGAGTGGCTTTAGTGGGCATTTATTGCTCCTTGCAAGCCTGTAGGATACCTGAGAAGTTCAGATATCAGCTCACTCTGGGCATCTGCTTAGGGGTGCATTGGAGGTCAGCTAACTGCAGACTTGTCTAGCTTGGCTTCCGTTGAGACAAAGTGTATTTTCAAGCCTTCATCCCCCAAAAGATTATCCGTAGCCTGTTCTTAAGCAGTGTCGTGAGTCTGAGGACTTACAACTGACATTTTGTTCCTTCTGATGCATTCTATAGGACCCAACAGGTCACAGAACTAACCCCGGGAGACAAGGCCTGAAGAAAGATTCAACACTCCTTTTCTGTTTTGTATAAGCTAAATGTTTACATAATGAAAGGAGTAGATGGATAGAGATCGTGGGGGGATTGAGGTCTTCTTGGCATGTATGCCATGCTAGCTACAAACGTGCTGTGTCATGAAGAAGGAAAGCCAGGCACTTTAAGACACACACGTGACACACTGCATTGACTTCATTGTCACCTTGAAGCACTTTAGTGAAGTAAGTGGTTCTGTGATAAATTATAATAATTTACACATCTCCTATTCCCAGCGCTTGAAATTGCATCATGCAAATTGTAGGTATTCTATGAAAATAATTAATAATGATAAAAGAACTGGCAGAGGGAAAATTACTGTAGCAGAAATCAGGGAATCGGCTGAAGTACAGTTTAATCACTCACAGTTACTTGTGCAACTTCAGCGGGGAACAACTCAACCTCCCTAGAGGTCTCGAGAGTGACAGACTGGTTGTTCCCAACGTGTTCTCTTTATTTGTTTTAAAACACTAAGGCTATGGAAATTTGGGGGGATTACACAGCTCCAACCAACCCAGAATAAAGATGGTAAGATTGGAGCTGGCAAATATGAAAATCAGTGAGGAACCAGATCCAGCTTAACCAGAGTTCAGATCCAGCTTCACCCCCTACTGTGAGTCACTCTAAGTCAGTGGTTCTCAACCTTCCTAATGCTGCAACCCTTGAACACAGTTCCTTGCATTGTGTGACCATCAACCTCAAAATTATTTTCATGGCTACTTCATAACTATAGCTTTGCTACTTTTGTGGAGCATAATATAAATGTGACCTCTGTGAAAAGGTGATCCACATAGTGAGAACCACTGCTCAAAGATCATTTGCCCTCAGAGTGTTTTGCATGTGTTGAGTTTACTATAGGCTTGATAAATTTGAAACATTAGACTGCAAGCCAAGCAGTCTGGAGTCTTAACAAAAGGTGACTCAAATGTGTTTAGAAGCTGGAGATCTAGACAGTTGTTAGTAAAATGTATAACATGAAGGCAGAGAGGGAGGATGCTGGGGTTAAGCATTTAAGGGGCATGAAAATAAGGCAAGGGGAAGAGAAAGAATGGAATGGACTAACCAAAACTAAAAATGTTATTTTTAAAGCTTTGTGGAAATCTACTATTTCATAAGGTAATTAATTTAAAAATATAATTTTCAAAAAAAGGGGGGCTGAATGAATATAACCTGCAGGAGTAGATTATGAATGATTCTCCTGGAAGACCTGAGTTATTAAACAAAAATTTCAGCATCGGGCATGGGATAACTCCCTGTGAATTGTTGATCAGCAGAAAGCTCCGTAGGCCCCCAAAACAACACAGGCCTCTGGCATTGCTCTTATTCACAATAACCAGATGGTAATACTATATTGCAGAAGACATCACACACTTTTGTTGAAGGACTGAGAGAAATCGAGCCAGAATTTCTTTCCTGCTGATAGCTTTTATAATCCCAAAAGATGCTACACAAGCTGCTGGGGAAGAATTATCAGCAGCACTCAGTTGTGGTCCCTGCGTGCTATCAACCGGCCAAGATTTACTCAGTGGTGCAATACTTGCATGACTGTTCTGGGGTTAACCAACCACTTCTGACTGGATTGGAGGTCAGTTAGTTCCACAGGAGAGATTTTGTATATAAACATGGTCAAAGGCCAATGGCTGGGAAGGTTACAGGCCCTGGGGTAAACCACTTCTGTTATTTGATAAGCAGACAATTTATCAAACTGTCTTCTAAATATTTATGTTTATAACCACAAATTAGTGCTGCTTCAACTTCTTACTGGGTAGTAGTTAATACAGGCTCTGAACTGCTCAAAGTATTGAGAACAATGAGTTTTGAGAGCTCATCCCTTTTATATATAGAGAGGGGGGGGATACATAGATAGATACATAGATGACAGATACATATATAGACAGATGATAGATACATAGATAGATGATAGATAGATACATAGATGATAGGTAGAGATGACAGAGACATATCATATCTATATCAGCACTCCTGCCCACAAGGCTCAGGGACCACTGCAGAAGTGCAAAGCCTGTTAAGGGCTGGAGGATGGCAAGGGCTGTTGTGAAATGTTGTCTTCCAGACATCATTTTCATGGACTCAGAGCAGCTGTGAGTACCTATATAAACCAAGCAGGCCAATGTCCTAACATAGACAAAGGTCTCATGGAACCCCATCCCTTGTTCGGGAGTTATGGCAGTTGGCGGATACTGAAGGGGGAAGAATCATTTCTCTTCATGGTTGTGACCCCTGGTAGATTGCTCATGCTCAGGTAGATGCATTCAGGCACCACTAACAGGATTTAATGAATAATAAAAAAATAAATAAATAAAGACATTAAGGTACAAATGTGTTGGGGCTAGGGAGGGAGTATAAAGGTGGAGTTGGGATAGATATGAAGATACATTGTATACGTGGATAAAGTTGTCAAGGAGTACATTTACAATATCCTTTAAAAATAATAAATTAACATTTTCAAAAGAGGAAACTCAGGGCTCTCTACTAAATTAAGTGCTGAATTGAGCCAGGCATGGCGGTATACACCTGGAATCCTACCACACTGGAGAGGCTGAGTACAAAGATTACAGATTCTAGGCCAGGCTCGGCCAGATAGGGAGACATTGTCACAAACAAACAAAACCAATCTGTCCAGTGGAGGTTCCAGTCTTCCCCTATCTTAATGCCTGTTTCTTATCATCTATCAATTAACCAGTGTGTCTCCAGTGCTCATTTCACGCAAGGTATTACAGGATGGCGGGGAGCAAACCTTGGCCCTGCAATCACGTGTCATGCTGAGCCAAGGCCATTGTCCTTCCCTATGTCCACCTTGCTTCTCTATACCTTCTCTTTGTCCATTCTTCTTCAGCCTGCTTCCTTCCCTATCCTGGTGACTCCGTGACTAAGATTTCATTTCTGCTGCTTTAAGAGCAAAGTATTTTATTCACTTGAAATTCCACTTACAGCAGTGATATAAAATGTTGGGGGGGGGGAGATTTTGATTTGGCTTTCTTCCAAGTAGCCTGCATTATAGTATCAGCACGCCCTTAACACTGGATAAAGACGACTCAAGTATTTGTAGGGAATTCTATCTGAATATAACATGGCTTTGTCTTTCCCTTCGTCCTGAGGCAGTGTTTCCCCAAAGAAGATACAAGCTTGCAAAAATGAAATAATAAAACAAAAATAGAAAGAGACTGTATTTTTCCTCAAACATTCAGAGGCAAACATTCATAGTAAGTTTGATTTCATTGAGAAAAAAAGGACATCTTTTCCAACAGCAGATTAATTTCTTTCCAGAGCACAGCTTAAGACATAGACAATGACACAGGCATCTGAACAATTGTTTTCTGATGAGTGGTTCAGGACAGCACCAGGCCATACACTGTGGTTACAGGATGTCACTGGATCATCCCGAGGCTCAGGCACCTGGCATCTTAAGTTCTGCTATTTGAGAGAACTATATTCTCTTTTTTCACACTCGCTTATACTTCTGAGAGGCTCTAGGCTTCTTTCATTCTTCTCCTCTCCCTTCAAAGATATTCCATGATGATTCTGCTTTTCAAAATCAAAACCGCTTGAAGTTCAGCCACCAGTAATGAAATTTCAATCTCCCACACAATAGCACCTCCATCCCCTCTTCTTTACTCTTGGCATAGTGGGAAAAGTGACGGCCCAGGGGAAACAATAGGCCTCCTTTTCAGTTCTGAGCTGCTGCACAGGCTGCATGGAAATAATCCTTGACAATCCCCTGGGTGACATTTCTTACCCCTTATCACCCTTGCCTCACACAGCCAGAACTTGATAAGACACTCAGAAAGAAGATAACGCCTGCCATCGAGCTGTCTAGGTAGAAATAATAATAATAATATGTTTATAGGGAAGCAGCTGCTCCATTGTTTGGGATTCATGAAATCTCAGCCAGTTATGCTCTTTCATGCAGACCTAGTTCCCTTCCTCATGTCCATCCAATCACTTCCGGATTTTAAAGATGGGTATTTGGCCCACGACGTTTTTAAACAATGGGCAGAGTTGCATAAAAAATATTCTATAACCATCTGAGTCTCGGGATATACTTTAAAAAGCCATAGAAGAGATGTTTTGTTAAATTATATAGAGGCTAAAAAGAGTCCACTATCTTTCATTAAAATGTGCACAAAACCCAGAATTATTACCGCTAGTCCAGGAATAATTCTAGCCAGAGATCCTAAACCCTCAAATATCAAAGGCATGCCTTAGTGTCTCAGAGTAAAATTCCAAAGAATTGAGGTGGGGTGGCTGTCCAGAATCCAGGTCACACCCACACGCATTGCCTTTTATCTGCAGAAAACTGAACAGTGAGGCTTAAAAACAGCCTGGCAGGGAAATCCTTGTCCTCTTTACCTTTGAGCCAGATCTCTCCGCTGGCTACAAAAGGGTCCCCTGCTCTGAGGACACTGCATTGACCAGTGTTAATACTATGTGACCCCTTTCTTGGAACAGGCTGAGGGGGGAGACATTCCTTTCTCCTGTGTGGGGGAAGGCACTTAAGCAGCCTTACCTTCAAGAGGAAACAAACAGATGAGTGATAAAAATGAGAGCCCCTGATTTGGTCCTCCATTCCAGTGCCATTTCACTCCAGGGGCAGACAAGACTTCTCATCTCTGAAATAGTTATTTATAGAATCTTATCATTGCAATAAGCAGAAGGTTCAGGTTGCTTTTGCATTTGCAGTGACTTCCCAGGATGTCATCAGTACATCTAGTCATGCTGAATTTACCATCTCTGGGGTTTCCTTTTCAGCACAGTGTGGCAGTGACCACAGGGTATCAATGAGGGGCAACATAAGGATAAGTAAGTGGAGACAGCCTTGAGGAATTGCCCACCTAATCATTCCCCCATTCTGGGGGATAAAATTGCTCCTAAGTCACAAACACCTCTGATAATCTAGATCTCTTACTGCACAATAAACACCCAGTTCAAGGATCTCCCCTCTGCCACTGCCTCGTGAATGCCCTATGCTAAAAAGGTACAGATCAAATATGGCATTTTGCAAAGCTCTCCCAGCCTCTCTTCTTTCTGTATGGTATGTCCTTGTCATCCAACAGAATATAAATTTCTAAGAAAGAACATTAACATTTTCTACATGTTTACACATCTTTAGAAAAGAAGGTTGGCAGCTGTTCCTTAGATCTAACATACTTGGTCATGAATCCTAATTCTGACACTGACAACCTGTGTTTCTTTGGCCTAGGGGGAGCCAAATTCCCTAGGCACATGCTGTACCACTGAATCACACTTTCAGAACTGGGAATGAATTTACTAATAGGCAAAACGGGGCCGTTATATAAAGTGTCTTTAAGATCTAAATGAAGTATGCGAGGGTAAAAGGCTTGGCATGAATGAGCTCTCCATAAACGGTAGTCTTAATGATTACAATTATCTTGATTATGTCCAGCCAGTCCCTGGCATATATATATATATATGAAAATGGGGAAGAACAAGTGAACGTCCCGTGGATACACAGAATGGATGTTTACACTGTCCAGGCATCTTCTAGACGGTCCACTTATACATTATATCACCCTCTCACTTGGGAGTTTCATTGGTCTCTCTTTATCTGAAATCTGAGTCTGCTGAGCTGCAAAGGATGTGTAGTGAAGGGGAAAAAAAAAAAAAACTTATCATAAGAGTTTTTATGGTTTTTTTTCTTACTATGAAGAAGTGACCTTAAGGAACCCATAGTTTCCTCTAGAATTGCAGAAGTATTGAAGAATTTGGCTCTTCCCTCTGATGGGGAAACACACGCACACACACACTCACACATACCACACACACGGACACACAACACCTATAGGGAAGGTAGCAAGAAGTAGCTGCTCCTCCACCATCAGAAAGATCTATGAGAAGAAGGGCAGATCCATTGAGGTCTGTCCTGGCTGCTTGAAAGAATGGGTCTTGAGAGCATCCATGGAAGGGCCAGTGCTGCCTTTTACTAGCCAATCGTTCTCTCTGTCCTCATTATAAAAACACAAGTTCTCACACCATGACTGTCTGTAGAGTTCTGGATATGTCTAGATTCAGACTTTGTCTTTCTTCCCTAAGACACTAAAGGGGTTAATGTCTGGCTAGTAATCAGAGGCTGCCAGCGCCCACCCCACACATAATAGGCATTGTTGTTCGTGAGAGTTTGTCTGTTTTTTCTGGCAGGCTTGCCTGCTTGGAACAGATCCTAAAACCGGAAAGGAAAAAGTCAGTCTGCTTTTTTTCCCCCCTTTATTTCTTTTGTTTTTAATGGACACATCCGACAAAAACATAAGGATCATCGTAGAAATGTTTTTTTTCCTGGATTTCCAGGAAAGTCGATGGAGAGGACACCTTATCAACTTAAAATGCATTGACCGCAAAGGGGAATTAACTTACATGTGTGCATGAGGCATCTGTAATATCTGAAGGTGGCTGCCTTCTCTCAGACACAGAACAACACAATACAACTGTATTAGCTGATAAGTGAACTGTGGCTGGCCCATTCATCTGCATAGAGAATCCATTAGCATGACATTATTAATGTGCTTATTCATCAACCTTCTCAGGTCACTTGCAATCTCAGGACGTGTTTGTCATTCACACCTGATAGGCTTCCAGATGTTTCCATCTGCAAGCCCACGAACATGTCTTATGGAGTTCCTGGGGCAGCAAAACCCACTACAAAACATTAGATTTCATTTCAGCGGGGAAGACAGGCTTTACACTCAGGATTTTGCTGTATTTCCAACCTACAATGAAACATTTTTTTTTTTCATAAACCAAATTATGAACTTGGCCTTCAATGGCAGACGTTCACAGATGTTTCCAGGTGTTTAATCTGTTTCTGTACTGTCCCTGTCACAGACCAGTGATAAGCAGCTCGCGGATCAACCTGGTCCACGGAACGTGTTCCGCTGGGCTCTGGGCTAAAGGCCAGTGTAGCTATTCCAAGCTTTGGAGGTCTTTCAGGTTCTTACTCACTTCAGGACTGGGTTCAGTAAAACACTGTATACATATAAAAACACGCCACAAGCTGGACCCAGTCCACCAGCTATACAGTTTGCCAACCTCAGGATGCTGATTCCGCAAGCAATTAATCATAAAGATAACTAAACACGGACTCTTCTCTGTTCTCCCACAATATTCATAGATTAGATGCCATTGTTTGAATTTCACAGGTTGCAAAAGATGCACTGTAAGAAAATTAAGAACTTATTTTTATTCAATCTAAAACATGAAAGAAGGTCCTGAATAAAAACCAGAGGGGCGCGTGCATGTGTGTGTGTGTGTGTGTGTGTGTGTGTGTGTGTGTGTGTGTGTGTATGTGTGTGTGTGTGTGCTATGTATGTTTCATCCTCCTACGTGGCACACACTTTCCTGACTAAGCCATCTTCCCAGATCTCTCTACCTTATTTTGCCACTTACTTTCTCTGATTATTCAGGAGAGTACTGAAGGGAAACTTGTTCTTCTGTTCATGCTACAGATATTTATGACTGCCTCCCTTCTACACGACTCTGGGTGCAGAGCAAGTACTTCACAGAAAGGAGAACACTCGTGGACAGTGAGGATGGACATGGACTTCAGAATCAATGTTAAAAAGAATCATAAACATAAATACAGCAGAGGAAAGAAAGACAGGTGTGACAGCCCACAGGGGGGTGGCAGTGTGTGGGAGAGAGGAGCAGGTTGTCATTTAAAATTGCAGGGCAGTGTTTACCATGAGCAGCACGTGACCACAACAGCACCTACTTGAATACCAAACCCTGGCTCACTTGTCGCTACAGGGAGCATTGCATCCTTGAAAGGAAACACAGGATGTCTTGTGTCTAGTGTTCTATTTAAGACTAGAGAAAAAAATGTTATTTTTTTCAAAGTCATTTTGCCCTGCCCTTCCCCTTGCTGGGTAGAATACTGAAGGCTTGGCAGCTGGAACAATTCAGGGATGGGAGGAGGGCAAAGAGGAAGGAAACACAGGAGGAGAGGGTCTGAACAGGGGTGAAGCTGCAGCCCTGCCCTCCCTACTCCTGGGCAGCCTGCTAAGGGGAAGGAAGAGGAAGTGCCTGGTGGCCAGACACTGCCTTTACTTTTCTCGAGCGCTAATGACGTGGACTTTGCTTCTCTCAGGAGATAATGACTGACGTGTTGCTATAGATTTGAAGTTCGCTCACAATTAAAAGGAGAGCAAAGTGTTTTGCTTCAAATGTGAAATATTTCTAGACATTTAGAAAAAATGCCATCCACATGAAGGCTGACTACTGCTTTACATATAAAATTGACAGTCTTCCTGTGTTTCAGAAACATGATAACATGAGCAATTACTACACAGGTTTCCTGTGAACATTGTTTTGGGGAACTTTTTAAAAACAATCATCTTAACAAACCAAAATACTTCAGTTGACGCACTATGAAAAAAGGCAGAAATGAAATTCATCTCTTGTAGTATCATTGACTTAAGATATAGCAACAAATTCCTTCCAAACATTTTGCAGCCTTAGCATTAGGAAGACAAATAAAACCAATCCCACCTAAGACCAAAAGTGGCTAAAAGTCAAATATGGAAACAATAGCAAGTGATTCCCACATTCTGCTCCCAGCGGCAGTGACATAACTGTCTCAGATGAGTTGAGTTACCAGCTACAGAGGAGTGCTTTTCCAGAAAGGAGCTCAGTAAGCCTGTGCCTATGGGAGAGAGAATGTTCTCACTCAATAGAGAAGAGGGATGAGCAGATGTGTAGTGACATATGAATGAGCAAGTTAGGCTGGATTGGAACCCCTATTTCCTTCCAGGAGTGTATACTTCTCTTATGCTCCAATAATTCTTTCATAGAATATGAATGTTGTAAATGTATTACACTAAAGTGGTTCTACAAGCAACTTATGATGCAAATCTCAGACTAGAGTTCTCTGGGGTACTAGGAGACACTCTGAGCCCTGGGAGTCTGTGCTACCCTCTTTGGACAAATCAGACTGTGGTACACCGATTAGTTGAGTTAATACATAGGAATTAAACCTCATCTTTTATCTTCCTCCTATCCACCAGGTAAGAACTCTCTGAAACATATGAAAAAAAATCAAAATAGTCAAATCAAAGCAAACATTTGGTGGACTCTGGGAAATTAGGGAGGAAAATGACCCGCCTCTCCCACTCAATCCTTACTTTGATACTCCTCTGGAGAAACAGAAGGAGGGAAAAGGTAGAGTTTGGGAAAAACACCTTTCCTCCAAACTTGACATTTTCCACTTATGTGTGCATTTGGATAATTTTAAATGCATTTATTATACATAACCTTATCATTAAATATCTACATTAGCAAGACAAATTTATTGGGTGAAAAGGCAATTGTTTGCTATATTAAAAGATTTTTTTTCCTCAAAATGTCTATCTGTATGTACTGCATTCATCTGCAAACTACTTGCCTAAAACCATGAGATGCCAATTTTTCTGTGTAACCCAGAAAAGACAAGCAGACAGAGAACCAAGTACACTGTGCACAGGGTCAGGGCAGTCCAAACATTCTGATCAGCTTCTCTCAAGACCTCTTTCTCCAAACATCATCTCCTTTTATATATCTTTTTAAAAGATAAAAATAGTATTTGCATTTCTGTTGTTGGGATTAAAAATACCATGACCAAAACCACGTCATAGAAGAAAGAGTTTCTTTTTAAATTAGAGTTCCAGAGTAGGATTCCATAATGATTAGGAAGGCATGTGGCTGAAGTAGGAAACTGGCTGATTGTGGTTTTGCCCACACATAGGAAACAGCAGAAGAACTGGTAAGCAGGTAAAGCTATAAACTCTTAAATTCCACCCCCAGTGTCATACTTCCTCCAGGAAGGCCACATCTCTTAAAGGTTCCATAACCTCCCTAAACAGTACCACCAGCTGGGAACCATGTATTCAAATACATGAGCCTACTGGAGATATTTCTCAAACCACTCCATGCATCATGTATACACATCATCTGTCCTGGCAGTAAGCCTTAATATCTGTGTCCATAGGTAGAGTGCTGATCTGTGGGTGTCCTTTGATACGTGTCAGAAATAACTGGAAACATTTTCAAACTATGTACTTTGGGCACCACTCATGGAAACTCTTATCTGGTATGGAGAGGGAAATTCCTAGCATCTAAATTTTAATAAATTCTCCCCATATCCTTGGAGCTCACCTGTGTGGAGTTCACCTATGCGTATATGCAATTATCAAACACACCTAACTCTGAAAGCCCCTGGACTATTCAGTGGAAAATAATAGTTTTTCAAGTTGAGGGAGATAAGGAAAATACTTCCCAGAACAACTTTGAAACCAAATAATCACTCCTGGACTTTTTAAGATACAAGCTGAGAGACAAAGGTGTGTCTAGCCTTATAAAGGCAAACTGAGGCTGTGTTTTTTTGTTTTTTTTTTTTTAAAAAAAAAGATGATCTGAAACTAGTGTTGAGTTCTCCTTCCCATTTTTTTTTATCATTTTAAGATGTATTTATTTATTATGCATACAGAGTTCTGTTGGCATGTATGCCTACATGCCACAAGAAGGCACCAAATATTATTATAGATGCTTGTGAGTCACCATGTGGTTACTCGGAATTGAACTCAGGACATCTGGAAGATCAGCCAGTTCTCTTAACCTCTGAGCCTTCTCTCCAGCCCCAAGGCTGTAGTTTTTTTAGTATATGTGGTTTGCAAGATGCATTTGCTTTAAAGTAACATGGCCACTGCAACCCATTCCTTGAAAACATCTCTCACATAATTCCAGCTTTGTGCTACCAATGCCTCTTCCCAGAGTCCCTCACTGCAGTTTCTGAAACATAATTTCATATTGGTGAACTGCTGGCTGTTTCCTCATAATAAAAAAAAAAGAAAGAAAGAAAGAAAGAAAGAAAGAAGGAAGGAAGGAAGGAAGGAAGGAAGGAAGGAAGGAAGAAAGAAAGAAAGAAAGAAAGAAAGAAAGAAAGAAAGAAAGAAAGAAAGAAAGAAAGAAAGTGGAAAGTCCTCATGCCCTTTAGATGTTTGTTAGACTGGTGTTCACATTAGTCCATTTTCTTCTGTTATAACAAAACACCCAGAGCTGGAAACTCTATCAAAAAAAAAAAAAAAAAAAAAAGAGACCCACTTGGCTCATGATTTTGATTCTGAAAACTCTAAGACAGGGTAGCCCCATCTTTTCAGTTTTAGTGAAACTGCCTTGAAGACAGTATCACAGAGGCAGACAGATTAGTGGAAGAGATAACATGGTCAATCCAGATGAACCCAGGCTGGGCTTGGTCATTTTGAAACAACCAACTCTTCTAAGAATTAATTCCGTCTACAAAAACAGCACGAGTTTTTTGTGATGCCTCAGTAACCATGTGAGCTAGCCCTGAGCCATAACTCTTTAAAATGCTCACAGCCACATTGAGGACCAAGCCTCCAACCACTGTATATAAACCAGAGCATACACTTCTCACTGTGATTCACAAGGTGATGGGGTCAGGAGGGACGGGGAGAAAATAAGAGCAGAAGGGAAGGGAGAGATCTTCATTGGTGGGGAGTGGGCACTCTGATCTTCCTTTTTTATCTTGCGAATGTACCAATCCCATCCCCATCATAGGAGAGTGCACCCACCTGACCTCACCTACATCTAATTAATCCCAGTTTCAAAACATCATCACCAGACGGTTAGGACATCAAAATATCAACGGAGAGGGACAGATACAAGAATTCAGTCTGCAGCCTTCACGATTGTCGCAGAAGAAACCATGAATATCCATCTCCCTACACAGCAATCCGGGGTCATTGTTTCCCTCAGATGGATCTCAATGAAAGTGAGGAAGTCAATGTGTTCTGAGTCTTTGAGAGAAGGTGAGTCAATATTTTATAAAAAGTTGCTCGTGTCATTTTGCCACCTTATCAATATTTAAGAAATTGTAGGAGCATAAAATGAAGAGTAAACTCCAAGAATCTAGCATGAGATTTATTATTTTACTAGACAGAGACAGCTTGGTCAGTGATATCAGCGGCTCAAAATGAAATAGGAAAGAAAATGAAGTCATCCATCCACCTCTTAATTCCAGAATTCTATCCATAAATTATCCATTTTACATCATATAACTGTCATTTAGAAAGCATGTAATCTCTCCTATTTCATTCCTTTCTCTTAGTTCAGACAGACTACCGTCTGTATTTTATAAAAGTGTTATACAAGCTTGTTAAGTCTGAAATATATTTCTATTTAGACATGCCAAGAATGGGAACCTTTCCTTTTCCTTCCTTATTTCCATTAGTTAATATTTTTAAAGACTGGTTAACTGATGAACACTCTCTATTTTCATTATCTGCTTGCACTTCCAGCCATCACTGAGAAAACCCTAAGAGTCAGACATGTTATCACATCTGTACCCCTGGAAACAAGGAGTTTGTGCAATGAATAGCAGTTACATTCTAATTATATTAATTCAGACTGCAATTTCATTGAGATATAAAGGACCTGCTATCGGGGTGGTATGGACAATGGAGGCTGAACACATCAAAGACGTGACAAATTGCTCGCACAGGAGTGCCAGATGTATTGTTGCCTGGGATCCTTTTCTGTGAGGAAACTTAGCAAGTGCTATCAGTGTCAAGCATGGAGTAAGGAATCAGCTAATTTGTGATCTTTCCAAGTTGCAGGTACCTCTGCCAGGAGAGACTGCCAACAGATGACTTGGTAATTAAAATCATTTCCGTGCTTGGAGGGAGTGATTCAGAAATGGTTCTTCTTTGATTTCTTCCTTTCTCCGTGTAGGGGAAATAATACTTCTCTAAATACGAATGTGTCTTTGCTGTGACCAGCACTAAGACTATGGGTTCATGGCTGCCTCCCTTCATTCGCGGTCCAGCTTCAGTGGAGTTTTGCATTTTAATTTTTCTCACATACAAAGTTCTGCTCTCTGCTCACACCCTGTTTTTGTTTCGTACACGTTCCTTATAGCAAAACCTAATGAGGGTCAGAGATGCCTGACCAAGCCACTTATTTCACAAGGGTGGAATGCACACTGCGGTACACCAGCCATTGTACCAGCATAAACAATAAATCCCGAGGAGGGCCAGTTTGTTCTTCATTTACTTCAGACAACTGAAAAGTAATGAGTAGGCAATAGGTCCCTTTCTAAAATTAGCCCTGCTGATAAATGAGAAAAGAAATTATTGCCATTTTGCATTTGTCAAGACCCACAGAATGCATATCTCCGAGAGTGAGTTCAATGAAATGATGGGTATATGGTGATAATTATGTGGTGATAGAGGGTCATCTGTGTGCTGATTAAATATACTGTTCCAGGGATGGACACTGATGATGAGGAAGGACATTGGCTGATGTTAGGTGTGAAAAATATATTAGAATTTCAGCTACCTTTCACTCAGTTTTGCTATGAACCTAACAATGACCTAAAAGTTAGCTTGCTTATGAAGAAATTTATAAAATAAATACATCATGACTTTGCAATAACATACATTAATGGAGCCAGGTAAAAAAAATCTTTAATAGTTGGATTCTTACACACACACACACACACACACACACACACACACACACACACACACACACACCTACTTACGGAAATGTCACTACTTTACATATGGGGAGTTAATATTGCCAAAAGCAGGAAAACAGAATCTGATCAAAGGTGCCAACTTTAACTGAATTCACAAAAACTACAAAGGACAAGATGAAAATGTGTGAGACTCTTGGGAAATAGCCTTTAAAATCCAGATTATTAGAAAATATTCAGGAGAAAATAAACCTAATTTTCTCAATTAAAATCTTAAGAAAGGATCAACAATGAAGAAGCATACAAATTGGAAGAAACCCTAGAAACCAAACACAACTTTTAAAAATAATAAGTGATAAGGCGCATGGGGAAGCTGGCCACCTGCATTTCCAATTCTTGATATGGAGAATTACTGGTGACGGGTCAGTTAAGTACAGTGTGTTGCTATGGTATTTTAAGGAATCATTGTGTCAATAGACATATTAAAGATAAACTGAAGAAATGAAATAATATTTGTGATTCCTCCTAACTAATGGGGAGGAGCAAGTTTTGATGAACAAGACTGGTCCTGAACGAAGAAAGTAAGTTTGAGGATTCACTACACATTTTTTTTTTTTAGATCCATTTGAAATTTTCTAACAAAAGCTGACACAATGGACCCTTAGCAAAATGACCCCAACCTCAGTACTCTGTTATAAAAACAGAAATAGAAATGTCTATGGTAGAGATATGACCTTACAAGCTTGGGGAAGATTTAAATAGAGTATGTAATGTACCAAGCACAGAGTAAATGTTAGATCTTATTTAGGGATCAGCTTGATCTACTCAGCCATGAACCGGCTGATCTGAACTTGATGTTTCTATACATTCTTTGGTACAGAAATGTACCAATTCCTGGGGAGGCCAAGGCATCGGAAGACAGTCTGTGTCTTCAGGCACCGCTCTTACAGCCACACTATCACATTAGTTAGAGGGAGATTTTTTCATTTGCTCCTGTGCCACAGTACTATTTTTAGATTTGCTGATGCCGGAATGTATATGTAGGCACCCTGGTTTTGTTAAATATTTATTCAATCCTGGGCAACTCCAGATGCAGAGAGAAATTATGTAAAGAAACCGTATCTCTCAGAGCCATTGACTCTGGACACACCCTCACTCCCGGGTTTTGGGTTTTTTTTGTTTTTGTTTTTTTCTTTTTTTTTTCCCCCTCTTCTGAAATATCAAAACTCTCAGATTACCTTCCAATCTAAATAATTCAAAGCCCACCCACCAACCTCTCCAACCTCCCCTAACCATTTCTCTCTCCCTTTTTCTTCTTTGCCCCCCTCCCTGCCCTCTTTCACAAACTTGTGGAAAGGAAGCCTTGTAAGTGAAGTACTAGCATAAGAGATCCAATTGTGCAGAAGTTCCCTCCACTCTGCGAGGTGACCAGGCTCAGCCCAGTAGGAACTGTTCTGTTTGGCTTTTCAGTAGCTGGACTTGTTTAGAGCTCCAAGTCCTGCAGCAAGCCTCAGTTTGTGGAGAGCTAAGCCTGGATCCCTGCCGGCTCCTGCCTGCATGTCAATTCGTCTTATTTCTAATAAACCAATTCTTATTTTTCTAACTTGCTTCCAATTCTCAAATGTAGCTCCAAAGCAAACAGAAAGTAATTAAAATGTCAACACTTCCCTGAGAAAGAACATAAGCTCTCTTTGGATTTTCTTCCCACTAGTAATGTTGATTTTCTCTATGGCTCATGGTCCCATGCATGGCAACTGGCAGTCATCCACAGCAGAGCTGGCCAGTCAAGCGATACCACAAATCCCCTGGCCTTTACCTTGCCGGCACCTTTTCCCCTCCCTTAACATTTTCCAAATGGAGAGATTCCATAAGCGAAGTACTTGAAGCTGTCTCTTATAATGGGCTAATCCCGACTCCATCAGAATATGTCCAGATTTTATGCAATGTGAAATAAGCTCCGGCAGCAATAAAAGTAATGTGGAAGCTAACAGGTTATTACCCAGTGCAGTGTGACAAATTAACAGACCCCATTTCGCATAATGAGAGCCTGATTCTTCCTTTCTTTTCATTTGGATTGGTTTGGATGGATGACGACTCTACAGAGTTAATCGAGTTTGCATGAAACAACTTTTGCTTTGAATGTCTGCGATTAAAGAATAGAATAAAGGGAGAGAAAACACAGTCTATTCTTCTGTGATTTGTGCTGGGAAGGTTAGTTCTTCTGAAGAGGTTTCATCACAAAGAAGAAAAAACATAACCACTGGCTAGGAATTGTTGAGCTATAGAGAGAAGAATGTTCCTGATTCCATAACCTCCCAATGACTTTTTCCCCCAACAATTCTAGGTATCTCCCTCGAGATGGGTGTTTACAAAGTACAGGTGTCCTTCTGGATCTCAAAGAGACTAGTTTCAGCCCCCAGCTCAGGTCCTTATGTGAAATGGCATAGCATAACCTTCAGAGCTGACGCATAAATGCTGTTGAAATACAAGTGATACATATGAGTGCTGACTGGTTTGTTGTCTTGAGACTGGTGATGGGGAAAATGTATATACAACACCAATGCAAGTTTTCTTCCAACATTTTTGATCTATGGTTGGTTGTATCCCACAGCTGTAGGCCTTGCAAGGAAGTACCACTGGAACACTGTATTTTTAGGGAACTTCTCAATTCTTTCATTCCAGTCTTTTGCCCACTATGGATGGCATCACCCTTTTTATACCCAGTTCTTTGACTCTGTATTATACACATTAATCTAACCAGCACCATGGATCAGTGTGTGCCAAGGACTCAGCCAAACGTAGCAGTGATCTCCAAGATGCACCAAAAAGTACACCCACAACAGTGATGCACACAAATCACAGCTGTTGAGTTAGAGTTCTGAGAAAGATCCTATCATCTCTTTAGTCTTTCGAGCTCACCTAAGAGATAGGTATGAGCACTCTGACTTTGCAAATAGAGACAGAGTCTGATCGATATTAATATCTTGCTAAATTTACACATGAAATGAAAAGGTTGGTTCTAAATTACTTCAAAAACCCATTCAACAAGTTTCATTATCTGCTGGATGGAAAAGCTGTTAGAAAAATGTTCACATTCTGATTCTGCATTCTTGTTAAGGGGAAATGAAATCAATACAGTGCTCCATCAGAGAGTACAGATCCTTGTGATCATGGGAATAAAGTGCTCACAGGATAAACAATGATACCTCTGCCTTTTGCAGAGGGTTTTGTATGTCCTTTGTAGATTATAAACTGCATGAGGCCAGGGCATTTGTTTCCTGTATAACTAGATTTGGTATAATGTAGTATTAGCACAATGAGACCTGTAGTAAGAGGTTTCTGGACCAGATTTTCAGGCCTTGCCGCAGACCCACAGATCCACAGAGACACACAGATGCTTACATCAATTTTAGGCTGACCGGCCTAAGGCCCAGGCATATAACTTGCTAACTCTTTACCCTTAAACTAACCTACAGTTCTAATCCTGTTCAGCCATGGGGCTCGGTACCTTTTCTCAGAGCAGCATAGTTGTCCTCTGTTTCTTCTGGCTTGTCTGGCATTCTGCTCTGTTCTTCCTGTTCCCAGAGTTTCCTTAGTCTGGTAGCCCCACCCACACTTCCTGTCTGCCTTTGACCAATCAGCGCTTTTTATTAAACTCATAGGCGAGACAATTATTTACAGTGTAACATCATAAATGCACTACAGAGACCAACAGTTTTCCACTTCAGCTTTTCTTAGAGTAAATATAATGAAAACTGTGCTCAACTCAAATATACTTCACAGAGCTATAAGGGGTGAGATGAAGCAAACTGGATAAACATATAGGTAACACAACTAATTAATGTCTTCCCCCTTCTCCTCTTCCTCCTCTCCCCATTCTCCTCCTCCCACTCGCTTACTTTCTTCCCCTTCTAGTATCTAACAGTTCATTTTTCCTGCATAAAACTCTATAATATGAATACATAGACAAAAGGATTATGAATCACAGAGACCTTGATTTAAATCTTTTTTACATTATGGTCGCTTACAATTAATTATCCATTGTCATTCATTGACCCATCTCCCCAAGATATATGATATATATTTATAGAACAGAAATGGTGATTTCTCTTCTGAAACCTCTAACAACAAAGAAAATGAAGGTGATTTGCATTCATCTTTTTCTCTAGCTCCTTCTTGGGGTCTCCTCTCTTTTCCTCAGTAACTGCTGCTGGTAATTAAAGAAGGATTAGGATGGGGATCAAAGGGACTGACAGCAAACTTTCTCCCTCCTGACTCTTCTCTCATAAAAACTCTCACTCTTGTGTGCTAGGGAATCTAACTGTAGGTATTAAGATTTTGTCTTCACTTAAGAAGATATTAGAGAAAATTATAACTTCTAAGGTGAAGCTTTGGGTTTGAAAGATTAATAGGGATAACATTTTCTTTTAAAGGGGGCTGCATTTGGGGATACCTACGTAAGATATATTTGATAACAGAAATATTACACATCATCCTCAGGAGTAAGAACTTACTTCAGTTTTTATTTTCTATATCCTCCATGCAGAGAACATGAAACACGTGCACTTTCTTGAGTTAGCATGAGACAGTATTTGGCCTGATAAAATGGCAGCTCAGAATGAAGAAGTTACATTGCAGTCATTCAGCAGTCAGCATCAGTCAGATTAAAATCTGGACCTGAGAGTATGGGGAAAATGAAAAATGAGAAAACAGTGAACCTGTCCCACCTAGCTGCTTTCCTGGGAACAGGAATCTTGTTCTTGGGTGTCCCTTGCCTTGCCCAAAGTGATACAGGAAGTAGTTTGGTGTGTGCAAGATGTAATTTTTCCTAGAAATCTGGGGGTACAAATGATGCTCCAATATTTGATCAGTACAAAAGACATGTGCATGCATGTCTTGGAACCTCATACCACATCCCATAGAATCACTATGAATCAAGTCAAGCAAAGTAACAAGGAAGAAAAGTTACAGAGCAGGAAAGGTTCCCCTAGACAGCTCTGCAGAGCAGGAGAACAGGCAGAAGGCAGTCCGGACAAACGAGAACCAGGAGACTGAGATGGGCTGTGCAGAAGCTGAATCAGGCACCCATTTTGTACAGGATATTGTGACAAAGAGACACAAGCACCCCACTCCTCTAAGCTACAATAAACAATGAGAAGTGAAGCCATTTTAATACGGGATGTAACACACTCCTCCTTATGCTTCCTTACTGATATCTGCAACCTCCTTCCCAGTTTTATTTTATCCAATGGAACTTGGACTTCTAGAATGCTCAGCATTTTAGTTCTTTATTGCCTGTTATTCCTACTGTAATGAAAAACATAGACAAGTAAGAATTTTTATCTGGTTTTATCCACTGCCACATCCTCGGTGCTACAATGTCCAACCCAGGCACGTTTCAGAGAATAACTGAAAGAGGGTTATCTAGTCACTGGTTAATATGCTACAAAGAAGCTCCTCAATTCAACACTACTGATATTTGGGTACAGATAATGAATTTGCTTGTGGGGCTATTTCACACCTTGTAGGATGCCTAGCACACCTCTCTGAAGGTTCCTCATGACAGCGGAGGTGAGCAGTACAGTCTGTGCACAATTTCACACATCCCTGTGAGGAGCAAAATCATCCTGAATCAAGAACCTTGGCCACAAAGAGTTAAAGTGCTAGATTTGTACCTGAAATTGTGAATCGTATTATAAGCTGAGACTATATAATCAGACTGAGGCAGGAGGATTTATTTATATAATAAAGTCTGAGGCAGGTGGATTGTCTTGAGCTACAGGTCAGTCTGTCTCAAAATCAAAAGGGGGGGGTAACTTTTACTGTTACTATGAAGATGAAGGAATGCAAAAGTAAAGTAGTATTTTGTCACCTTCCCAAACAAACAAGAATAGCAAGGGCAATGGACCTCGCCTATGGAACCTTGTTGCATCAAAGCTGAAAAATGTATGTTAGCATCCATGGACAGATGCTCTGACAACTGTGATGCTTCAGCCTCTTCTTTCTAGTTAGTCAAGGATGCTATGAAGCCTTGGGTACCACCAAGGGCTTTATCTCTGAGTTCAGCCCCCACTTAATCCTGTTTATATGACTTCGCTTCTTTGCTTAGTGTTTAGGTGGCTAACATTGACCTGAGACACCGTAGGATCTCATAAATGAAGAATGTTGAAGAAATTGTTTTGGAAAACATGGTGTGTGTGTGTGGGGGGGGGGTCATTGTAAAAAATCTAGACAGGCAGTGGTGACACACTCCTTTAATCCCAGCACTTGAGAGGCAAAGGCAGTGGATCTCTGTGAGTTCAAAGGCAGCCTGGTTTACAGAGACAGTACAAGGACAGTCAGCTTCACAGAGACACCCGGTCTCAACAAAAACAAATAAAAAATCCAGAAATACCTTGGCCCTGTGTTCTCTTCTTTAGCTCAAACTAACCATCAGCCACCAGCTACTACATAATCTTTAGCCACCAGCTCATGCCTACTTTGCCAAAATCTTCCCAGCTGAAGTGTGACATTTCTCTATCTTAATTGATACCACCCTTTTTCTCTTACAGTGTCTAGATGTGGATGATAAATGCATGGTCACATGAATGGAGGCTCGGACATTTCTCAGGCTTCTAAGGTGGAGAGCACTGCAGAGATGCTCCTAGCTGCATCCCCAGCACAAAGATAAACTGTCTGCAAGTCAGTAAATAAATCAAGCCTTCCACCTAGCTTATTGATCTAAACATTTCACCACTCCCAAGAAAACTGAAATGGTAATTAGGTTGTCATATCATAGAATCAGCCTTGCTAAGAAGGCACTGATGTTCCCAGAAGCCAGCAGTTATGAGAGCTGACTCTCAACAGGACAGCCTGACTCCAGGGCAGTCAGAAAAAGCTTTCTACACTGTTACATGCTGGCCAGAAGAAACTGAGATAAAAAGTTCCTGTGTCCTCTAGCCCAACACCACTCAGATTAGTTTAGGAGTGATAAAGACAAGCAGCTGACCAAGAATGGCCCCCTTATTACTAGCAAGATTAGCCTTTCTTTTTTTAGAACCAAAAATACAGCTCAAGAGATTTTACACAGCATCAGGGTCCACCCACTCCTATCAGAAACGGAGGAGGTCTGCAACATAGCACAGCTTTTGTTTCTAAATCTAGGGACAGAAGTCTCACTGATCCCTAAAATGGACCCTGAGATTAGGTAGCCTATGGCAGATGGACTCAATCTCCAGCCTCCCTCAACACCAGTCTAAATTCTCACTATTCACCTTTTCAGATTGCAGAATGAGATGCTTTTGCTTTCATTTCCATCAACCCACCCACCATCTTCCTACCGCTACACACTAAGTTCCATGGTACATGCTCAGCTCTAATCCACACTTTTTGGGGGCCTTAGATCTCAGTGTGAGTGAGTGTGATGAGGCCACTAGGAAACATTCCTTAACCTTCTCCAGATTAGAGTTATGGTCTCTTCTTCAACGCCCTGCCTGCTGTAAAAGGACTTTGTCATGGTTGGTGGTGATGATGGTGTTCATTTACCATAACCTCTACCAACCTGTAGCCCATTCAAAATATGCAATGCTGTCATGTTCTTTGGTCTTCATTATCCCCTACCCCCATAACATGCATAATACCTGATAAGTTCCAGGTTCCGGGGAGGCACATATACAATGACACGTTAGCAAGAGCTATAAACATCTTTTATGTGTGTCGCCCACTGTTTGCCTTAGAAAATGCATATATTTGGTACTTGATAAATGGTGATTGATATCAATGTGTTTTTGTTTTTGAGACAGGGTTGTTCTGTATATCAGCTTTGGTTGTCTTGGGACTTGCTCTGTAGACCAGGCTGACCTCAGACTCAATTGCCTCTGTCTCCTGCGCGCTGAAATCACAGGCCTATACCACAACATCCCAGCTGGGGTGTAAATATTTTTATGCGACTCTTAACACAATAAGAATTGAAGCCTTGGAGGCATTAAAATAATTTGGAAGAAAATGGTGAAGGTAAGAATCTAGATAATAAGCCCAAAGTTGTTCCCCGACTCACTGAACAGAAGAAAGGAATAAAGAAAGTAGAGAGAGGGGGGCCAGAAAGCGGGAGGAAATTAACAAGGAAGGAGAATTGAGATTATTGTGTCTCTCTTCCCCACCTTAATCACTGTGAAATTCTTTAAACAAATAATGTGTAGCTTTTCCTATAGCACCCAGCTTCACCTGTCAAATGGTGTCATCAATTGTTAGGCAGTATCAAAATCTCAGACACAATGAAGATCCCTCCTCTCTAGGACTTGATACATCAGAACGTGGAGGGACTGAAGCTCTGGCCACACTGTCTCTTCCTATACAGTGACTTCAGTAGGCAGATCCACCATGTGCTAATGTTATCTGGATTCTGAGCTTGCCTTGATTCTGGCCTGACTGTAACATCTGGAGAGTAGCACCCTATCCTTATGGCATGAGAGAAGTCAAAATGGCTGGCAAACAATCTCCATCATTGAGGTTGAGGACCATCAATGCAAAGTCACAGAATTTTTCATAGAAGAGGCAAGAGAAGCACCAGGTAGCCAGCCATTTGACTCTGATTTATAAGGAGCCTTTGCTACAGGTAACTGCGAAGTCACACCTAAACACTCCCATGCCTGCTGACTGAAAAAAATTATCATGATCGATCAATACCATTTTCATTTTCCTCATTATCCCCCACTCCTACAACATGTACAATACCTGATAAGCTCCAGGTTCTCAGGTGGCACATATGTAATGACTCATTACCAAGAGCTGTACATACCTTGTTATGTGTGTCGATAATTCAATATCTAAAACCATGTTTTCCTATCTGTATAACACAAGCCAGAGAACTCAGGGAGACTCCATGTGAGTCACAGATTTTCTTTATGGAAATTATCTGGATAATCCTGAGATGGTATCTGTCCTTTGCTGTACAAGCATCCTGGCCAATCAATTCCTCTAGATTTCTTTCTTTGCTGAAAATATACTAAATGCAAGTCTGCATGCTAAAGTCAAGGACTAATTTTTGACATAAAATAATGGTCCTTGCATCCTGGAAATGAAATCATTATAGATATATATGGATGGGTTGAAATGAAAATATCCCTCTTGGAATATTTATACATGGTATGCTGCTTTTAGTAAAGAAACATAATTTAAATTTTGGCTACTATAACCAAAAATGTTGCCAGTAATTTCCCAAAACAACAGACAACATGTTAATGAAGAAAAACCTATTTCTCAAATGCTACAAGGTCCTTAAGACAAGCTACCCTCACCTGCATTTATTTCAGAGAAGAAAATAATGCTGCAGTGCCTGGTGGGAATGGACAGCTATTAAACATCACGTTGTGAAGATTGGTGAAGGCGTGACACTGATTTTATTCAGAAGAACTGAAATTTAGGGATTGGGAAGGGGTTTTGTAATGAAGTCTTAGTCTCTTGTTTTTAGAAGAGGAAAGTGAGACAGATGGCTTGCATGACATCACACTAATGCTCACAGAAATGCTGGAAGGGGACTCATGTTTCCCAGCTCAATACTCCTTCCTCTAAAACAAGTTGTACTAAGCACTGACAGGGCTGTGTTCTCAAAAAATGCAAAAGTTACTAATGAGTGGGTAAGTTTTGGTTTTGATAGATATTAAATCCATGGCCTCGTGCATATCAGGCAAACACTACCACTGTGCTAAACCCCTAGCTGTGTGTGTGTGTATGTGTGGTGTGTTTATGTGTGTCACTCATATATGCATATATGGAGAATAAATTTATGATACATGTACCAACTGTGCTAATACAGAGCTTAATACCTAGAGCTACAACCTGAAAACTCTGTTAGGAAATTTTGTCATCCGAGCATCTTGGGCTGTACAAACAATGAGAGTCATGGAATCACTAAGCAATACAACGTACAGGACCAACAGTCATCCCAGACACAGTCCATGCTTGACAATCATTTCATAAATGGGGTACATAGACTACAAGTAGCTTTTATCTCCCATTGTTTTGCTATTTGGCAAAAAATAAACAATAAATAAAAATAAAATCAGGTCACTGTTAACTTAACCCTGACAAAAACCTTTTGGAGAAAGTACGGCCAGTTATTTAAGACACTTTGTATTCATGAGATTGTTTGATTTTAAACAGAAAGCAGAGTTTAAACAGAAATGCTGGCTGGACAGTGCAGAACTCTTGCAAGGACTCAAAAGTAAATATTATATTAGCATACTTAAGCCTTGGCAAGAATCATTTTTCCAAAGTGCCATCCAAACTCACATTGCAGTCACCCAGGGCTTCCTTTGGGAGCATATTTTACTTCAGATACTCATGGAGCATATGTTCACCTACAGTGGATTGAGAAAATAGATGATTAGAAAAATGAAATTTAGGTATAAATTCCTTCCAAACTAAGGCAGAAAATTGATACATGTTATTTGCCTTCCGGAGCTAAGGCCATGCTTAGATCTCTGAGGTTTGGCATCATCTCTGCCGGAATCATCTGACTGGAAACAGTGACGAGTTATCAGTATGTCTTTCTCTACCCACCTGTGACACACACCCTTCACACTGCTCAGTGCTGGAGCTAATCAGCTGTGAGAATATAACCTATCATTCCTTTTACTGCACCTAATTTTCTCAAGTATACAATGCAAAGTTTGACATGAACAGTCTAGTATACTCCTTGGAGAGTCAAAATACCCTAGGACATTTTATTGTTCCGTGTTTTTCTTGCCCACAAATCTAAACAAGAGTTAACACATGTCCCAAAGACAGGAAGATCTGACATGATGATAATATACACAGAGTCAAACGTAAGACATGCACAAATCACACATGTATGCACAGGAATCAGGTTAACACCTCTGATTAACAAGGTTAAACAAGAGAACAATAATCTCACTGACAAATAAAAATCAGAGAGAATGTGAGAAGTTGGAATAAGCATCCTCCCAAAATACAGACTGAAAGTTGTCAGAAATATTAACACATAATGGTCTTTCTCTTTAACATGATATTATTTACGTCTTGCCCATTTCTCCTGCATAAGCAATGAAATTGGAATTGGAACCTCGAAGATGAGTTTGGACAAGGTAAAGTCACCATTTCTTTAGTCTACAAACACTAAATTAGCTCAGAAAAACCACACACCAAGGCCTAAATCGTACTTCATATTGTGCAACCATGCTGACTCTAACCTTCATTTTATGCACAAAATGATAGAAATGGAATTTTATAGATCAAATTGTATTCTTAGATTTTAATTATAATTTCAGAGGCAGAAGTTCATGAAAGAAATCAATAATTCAAACCAATAGGCAAAAGGACTTTTCCTTAAAGAACTAAGAAATAGCCAGATCTGATAGCACACGTTTGTAATATCAGAAGTCAGCGGCTAACGCAAGAGCATTAAAAGTTTTAAATTAGCTTGAGTTACATAGTCAGACTCCCTGACTCACAAATAAAATAAAGTGAGTACAGAGACCCTCCTTAAAATAAAATGCTTGATAGAAAACGTCTTTTTTTTTTTTTTTTGACCAGAGATAATGATACATGCCTATAATCCCTACACTCAGGAAGTCAAGGCAGAAGAATCAAAAGATTGAAGCCAACTTGGGCAACATTGCAATATTTCATCACAGGACTACCTAATGGAATATTAATTCATCTTTGTATTGATCAAAAGGTCAAGAGATTTAGTAATGCTAATCCAGAAGATGGAGTGGCTGTCGACTAAAAATGTGGAAAAATATCTACTTCCCTGAAGAAGCCTCTAAAGCCCTTTGGAGATGAGTTCATTCAAAGAAACCTGTTTTAGACAACATCATTTCCGTTGTGGGTCCTGGCTCTCTGCCATACCACCATGTCTTCTTTTCAGAAGCCACCAGTTCCAACGTAGAGTCTTCCCTGGTGACATATTTTTTGCCACTGGACAGGAGTATAAAGAGGAAGTGAACATTAGAATTAGAATTTAAATGCTTTTTCTGTTGTTACCGTTTTTAATTTGAGCTTACAAAAACAAAACAAAACAAAAAACCTCCAGGACTGATTTACTAAACAAAGAGAAATAAATAGTTTTTTTTAAAAAAATACAGGCTGGGTGTTAGCGGGCACAATGCACATCTATAACTCCAGCACTCAGAAGGCTGAGATAGAAAGATAGAAAGTATGAGGTCATCCTAGACTGAAGAGCAAGACCTTGTCTCAAAAGAAAGGGCGAGAGGGATGAAGGGAAGGGAAGGGGGGGGGGGGGAGAACAAGGAAAGAAGAGCAAATATAATATCCTTTGCAACAAGAAACAATTTCAGACAAATTTGAGAGTAAGGATATTTTGTTTGTGTACCTGTTTGTCTGTCTGTCCATCTGCCTGTCCCAAAAGGAACAGGATGCAGCCTAGATGTTATCACCTGCCCCAATTACTTTAATATAATCAAGTAAACACATAAATTCATAGCAGCTTTGGGAATAAGGAGTGACGTCAACACCAGAAAGGTTGGAAAAAGTAAGACACCAACTAAGGAGACATGAGAGGACAGCGAGACACACGGACAAGTAGCTGGACTGGGTGGTGATGGGAGGGGCAAGGACAAGTTCTTCCTAGGACTTATTAGCACTGCACACTTAGGATGACTGCAGTGGTCCAGGAAATGGCCACTCCTCCTAATAGGCTGAGTGAGAAAACAGCAATTAGCTTTGAGGACTAAAACAGTTAAATGTAGCTTGGACAAATAGACACGATCTGTCACAAGTACCCGGCGGTACCCTTGAGACCATCTAGAACTCAAACCTCCCCCTGTCCTGTCCCCATAGTCACTGCAGGCTCTATAATCTACATCCATAGCATTCAAATACATCTCCCAATAACACTAAGAAACCAGAAGAAGAAAAAGATTCCATACAAGAAAAAAAAATTAAAAGCACAATTCATTTTAAATCATTTAAAACCACTGGTGCATAATATAAGGTTATTATTTTATTATAATTTGGCATTAAAATTCAAATGATCCCGAATTTGTAGCTGGTGAAGCATGAGAAAATGAACGTCCCTTTATTTTGTTTTCTAGAAAACTATAAATGCTGAGAAACTCCATAGTTAAAACTAATTACGTTCAAAACCCTTATGAGGCTAAGAGTAAGACTTCCAGATAAACAGGTAGATTTTTTTGTTTATTTGCTGTTCATTGTGTTTCCTTTTAAGATACTTCAAAAAAAATAAGGGAAATAAAACACACACAGGCAGAGACTGGGGGGGGGGGATTTGTCAAATCAATAAGAGTCAGCACAGACAAAGACATGACAGCAAATGAGATTTGTAACATGAAAGGGAAAAGAATAGAAAACCACTGGAAAGGTGGCAATTGATTTCATAGATATAAGTTCAACATTATTTGACTCCCGTGGGAAGACACTTCTCATAGCGAGGGCTGAAATGGAGTCCATGCACTGTTCCTCTCTCGGTGTCAAGGTCGTGGATAGAGCTGAGGATGGCTGAACTCAGCAAGGAGTGGGGGGCACCTGAAAGGTCCTCCCTCTGGAGCTGGACAGTTGCCTCTGCCCCCTTAAAGAGGACAGAAAGGGGAGATTCTGCAACACTGAATTTGAAAATCTGTGCTCCTGAGACCTGAAGCTCAGTGGGTAGATAGATAAATTAAGTCAAAGATTTGGGAAGCCATCCAAACTTGGCAGTACCTGTTGTTTTGTTGTTGTTTTCTCAAGATGTCCTAGCTGGCCAGCAACTGCTTCTTTTAATTAGGTTGGTCTCAAGTTCAGAAAGATGCACTTGCTCCTCCGGCCCCCCACCCACCCAGTGCTGGGATGAAAGGAGTGCCCCACCACACCCAGTAACTGCAAGATTCTTGGTCCTTGTCATTCAATTCAACAGATAGGAGAAATCCAGAGATAGCAATCTTATCCAAGAGAACCAAGATAAAGCTGAGTGCAGCAAGGAAGTACCCAGAATCCTTTATCAGTGATGCATTCTGACTTAATTGTGCCTATGCAATAACAAGGGATAGATAGTTGTAATACCACCACCCTTTCTTCCTGAGAACCAAGCAGTCTGTAAGACCTGGCTTCATTCTCAGGATACCCAGATGCTGAGGCAAGAATGTCTCAGAAAGTCTGCAGCTCAGAAAGTCTGGGCTAAAGAGTAAGACCTTGTCTGAAAAAAAAAAAAAAATTTCCAGCATCTACATGTAATATTCAGTCAGCTATTTAGAGAATCCCATGGGTCACCCGATATTTGAAAAAAGCTTATCAAAGTAGAAAGCAAGGACCAGTAAAGGTGCTTTCTGCATAAGCGTGAGGACCCAAGTTCCGGTTTCCAGCACCCACAAAACTGGGGTCTGGACAAGATACGTGGAGCTTGCTAAACAGGTAGTGGAGCAGAGCTGGTAAGCTGTGGTTCAAGGAGACCCCGTCTCAAAACAGAGACAATAGAGGAGCATGCCTCTGGCTTAGACATATACACACACTGAACACCCCTAAAACACACAAACACGAAAATTCAATGAAATAATAAAGAATGGAGGAGAGATCAGAAACAAAAGAAAAGAAAGGCAAAATTAATGAAACAGTTGTTTCATTTAAAAAAAAATAACATTAAACCGAGGCATGAAAAAAAAACAATGAAGTCGAATAAAAATGTATCACAAAAGAAAGATTAGACTAGACAGAATAAAGCATTTAGAACAACCAGCAATATCCTTGGAGTAACTTCAGGCAATGTTTTGAAACTGAGTTTCCCTGATAAAGGAGTTAGTTTCAAGTGTTGGCTGAATGAAGTTAGTCACGAGCCCCAGGCTTTATCTCTAGCTAAATGCTAAATCACTGGCGGCCAGTCTTCAAGGGGTGGGGATGTAATCAGTCAGGAGACCCCACCACGTGATCCCTGAGCAGCTGATTGAGAGCCACTGTTTGTGGTGATTCTTCCAGCCAGATGAGGGGACCAACAAGCTGAAGGCTTTTTAATGCCCAGCTATCTGATGCCCAGATGCTACCCACTCGAGGCTCAAACACTGAAGAATTCATTTCTTCCTCTGTCCACTGTTCATCCCGGACAAATATTCTGAATAGTTCTAGAGAGACACTGGAATCAACCGCAGCAGGCTTGTTTCGAATCACGTGCTAAGAGCTTCTCACATGAACACAAAAAGGCAGTAGAAAACATGACTGTTGTTAGATTATGGGGAAGAGAAAAGAGAAACAATTGACTGAATGACTTAAAACATTTGTAAATGAATTTCCTAAAAGATCCACATGCAGAAAACCAGAATAACAACGTAAATACCATTTATGAGCCTTAATAATGTGAGTCCCGAGTTAATTCTGTTTTATTTTCATTGTTATCCGGTTCCCCTACCCTCCTCATAACCAGGTTATATCAAAGTTAAGTAAGGACTTTGCATTATTATACAGACATACAAACAGGTATGCACATACATGTGCTCACACACACCTGAAAGGGAAGATTTTCTTTTAAATATAACCACAACTCATTGTCACCACTAAATACAGTTAATAGTAGAACAAAGCACTGATAGCTATATATGGGACTATATCATGTTCAAATTCCCCTAATCATCTAAATTCACTTTAATTTGGTTGCCCATAGTGAAGTGTGTAGGGAAGAGAATGCACATAGGAACCCCCAACCCCCGCTCTTCATTTAGTGGTTTTCAAATTTGTGGATTTCTTACCTGATATCATCTAAAAATCACCAAAGTCTTGGATTTTGAAGGATTGTGTAAGCTGTGTGCATGTGTGCGCGTTTTAGTGTCTATGGCTTTAAATATGTTTGACATGTTTCAGTTCCTCGTAGTTATTACATTACTGTGTATTGAATGTTCAGCCTACCTAAAGTCAGACTTTTCCAGTCAGCCCAAGGATTTTAGATATAACCTATGTGTCATTCATCACTTCTCTGCCCTGGCTATGATGGATGAGTCCAGGTTCCTGTTACCTAATTCCTGCCCCCTGTCTGTGAACAGTCCCCTCCCAATCAGCCCTGGTTCTTTTGAGTGTGGAAAGACTCCAGCCAGTGCCTGGTTCAGACTCTAGAAGTGAACATGTGGACTCTCACCTCAGTGACCCTGTTGTTATTTCAAAGTCTCCTCTGTGGGGAGATCTAGGGAATCTAAATTTTTCTGAATTAAGATGTCACAATTACACTTCATAATTATTGCTATGGTATAAATCTAAAACTGCAAGAATTTACTCAAGTTCTGTATGTCTTAAATCTTCAAAGAGCCTAGTTCATCTGCTTTATCCCATAGCGTGCCAGTAGTCAGAGAGAGTGTGAGACAGAGAGAGACAGAGATGATATGGAAATAAGAAAGGAAGAGACCAAAATAGTAAATTACTACCAATAATGAGGTTAGGAAAGTATATTTAGTTCTTTTTTAAATTAGGACAAATAAATAAACATGTTTATGGCACACAGTGGGGATCAACTCAGAATGAGTATCACATCTGTCACCTCCAAATGTTGAAATTTTCTTGGATTGAGCACATTTAAACTCTCTCCCTTCTAAAAGAAAACCGGCTGGAAGGTGGGGAGGGGGCGGCTGAGCACAACTGTGAGGATACATACATATGCATGAGGGTCCTGTGAGGAAGTGATGCTCTGTATGCTGACCTAAAACTTAATTTTAAAAAATAAGACAAATTTCCTCTTCTAGATTTCTCAGGATGTACAGTAAATTATTGCTGATTATCGTCTCCATACTGGGCTGCAGGACACTTGGAGTGTTTTATATTTTCACTCTGTCCAGATAACACCAGTTCTGCTCCTTTATTTCTTCCCTGAATGTGAACATAGGATTTTTGGTTTCCTGTGCCCGGCTTACTTTGCTTAACATAATGTCCTTTAGGCTCATCTACATGGTCACAGATGACAGTATTTCATCCTTTCTTAAGGCTGAGAATATACAGCCTTTAAAAAGTGTGTGTATGCCGTATCTTCTTATCACTTATCCACCAATGGACATCTAGGCTGACTCCCAACACTTGGTATTGTATATGGTAGGGGAATGGACATAGAGGGCTATGTCTATGTGATATACTGATTTTCTTTCTCTGGGCTACAGTGAAATCATGAGATTGCTGAGCCAAATGCTATTTCTGCTTCCAGTCTTTTGAGGGCCTTTCAAGCCATTTTTAATACCGGTTATACTAATTCATATTCCTGCTATCTCTAGAGATTACATCATCATATGGAATGTAACCATGATGTGATTATGACACCATTTGAGATTTTGTTTTCTTTGAATCTTTTAGCTTTTTGAGTTTTTGAAGTCGGGCTCTATTTTATGGTTAATTTTTTATAGTCACATTAAACATTTACATGCTTTTGAATCCAAAATGAAAACAAAAATATAATCAGACTAGCCTCTAAGTCTCTCTTTTACCCTCCCCCGGCATTAATAAGCTTGCCCTACCTTTTTTTTTTTTTTAATTTAAAACATTTATATTCAGATTGTTTTTTTTCTTAGCTGCAGATTGGCATACCAGATACATCTTCCCTATCATATTTTTTTTACTAACAATAAAATCCAGACATTTTTGCATAAACCTATTGATTTTTTTTAATGTATTGTTTATCAGGCCCAAAGAGAATTTGTGCCTATAAAACAGCACAGGAAGCTTAGGGAGAAAAAGTAAAGAAAATTGTATTTAAAAAAACAAAAACACAAAACAGCAGATTGCAACTTTGTAGTAAACCTTCCTAAAATGACTCACCAAGTTCACAGCCTCCCAGCATCTTGCTGGGAAAAAAGATGGAGTAGGTGGCTGCACTTCAGAGAGTGGCATGTGGTGTACAATTTCACCAGGCAAAATGCTTCACTACTACAATTTTCCTTTGCTTTGCCTTTTCAAAAAGTAATGTTCCCTCCTATTTTAGCAAAACCATTTGCATCCCTATTATTCGAGCTGGAGCTGTTATTTCCATTTTTATCTTCTCTTTGTTACTTGTTTGCATTTCTTTTCTAGGTCTCTGCCTTGTCTTTATCTTAAGGCCAGGCCTCCTTCTGTGGGAACAGTGCCACGGACTTTCTAGCCATCCTGCCAGGCCTTGTCGCAATGTAATGATAGAAGTTCCCTTGAACTGTTGCCAGCAAAGCGAGGCCATCCCACACACGTTTGCTATGGAAACACCTTCATGACTAATAGGCTCTCAAAAGAAGGAGTTTTAAAACTGAAGCTAGAAGTGGTTTGCTTTCTTTTTTTTTTTTTTCTTTTCCTTTTTTTAAAGTATACCCTTCAGTGAAGGAAAAAAATAGAACAGTTCCCTCAAAATTGCAAGTTGTTATATTATTCCAGAGCACTTGTTTGTGAAGTGGATTCCTACAGCCTGAAAGTGTGCATCACGAAAGCTCAGCTTGCTCATTCACGCAGGCGCTTTAACTCAGAAGACCCTATTCTCTGCTGCTGTGTGTTTATGAGGTCAGGATTTCAGGCTGTGCCAAGTTCTTTCCCTCAAAACAAAAGGGAACATATTTATTTGTCTTCTTTTCTCTCCTTTTTTGAGACAGGGTCTCATGGAGCTTAGGGTACATTCAAATTCACTATGCCGCTGAGGCTGACTTTGAACTCCTGATCCTCTTCCAGGGGTACAATGTTGGGGAGCAAACTCAGGAATTTGTACATGTTACTCAAGCATTCTACAGGCTAAGGTATATGCCTTTCTGTAGGGGATTATGTTGTTCCATTGTAAATAATTGTCCCCGCCTATGACTTTAATAAAAAGCACTGATTGGCCAAAGGCAGACAGGAAGTGTGGGCAGGGCTACCAGACTAAGAAAACTCTAGGAACAGGCAGAACAGAACAGAAGGCCAGAGAGAAACCAAAAGAAGCAGAGGACAACTATGCTGCTCTGAGAAAAGGTACCCAGCCTCATGGCTGAACAGGAGAATCATGGGTTAGATTAAGGGTAAAGAGTTAGCAAGTTATATGCCTGGACTCTAGGCTGATCAGCCTAAAACTATTGTAAGCATCAGTGGGTCTCTGTGGGTCTGTGGGTCTGTGGGTCTGTGGGTCTGTGGGTCTGAGGGTCTGTGGGTCTGCGGGTCTAAACCTTGAGGCTAGGCCCGAAAGTCCAGGAAAAAAACCTCATACTACACCTTTCCCCAGAAGCAGACACAGTTAAGATCATGTTATGATTTGGATGCTAACAGATCATGAATTTACAATACACGTCTCTTTTTCACAGAATCCTAGTGAATTGCAAACTCGTCCAGATGCACCAGACCAGACTATGCCTTAGTTCAAGCTATGCCCAACTCCACAGAGGCAACATCCCCACCACACTCCTTGCATAGACACTACCTTCTCAGGGAAGACTTCCTGGTATATCTTCCTTGTGGGTAAAGATGGCAGTTTCCTACCTTGAGTGTTTATAAAGACAAGACCATCTCCAGGGAAAACAATGTTTTCTGTTTATTCCATATCACCTGGCACCATACATGAGAAGAAATGGCTTTTCACCATACATGATTATTAGTCAAACAACTGAGAATCAGTAGGCATTAGATGTGCCTCTCAAATAGAATGAGAAGACTACATACTAGCTACATGTGTGCTGTGTTTAACTATCTGTGTTTGCTATTCTCTGCTTCATCACTGAAAGAGATGAGGCTTTTACAGAGCTCTGATTCTTGACCACTACAACATATATAAGGTGGGTGTCTAGAGAAAGAAAGATTTTTTTTTTTTTAATGTGAAGGAGCAAACGTGGGCTTTCCAACTCTTTCCTTTTAAGAACCCAAGTCTTCAAGATGCAGACAAACATCCCTGGAATCCTCTTTAGCATCTGCTAGACCTTAGTGTAGATGCCTCAACATTGCTCACACTCTCCCAGACTTATTTCTCACTTGCTTCTAATCTCCACCTTCCATTTTATATCCGTCCCTTTGGTTGAGAACTGACCTGCCCTGGATTCATGCCTACACATGCCAATAGCCAAAGTTGCTCATCTCACTGATTTATCTATTTGATGGAGGGAAGACCAGAGCAATTCCCTACCTGGTTAGTTATAAGAGCTCTGGGAACCAAGCTTTGGTCTTCTGAAAGAGCAGCAGGTGCTATTAACTGCTGAGCCATTTCTCTGGCCTTTCTCTTACAGCGTTAAAGCAAGCTTTGGAACACAATGAGAAACACAACCATGACTTAAAGAAGACATCAAAACATCCTTCTCTGTGGCACTCAGCTCCTGGATGGCAAAACCAAGCGGAACCTCTGTGAAGGAAACAGAAAGGAAACCCTTTCCTTCTGTGGGACCAACAGAAGTCATTCTTATTTTACTCATGCATTCTGGATCTCAGATGCAACGAACTAATGTTGGAGAGCAAGATTGTATTCCTCATCACATTTCCATCTTTGGAAGAGGTAGATTTTGTTGACAGGGTTCACTGAAAAGCTAATAAATATATCACCTACATGCCATTTCCCGCTCAGGCCCTTTCAAAGGAAGAGTCAGCTGTGAGAAATCTCAGCATCCCTGCTTTCTTCATTTACACTTAGTGCTCTTTGGTACAGGGTTGTTTGCCCCAATTTCACCGTATCTCTTTATCTAACCCTAGAGGTCCACAAAGCGGCTTCTCCTAGACTAAGCTTGAGACTTCAGTGGTTGTCTGTTTCTGAAGGCTTTCAATTCACAAATGCATCCCAGACTTGAGTAAAAATCTTACTCCACCAAAATATCCCTCCCCCCAGACTTAAACAAGAGAGCTCTGAGACTGACAAAAAAAAAAAAAAAAAAAGGGTGGTGGCCCATTTTCTGGGTTTCACAAAGCTGAGTTACACCTTCATGCGGCAGGCAGTGGAGGTGTTATTGACCACATCACAGTCTTCTGTGAAGAACCGGGTGTCACAGGTACAGTGGTGACCTCCCACCTGGAGTCAGACCATAGTTCCCAGGCTAGTGTTTACCTCATTTTGTTCTGTTTGCAAGACAGAACTCTGTGCTCTGTGAAACATAAGCACACCAAGAGAGGGAAGCAGTGCCAACCTGGTGCCTCCCTGTTATCACTTTGTCAGGAAAACAAAACTCCTGGCTCTGGATTATGGACCACACTCTTGTCCACAAGCATGTTCTTCAGTGGCCCACACCAACCCCCAGATAGCGTCAGGTAAAGGTGGGAATCTCCTCCTTAGGTTGTTTGTAACCTGAGAATACAGGAGCCACTGAAGATTCTTCTGTTTGAAACACATGCTGCCAGAATGCATAGACCAGAACAAGGAGAGAGGGCATTGTCAGCAAAATAGGAATGAACGGCACTCAGTCCCTAATAATGCTTATGCTTAGTGAGAAATCATTTGGTGTTATCAGTGCATCTGTTTGTCAATTGCTGTTGAAAACTGAAAAGAGAAAATTGGTTTTCTCTAAGAATGTGGCCCCTGGTAAAGTAGACCACTCTGTAGTGGAAGAGCAGACACCCAAGAATATTTGACCAATTGAGCACAAATTTGTCTTTATTGATTTAAAAATGAACACAAAGGTGGGTGGATAGGGAACGAGGGGTAGACAAAGAAGTGAATATGACCAAAATGTTCAAAGAATTCATTTAAAAAATTATTCAGTGACTCTTCAAGCTAGGCAAGTTGCCAGATGCTGTGGCACAGCCTTGCTTAGTTGACCCTTAGTTACTAAGCCCAGAGTTTTAGAATAAAACATATATGAGTTTAAGACTGTATAGGTATAGATCTCCATAGAGAGACCTTAGGCACATGCCTGGACTTTTCTGAATCTACTTCCTTTCTAAAAAAAGAAGTCTTGTAGTAATAAGTTTCTGGCCTTAACTTTCCAGCCTACCCCTGAGGTTCTGACCTGCTGTCCCACAGAAACACACCGATGCTTATATTAATTTTATGCTGATAGGCTTAGAGCCCAGGCATATAACTTTCTAGCTCTTGCTCTTAAACTAGCTCATGATTCTTATCCTGTTCAGCCATGCAGCCCAGTACCTTTTCTCAGAGCAGCATAGTTGTCCTCTGAATTTGCTGGCTGCTCTGGAGTCTCTGCTCTGCTCTTCCTGGTCCCAGAGTTTTCTTAGTCTGGTAGCTCCACCCATACTTCCTGTCTGCCTTCAGCCAATCAGGATTTTTATTAAACCAGCAGGTGGGACAATTATTTACAATGGAACAGAACACGATCCCACTTCAAAGTTTTATAGAACATTAAATGAGGTGACATTATTCAGGGAATTACTTAGGGGCTGTAAAAGAAGCAGATCCAATTCAAACTGGCTGCCGTGAGGAAAAGATGAAAACAGCAGAAGCAAGTTGGATTTAGTCACATGTGGATCTGGAACTTTAAATGAAGTCTCAGGACTTGATGCTTGCTTTCTGGTTCCTGCTTTTTATCTTGGGGTGCTGTTTTGCTATTTTGCCTCATTCTTTGGTTGGTTCCAGAACAATTCTAGCAGTACATTTCCACAAATGTGAGACATACCTCTCTCCAAAGCTTCTTTTGGATGTATCTACCCCTAAACTGTTCACTATGGAAGAGAAAGAGCTAGGGAGTGAGGGAGAGAGAGACAGAGAAAAGAGAGACATCTTTCTCTTTCTTTCCTTTATATTTTCATTTATTTAATTTTGTGAGACAGTGGGCATGTCTGAGCAGATATCCCTGCAATCTAATATTATCTTGTCTTTTCAAACAGACACTTGTAAAGAGAGAGAATGTACAAACTTCACCATCATGATCAGCGAGCAAGGTCTGTAAAGACAAAGAGGCATTCATTCTCTAGCCCCCCTTTAAAGTCCAAAGAAACAGCAATGTCCAGACCATAGTGCCTGGCGACACCAAGTTTTAAGAGTGACTTCCACCTACAAACTACAATGTAATACTAAAGACTGCCTGTGGGCCGGCTCTTGTTTGCGTGTGTGGTTTGACATATACGAGTTTGTTCACTTAAGTGTGTTTTTTCTATAGTAGCTACTGGAGTCTACTGTGGTATGAAATGATGGGCTTATGGGCGTGCTTCCAGAGAGATGCGATAGAATTCATGAGTTTCTTCCAGCTGCCATTTAAAAGGCCACAATTTACACCTTCACTGTAAATGGTAGAACAGATCGATCTGTAAGAGGATACAGATACACACTACAGTTTATTTAATTAAATTCTTCTTGTGGCTATTGAGGTCCATCTTAGAGTTGAGCTAGAAAAGAACAGTGCACTGTGGTCCTGGCAGAAATAACTTCACAGAGAATTGTTAAAGCCACCACTTGGAACAGATAGATTTTCTTTCTTTCTTTTTTTTTTTTTTAACCCTAAAAGAACTCTTCTGTTTTGAATCCCGATTGCAAAGCTCTGGAGCAGACTATGGAAAGAAAGACCCACAGGTTGACAGTACAACAACCTGAATGGAGCTGTACTTATGAAGCATTTCTGGGTGTGCCCTAGGATTTTGTCACTGGCCCCAAGTCCCACCCTCCACCATGGGCCAGAATGGCAGTGCCTGTGTTTACATTTGTGAGAAGCTGCCAGGACATGCCCAGTCAGGGCAATACAGTACCCTGCGAATCAGAATCCATCACACACAGGGCAGAGGATGAGTTTCTTTGGGAAAAGAGTGATCAGTGATTCTGACTGTTGGGACACTGCCAGTGGGAAATTCACATACATGAAGGAACAGGTTCCTGCTGATAATTTGAAACAAGTGTAAGAACAGGGTGGAGAGGGTGGGGGGTGGGGGGGGAACAAAGAAAGACCGCAGCAGAAAAAGCCTAGTCAGGCTATCTCACTCAAGTAAATAAAAAGGTTGAAGTAGAGTTTGAAAATACACAAATATCAGAAGTTAAGGAAGCAAATCCATTCTCTGTCATGGATATGTTTGCATCAGAGGGTCTCACTGAGATAGGTTTTGTATACCCTAAGAAACTATAGATTGTTTCCTGGAGTATTTCTAGAAGCATGTAGCTCTGGGAGATTGGGGGATGAGGGGCAGAGGAGGCAGTCTGGACCATGGCTGGACAAAGAAAGACTATAAAGGTGTGCTGACCTTTGCATCTTCGAGGGCTGGCTATGTGCTTTCGGGTGTTAACCTGATGGATGTGCACAGTAGCTTACCAACCAAATTCAGCAGAAGATATGAGAAGTTGGCTATTTGGGTTCTGAAGCAGAACATGAAGAAATTATCCTTTTTTTTTTTTTTTTTCTATATTTCACTCACTATGATCTCTGTTTCTGATTGTATTGTTTTTTTGACAAGATCCCAGTAGTCCAGACTGGCTTTGAATTTGCTATGTATAGAGGATGAACTCCTAGATTCTCTGTCTCTATGTCCTGAGTGTAGGAATTAAAGGTATTCTATATCCTGGGCAGTTTAATGCAGTGCTGGGCATCCAACCTAGGGTTTCATGCAACCTAGCTTCACAACTGAAAATTTTTGGCTTGAGAAATGTACATTCTCCACAGTCCACTGGAGCAGTAACCTGAAAACTCATGAAATAGCAGGAATGTCTGTTACTCAGACCATCTTGCCATAGAGTGCTGTGGTCCAGCCACAGCCTGGGCTCAGGTCCTGAGACAAGGAAGGGGCATTAGTGTGAAGAAATGAATTGTCCGACCACCGGATGAGTCTCACACAAATGGCCAGCCCTGAATAGCTCCAGCTGTCTTTGTTTACTCATAAAAACCAAGCATGTTTTCTCCAGTTGTCCAATGTTAACCTCTGGGAAAAATAAATATGTTGAATATTTTTTTCCAAACTATTACATCAAAACATCTTTAAACTAAAACAACACTTATCATTTTGCTAGCTTAGCCAAATATCAAGCCAGGTACATCCTGTCTTTTCAAAACTAAAAGGTGATTGATATAAACACACATTTTCAAGAACAGCAATCCTGTTCAAAAACATATTTACAGAAATAGGGGTGATCTGCCTCTGATCTTGTCAGCACTGAATTAGAACAGCTCCTGGGGTGACAGCTGGCATCTCAAGACAAGAAACCTGAGAAGCATCAGCTTCCAAGCAATTTTAGGGGAAGATATTCAAGAAAAGATAGGGTTTCCAGGAATGATCACATCTATCCCATGAATGACAGACAAAATGATACTAAAGCCACCAAGAGAATCATCACTGTTATGAGATAGAAAAAAAGATACAGGCTGCACAGTCTGTGCTCTCCTGAAGTCCACTGGTCCTTGCCAAGTGAGACTGCCCCTGTGGCCTTTGCCTCATCTGGAGACCTGTTGGACATACTGCTCTGAAAGTATGCCTCACAGCTCTCAACAATAAAGACCATCTTCAATCTTTCTAGGAAACTTTTCTTTAGAAACATTCCCAAGGACAGGCCTGCCTACTAGCTCGTCCCTTAGAAACCTCTGCATATTCAGACTTAAACCTCACAGAAAAGCTAAACACAACAGCATCGCATGTTCTCTCGGATGACCTAGGAAATCACCTACCAAACACGTGATCTTGGACTATGTAAGACACATGAGTGTTCCTGTTGGTACCTGTCTCCTGCAAACAGGGAATTCTTTACTGGCTTCAAAGACGCTGGAGCTGTGGTAAAGATGGTGAATGCAGCCAGATCCTCATTAAGGAAATCCAAATCTGGCCTGACAGAGTCTTCATTGGAGCTCAGGATCCTGCCCATTATAGCTCCGTGACTCTAATTCCTCACATCTCCATATGATGCTCATTTCAGAATGAGAAAGACTGTCAACAACGCACTGGCAGATCACCATCACCCCGTGTGAGAAAGGAGTACAAGGAAGCATTAGGAAGGGAAAGCAGAACCACACAGTGCCTCAGGTTTCTCCTCTCCAGAGACTCATTCTTTTCCTCAAGCTAGAAGACCAAAGGAAAACCAAGACATCTAAACCAACTGGGGGGAAATGTCCTGGGATGCTGTGAAAGCCTCTCTTTTGAAATTAGACTCCAGGGCAATTAAGTTTTTTATTTCATAAATTTTATTTTTCCCAACCTGGGGGGTGGGGGGAGAAAAAAGCCATTCTCTAGACCTGAAAAAAGGAAAGTACATCTCACCATAGACAAGCTGTTTTCTTTCTTCCTTCCTTCCTTTTCACAATGAAATCAAATGCTGTCACTTTTTTCAAAGGTGGTGCCAGCCAGACCAGCCGTTCAGATAAGTAGTCAATGACCATTGAACTAATGAGAGCTGAGAAGGGCCAAAAAGCCTGCTTGCCAAGGTGCCAGGCCTCCACCACTAAACTCACTTGGATGAATGGGGCATCACATTTCCAAAATGCTCCAGTCACAAATACTAATACAGACCCAGCCCAGGACCCAGGCCATCACAGCCACTCAGTGTTTATGGAACAAATGAAAGAATGATTGTTGCCTCAAAGGATAATAATCTGTGATTATATTGGTGAGGGCCGATGCCAAAAGTCTCTAAGTATCTGGACCACATTAACTCATTTACTCCTGCTACACATGATCGTGAAGTAAGTTCTCAACTGGCTTTCTGCCAGTGAACCCCAGCCAGCTCTTAAGAAATGGAATGTGGGAAACAGTGTTGGACAGAGGCAGTGGGATATGAGAACCAGGGTCTGGAAAGATCTTGAGGTTTTGCAGAGGCAGAAGAAACTTAATAAGCTCACTCTGTCCTTGGCAACCAGCAAAGCATGGGGTCCATACCATTCTCCAGAGGCCATGAAGAAGAGTCTCCCATGTGCAGACTCTGCTGCCCAGTGTTCATCAGCCAAGTTCAGGAATTCAAATCCCCACTCTCCTACTTTCTTGTATGACTTACTAAACAGTGTTTTATTAATATTTCCATCTGTCTTAGATGCCATTGCCCTGAAAAACAGCCTAGTAGTGACTCTTTGGGTCTTTAGTAGTGATTAAATAAGATAATGCAGTTGACCTTTGGCTTAAACTGGGCTTATTTGCTGATTTGAAAAATCTAAACTATTATACATCAAATTTCATTTAATAAGTCTAACTGGATGAGTGTTATAGCTCAGCTCCCGCTTGAAATATGTCAAGAAAATTTAGTAGTCAACAGTTAGGCAAAATCATCTAAAACAAAGCCTATTTTATAACAATGTGTGAAAATATGTAATTTGTTGCATATTGATATCTACCAAAAACTGCCAACTCTGTACATTATAGATCATTGATTTTGTGGTCCTCTTTTGTGATCATGTGTCTGACTGGGAGCTAGTCGTGTGACCTCACTGCCACCAGCATTACCAAAGAGGATCATGCCATCTGGCTAACCTTGGAAACTATGAAAACTAAAACATCTAAAGTTTGGAACTGGAGACGAAGATCAAATGGTAGAATGCTTGCCCTAGGCTCAGTCTTAGACCTACATCAAACAGGCATGGTCATGCAAGCCTGTAATCTCTTCTCTTAGGAGGTAAAAGCAGGAGGATCAGAAACTCAAGGTTAAGATGGGTTAAAGATGATATGGTTAGAGAGATGGGTCAGCCATTAAGAGTGTATCCTGCTCTTGTACATCCAACTCATAACTTCCTGCAACTCCAGCTCCAGGGTATCTGAAATCCTCTTCTATATCCCAAAGTACCCTGCACACTCAGAACAGGTTCATACATACACACAGAGTGGGGGGGGGAGAGAATAAATATTTTGGAGCTTATCCTGGAACTCACTCTGTAGAGCAGGTTGGCCTCAAACTCAGAGATCTGCCTGCCTCTGCCTCCCAAGTGCTAGGATTAAAAGCCTGTGCCACCACGATTAATTTTTTTTAATGAAGTTCAGAGTTATCCTTGGCCAACTGTGAGTTCAAGGTCATCTTCAGCAACTGACCTGCTGCCTTAGAAACAAAAAGCAAATTATGAAGCATGTCATACATATCACTTTGGTACTGCTGTACAGTAAAAAGTGCAGAGTTGACATTAGTTATTTTTATCAATATCTATGTAGTAAGTACACCTGATATGTGAGCAACTTATTTCCTACTTAGCTTGCACAGATACAAAATAGAAAACTATTTTTGGTTGATATCTTGCATCTCCAAAAGACTCTGTGCCTTCTGCATTTGAACTCCAGTTACCATATCTCTCCTTGGCTTCTAATGCAAAAGAAAAGCTAGATAATAAATAGTTCGTATCTTGGGCAAAGAATGTAGGTCAGTAATAATGTGCTTGTCTAGCATACATAAGCCCTGGGTTCTGTCTCCAACACCACGTACACCAGGTAAGAGGGCCTGTATCTGTAATCCCAGTTCCCAGATCAGAATTTCAAGGTTATCCTCAGCTACATACATAGAAAGTTGAATGCCAGTATGAGCTAAAATTCCTGTGCACCAACCACTCTCCCCAAAGATCTGTGTCTCATTAAACAGAGTTAAATGACTCGATTCTCAAGCAGATTCTCGAACAATTCCAAGGGAGACCAAACTTGTTTCTTGTCATTCTATGTTCTACGTTTGTTCTGTTTTTCTAAAGATACGTATGATATCAATGTTCAATTTACTGAAAAGAAAAATCTAGAAGGTGTGGGGTTTTACTAAAATTCCCCCCCACACACACACACACACTCATTACATGGGTCAGCAGTGACCTGTGGGGAGGTTTAACATCATATTCCCACAGCACTGTTGGAAATGATTGGGAAGTGCTTATGTAAGTCATGGCTCTGTGGTGGAGGTGCTTCGAAATGTTGTTGACAAGCTTAGGGTCACCTGAGAAAATGACAAGTGTCATGCTGAGCTTGTGAAAAACAGAAGGTGATCACTAAATCAGTGGGCTCACTCTCTGTGTGACAGTGCCCATGCAGCCCCACAGCTGTTCTTTCACTGCCTGCTCCCCCACTGGCACCTGGGGAAGAGTGTACAGGTCACTCGACAGACTGGCTGTCCCCAAAGCTGGGGAAAGACACTGGCAAGAATGCAGCCCCAACACAAGCAACAACTTGAAGCTGCTTTCTTCTCAATTTTAAAATCTAAATCCCCCATGAAGGCAATGCTAATTTTTTTAAAGGCTTTCTTTATGTTATACAACCCAACTTTCGAAACTCATAGTCTATCTTTATATCCAACTTCCAAAATTCAAGTGAATGTTCATGGTCTATCTTTACTAAAGAGGCCTGAGGAGGTGCTTTGCTGGCTGATGTCACACCCCCCAGCAACCGTATAAAAGCAAGGTGCATGTCTATAACCCCTGCAATGGGACGTGCTGGCCTAAAGGGTGAGAGAAAAAAGAAACTAAGGTAGAAAAAATAGAGGGCAACAGCCTTGACCTCCAACCTCCACCTAGCATACATACATGGCTGTGTTTCCCTGCATACATGTGCTCACACGGCACACACAGAGTCAGCAATTTATTTCTGACCACATCAAAAATACCCAATCAAAATGTCGCGCAATTGTCTCAGCCAGAGCTGCCTGTGCTTGGGAGATGTGTGTGAATGAATTTGTGAGACTGGCAGATCCCACTTTAACAGGACACAGTCCCTGAGTTAGGACTTGGGGCAGCCCCTGTATTATCCAGAGTGTCTGCTCATTGATATGTAAATGACAATACCAGCATTCTGCAGTGTTTAAGATCCTCCTGACTGATCCAACCACAGGCAGGTCATTAAAGTGAAACAGGGCTATTTTGTCCCTTGAGAAAAGCAATGGCCTTGCCCATTGAGTGGTACTTTCAGAGCTATTTACATTCCAACCAACAACAAGTTAAAATAAATACTCCTTCAAATTCATTTTTTGTCTTTGGAGAAAAACAGTTTTTCACAATCACCAGACTACATGAGAGCCACAATCAGACAGAAACAATTTCCAAAATCTAGCATCAGTCCATCTTATCAATACATTACTGAATCAGTCATTAGGAAAGTCCTAGGTCAGTGGTCCTCAACCTGTGGGTTGAGACTCCTATAGGACTGAACAACCCTTTCACAGGGGTCACATATCAGATAGCCTGCATAGCAAATATTTATAATTTATAACAGTAACAAATTACAGTTCTGAAGTAGCAGCAAAAACAATTTTATGGTTGGGGGGTCACTACATAAGGAACTGAATGAAAGGGTCCCAGCATTCAGGAAGGCTGAGAACCACTGCTCTATATGGAGTTAAGAGGACCCTCATCCCTCAAACCTAGAAACAGATTCAGCTGTTTGGATAGTACCTGATAGCTGCATGCAGCATCACTCTCTAATGTAGCTACTATTTACTATGTGATAGAAAATAAGGTTATTGAGGTCAGAGAGTTGCATGGGGTACATCACTGAGCAGCTACATGCAGCATTATTACATAATATAGTTACTATGTGATAGAAAATAAATTATTGATGACCGGAGAGGTGCCTCAGCAGGTAAGGGCACTTGTTGCCAAGCCTGATTACCTGAGGTTGATTGTCTGGACTCACGTGGTAAAAGGAGACAACCAGTCTCTGCAAATAGTTCTCTACACACACAGCTGCTGAAACACATGGATGGATGGATGGATGGATGGATGGATGGATGGATGGATGGATGGATGGATGGATAAATGGGTGTATGGGTGGATGGATGGTGGGTGGATGGGTGGATGGATGATGGGTGGATGGGTGTATAAATGGATGGATGGATGATGGACAGATAGATGGGTGGATGATGGGTGGATGGATGGATGGATGGATGGATGGATGGATGGATGAGTGGGTGTATGGATGGATGGGTGGGTGGGTGGATGGATGGATGATCTTTTAAACATAATATATTACTGAGATAGGCATGTGGCAAAGCACATCATTTACTCTCACAAAAGCCCTATGAGGCAGACAATATCATAATCCTCACTGCAAAGATAATGACATTATAGCTGGAAGTTGAGAAACTTGCCCCAAGCCCTAAACCCAGGGACTCAAAGGATCCTGTCTTCTCCAGCTTTGGGCCTGCATTGCATGGACACTCCTAACTATTACACACAAACTGTTTCCTCAGAAACTCAATGGCTGTGAGTGGTTATCTACATCCTGGAGTTCTAGGAGACTTTGCTCAAGTTGGATCAAAAATAGACACTGTGATTCACTCCGGGATACGTTTTTTAACTCTCATCTGAAAATCACTGCAAGTGTCTCAGTTATCAACTGGAGGTGATGCTGATACCTATCATTACAGCACTCAGGAGGCTCAGGAGTTCAAAATCATTCTTGGCTACTTAGTGAGGAATTGGAGACCAGGCTGGACACAAAATCTTGTCTCAAAAAAAATAAGAGGAGGAAGAAAAAAGGAAATGGAGGGAGGAAGGGAGGACTGCACTGTAATAATTATTTATATGTTCTACCATTCATTCACTTTTGCATTTTGTCTATCTTTGTGGAACAGTTGCCATGTGAGGCACACGGCAGGACCTTCTTTTAAAAGACTGAACTAAGTAGATGTGGCCCCACTGTCACTTGGATCTTTCCCATAGAGAGAAGGATATTAAAAATAATCACTCACTACAATCATGAGGAGGAGCATTCAGGAGGAAAATCCTCAATGACAGAAAGCCAGAGGAAGGCCTGACCTCATCTGGAGACTCATTAAGGAACCTCTTAGAGGAAACTACATGTAAGAAGATTAAGAATGAGAAAATTACAAGCAGGTTTGTGTGAGGCAAGAGCAGTATGTAAGATGCTTGAACTTGTCTGAAGCATTAAAAGCCCAAGGAAAAAAAAATGCTTAAAATATTTTAAAGTATTTATTTATTGGTTGCTGATATCAAACACCTGAAAATATACTTTGGTCAAGGCTCTGGCTTTGTTTCTAAGAGATTCAAATTGTCATTCAAAATATACTCTAGCCTCTATCATAATAATATATACTGACAGTCAGAGTTCACTCATGCTTAAAAGGAAAAAGAGAGGCATCTTTTTATGCTGACTAAGTTAAATCCAAACCAGACCTCAGAACCATCAGATGCCTGAACCAACCACCGTGGTCAAAAGGGTGGATCTGTGTCCCTTTAAATTGTAGGCTATGCCCTGTCCATGTAAACTATGTGGCTGCTAAGCATGGGTGGGATGTGTATATAAGAAACAGTCACACATTAATCTTAGGTCAGAGAGAAAGCTACTCTGAAAATTGAGAAAAAATGTGTAAAAACCTCTAGGAAGTAATGTTAGATGTTTGGGGAATCTAATAAGAATCCAATGTAGAAATGAGAAAAAGGAAGGGAACAGCATGAGACTTATCACACATTGGTGGGGTGGGGAATGGCAGGCCCTGTTAGTATGGGATATTGATTTTTTACTCAGACCTCCCGATCATTGACTGCATTCAAACCAAAAGCATGCAAAAAGGAAACCTAGATCCTCATTAAGAAGTACTCAAATCACTGGGCGGTGGTAGCATATACCTTAAATCCCAGCACTCAGAAGGCAGAGGCAGGTAGATTTCTGTGAGTTCGAGGCCAACCTGGTCTACAGAATGAGTTCCAGGACAGGTTCCAAAGGTACACGGAGAAATCATCTCTCAGAAAACAAACAATAACTAGACCGTGACAATAATTTTACCTTCACAAGCATGTATGCAAGATCACTATTCTCCCCATTAGAAAGCTCCACAAGAGAACAGATGCCACACATCTGCTGAAGCTAATTCCAAGAGGCTGTGAGTGGCTTCTCCCTCAAGCTTCAGGATGAACAGAAAGAGATGTGATCCTACAGTGTTAGCCCAAGATCAGTGGGGTAAATCCCAACACCAAGGAAATGCCAAGGCTTCTGATGTCTACAACCTGCTGCTCACTTCATCTATTGTGGGATGAATTTCTTAATTTCACATGGAACTGTTTGAACCTCCTCTACTGTTGGGTAGTATTTTCAGTAAACCTTGGGCAACAACTATATAAAGTAGGATGTTATTCCTGCAGCAAATAGAGAGCTTTTGTCTTATACATAAGATATGCAAAGCACATTCATGTAGACAAGACAAAAGTGATCAAAAATGTAAGTACCTACAAAACAATTTTCAAAAACTAACCATTTAATTGTAAACATGGATTGTGGTGGTTTGAATAAAAATGGCCCCCATGGGCTCATGGGGGTGGCATTATTGGAGGTGTGGCCTTGTTGGAGTAGGTGTGGCCTTGTTGGAGTAAGTGTGTCACTGGGGAGAGGCTTTGAGATCTCAGATGCTCAAGCCAGGCCCAATGTGGCATTTTCTCCCTGGTGTCTGCTGATTCAGATGTAGAATTCTCAGCTACTTCTCCAGCACCATGTTTGCCTCTGTGCTACCATGCTTCTTGCTATGATGACAAAGCCTCAGAACTGCAAGTCAGGTCCCAATTAAATGTCCTTTTTAAAATAAGAGTTGCCATGGTCTTAGTGTCTCTTCACAGCAATAGAAACACATGGTTGCAACTAAGAAGAGGGCCTGGCTCAATGGATTTTATTTTTCCTTACCTCTACTTTTCAATTTGTCTTTTTTTACTTAAAAAAAAATAACTAAACTAAACTAAATCAATTGGTGGAAGATTATTCATGCCCACCTTTTGGAAGACAGAGGTAGGAAAGAATACAGGAAAAGTGGTTAAGGGGCTTCTTCAACCAGGTAGGCAGGAGATGGTGGTGGGTGAGCTGTGAATGAAAAAGAAACTGAGTCCAAGCCCTGATCATCATAGAGATGGCTTTGCTTCCCAACCATATTCAAGATTGCTTCTAGGAAGGCTCTTAGGAGTGGGTAAGAGCTACTGCAGAAACAGCATTGTTGCTGTCCTTTGCTTTTCCCTTTCTTTAACATGTAAAAATCACATGTATTTGCCACATACAACAGGATGTTTTGAGGCACATGCACAGCACAGAAGGATTAATCCAGCTATGCTTCTTGAGAAGGGAACATACCATTGATTCTGAATTCCTTAAGAACACAACAGACTGTCATCACCTACAGCTATTGTACTGGGCACTACCTCTCTTAAACTTATTTCCTCCTAACTAATCACAGTAACATATTTGTTCACCAGCATCTCTCCCCTGGTATTTTTTCCTAAAATTCCCAAACCTTTTATATTTACCATCCTGTTTTTCCTCTTCTGAGAGATTAACTTGTTTAGATCCCATATGTCTATGGTATGATTTTGATATTTGTCTTATTGGGTCTGGCTTACTTCACTTAACATAATGCCCTCCTGATTTACTCATGTTGATAAAATAAATGATAATATTTAAAAAGCAATTACCTTCTTTATAATTATTGAACAACAATCTATTACATACAATGCATGTCATAGGTATTTGGCAATAGTGTGGGCACTTAGCCTGATTCTGTGCTTGTCTATTGGGAACAGTCTATCAATAGCCATGGCTCTAAAGGCATTTGCTGTGATACTGAGTTCATCAGTAGTTTTGGATGCTTGTTATTTTAAACATAAGAGGCACAATGGTGAGGTCTGAGGAAGAGCCAGTAGCCAAGCAGCATGGTCTGGGCCTTGGGAAAAGAGAGCAAGCTTTTGCTTGTGGAGAGCTGCTAATGCATTTCATTTACCAGTGTTGCTGATATCCCCAACTTCCAAATTATCCAACAGTAACACCTCTGGAAATGAAACTCTGTATCTATGTTGAACTCCTGAGATCTGTGACACTGAGTGAAGCCAGAAGTTTTTCTTTAGGCTACCCACATCCAGCAGGAAGGGGGGAAGTCGTAATAAACTAGATTGCACATAGCTTCATGAGCTTCATCTACTCTTCCCAAAAGCCAACTGAACAATGTTAGTATTTCTGCATTACTGTCCAGTGAGTAGCAAATGTTATTTAAGGCATGAATTATGTCTGTGGTGATTTTGACAACTGTAGACAACCAGCAAAATGTAAAATTGTTTCCAATTTCATTAGCTGAATTGCAGGTGAACAGAGTTAGTATTTTACCACTAAGCTTAATCCCCTCCAGGTATAATTCACTTCCTCTGAAAAATCTCCCTAGCTGTCAGCTTGGATACACTCAATCCTATGAGCCTCTATCATCTCATCATTTCCCTGTCTTGTTTGTAGGTTCAAGACCTCTAGTGATAAATGAAGGCAGCATACAGAGGAATTTTGGCTTATGGTCCAGAGGGTTAGAATCCACAATAATATGTATAGTATGGCATCAGAGGGCAGATGTGGAAACAGGAGCTTGGAAGCTCAGATCTTGAACCACAAACACCAAGTTCTGGAGGCCTTTTAATCTCAAATCCTACTCTCAGTAATATACCTCCTCAGTCAAGGCTGCCCACCTCCACCCACACAGAACCAGGCTTCCCACAGAGACCCTCCCAATAGGGACCAGGTGTTCAAATGTCTGAACTCTAGGGGATGTTTTTCATTAAAAGCACCACACAGCCATCAGAAGCTTGGGTTTAATCCTTTGTTACATCATTCCCTATTGTCTTATTATTCTTTCTGTTTCTGTGACATGCATTATAACTAAAAGTATAAACTCATTGAGGAATAAAGAGTTTATTTCAGCTTTTAGCTTACAGACCTTCATGAAGGGGCAGTCAGAGCAGGGACTCGAGGCAGGAACCTGGAGGCAGGAATTGATGCAGAGAATATGGAGGAGTGTTGCTTCCTGGATTGTCCCTCATAGCTTGCTCAGCCTGCATTCTTATACAGCCAGGGGATACCTGCCCAGTGGTACCATTGGTCACAGTAGGCTGGACCCTCTCATATCAATCATTAATCAAGAAAATGCCCCACAGGCCACTCTGATAGGGGCAGAAAAAAAGTCACCAATGGTTTTATCTAGCTGTGAACAGGAGGTTACAATGACTGGGTTGGAAGGTACGTCAACAAGAGTTCAGTAGTGCCACAAGTATTACATGAATAACCAACAACTTTCTAGTTGGATTCAAGCCCCGTTCCCCAGGAGGAGAAACATATCTATACTATCAACCAGGCTACAAACCTAAGGATGAGGAGCTCACAGGTCACAGGTTGAGCCTACTATTATTAAGATTGTTAAATAGACAAAGAAACAAACTACCCTTTAAATTTATATTGCTACACCCATAGCTTCAGACCATCACAAGAGTCTCTTTGTCCACTGGACAGTGGTGGAAGCAAAAATTCACAACTGATCAAAGTGTAGAGAGTAAGTATTGGTGGAATGTTCCATTATTATGGGACATCAATATCTTTACATACTTCCCTCAAGGCTGGAGGACCACCATTAGAAAAGGGGATGGAAAAACTCTAAGAGCCAAAAAGTAGGAGGAACAGACCAAAATAATGTTGTCTGGACAGTAAAGAACTGCTGTGCTCATGAATTCACAACAGCTATGGGTGCTTACACAAGACCTGCATGCGATGAAGCTATTCAGCATTCTAGTATGTATGAGGGAGGAACATATGAGCCCCATCCCTTGCTAAAGAGCTACAAAGAGACGGTGGTTTCTCGGGAGGGAAAGTTAGCTTTCTCTAAGGATGTGGCTCCTTGGTAGGTCAACTATACTCCAGTGGATGACCTCACATTCATGAGTAGCCCAAACTGGACTTAGTGAGAAACACACACACACACACACACACACACACACACACACACACATTTGAAAGAGTAGGGTGGATTTGGGAGGAGCTAGAGGTAAGTGGGAGCACAGTTTATCAAAATGCATTGTATATTTATATTAAAGTCTCAAAGAATAAAGACGGTACCTTAAAAAATAGATACCTATTATCAGTGATGTGGGTTGAAAATCTGAATATTCATTGTCTCTCACAAGACTGCCATTGAGATATCTACCAACTTGGCAGTCATCTCAAGGATTACCAGGGGAAGTATCATATCTAGGCTCACTTGTGCAAGTGTGGACAGGCCCCAGGCACTCAAGGATTCCTACCTCTAGTCACCAGCTATCCACCACAGAGTTGTCAAGACACGGCAGTGACTTCCCAAGGAGCAAGGCGTAGTCTCAGACATGAGAGCCCATCACTTCTACAGTAGCCTGTTGAAGGTGAGTCAACATTCCTAGCCCACAAGTAAACAGAAGAAATGGGGCAAGAGCATGAGCCACAGGAGGAGGTGTGGCCACCAGTCCTCAGCTGAGAGACTCCCATCCATACAGAGAAAAAAATCCATAAGCATTTGCTAATAAACGATGACATCCTTACCAACAACTCTTTTATTTGTAGAAGAGCATCTGTGGCAGGAATCTGCACAGAGAAGCAATATTGAAGAGGAAACACTCATTTGGTGAGCACTGACTGACTCCAGTTATATTGTGAAGACTTACATCTTTACATTATCAAATTGGATCTTCTTCTAGTATCCACTACCATAAGGATTTAAAGATACTAAGAGTTCAGACTTAAAGTGGGGGCTATGTAGGCTCTATCCCAACGTACCCACTAAACACATACAGCTGCTGAATCCCAGGGCACATAACTGAGTGTCCAAGTCACAGGGCCACAGAGTTAGTATTGGCTGGTATGTCCTGATTTGAATCTCCCTTCTTCCGTGGTGGAAATATAGGCTTTCTATCTCACTTTCCTCTGTAACTATACCCCGTATGTATTTCCATGAATTAAACCATGGAGAAAAACTGATGCTCTGGGACATATAGTCTCTTTAGGTATCTGTGGTTTTATTAAATTCAGTCATTATATCAGAACATCCATTAAGTGAAGAGAAATTATAATCCCTCAAGTTCCCACACTCCTAACATACATTTTTCACTAGCTCTATTTCGCTCCATCTCCCCCTGGTTTTGCTTATGCTCATGTTTCTTTTTGGCTTTAACAGGCCACATGAGAGACGTACGATGCTAGACATCGCTTGCACTGAACAACCCATAGAGAATGGGTGCCTTTTTTCAGGAGCCAAGACTTACTTTCAAACCACCCACATGCCTTTGTTTGTTTCTCCCCCTTGTTGCTTTTTATTGTTTTAATTTGCTGAGCATCTCCCCAAAAGTTTCTTGTCACATTCCCCTCCTGGAAAAGTAAAGTAGCACCCTTCACTATTCACGCCAGGAAATGGAATGCACTTCAAGAGGTAAATACAAGAATTTCATGAGATATAAATAGGCTCCATCCATTCAAGGAGTGGGTGTGGAAACTGAAACCATGACAGGTAATTATCAAAGCCCCTTAGAAAAGCAAGTTTCTGGGATGATAGCCACAATTTATTATTATTATTGTCGCTAGCCTCCCCGATGGTCTCCATTTATGATTCCAGTAATCTTGTCTCTTTTGATGAATCTACCTTTTGTTTTTCATTAAGGTGTCAATGCGTTAGACAAAGGGCCTGCTGAGTACAACAAAATCCAGACTGCCTTACAGGGAAAAAAAAAGAAAGAAAGAAAGAAAGAAAAAAAAAAAAGCAGAACTTTGCACTTGTAAGCCAAAATGCAATTGTCCTTGCTGGATGAAACACACACATGCAAAAAACGTGTATGGAGCATGCATTCTCTCTCTTTTTCTGTGAGTGTGTGTGTGTATGTGTGTCTGTCTGTCTGTCTGCCTGCCTGCCTGTCTCTATCTCTCTGCCTCTACCTTTGTCTCCCTCCTCCCCCCCCCCCCCCCCCCCGCCAGCCCTGGATATGTCTGCCTATCTTTGTTTCTATTTGTATATTTCTCTCTGTCTCTCTGTCTCTGTGTCTGTCTGTCTATCTGCGTCTCTCTCTCTCTCTCTCTCTCTCTCTCTCTCTCTCTCTCTCTCTCACACACACACACACACACACACACACACACACACACACACACACACACACACACACAGGTTTTTATAGTCAGGAACCCTTGTTAGGAATCTTTTAGCCAGGTTGATGTAGAATGTCCGGGTCAAACATTCTAGCTCCCACATAAGGGAGCTAGACCATCAAGACCCACCTCCTGCTTATACCTTGTCTTTTTAATGGCAGAATCCTTTCAAAACTTGCTCAAAAACCTCCCTAGCGTCCCCCAAGTAGATATTCTAGGCTGACACGATGTTCCTAGTAGCATCAGTTACTCTTTGCCTTTCTGTTCCAAGGCTAGAGTAGCAACCTTTTACATCCATCCCTGGCCTGTGGGCGAGAAGGAGCCTAGATGTTACTGGCCAGAGTCGATGGGAGCATGAGATGAAAACATCCTGTGAAGGAACCAGAGCCAGCCTGGATGTCAGGTATCATCTGTGAGAGGTTTCTAAGGATAAGCCCACTCCTTGTTAGATGTTAGGGCTTCTGTCAGCATGCCGTCCCAGGCCAGTGACACAATCTTGGAGAGTTGTCAAGACCTGTCACCACACTACCTTCAATGAGGAAATAGGAATGGAATTTCCCTAGTGCTGAAGGCCAAATGGCTGGGGGGGGGGGGGGGATTAAAAGCAATTCACAGCGCACTTAAAATTAAAAAAAATAAAATAAAAAAGATCAGTATAAGTTAAATTTCTTCCATTTTCCAGATAGGGAGACATATTAACCCTATATGTGTCCCAGAAAGGAAAGAAACTTTAGAAAAAAAGTTCATCTGAGGAGAGGGCATAAAATTTTAGGCAATTAAGAAAAGCTATTTTCTAGTTGTCAAAAAATCAAAAGTATATGTATTTTGGATGAAGGTTTTGTTACCAAATCGTAAATAGGCATGGGATATGAAATCTGCTGTCTGTATTTACTCAGCCCTTTGACACCTATCAGTACAAAGAGAAAACAAGGAGGTGGAAAACAGACTTTAAAAAGTACCCATTTTCTCTCCTCCTATTATCACTCAAGAAAAGCAAATACTTAGAAACAGAGCTAGAAAGAGTTTCCATTGTGATCCAATGGCGGCATCTCTGTGATGGCTGTGCGCTCATCCATTGGCTCATCAAGCACTCTGAGAGTTTCCTAGTTTGGGGGCTAAGCAAAATAATGGGAACGATATATGAGAGAGTGATTCCCAAGAGGCCCTCACCAGGAAATGGTCACTTCTCAACGAGAGTGGTACAAGTATAAAGAAACTCTTCTCTGGGACCACCCCATACAGACTACAAGGCATCACAGAATGACAGGATGCTAAAGGGCTTGACAGATGAGTCTTAAAAGATGAATCACTGAAGCAGATTGTCAGTGTCTGGGTGGGCAAGGTAGGAGCTTCAGATACTTTGAGAATGGAAGGTGCATTTATTTGGTTGGAATAGAGAGCACGCATAAGAGTGGATGAGAGAAGCAGAAATTGATGAGGAAAAATGAGGGCTGACTTCTAACTCAGTGCTAAGAGACATTTGAACTTTGTCCCACATGCGACAGAAGGCCACTGGGGTTTCTACAAAAAGAAGAGAGATTTTATGTTCATTCAGCAGTTTGGAAGATAGCACACAGTATAGATGAGAACATCCATTAACCACCAATATTTGGTATCTAGATCTCTCTCTCTCTCTCTCTCTCTCTCTCACACACACACACACACACACACATACACACTCACACACACACACACGTATATAAAGTCTATACCTTGCCATTTTCTCCTCTTTTTGTAACTCCCATCCTATTTGCTTTTATTTATCTCCTACTAGTGAGAAATTCATCATTCTATCAATGTCACTGAACAAATATATATTGAAATCTAACTAAATATTAGTGCTCTGGTAAGGGTTGGAGACCCAATGACAGACAAATGTCTGGACCTTGACAAGGCTGAGAGTTTCAGAGGGCTGACAACTGAATACAACCCAATGAAGTGTACTAGGCAAGATGACCAGAAGCTATGAGAAGAAATAATTAGAGGGCCTTTCCTCAGGAAGTGAGAGTTGGTCATGACCTTAGCAATGAGTAAGATTTAGACAAAATGCATATATTGGAAATAGGAAGAGAAAGAGATTGACATTATCCAGAAAGAAAATAACAATAGGCAAGAGTACATACAATTCCTTGGAGGAAGTGAGAATATCTCCCATACCTGGAGAATAGAACAAGCTAGACGGAGGCCTGGGTAGTACATACAGGGGTTGTCATTTAATGTTCGTTTCTCAACATGTGGCTTTTGGGGGTGGCCAAAACAGATGAAAACAGTGTGGAGATGACGCTCACCTCTAGTACACTTTGGCTTCAAAGTGACACAGCCACTTTCTGCTGGACCTGCCTAGCTACACAGACTAAAGGTGAGTTCAAGAAAGGCTTGAAACAGTAAGTAGGATGCACATAAGCCATTTGGGACTCAGTCATATCTCAGTCAAAGCATACGGGATCAACAGGCTTTATCCTAAGGTGGCTGTTATGGTTAATCGTGATTGCCAACTTGATTGGATTTTTAAAAAAAATGTTTCTGAGATTAGTATAACACATTTCTGAATGTGTCTTTGAGGACCCCTCCAGATGTCACTAAGTCATGAGGACCTGACATAACGCATCAGCTCCTTGTTGGATTTGTAGATGATTACCTTGGAAGGTGATGAAAGGTAGGGGGTGGGAGACAAACAGGTTGCTGGAAGCATGTGTCTGACAGATAATTTGCCTGATTTCTTCCTCCATGCCCCTTAACCCGCCTCGGGCCTGCTAATTGATGTTTTTCCTACCAAGGTGGATTGAGCCCTCTGAAACTATGGGACCAAATAAATTCTTCCTTCGTCAAATCAGTTCTTCCAGACATTGATCCCAGCTATGGAAATGTAACAGAGAACCACAAGCAGAGGCCTGAATGGGGTCAAGTTTAGGTTGCAAAAATTTCTTTGGCTTACAGTGAATGTGACTCAGTGGACGAGTACTACACTGTGAGAAATGCATTGACTGGACAAGGGAAACCAATGAGGAATTTCCTCAAAGACTCAAGTATAAGTCAGGGCTCACTTCAAACAGTGCATCTGTTTAATGGAAGTCTAAATCTAAATGTTTATTAAAACTCCCGAGAAGCAATTCATTTAAGTTGGTACTTACAATAAAGATGGATTTATATTAAGAATAACAGTTGTAGAAGTTAATAACAATTGGCTGAATTCCCTTACGAGTTAAACAATAGTAGGTGAGTTTTCCTCCCAAAGATGAAGGGAAAGAAGGCTCTGGGTGTCAGGTTTCTTCGGGATGTTTCTATGGAATCATAGAATGGACCAAGGAAAGCCTTGTGACTGGACAGAGTGTCTTCATGCTGAAACTGATACTGAGACATGAAAGTAGGTGACATTCAGATGGAAAGTTGAGTAAGAAGATAAAGACAAATGCTTTTTCCAGAACTAAATAAAATGAGACAAAACCAGAACAGAGGAACAGAAGAATTAGCAAGTGAGCTCAAAAAAGAGTGGACAAGGTAAGGATGGAACGTTCCCAAGTGATTTTATGTGAGTTGTGTAACCTAGAGACACAGGCACAGTTGTACGCACAAAGCTGGAGGTAACGTGGAGGGTAAACACACTCCTCCATTAATGGTCTGCTGACCAGGCAAAGCAGAACTCCTGATTTATGCACACCTCTACTCTTCCCTGCTTCAATAAAACAATCTGCCATCCATTCCAGTCCCGAGCAATAAGTGCCTGTTCAATCCTTTTTACCCTCAGACCCAATCCATCAACATGCCCCTTTACTCTACTCTGAAATATGGCCTGATTTCATCTTTCCATCATCTGTACCATAGTCTAAGCCATATCATCACTTGTTTTGACTAGAGCAACTGTTTCTTAACTGGTACCATCTTTTGTTTTACTGGCCCCCACCTTCTGGACCTGCCATCTATAGTATATTCTCACAGGGGCCATCATGATCCTTCTGAAGGGTAAAAACGACCATGTTACTCTCAAAACTATAACAAATGCTTCACCTATAAAGTCTTTCAAGATGTGGCCTCTGCCTTCCTTTGTGACCTCGTGTCTCTTCACCTTCAACACTGCCCTCACTTCTTTGTGTTGCCCAATGTCCCAAGCTCATTTGGGGCCTGCAACACTATTGACATGGCTTTCGACCTCATCTTACTCATCCTCACGTGACTGGCTCCTTCACATCATCCACAGCTTACATAGCAGTTCCTCAGACAGACCAGTCTTGAACAAGCAATCTAAAGTCTGCCTATTGCAATCACACCAGAGTGAGTCGATGCCCGTGCTCTGTGTGCACATCTCACTATTTAAAGTTTTCTTCCTAGGTTTCCTTCTCAGAGTCATGCTTGTGTCTGTCTTTCTTCTTCCTTTCTTTTCCTTCCTTCTTTTCTTTCTTTTTAATAAAAGTAGCTAATTTTGGTTCACAGTTTGAGCTTACAGGCCAATATAGTGGACAAGTTATGGCAGCAGGAGCTTGAGAAAGCTGGCCACATTATATTCACAGTCACAAAGCACAGAAGGATGCTGTGAGAGGTGCTCAGTTCACTTTCTTCTTTTTATAGTGTCCAGGCTCCCATCTCATACCAACAGGACTTCCTACCTCAACTAACCTACTCTACATAATCCCCCACAGGAATGCCCAGAGACCCATTTCCCAAGTGATTCTCCATCCATCAAGGTGACAACAGAGATTAGCCATCACATCATCAAAGGGTGGCTAAAACCCTGAAGGTTTATTTGAAACTTGTAACCAAGTTCCAGAAGCCAGCATGCTAGCACTGGTCCAGCAACTCCATGAGACCACAAGGACTCAGCTCTTACATCCTTTATACACTGGCTTCAGCCAAGTAAGTTGGTACAAGGATAGGGTTGATAAAATGGCTCAGCAGGTAAAGGTGACTGCCGAGCAAACTTGGTGACCTAAGTTTACATCATTCTTCAGCATCTATTTTCTTACTCCTCTCACAAAAGTGCGGCTACGCTGCCTTGATCATTACATCAGTGTGTAGAGTAGTTCTGAGTGCACAGTAGGCGTTTTCTTTCTAGGATGTTGAAGAAGTGAGTGAAGACGTGAACACATGAGTGAAGTGTCCCTTCTCTCTGAAAACATAGCCTCTCCTTTCTCACTGTCCAAGTCTCTGAATCCTTTAGTGAGTAGCACCCTCCTGTTCCTGTCCCTCTGGCTCCACGCCTTCCCCCTCATGTTTCCTCGTGGTATGCTCTTAACTAATTTCTGACCCTTTTCTCCCATGAATATGGTTGAAGCAGAAGAAGCGAACGGCCTTTTAGCTCATGGTCACTGTTCAGTTCGAGCATTACTGTGACTTGCAGCTACTTGCGGGCTGCTTCTTTTCTTCCTCAGATTTTGACCTTTCCTCCTATGCTTTCTTCCTACTTGTACCTTGGATTAGTCTCTGAATCTGTTTCCTTAAAAATATTTCCTTGGATTTATCCACGCTGTAGCCATCTTTCATCTCTCTACTATTTGTTCTTAGTCTTTTGGGCTGATTTGGTTTTCTGAGACAATCTGTGAAGCCTGTGTAGCCAAGGCTGGCCTCAAACAAGCAACCATCCTCCTGTTCAGCCTCATCCATCCTCCTGTTGCAGCCCTGTGTATTGAAATTGTTTACATGCCAGCACACCCCGTCTGTTCCCTCCTCTGTTCGATGTCACACTTCCATGTTCCTGACTTACTAAATGCCAGCATAAATCCCTGTTCCACTGCCTTGCCCTTCCTACCATCACCTGCTGAAATCCCTTCTCGCTGAGGTGTTCCAATATCAATCAAGATGATCATGAAGCTGCCTCCCAGACCCTCTTGTTCTAGTCTATGAAGATTTCCATAGCCCTCCATCAGCTCAAATTCAGCACATCTCCAGAACAGCACAGCTCCAATACACGCCTGGACCCACCATTCCAAAAGAGAGCCCTTGAAGGCGCTACCCGGGGGAAGTTGACAGATAATTGTACCAAGGCAGTGATCTGGAAGTACTTGCTGATACAAGTACAGTTGTAGGCTTTCTTAAGACCAAGCAGATCCCTGTGATACGGACAGAAGAAGGGACATACCGATTATTCAAGAAGAAAGTGATGTCATCCTAACTGGAATGCATACGGCTGATCTTAAGCTAATAAATAGCAAAGAATTAGCTACTTTCCTGTAGCCAGGATCTGGATACAGAGCTCCTTGATGCTCTAGCAGGGTTCTTGTTTATATAGATTGCTCTAATTCTCTGCAATAAAATCCTATTGAGCTACTTTGAAGTATTCACGGTGATTAAAACTCATGATGGCTGCAGTCATCGCAAGCTGAACCCATACAGTGTCCAGATTTGTAAGGCATGTATCAGCCCTATTTTACAGTAAGAACCCTGTGACTTAGGGTAGATATTTTATGTACAAATGCCTATCTAAAAGAATAGTGGAACTGAACTTGAAGTAGAATCACTGTAGGTACTAAGGCCCATATTGTTTCCCCTACACCTTGGTTATAATAGTAGAGGGCTGAGAAGAGCCAGTGCCTATCTACAGATCAGCTCCACATTAGTAACAAAATGGCCAAAAGATGAGATTTTTTATGTTGTTAATAGAATATTTAGCTGTATGCCTAATGGATAAATGCCCATGGCATATGTTAATTTTTTAAATTGAGACATAAAACTATATGTAGCAAAATGTTAATCTGGTTTCACAGTTATGATGTAAATAAAAGTCTGAAAAGAAAATTAAAAGCACCAAATGTGAGTATGTGGTGGCATGAATGTGGTTTAAATAACTGTCCTCATTTTCTCATCCAGCATCCATTCTTGCTCTTCATTCAGACCCCAGATTCCTTTTGAACACCTCTTTCATGTCTCAGTATGAGGTACCATGGAGCTTCCTCGCCTCCCTCTGGAGATGGTGAAGAGGGTTACTGGGCCTTCCTTAGCCAGGTTCTTCTGGTTATTTGTTCATTAGAAGCCAAGAATCTTGTGTGCTTAGCTAAGAAGAGTCTCTAACCAAGTTAGCATGAGATGTAAGAATGGCAGAATTAAATATATAATATACATATTATATATAGTATGTATACAAATTATAACATTGGTATGATGGTTTGCACCCATAAGCCAAGACTTAGGGTGTGAGGGCTGAAGTAGAACTAATCAGCCATCCAGGGATCAAGAGAGAGACTAGCCTTAGATACTATTAAAAAAATCAAATATTACTCTCCTCCCCACACACACACATAATTATAAATAGAAAAAAAAGCAAAGACCCAATCCAGCAAATATTGTTTCTCAAAGAGCAAGCATTCCAGTGAGGAAGCCACAGAATAATGATTGTCCTGTTAGTTGCTAGCTACAGCAAGGGCCCTGACCTCCATTTACTTTCAAATTCCATCAAATAAAGTATATGTAAATTTATAATTTAATGATAAATTTATTTAAGACATATAGTAATATATTTATTATACATCTAATTTACCAAAATAAAGGAAATCCAGTGAGGTACGGTGCTTCATACTCATAATACCCTTGGAAGGCTGGGATCAGAGGCTTGGGTTGAGTTAAAGGTTACCTTGGCCACAGAGTGAGTTCCTTGTCAGCACTAGGTATAAGCAAGACCCTGTTTCAAAATAAATAAACAAACTACTCAAACCTCAAAAATGGTCATGGGGGAGAAGGAAGGAAGAAGGAAGAAAAGAGAAAACAGAAATGAGGAGCAGAAACACTTCACCTCCAGCTCTTCTAATCATCCTTTTTTAATTCTTAACTTTTCTAAAAAGCCAGCGCTCGCCTCCTCCATTCTCAGTATCAAAGGTCCTAAGAGATGACTTAGGATTCCCACTATAAGACCCATCCAGACTCCGTACTGTGAACACACCTTAGGTAAGATGGGCAGATTTCTTTCAAAATTATCTTCATACCATTCCACAGCTGCCAAACATTTCCTTCTCACAAAACATGATCTGCCAGTTGCCCACACTAGTGCGGTGGCGGAGGCTGTGACGCACAGGGCTGCTGCCTCTGGATAAGAGGCTTCCACTGAAAGGCAAGTAGGTCTTCTAGAGAAAAACCACGCAACCACCCCGAAGTATAATAATGACCCTCTCATAAATTTTGGAGACTGATATAGCACGTAAACAAAAGTTCTGTAGTTTTATACCCAAAGGTTCTAATTCAGTACTTCTGATGTTAAGACCTTAGGACAATAAATGCATTTTTTATACAAAAGGTATCTAAATACTTTCTTAGCAGCTAAGAACACAAGAGAAGAAGGTTGGACACATTAAGAATGATTGACAATGTAAGGCATCTAACTTTCAGGGTATATAAATAAACTCCAAGCAACCATCAACCCCAATTGCACATATACACAGGTGTTCAGGGATGGGCAATGTGTGAAGTTATTTTTGTTTGATGGTTTTTATTTTCCTTGACTCTGTTCTTCCGAAGGAGGTTTACCCTCGTGGGAACAATTAAGTAATGATAGATAATGAGCTTTGGAAACAGTCTGCTTCAAACTAGACACTGGGTTCGTAAGTAGACACTGCCCCTGACAAACACTGATATTAGACACGTTACTAAGCATTGCTGAAGCTCAGTCTCCTCAACTGAACAATACCTTCTTCCTTGAGGGGCTCTTTGAGTTATAACTGATGTCACTGAATATCCGCCTGACTCACAAAAGATGCTCAGTGATTAGAAGCAATGAGTACACTTGGGAGTCATACTTTTGCTGGCAAAAGCAACACACCCAGCCTGCTTTTCTCCCAAAATAACACATGATTCAAAAGGATTGCTTCTTTTCCCTTCCAAACCAAGCAAACAAACCAATATGCCTACACCCTTTTGACAGCACTCCATAAACTAATCCATGCCAAATGATGGCTCCATACCACAAAGGTATACCTTTGAGAAAATGCCCAGAGAATAAACACGGGGATGTGCAGGTGTGTCCAGTGTATCCTGATGGTGTTTTGAAGTGAACTGCCATCTGTCCATAGCACTATCCACCCCATGATCCAAAGCAAGGCCAGAAAGAGCTGGGTCTCAAGTCTCACAATGTGAGACATGCTTTCTGACAAAGTGCCTGATGAAATCAACTTAAAGGAGTAAGGGTCTCATATGGCTTTCAGTTCTTGAGTGAGACAGTCTATCATGGCAGGGATGACGTGAAAACAGCCGGGGAAGGCCTGGTGGCAGGAACAGGAAGCAGAAAGAAGACAGAAGTAGGGCTGGGCTATGCAATCTCAAAGTCTTCTCCTAGTGACCTATTTCTCCAGCAAGGTTCTACCTCCTAAAGGGTGTACCACTTAGACACAAATAGAACCACCAGCTGGACAGCAAGTGGCCAGGTAGATAAGCCTGTGGGGGATATTTCACACTCAAATTACACCACCACACATATCACCTACTCTTAAGTACCACTCATGAACAGGTATATATGTATATATAGGTTCCTAAGAGGAATTATCGTTTCTTATTTTCACATTCATCTCTGTTCAGGCAGAAACTCAAAGTACTTTTTTTTTTTTTAAGCATCAGCATTTTTGGAATTGGAGAACAGAAGGACTAAGGAAGATATTTTATTTTTTGAATTATATGTGTATGATACATGGCTGTGTCTGGGTATAAGAAGGTGGTATTGGATGATGCCCTAGAGCTGGAGTTCCAAACAACAGTAAAATAGCTAACAAGGATGTTGGGACATCAACTCAGACCCTGTAAGAGCAGTAGGTGCTCCTAACCACTCAGTTATCTGCAGTCCCCATGAAGGACCTTGATGTCATCTCAAGGTATGGACTCTGGGTACCGATTGCAGAATCCATAAAGATGAGACCAGATGTCCGCACTGAAGCACTCTAAAGATCAAGTACCACTAAGCTAGCTGAAATATTCCTCCCATTTCAAAGTGAGAAGATGAAGCCAAGCATGACAGCAGCTGAGACAGAAGAATTAAGTTCTAAGCCAGTCTGATATACACACTGAAATCCTGTCTCAAATGAACAAAAGAAAAAAAAAATGGGGGTGGTGAGGAGGCTAATGGTGTGGTTTAGTGGATGCAAGAGGAGTGTTCAGCTCATGAGCCTAACACCTGAGCTCGAATCCCAGAACTCATGTGAAAAATCCAGATGAGGCGGTAAGCATCTTTTATCCTACCACTCAAGAGGCAGAGATGAGAGAATGGCCTGGAAGCTTGAGAGCCAGCTCACCTGGAGTGTACCATATTGAGGACACAAGAGACCAAGCCTCATGGAGGCAGAAGGGAGAACTGACTCCTGAACATTGTCCTCTGACCTTTACACTCACACACACACACACACACACACACACACACACACACACACACACACACACACACTAAAATGTTGAAGCTTTTAAAAGAAAAAAAAAAATAATCAAAGTAGTATGAAGACCAGGGGATGATTTGAAAATCAAAAGAGGCAGTATCTGGACCTCAGCTCTATTCACTTTGTCATAGTCACACCTTGTCACAGAGACTGGGTAATCTTTGAAGGGAGCAGGGGTAACTGCCCTGTGTCAATCAGTATGTCAGTAGCAGCCCACTCCTTGAGACAACTGAGAGTCTCCAGTAGGTTCAGTATTCCCTAGGGAGCAAAGCCACCAGTGGTTATGGTCTGTAACCTAAAGTCACAGTGAAGGCCTGGCTATAACCCAACCAGTATACAATGACTCTGCCCATTTTTGGCTCCTCCTCTCCTGCTTCAAGAAGCACAACATAGGAAGTGGCGGTGCCCAGGTAAAAGGGCCACAGTAAGAAAGTGGAAGCCAGCTCATGGAAGAGAATTGCCCACGCCCAGGGACCTGAAATGATAGCCCTTGGGTTTTTTCCACAGCCTGCCATGCGCAGTTCATCATACTGATTGCTACCCCTCACCTGACCTCACAGAGGAACTGGCAAGACTCAGATTTGTGACACTTTGGAAACTCACAGAAAGATGCTATGGAACCTGGAACCAACTCTTTGCACTGAGTGTGAGTTCAAGGTGCCCCTGAGTAAAAGCTCCAGTGTCACATTCAAAACATAGTGACATGCCAGGCAAAGGAGGGCTGTGGGGAGTGAAGCTCTGGGAACCAGGAAATGTGGTTTCTGGCTCCAGCTCTTTCCAAACTATCTATGTGGCCCTTAGCAAATCACTCCAACAGTCTGGTCTAGGAGCATTTTCCCATCCAGTGCAGGGAATAAAGCTGGCCATTATAGCTGTTCTTAGACTCAACCTGGGTCCTCTGTCTAAGAGGCACTTTTGAGGGGCATCAGAAAGCGAAAGCCTACTTTTCCTCCAAAATCCAATCAAGTTAATCATTTTCATTTTTCATAATGATGAAGAGGACGTATCTATGTAAGAGAGAATCCTTATTCATCAGAGACCTGTTGTGAAGTACTGAGTGATGAAATTATAGAATAGTTTTACTTAAAAACAAAACACAAAAGTGTCTTCAATTTACTATATGGTTCGCAAATATATACTATAATACTCATATATATATGACCATATACATACGCAAGTGAGAGTACTTTGTGTGCATACCGTATGTGTATGCAAGTGACAAGGAAAATAAGTGTGTACGTCAAGAAATCAGTATGCACTGAGTTTAAAGATTGCTTGGATATTCATTTGATGATTCCATTATCCTTTTTGCTTTAAATTTTTATCTGGATAAACCTTAATACTGGAATGAGGGACTCGGACCTGCCTCAACTGAGCGACCCACCTTGGGACTCCTCATCCTCCTTGGGGAATGGATGGAGGGATGGGAGGCGGAGGAGCCTGAGGAAGGACTGGGAGGGAATGGGAGGAGGGAAGGGAGGGCACAGTAGTATAAGTCGGGAAAAAAAAACCTTTTTAAATAAATAAATAATGGGGAAACAATAAACTTTTAGCTGGATTAAAAAAAAAAGACAAAAACTGGCTGGCATCTCACCTCCTCCACATTGCCACTGCTGAATTCACTAATTCCCTAGAATTCCCGCAGGACTTCTGTACTCCATCGCCTTCCACCTTGTGCTGAAATTAAGTCCTGGTGTCGTGGGATTGTAAGATCTTTAAAGCCATACTCAGCCTCGAAGAGAGCATTTGTTGTAAAACTGTCCCACAACCTCTCCACCTCTTCTTATATGACTTGCTAGAAGCTGGGGGGTGGGGTTGTGTTAGGTAACTTAGTCACCTCTGGATTAAAACCAGGACGTAACCATCCCTACTACTTTCTTAACCCTGGGGTAGCATCTGGGTGCAGTAGACAGGCAAGGATACCTTCAGGGCATGAGGAGGCTCCACAATGCTGAATATGGCTACAACGATTTGTTGTTGTACTTGTTACCCAGACCACACTGTCCACATAGCATTAAGGCCTCCAAGTTTATTTCAGTGTTACAAGAAGCAATTGGATGAGACAAAGACTCTTTATTTCCTTTTGATGTCTTCTGAATGTCTTAGGCATCGTTCTCTACCTACCAGATCACGAATGTCAACATCTGCTCTGTTCCCGGTCTATTGCTAGTGACTCTTCTCCACGGCTTCTGCTATCACAACTCACCACAGTGTCACCAAGTGATAAACAATAATTTCATGTTGGAAATGACCAATGAGTACAGTCCCTACTCTGTGCCAAGGCTTTAACATAGACAAGCTCATTCCATCCTTAAAGCAACCGGATTAATTAACACTATCATTGACGTGTACTGAAGGATGCTTTCTGACCTCTTCATTGCCTGGTTATCAAATTCACGTTTCTTTGAGCTCTCTGTGGCACTAGAGACAACTGATTTTCTTGTGAGGTTCAGGGGTCCCATCTCAGGCTAGTTCCAAGTCACTAGCAACACATCTTTTCTCTTGCCACATCATTTGCCTTCTGTCTCCTCTGTTCCTTTAACTTCCCCATTTAAAAAAAAAATTGCATTCCCTCTCATCTCCTTTATGTTTCTTCAAAATTCATTCCAGCACCAGCCCCAAATTGTTGGCGAGCTTATTAGAGCAGGACACATGGTTCTGCCTTAAGAGTCCTGAAGGAGACCTAAATAATGGAGTTGTAGAATCTTCCTCTACAGTTAAAAAGAACATCTGAGACTGGGCACATGACATAGGTGTCCTTGAATGGAGGCTGTAACAGGTCACTTCGAGAAGCAGTACAAGTGATACCTTTGATTGTGCTGGAGATCCCAAGATATTGGAGATGCCATAGCCATGGAATATCTGCCAAGGAGCGCTGAACACAAGGCGTTGAACCAAGAGAAAAAAGTATGATGCAGTCAGCAAAGCCAAAAGGATGGCGTTGAGGTCCTCTGACATCATAGACGGGGGACCAAATTAGGAGTCTTCTCTGCTGCGCTTCCACCTTGCTTTGACCCACTATTTCCTCCCACCTTGCTTTGACCCACTATTTCCTCACTACGGCCCACTCCAACCTTTTGGAATAGGAATGTGTATTCTGTACCACTGTGTGTTAGAAGTATGCAATCTGCTTTTTTATTTTATAAGGTGTTACAATTAAGATAGTGCCTTGAGTTTCAGGGAGATGGTGAACTTTGGACTATTAAACAGTGTGGGAACTGAAAGACTTCTGGAACTTTTGAAGTTGGACTAAATGTGGTGATATTTTGTGTATGCTCTAACAAATAAAGCTGGCCTGAAGATCAGAGGGCAGAGCCAGCCACTAGTTAGCCACAGAGGCCAGTCAGTGGTGGTACACACCTTTAATCCCAGCACTTGGGATGTCCTGCCTTTTATCCCAGTACTTGAAAGGCACACAGGCCTTTAATCCCAGCAGAGAGAGTTGTGAGACAGGAAGGGATATGGCTGGGCAGAGAGAGAAATATAAGACGAGCATTCAGTCTTCATTTTGGCCTGAGGATCTGAGAGAGGTAAGAAGTCTCTCTAGTGGCTGGCTGATTTTTCTCTCTGACCTTTCAGCATTTTACCCCGATATCTGGTTCTGGGTTCTTATTAAGACCAATTAGAATTTGTGCTACAACTAAATGCATTTTGCACTTTTATATGCTGTGAGCCTATGGAGGCGAGGCATAGAATGTGGTGTTCTGAATGAACATGGCTTGGAGGTTTCAAAATTCTGGGGCCATTCCCTGTGCTCTGTTCCCTGCTTACAGATGAAGAGTCCAGCTCTCTGCTGTCCCTATTATCCACACCTTTCCTGTACTGTCATAGGCTCCAACCCTGAAACTGCAAACACAATTACGTGCTTTCTTTCATTTAAAAATAAAATCCATCCCAGAAGGACCTGTTGTTGCTTACTTAGGTAGCATACTTTCTTTTATACCTGCTTTCTGTCATCCATGTCTCAGGTCCGAGAAATACAGTACTAAGAAACAAGAGCATCTGATTCCTACAGTGATGTGCACTCCAGTCAGAGGTGATGCCAGGTATTCCAGAAAGAAACAGACTCGTCCTTATGCTTCCCTCCAAACGCAGGTTTGCTTCATTTCAGAACCATGTTTGTTCCTCCAGTTTCCCTTGCCACACTGTTCCCCAATGACTCACAGACTCCCTGCAGGGTTCAGCAAGTGTGTACTGAGGACGGCCTTTGGACAGCGGGATGAGGTTCTCATACCTACAGTAATTTACTAACTATGTGCTCTTCCATGAGTTACTTAGGATCCCAGAGGCCCATGTAGTTTGTTATGTCTTCCTTGCTTTTCTGTTGTATGTGGGGGAACACCATGACCATGGCCGCTTATAAAGACATATGAGCAGGAAATGGAGGGCACATTGAAAATGGGGGAAGCTTTTGTAGCCCTCAAATCTGTCCCCCATGACACACAAGGTCACACCTCCTTAATCCTTCCTAAATAGTTCCACCAACTGGGCACCAAGTATTCTAACATACAGAAATATGGGGCCATTCTCATTCAAGCCTCCACATTAGCAAACAAAAAGTTATCTTTTTTCATTGACACCATGGCGAGAAAATAGAAACAATATTGCTGGGTGCCTGGCATAAAGGACGGCTTCAATGAGCATTGAACAAACAACCCTGAATTCAGTTCCCAGGCTTGTGCGGCCTTGAGCAAATTCCTAAGCTTTTTTCTACCTTAATATTCTCATTTGAAAACCAGCACCACAAATACCAATATATGAAACCACTTATCTCAGAGGATGTCTGCGAGAGTTAAGCATAATGTTAAATACTAAGAAAAGTATCAGGCACATAGCAGGCATTCACCAAAGCCTTGCTTCTCATTGTGTTGATACAGACCATTGAAAAGTTTCTCTCCTACCTTCTTGTTGCTCATTTAAATGTCTAAGTCAGATGCAGAAACACATCTGAAGAAGGGTCTTTCGAGCACCTGCACGTGTACTAAAAAGGCAAACACAGGTGTTGCTCAGAAAGATAAAGGCCACTGAGAAGAGATGATAGACTCATTTAGAAACCAGGCTTTGGGAGCTGGTGTAAGTCCCTTAATTAGAAAATACTTTCCAAAGCAGAGCCCCGAAAGCTCTGGTGTATCAAATGCATTTTAAATGCTTCCTTCTCTACACTCATGTGGAATTACTTCTGTAGCAAGGAAGTGTTGGCTTATCAAAATGATATTGATTTTTTTTTTTCAGAAGGAATCTAGAAAGCTCATTGAGGAACCCTTCAAATGAGGCCTGAAGCCCACGGATTTTTTCTTTCTAAATGCTGGCCATTTACTCCAGGATATACCAGAGTTGGTAACCTAAAGGGTCACATTTATTCCACCTTTACTAAGCACTTCAATCAGCTGCCTATAGTCACCATCCACAAAGCCCTAGTTTCAATCCCAAATACTACAAAAGACTTAAAAAATAAATAAATAAAAAAGCCTTTATAGTAAAGATAATATGTAATGGGAAGTTTCTGTCCCACCAGAAACTCTCAAATACCCAGAAGCCACTTCCCAAATAACTGACTTGAAGTCTTAATACTATTTATAAATGCTCAGTCAGTAGTTCAAGCTTATTATTAACTTGCTCTTACACTTAAATTAATCCATAATTCTTTCTATGTTTAGCCATGTGGCTTGGTACCTTTTCTCAGTTCAGCATTCTCATCCTGTTTCCACTGCGTCTGGCTGGCGAGCATTTCTCTGGCTTTTCTCTTACCGGAACTCTCCTAGTCTGGTTGCCCCACCTACATTTCCTGCCTCTACCGGCCAATCAGCATTTTATTAAAACAACACAAATGACAAGTCTTTAAAGTTACAAGAACATTATCTCAAAGCAATAATTATTTGTTTTGTTATAAGTGAGGAGACTGAAACTGAAGGAATTAAGTGTCTGTACAATATCACAGAGTAAGAGATACTGGTAAGATTTCAACTGATTATTTTTTTTCATTCATTTAAGAATATATTTACTGAGCCACTGCTACTCTGTGCTGGTTTTATTGGACTCTAAAGCTAAATGCTCTTTTAGTGCTTAATTCTTCCTTGTCAAATCAGTGACAGCATATCCTGTCATTCTGTTATAGTCCCTCAGATTTTGAAAGTAGTTTGGCTAAAACCAGAGGCACTCGGTATCTAAGAAGATAATCTGGCTATGGAACATGACCAAGGGAGGTGTCTCCATTCTGAGACACCATTCCATGGGAGTCCATCTCAAAACTGGCTGCTTGTAAAGGATGGCTCCACAGTCAAGAGTGCCTTTCGCAAGCAATGCCTGCAATCAGCTGTGCTTGGCTGTTTATGCAACTTGACAGCCACACACCTGAGGATAGTCTTTAGAAAGTAGAAGTCAAGTTCTCTGCCTGCGCTAACAGAAGAAACCTCACTGCAATAGCGTCTCATTGTTAGCTAGGCGTGGTTCTTCCTAGTGTGACTTGGGTGATGCCTTTCTTTACCTCCACAATCTGCAAGATAGTAAAGATCGGTTGCTTTATCCATCCTTAGGACCAAATATGACTAACAAGAAGCAATTTAGGGGGAAGGGTTCATTTTATCTTGCATTTAAGAAGGGATAGACCTCATCAGGGCCAGAGAGTCATGAAGGCAGGAATATGGTGCTGCTTATCACATCGAATCTATAGCCAAAAAGCTCTGAACAGGCAATGGACCGCAGCTACTAACCTTCAAGGTCTTTTCCCAGTGACTTGCTTCCTCTAGCAAGGCTCAGCTCCTAACAGTTCTGAACCTTTCAGAGCAGAGCCACCAGCTGGGAACCATAGCTCTAAACACATGTGTCTGTGGGGAACACTTCATATCTAAACAATAGTCGTTACTATATCACACTAGTTTCTCCATAGGAGGAAGCAAAGGTATGTTGTGAAGTTCATTGGGGCTTTAGAACTGCACAAAGCTGGACATGATGGTATATACTGTAATCCCAGCACACAGCAGAACTGCTGCAAGTTGGAGGTGGGCTAGAGTTGAGTGTGAGCACAAAACCAGCCAGGTATATATGGCTATATAGTGAGATCCTATCTCAAAGGAAATATAGAAGGAGGAAGGGAGGGAGGAAGGGAGGGAGGGAGGGAGGGGTCAACATTGATTGATAGAATCACCATTTGAGCCTGGCTTTTTTGTCTTTGCAGTGTACAATCCACATCAATAAAGATGAGCATCGTCATATTTCAGCAACAAATAGTTTTCACAATAAGGAAGCATGGATTCCGGTAGTGAGGGAGAAGAAAGTCTAATGACCTAGATGTGAGATAGGCCCTAATGAGACCCATTACTTTGCTAACGGTAAAAAATTACTAATTTTGAAAAAGGAAAGAAGGAAAGAGGAAGGAGGGAAGGAAGAAAGGAAGGAAGGAAGGAAGGAAGGAAGGAAGGAAGGAAGGAAGGAAGGAAGGAAGGAAGGAAGGAAGGAAGATAGGAAGGAAGGAAGGAAAAGTACCATGGGAGTGGTAGCTGCACCCAACTTTGTGAAATTTATTTCAGGATCCCCGGCAGTCTGCAGGCTGCCCCATTGCCCTGCTCCTATATCTTCTGATAGAAGGTGGCTTTCTCCTTCAGCTCAGCATTCAAAGCCAGCTGTATGGCTTTATCCACATAAGACAAGGCAGGGTGAGCTGTCCTTCCACAGGAAGAGACCCAATTTAACTATATCGCTGTTACAATGATAATCTGCCCTGAGTTTTCCTTCCTTGTACCTTGTCCTGATTAAGCAATGTTTTACATTTTATATAGGATCAGATAAGTGGTCGCCTTAAATCATTAAATCACTTTACTATTTTAAAGGGGGCCATTTCGAATTACACCTGATGAATACTAAGCCTTTTGCACATGCAAAGAAAGCAACTTTCATTCTGGAAATAAACTTTCCATTTCTGGCAGGAGACACGGATAGCAACACCACAGTGCTCAGTGAATGGGTGTCAGGGTATCATATTTGAATGCATAAAGAGTAAACATTGGCAGAAACTCCCTTTACCACATGACTTTAAAACAAACATCAGTCAGCAGGGAACTCCAGCTGCCTATGTTGGGGGGGGGGGGGTCATTCATACACACTCCCTTCTTGATGCAGAAAAAAATGTCCCTGTCTGCCATCACCTCCTCCCTTAAAATATGCAAAGCATAAATGACTTGTCTCAAGACTTAGGCATGAAGCCCCACCCCTGGAAAGTCCTCCTGACAAAGCTGTTTAAACAAAGTTCATGGGAACACAGAAGTAAGACATGAAGTAGAGTCCAGGCATTTCCAGAATCTTGCCTTCCCTTAGATAGACTGGTAGTGTCAGGGTGGGTGGGGAGAGAGCATTTAGCAAGAAGTTTCAAGGAGAAGTTTCTAATGTAGGCTGCTGTACCACCCTCTGACATTCTCAGAAGAGCCTATGAAGAGAAGAAGCAAACACATTTTCTATAGGAGAGAGAGAGAGAGAGAGAGAGAGAGAGAGAGAGAGAGAGAGAGAGAGAGAGAGAGAGAGAGAGAAACAGGGTGCATTTTATGCAGTAAACTTTTACTGCAAAGAACCTCTTCTCCAGCTCCTGCCGCTAAAGAATGTTCTGGTCCTGGGAACTAGAAACTTGCCTCCTGCTAGGAAGTCTGCAAGTGGAATTTAGTTCCTTAAAATTTTCTGGCCCTGAGTCAGGCCCAGATTTGTAGAGCATCAAGGAGAGAGAGGGAGACAACTCTCCCTTAGACTCTGAAAATGTCGCAGGAGGGAAAACCCATAAAACAGCAATGCCCTTTAGTCATGAACAGCGTGAGACATGTCCCAGGACGGGGACAGAGCATTGCTGAACATTACATTTCACTTTAAACTATTAAATGGCTCTGCCCTGCCCCCATGACTATAAATAGCATTGCATTCAATTTTTTTTAAAAAAAAAAAAGGGGGGGGTGAATAGGAAATGCCCTGATGCATGGATGAAACTGCATAATACCCACAAGTGAGACTCAAATTTTAGTATTTGATACATGTACAACTGGATCTGTTTACCAAGATACCACACAGAATATATAAGCAAAGGAAATTGAGGTGGGGAGTGTGTGCTCACTTTTTCTTATCTAATTTGATAAACCTGTGGCTTGCTGGTGCCTTCTCTAGCTACTTAAAATAGTAAGGCTGTGTGGTCAGGGTACGTGTGGAATCTTTAGGGTATAATAATGCAAACAAATTTATCTAAAGGCCATTAGTGATAAGCAGTAGGAAATATCACCACTGGAAAATACCATGCTTTATTTTGAGAAAAGTGGGTCTGGGGTTTGTACAGGGTCAAAGTGCTTACAAAAGCAGTTTGGGAAATCCATGATTAATTTGAAATCTATACAAGAACATAGCTTTCTCCTAACCCACAAACTTTTGGCTCTTTAGGCTGTAGAATCAAATGGCAAACAGAGGCCTGGAACCAGCAGAAATCAGTGAAACTACATTAAAAAAAAAAAGTGAGTGGCATGTATTTAAAAAATCTATATACACATGTACAGGTGCATGTAGAG